>WBRY01000014.1:0-639589 GCA_011800735.1 Peronospora destructor | reverse complement strand
CTTGCCACTTTGTTGATCTGCGGTATCGATAGTAGATCCTTGTTCATGCTTGGGACGTAAAGCGCATTCCTTGATTTCAATTTCGCGCTCTTCACCGTTGGACAGTACCACCTTTTCGATGATAGTTCCAACGCCGTTGATCGCAGCCTTGTTCCCATCTGCGACCAACACTTCGACTTCATTGCGCTCGTCCAGAACTTCGAACTTGGACTTGTCATAGCAGATGTGATGCGTCGCACCGCTGTCAATCGCCCACATTCCAGACATGTTCTTGGTCGTTAAAAGTCACATTCCAGCAAAAACAGTAAACGCCACTCGATCATCGTCGCAGTTGTTGTTGCCGTTGTAGCCTTGCCACTGGACTTGATTCGCTCCGCGTCCACGATTGTTGCCAGCCGCGTCGAGCTCCCCGATTGTTTTCTTTTTGCTTGGTCCAGCACTTCTCCACCGTTTGTCCCAATTTTCCGCAAAACGTACACTGACGAAATTCAAGCTCGGTACTGATGGCCTTGGTTGTTTCTTCAGTCTTTCACCGATGTCGTCTTGTTTCCTTGTCTCTTGATGTGCTCATTCGTCAGCACCTTCACAACGTCTTGCGATCGTAGTTCCGCGCTGCTCATCTCCAAGTTGAGAACAACATTCTCGTAGCTCTTGGGGAGGGCTGCGCAACAAGCAAATCGCCACGTCCTCGTCCTCCATCTTAGCGCCGATGCGGGTGAGCTTGGCGCTGATGTTGAGAACTTCATTGCAATGATGCATCACATTGCCGCCTTCCGCCATCTCCATGCTGAATAGCTGTCGCTTCAAGAAGATTCCGCCCCGCCTTCTGCCGATCCGCCGTAGAGAGTCTCAACCGTGCCCACGCGACCCATACTTCTTCGCAGTCATCAACCACGTGATGATAATCCGCGCTCATGTGCAGTAACATCAAGCCGAACGCAATGTTGCTGGTCCTGACGTATTCGTCCATAGCGCGGGTGTCCGTGAAGGTGGGTGTGGTCTCCCGGTTCACGACATGCCACGTCGACTTGGTGAGGAACACGCCACGCATGTAGCGGCTCCATGTCGCGTAGTTGTCTCCATTGAACTTGTCGATGGAGATCTTGGTCGGGGCATCTTGAGCAGAGGACATCGTGCTTGGGCTCATAACCTGTTAAGTTGTAATGAGCACTGGGCGAGAAAACGAAGCTTGAAGAACGTTGAAGAAGTCTAAACTGCGAAGTAAAGACAACTTGTTGGGAAGAAGGAAGATTTGAAAGTGATTCATTTATCGTAGCTTATTCTGCCTACTACATGAATTTATATCCGCATATAAATCATGTCAAGCGTCTCATCATCCTACGCGTCTAATCATTTGGTAAATACTACCCGTAATTACGCGTGATCGGATTGGACAGATTTTCAGCTAACCGGTAACCGATACAAAGTATCTTAACCGGTAACCTCCAATAGTGATTCGGCAAATGCGCGGTGAGATTGATTGCAAAGCACCAGGCTTGCAATTATTGCGACATAGAGCATTGGGAAAATTGCAATCTTGGCCGACCCATGAGTTTCTACACATGAAACGGGACTGGAACAAGAGTACTGATCGCCTCGCTAGCGCTTGCATTGCAACGTGAAGAAGGAACGACGGTCACAACCGAGGAAGAACGCCAAGATCTGATGACCCTCAATCGCTTAGATGAATTGTTGCGATCCAGACAGACAGACTCGGTGGTTAAGATATCTGCGATCACCAGATCTTCTCAAAGGAGACGTCAGTCTTCAGCGACGTTGCAAGAAGAGATCGTACAGCGTATGAGGAGTGATCGCATACGACAGGCCCAAGATTTCTTACATCACTATCATGCCAGCTTGGAAGGTGGTCATCAAGGAATTGGTAGAACATACCAAAGGATCAAGTCACGTTTTCATTGGAGAGGGCCATTGGAGAGGGCTATATCGCAGTGTGCAACGATATGTGAGCGAATGTGCGGATTGCGAGACGGGAAAGGGGCTTCCTTTAATAAATGGAGGATCACCCGGAAACCTGCAATCCACTTACTCATTTCAGATCATCGCCATGGACCATATTCCGTCGCTGCCGAAATCATTCAAAGGAAACACTGAGTTGTTGATTCTGGGTAGACCTGTTCTCCGGCTACGTGATCGCTAAGCAAGTGCATCTAGAACGGCTCAAACCATCGCAGAGAATTACGAAGAGTGTGTTTTTTCGACGTTTTGGAGCTAGTGAAGCTATACGTCATGACCGTGAGCCTGGATTTATGTCAGACTTTTTCCGATCGTTTAATCGGATCGTGGGACAGAAGCAGAAAGCGACGATGGCATATCGACCCCAAGCGAATGGGACTGCAGAACGCATGGTCCAGACGCTAACTCGTGCGCTAAACGGATCGTTAATTCTCAGGTGCATGCAATCTGGATCGCAGGTAAATTGTACGGATACTGGCTGGATCGCAAGATCGCAAGCAAATTGGATCGATACAATCTAGATCGCAGAAGATCGCATGCAAGTCAGATCAACGCAACTTGGGTCAGCAGAGATCGCAAGCAAACTGGATCAACATAATTTGGATCGCAGACATATGGGATCGATGCGATCCGGATCGCCAATTATTTGATATGACTGACATCCATAAGATCAAGATCGCTCGTTACGGATTCATATAGTAATCATTATATGGAACAACGTATGTGGGGCGATATGGCATAGATTGAGACATGCTGGATTAGTGGATACTGGATTGTCAAGTATGGGATCGCAATAATTATATTAATGCGCATGTCACAACGACTTGATGACAGACTGGATCCCCATCCGACTTGATTAACTGAAGACGCGAGTTATGGCGAAGTGCGATCTGGGATGTCACGATATCGGAAGCTGCGATCTGAGAAGTTGCGATCTGGAGAACATAAGGAAGCGACCCTGGTAGATACAAGACGTGACAGCAGATGCGACATGCTATGCGATCCGGAAAGATGCGATCCGGGAAGATGTGATCTGATGACGACAAGATATGAGCTGAAGGAAGCAAGTGGAAGGGCACGTGATATTCCGGATGTGAATACAAACGAGCGGGAAGCTACAAGTTGGCTTGACATGCCAAAGCTAATCGGCTTCCCTGGAGGAAGAGAGAGTCAGAGTTTGCAGCAACTCTTGCCGGCTCGATAGTCGAACAGCATGGGCCCGAACAGCAAGACCAGCGACAAGGCGTGACTCCAAGTACGGCATGATTCCGGTAAGGTGCGATACCCAGTATGGTACAATTTCGACTAGGTACGATTTTTGGAAGTGATTTATTTCAGCGGATAGGGAAGACATAGTCATAGGTTTTTAGCTTTTTATTGGATATTAAATAAACAGAGCTCGATTTACAACAACCTCGAAGACACGCGACGCTTCTTCCGGGCAGGAAACACTTTTGGCCTCCCGACGATCAAGGACACCGCGCGCTCGAGGATCGCGTATACCTGGGACATTGGCCAGGGACTCTCACAACAACAACTCGACTGCGATAGGACGCAGAATACACGGAAAGGACAAGGAACAAAAGGTGCAGGACGGATCAAGTAGTCAGAAGATTTTTCTGGACACATCAAGTGGTCAGAAGGTTCAGCAGGACGGATCAAGTGATCAGAAGGGTCAAGCGCCTGAGTGGGAAATTGGATCGTGCGATCTAGATAGAAGATCGCACCGAAGAACCGGCAAATCGTGTGAGGAATTCCACGCGATCTCCAAAAAACCCTATCCCCAACCACATCAGAGATAAAGGTCACCAGGAGAGTGCAACCCGCCCTACCGACGGGTACACAAGGTGAGAAGAAGACATCTCCCCACGAAATCGGAGTACCCCCTCCGTTAGTTGGCAGTCTGGGCGCTGTTGGTAATTGGCCAATCACACCAGCAATTTTGTGATCACCGCTCCACCACAGACATGAAGCGCAAGGAACAAGGTGGCGGCGTCGATGGAGCTGTGCACAGTCAGCCAAGCGTTCATGTCAAGTGACCAAGGAAAGCGCAAAGGAGCACAGCAAGTGCCTGCGAAGACCAGTAGCACATGTCATTACTGTGATGAGCATGGACACTGGATCGCTAAGTGTCCAGTGCGAATCTGCGAGAATGCGGAGCGGCAGAGGCCGCAAAGAGCGAATATCGCGCAAGTTGAAGATGACTCTGTCGATTTTCTGTTTTCGGTTGGTGATGATGCGAGTGCTACCAAGTCGAGAAGTGTGTGGCTGGTTGACTCAAGAGCAACGCAGCACATGACGTACTCGAAGGAGTATATGAAGAATTACAAGGATATGTCTCCGGTAGACGTTCATCTCGCTGACAATGGAGTGGTGCAAGCGGTAGGAATCGGCGACATAGTGATGTCGATGCAGACTCCACGTGGATCCAAGAAGGGTATTATCACCGGAGTGTGGTATATTCCTAAACTTTTGCGAAATTTGTTTTCGGTTGGCCATTTCACTAAGGAAGTTGGACCAGTTACGTTTGAGCGCGATGGTTGCTTTGCAGAAGCCAAAGGTCTTCGTTGGAAGCTCGGAGCGCGTGAAGGCAAAGGACTTTTCAAGCTTTGCATGACGCCGATCATGACGGACGAGACCAATGTGACAAGATCGATGGGATGCTATGGGGACACCACTTCGTACCTCTGGCACCTTCGACTTGGTCACATTGGTCATGGCGGTCTTGAAGCCATCGTCAAGAAACAGTACGGCTTTGGCATTAACATTGCATTTGTGAAGCAGCGGGAGGTCTGTGACAGGTGCTCACTCGGTAAGCAAACGCGAGTGAGCTACATTAAGCGTCACCCAACCGTGCAAAGCAAGTGCTGGACGTCATTCACAGTGATGTGTGTGGTCCCATGCAAACGCAGACGTCCAGTGGAAAGCGCTACTTCGTCACGTTTATTGACAACAAGTCACACTTCTGTAAGGTGTACTTGTTACGTAACAAGTCGGAAGTAGCGACCAAGTTTGCTGAATTTGTTGCGTATTGGAGGTTTCCGGTTAAGATACTTTGTATCGGTTACCGGTTAGCTGAAAACCTGTCCAATCCGATCACGCATAATTACGGGTAGTATTTACCAAATGATTAGACGCGTAGGGTGATGAGACGCTTGACATGATTTATATGTGGTTTACATATAAATCATGTAGTAGGCAGAATAAGCTACGATAAATGAATCACTTTCGAATCTTTCTTCTGCCGAGCAAGTGTTTTTTGCTCTGCTCCTTCCAGTCCCTTCACTCCCTCCGGTTTCTCCCGTTATTCTTGTCACGTCCACGCTCTAACTTTAACAGGTTATGAGCCCAAGCGCAATGTCCTCTGCCAGTCACGCATCCTCCAACGTCCTCATCGATAAGTTCGATGGGGACAACTATGCGACTTGGAGTCGATTTATGCGTGGCGTGTTCCTGACGAAGTCAGTATGGCATGCCGTCAACCGAGAGAGCTCTCCAACGTTTGTGGACGCTCGAGCGCAGGACGACTACGTCAAGACCAGCAACATCGCGTTTGGTATGATGTTGCTGCACATGGGTGCGGATTACCACCATAATGTCGACGACTGCGAGGAAGCGTGGGTCGCGTGGTCACGCCAGAAGACGTTGTACGGTGGATCCCAGAAAGTGGGACAGATTTACCTCAAGCGGCAACTCTTCAGCATGAAAATGGCTGAAGGCGCCAACGTCATGCATCACTGCAACGAGGTCCTTAACATCGCCGCCAAGCTTAGTGGCATCGGTGCGAAGATGGAGGATGAGGATGTCGCGATTTGCCTGCTGCTCAGTCTCCCCAAAAGTTTTGAGAACGTGGTTCTAAATTTGGAGATGAGCAATGCAGAGCTTCGCACCCAGGACGTGGTGAAGGTGCTGACAAATGAGCACGCCAAGCGCCAAGGGGAGAAGGTGACGACAACAGCGACGATGATCAAGGTCGAAGATACAACAACCAAGGCCTTCAACACTGAGCGTGAACCCTACCAGGGCACGTACTGTGGAAAGGTGGGGCACACGGTGGATCGCTGTTGGACCAAGCAGAAGAATGAAAGTCGAGGAGCTCGACGCGGCGGCAATGGCCGTGGACGCGGGGCTAACAACGTCCAGTGGGGAAATTATGATGAAGGCAACGACTACGATCGAGTTTTGCAGTTTCGTTGGAGTATGGACTTTCAACGAAGAAGGACGTGTCTGGAATGTGGGCCGTCGACAGTGGTGCGACACACCATATATGTCACGACAAGGCCAAGTTTGCAAGTTTGACTGAGCGCAACGACGGCAAAATTTTGGTGGCTGATGGCAACGAGGTGGCCATCAAGGGTGTGGGAACTATCTTTGAGAAGGTGGTTCTACCTAACGGTGACGAGCGCGAGATCGAGATCAAGAACGCACTGTATGTACCAAGCATGAGCAAGAATCTTCTTTCGGTGCCGCAGATTAACAAGAATGGCAAGTTCCAAGTGGTGTTCGACGGGACCAGGATGTATATCTCTCGAAAAGGCTCGCAAGAAATGGTGGCGACAGCGGATCTTGTGGATGGTCTTTACTGGCTTCGCACGACTCAGCGATCGGCCAATGCGGCAACGAGTGGAAACAATGGTGTCGATCTGCATGCGCGGATGGGACACGCTCCAGCTGACGTGCTTCGCAAGATGGTCACTTCCAACATGATCAAGGATGTGAAAGTGCCTCTCAAGGCAAGTGGATCAAGTGCGTGTCGAGGGTGCCAGCAAGAGAAGATGGTCCAAAAACCATTCCCAAGCAACCACGACAAGCGCAGATACGACAAGTTCGAGCTGCTTCACTTTGACATCTGTGGCCCCATGGAGCAAGATTCACTTGGTGGTAGCAGATACCTGCTACTGATTGTGGACGAAGCCAGTGGATGTATGAAGGGCTTTTGTCTACGTGTGAAGTCGGAGAGTGAAGATTACATCAAGAAGTACATCACGATGGTACAGAAGCAGTTCGGGAAGAAGGTCAAGTTTGTCAGACACGATGGAGCCCGTGAGTTTGCAACCAACTCGCTCCAAGTGTTCTATAAAGATGAAGGTATTGAGCAGCAGACTACGGTGCCATATGCACATCAGACCAACGGCACAGCAGAGCGTGCCATCCGGACTATCGTCACGATCGGCCGCAGTATGCTTTATCATGCCAAGTTGGACAAGTGTGTGGTGGAGTGGGTTCCTAAAACTGTGTAATAAGACCCCAAACCACTCACTGTGCCAAACTGCCGACTTACGGAGGGGGTACCCCGACGCCGCGTATGGACCTTCTCTCACCTTGTGTACTCGTCGGCTAGTGGGTCGCACTCTTCGGAAGGCTTGTGTGAAGATGTAGATGTTGGCTTTGAAAGAGGAAGACCTGGGGGACCCCGAGTGGATATGCTTCACTCGGTGAGCCAATAGGTGGCCACTCGATCGACCTGGTCGAGAGTGAACTTATAGCCAAATTCTTCAGGGAGCTTGTCATCCCCGGCCTTTTCCTTGGTTGTCTCAGGTGCTAACCACCTGGCCTTTACTTTGCTCCCTAACCACTAGGTGGAGGAGGCCGCTTCCGATAGCGGATCTTTGGGGAGTTGCTACTCGAGACGAACCCACAGGCCAAATACTTCCTGGGGTTCTATTCGCACTTGGGTCTTGCTACGCGACTGTCTTCAACGGGGAGGCCAAAGTGTATCCCTTCCCCGGAACAGGCGGGCAGACTTAACAAGTTCCTTTAAGCGCGACAAAGTCGTGCCACGTAGATCGCAAATTGAGTAGTATTTAATATAGTCTTATCCTTTAACTTCTTTACTCCATCCTTGCCTTATGCTCTGATTCCTTATTTCTGACTGGCCAGGAGTAGCTTGACCTTGAGAAACCGAGATCTTCCATGAGGGGCTGCGGTCGACCCTGAGGGGCCGAGGTCTACCGATGAAGGACCAGGCCTACCAATGAGGGACCGAGGTCTACCCCTAGGGATCGGGCAGGGACCGTGGTCGACTCCTTTCAGTACCGTTTAACCGGTACCCTGGCAATGATCTTCCCGTTAGTCCTGCAAATTCTTCTCATCCAAGGGTCGCTTCACCTCCGTGGTCCCTTTCTCTCCAGTACCCTTTCCCTGGTGCGCGGTCCCTTGTTCCTTCAATCCACTGGCCCCTAGGTCCAACACTTTTGAAAAGCGCTTCACCACAAGTGCTTCTGGGCTGAAGCAGCGATGACGGCTATCTACGTCAAGAATCGCCTACCGCCGCCTAAGGTTGTGCACAAGACTCCGTTTGAGATCGTCTACAACACCAAGCCAAGCGCAAAGCACATGCGAGTATTCGGTTGTCAGACGTACATACTAGGACATTAATATATATTTACTTTGCATTCTACCAAGTAGTGCTCAAACGGACCTTTTCTCTTTAGGTTACGAGTCCAAGACCCTCCTCTGCCCAAGACACCGACTCCGACTTCGCCTTCGCAATGGACGCCACCTTCGCTCCCACCTCGCGCATCAATAAGTTTGATGGCTCAAACTTCCATATGTGGAAGTTCAAGATGCAGATGGTGCTGGAGGAGCGGGGACCTGTGGGAGGCGGCAAGTGGAGAAGTCAAGATGGAGGAACTGACCTCTACGCTGGAACAGTCTTCGTTCAAGCGCAAGTCGAGGAAGGCGTTGGCAATCATCTGTCTCGCGATGGATGATTCGCAGCTGCCCCTGGTTCGGTCTGCCAGTGGAGCACATGATGCATGGTCGCGGCTGGAGAGCCACTTCAAGAAGAAGAGCTTGGCGAACAAGCTCTTTCTTCGTCGTCGTTTCCTTACGGCTAAAATGGATGAAGGTGATGATGTGCTTACGCACATCAACAAGATGAAGACTCTGGCAGAGCAGCTTGACGCAGTTGGAGCTCCAGTCACTGAGGATGACTTGGTTATCACGCTTCTTGGGAGTTTGAGTGAGTCGTTTGCATTCCTCATTACGGCTTTGGAGTCAAGAGCCGACTCGTTGTCGTGGGAGCTGGTGACGTCTCGACTCCTGCGCGAAGACATGAAGCGCAAGGAACAAGGTGGTGGCAGTGATGGAGCTGCACATGGCCAAGGACAAGCGTTCATGACTACGGAAACTGGGCGACGGAAGGGACGACAAGTGCCAGTGAAGACTACCAGCGCTTGTCATCATTGCGGCGATCATGGACATTGGATTGCCAAGTGTCCAGTGAGAATTCGTGAAAATGCGGAGCGACAGAGGCCGCAGCGTGCAAGTATCGCGCAGAGTAAGGATCACTCCGACGACTATCTGTTTTCGGTTGGTGAAAGTGCAAGCATCACCAAGTCGAGTTGTGTGTGGCTGGTCGACTCGGGTGCGACCCAGCACATGACGTACTCGAAAGAGTACATGAAGAACTACAAGGCAATTTCTCCGGTCGATGTGCATCTAGCGGATGATGGCATCGTTCAAGCTGTTGGCACGGGTGATATTGTGATGATAATGAAGACGCCACGTGGGATCAAGAAGGGTGTGATAACTTCGGTTTGGCACATTCCAAAGCTTTCGCGAAATTTGTTCTCTGTTGGACGTTTTACGAAAGACGTTGGGCCCGTTACTTTCGATGCTGATGGATGTTTCGCAGAAACAAAGGGTCTTCGCTGGAAGCTAGGGGCCCGTGAAAGGAAAGGTCTTTTCAAGCTATGCGTGACGCCAATTCTAGTGGATGAAGCCAATGTGACAAGCTTGTTGGGATGCTATGGGGACACCACTTCGTACCTCTGGCACCTTCGACTTGGTCACATAGGCTATGGTGGTCTTGAAGCCATCGTCAAGAAACAGTACGGCTTTGGCATTAACATTGCATTTGTGAAGCAGCGGGAGGTCTGTGACAGGTGCTCACTCGGTAAGCAAACGCGAGTGAGCTACATTAAGCGTCACCCAACCGTGCAAAGCAAGTGCTGGACGTCATTCACAGTGATGTGTGTGGTCCCATGCAAACGCAGACGTCCAGTGGAAAGCGCTACTTCGTCACGTTTATTGACAACAAGTCACACTTCTGTAAGGTGTACTTGTTACGTAACAAGTCGGAAGTAGCGACCAAGTTTGCTGAATTTGTTGCGTATTGGAGGTTTCCGGTTAAGATACTTTGTATCGGTTACCGGTTAGCTGAAAACCTGTCCAATCCGATCACGCATAATTACGGGTAGTATTTACCAAATGATTAGACGCGTAGGGTGATGAGACGCTTGACATGATTTATATGTGGTTTACATATAAATCATGTAGTAGGCAGAATAAGCTACGATAAATGAATCACTTTCGAATCTTTCTTCTGCCGAGCAAGTGTTTTTTGCTCTGCTCCTTCCAGTCCCTTCACTCCCTCCGGTTTCTCCCGTTATTCTTGTCACGTCCACGCTCTAACTTTAACAGGTTATGAGCCCAAGCGCAATGTCCTCTGCCAGTCACGCATCCTCCAACGTCCTCATCGATAAGTTCGATGGGGACAACTATGCGACTTGGAGTCGATTTATGCGTGGCGTGTTCCTGACGAAGTCAGTATGGCATGCCGTCAACCGAGAGAGCTCTCCAACGTTTGTGGACGCTCGAGCGCAGGACGACTACGTCAAGACCAGCAACATCGCGTTTGGTATGATGTTGCTGCACATGGGTGCGGATTACCACCATAATGTCGACGACTGCGAGGAAGCGTGGGTCGCGTGGTCACGCCAGAAGACGTTGTACGGTGGATCCCAGAAAGTGGGACAGATTTACCTCAAGCGGCAACTCTTCAGCATGAAAATGGCTGAAGGCGCCAACGTCATGCATCACTGCAACGAGGTCCTTAACATCGCCGCCAAGCTTAGTGGCATCGGTGCGAAGATGGAGGATGAGGATGTCGCGATTTGCCTGCTGCTCAGTCTCCCCAAAAGTTTTGAGAACGTGGTTCTAAATTTGGAGATGAGCAATGCAGAGCTTCGCACCCAGGACGTGGTGAAGGTGCTGACAAATGAGCACGCCAAGCGCCAAGGGGAGAAGGTGACGACAACAGCGACGATGATCAAGGTCGAAGATACAACAACCAAGGCCTTCAACACTGAGCGTGAACCCTACCAGGGCACGTACTGTGGAAAGGTGGGGCACACGGTGGATCGCTGTTGGACCAAGCAGAAGAATGAAAGTCGAGGAGCTCGACGCGGCGGCAATGGCCGTGGACGCGGGGCTAACAACGTCCAGTGGGGAAATTATGATGAAGGCAACGACTACGATCGAGTTTTGCAGTTTCGTTGGAGTATGGACTTTCAACGAAGAAGGACGTGTCTGGAATGTGGGCCGTCGACAGTGGTGCGACACACCATATATGTCACGACAAGGCCAAGTTTGCAAGTTTGACTGAGCGCAACGACGGCAAAATTTTGGTGGCTGATGGCAACGAGGTGGCCATCAAGGGTGTGGGAACTATCTTTGAGAAGGTGGTTCTACCTAACGGTGACGAGCGCGAGATCGAGATCAAGAACGCACTGTATGTACCAAGCATGAGCAAGAATCTTCTTTCGGTGCCGCAGATTAACAAGAATGGCAAGTTCCAAGTGGTGTTCGACGGGACCAGGATGTATATCTCTCGAAAAGGCTCGCAAGAAATGGTGGCGACAGCGGATCTTGTGGATGGTCTTTACTGGCTTCGCACGACTCAGCGATCGGCCAATGCGGCAACGAGTGGAAACAATGGTGTCGATCTGCATGCGCGGATGGGACACGCTCCAGCTGACGTGCTTCGCAAGATGGTCACTTCCAACATGATCAAGGATGTGAAAGTGCCTCTCAAGGCAAGTGGATCAAGTGCGTGTCGAGGGTGCCAGCAAGAGAAGATGGTCCAAAAACCATTCCCAAGCAACCACGACAAGCGCAGATACGACAAGTTCGAGCTGCTTCACTTTGACATCTGTGGCCCCATGGAGCAAGATTCACTTGGTGGTAGCAGATACCTGCTACTGATTGTGGACGAAGCCAGTGGATGTATGAAGGGCTTTTGTCTACGTGTGAAGTCGGAGAGTGAAGATTACATCAAGAAGTACATCACGATGGTACAGAAGCAGTTCGGGAAGAAGGTCAAGTTTGTCAGACACGATGGAGCCCGTGAGTTTGCAACCAACTCGCTCCAAGTGTTCTATAAAGATGAAGGTATTGAGCAGCAGACTACGGTGCCATATGCACATCAGACCAACGGCACAGCAGAGCGTGCCATCCGGACTATCGTCACGATCGGCCGCAGTATGCTTTATCATGCCAAGTTGGACAAGTGTGTGGTGGAGTGGGTTCCTAAAACTGTGTAATAAGACCCCAAACCACTCACTGTGCCAAACTGCCGACTTACGGAGGGGGTACCCCGACGCCGCGTATGGACCTTCTCTCACCTTGTGTACTCGTCGGCTAGTGGGTCGCACTCTTCGGAAGGCTTGTGTGAAGATGTAGATGTTGGCTTTGAAAGAGGAAGACCTGGGGGACCCCGAGTGGATATGCTTCACTCGGTGAGCCAATAGGTGGCCACTCGATCGACCTGGTCGAGAGTGAACTTATAGCCAAATTCTTCAGGGAGCTTGTCATCCCCGGCCTTTTCCTTGGTTGTCTCAGGTGCTAACCACCTGGCCTTTACTTTGCTCCCTAACCACTAGGTGGAGGAGGCCGCTTCCGATAGCGGATCTTTGGGGAGTTGCTACTCGAGACGAACCCACAGGCCAAATACTTCCTGGGGTTCTATTCGCACTTGGGTCTTGCTACGCGACTGTCTTCAACGGGGAGGCCAAAGTGTATCCCTTCCCCGGAACAGGCGGGCAGACTTAACAAGTTCCTTTAAGCGCGACAAAGTCGTGCCACGTAGATCGCAAATTGAGTAGTATTTAATATAGTCTTATCCTTTAACTTCTTTACTCCATCCTTGCCTTATGCTCTGATTCCTTATTTCTGACTGGCCAGGAGTAGCTTGACCTTGAGAGACCGAGATCTTCCATGAGGGGCTGCGGTCGACCCTGAGGGGCCGAGGTCTACCGATGAAGGACCAGGCCTACCAATGAGGGACCGAGGTCTACCCCTAGGGATCGGGCAGGGACCGTGGTCGACTCCTTTCAGTACCGTTTAACCGGTACCCTGGCAATGATCTTCCCGTTAGTCCTGCAAATTCTTCTCATCCAAGGGTCGCTTCACCTCCGTGGTCCCTTTCTCTCCAGTACCCTTTCCCTGGTGCGCGGTCCCTTGTTCCTTCAATCCACTGGCCCCTAGGTCCAACACTTTTGAAAAGCGCTTCACCACAAGTGCTTCTGGGCTGAAGCAGCGATGACGGCTATCTACGTCAAGAATCGCCTACCGCCGCCTAAGGTTGTGCACAAGACTCCGTTTGAGATCGTCTACAACACCAAGCCAAGCGCAAAGCACATGCGAGTATTCGGTTGTCAGACGTACATACTAGGACATTAATATATATTTACTTTGCATTCTACCAAGTAGTGCTCAAACGGACCTTTTCTCTTTAGGTTACGAGTCCAAGACCCTCCTCTGCCCAAGACACCGACTCCGACTTCGCCTTCGCAATGGACGCCACCTTCGCTCCCACCTCGCGCATCAATAAGTTTGATGGCTCAAACTTCCATATGTGGAAGTTCAAGATGCAGATGGTGCTGGAGGAGCGGGGACCTGTGGGAGGCGGCAAGTGGAGAAGTCAAGATGGAGGAACTGACCTCTACGCTGGAACAGTCTTCGTTCAAGCGCAAGTCGAGGAAGGCGTTGGCAATCATCTGTCTCGCGATGGATGATTCGCAGCTGCCCCTGGTTCGGTCTGCCAGTGGAGCACATGATGCATGGTCGCGGCTGGAGAGCCACTTCAAGAAGAAGAGCTTGGCGAACAAGCTCTTTCTTCGTCGTCGTTTCCTTACGGCTAAAATGGATGAAGGTGATGATGTGCTTACGCACATCAACAAGATGAAGACTCTGGCAGAGCAGCTTGACGCAGTTGGAGCTCCAGTCACTGAGGATGACTTGGTTATCACGCTTCTTGGGAGTTTGAGTGAGTCGTTTGCATTCCTCATTACGGCTTTGGAGTCAAGAGCCGACTCGTTGTCGTGGGAGCTGGTGACGTCTCGACTCCTGCGCGAAGACATGAAGCGCAAGGAACAAGGTGGTGGCAGTGATGGAGCTGCACATGGCCAAGGACAAGCGTTCATGACTACGGAAACTGGGCGACGGAAGGGACGACAAGTGCCAGTGAAGACTACCAGCGCTTGTCATCATTGCGGCGATCATGGACATTGGATTGCCAAGTGTCCAGTGAGAATTCGTGAAAATGCGGAGCGACAGAGGCCGCAGCGTGCAAGTATCGCGCAGAGTAAGGATCACTCCGACGACTATCTGTTTTCGGTTGGTGAAAGTGCAAGCATCACCAAGTCGAGTTGTGTGTGGCTGGTCGACTCGGGTGCGACCCAGCACATGACGTACTCGAAAGAGTACATGAAGAACTACAAGGCAATTTCTCCGGTCGATGTGCATCTAGCGGATGATGGCATCGTTCAAGCTGTTGGCACGGGTGATATTGTGATGATAATGAAGACGCCACGTGGGATCAAGAAGGGTGTGATAACTTCGGTTTGGCACATTCCAAAGCTTTCGCGAAATTTGTTCTCTGTTGGACGTTTTACGAAAGACGTTGGGCCCGTTACTTTCGATGCTGATGGATGTTTCGCAGAAACAAAGGGTCTTCGCTGGAAGCTAGGGGCCCGTGAAAGGAAAGGTCTTTTCAAGCTATGCGTGACGCCAATTCTAGTGGATGAAGCCAATGTGACAAGCTTGTTGGGATGCTATGGGGACACCACTTCGTACCTCTGGCACCTTCGACTTGGTCACATAGGCTATGGTGGTCTTGAAGCCATCGTCAAGAAACAGTACGGCTTTGGCATTAACATTGCATTTGTGAAGCAGCGGGAGGTCTGTGACAGGTGCTCACTCGGTAAGCAAACGCGAGTGAGCTACATTAAGCGTCACCCAACCGTGCAAAGCAAGTGCTGGACGTCATTCACAGTGATGTGTGTGGTCCCATGCAAACGCAGACGTCCAGTGGAAAGCGCTACTTCGTCACGTTTATTGACAACAAGTCACACTTCTGTAAGGTGTACTTGTTACGTAACAAGTCGGAAGTAGCGACCAAGTTTGCTGAATTTGTTGCGTATTGGAGGTTTCCGGTTAAGATACTTTGTATCGGTTACCGGTTAGCTGAAAACCTGTCCAATCCGATCACGCATAATTACGGGTAGTATTTACCAAATGATTAGACGCGTAGGGTGATGAGACGCTTGACATGATTTATATGTGGTTTACATATAAATCATGTAGTAGGCAGAATAAGCTACGATAAATGAATCACTTTCGAATCTTTCTTCTGCCGAGCAAGTGTTTTTTGCTCTGCTCCTTCCAGTCCCTTCACTCCCTCCGGTTTCTCCCGTTATTCTTGTCACGTCCACGCTCTAACTTTAACAGGTTATGAGCCCAAGCGCAATGTCCTCTGCCAGTCACGCATCCTCCAACGTCCTCATCGATAAGTTCGATGGGGACAACTATGCGACTTGGAGTCGATTTATGCGTGGCGTGTTCCTGACGAAGTCAGTATGGCATGCCGTCAACCGAGAGAGCTCTCCAACGTTTGTGGACGCTCGAGCGCAGGACGACTACGTCAAGACCAGCAACATCGCGTTTGGTATGATGTTGCTGCACATGGGTGCGGATTACCACCATAATGTCGACGACTGCGAGGAAGCGTGGGTCGCGTGGTCACGCCAGAAGACGTTGTACGGTGGATCCCAGAAAGTGGGACAGATTTACCTCAAGCGGCAACTCTTCAGCATGAAAATGGCTGAAGGCGCCAACGTCATGCATCACTGCAACGAGGTCCTTAACATCGCCGCCAAGCTTAGTGGCATCGGTGCGAAGATGGAGGATGAGGATGTCGCGATTTGCCTGCTGCTCAGTCTCCCCAAAAGTTTTGAGAACGTGGTTCTAAATTTGGAGATGAGCAATGCAGAGCTTCGCACCCAGGACGTGGTGAAGGTGCTGACAAATGAGCACGCCAAGCGCCAAGGGGAGAAGGTGACGACAACAGCGACGATGATCAAGGTCGAAGATACAACAACCAAGGCCTTCAACACTGAGCGTGAACCCTACCAGGGCACGTACTGTGGAAAGGTGGGGCACACGGTGGATCGCTGTTGGACCAAGCAGAAGAATGAAAGTCGAGGAGCTCGACGCGGCGGCAATGGCCGTGGACGCGGGGCTAACAACGTCCAGTGGGGAAATTATGATGAAGGCAACGACTACGATCGAGTTTTGCAGTTTCGTTGGAGTATGGACTTTCAACGAAGAAGGACGTGTCTGGAATGTGGGCCGTCGACAGTGGTGCGACACACCATATATGTCACGACAAGGCCAAGTTTGCAAGTTTGACTGAGCGCAACGACGGCAAAATTTTGGTGGCTGATGGCAACGAGGTGGCCATCAAGGGTGTGGGAACTATCTTTGAGAAGGTGGTTCTACCTAACGGTGACGAGCGCGAGATCGAGATCAAGAACGCACTGTATGTACCAAGCATGAGCAAGAATCTTCTTTCGGTGCCGCAGATTAACAAGAATGGCAAGTTCCAAGTGGTGTTCGACGGGACCAGGATGTATATCTCTCGAAAAGGCTCGCAAGAAATGGTGGCGACAGCGGATCTTGTGGATGGTCTTTACTGGCTTCGCACGACTCAGCGATCGGCCAATGCGGCAACGAGTGGAAACAATGGTGTCGATCTGCATGCGCGGATGGGACACGCTCCAGCTGACGTGCTTCGCAAGATGGTCACTTCCAACATGATCAAGGATGTGAAAGTGCCTCTCAAGGCAAGTGGATCAAGTGCGTGTCGAGGGTGCCAGCAAGAGAAGATGGTCCAAAAACCATTCCCAAGCAACCACGACAAGCGCAGATACGACAAGTTCGAGCTGCTTCACTTTGACATCTGTGGCCCCATGGAGCAAGATTCACTTGGTGGTAGCAGATACCTGCTACTGATTGTGGACGAAGCCAGTGGATGTATGAAGGGCTTTTGTCTACGTGTGAAGTCGGAGAGTGAAGATTACATCAAGAAGTACATCACGATGGTACAGAAGCAGTTCGGGAAGAAGGTCAAGTTTGTCAGACACGATGGAGCCCGTGAGTTTGCAACCAACTCGCTCCAAGTGTTCTATAAAGATGAAGGTATTGAGCAGCAGACTACGGTGCCATATGCACATCAGACCAACGGCACAGCAGAGCGTGCCATCCGGACTATCGTCACGATCGGCCGCAGTATGCTTTATCATGCCAAGTTGGACAAGTGTGTGGTGGAGTGGGTTCCTAAAACTGTGTAATAAGACCCCAAACCACTCACTGTGCCAAACTGCCGACTTACGGAGGGGGTACCCCGACGCCGCGTATGGACCTTCTCTCACCTTGTGTACTCGTCGGCTAGTGGGTCGCACTCTTCGGAAGGCTTGTGTGAAGATGTAGATGTTGGCTTTGAAAGAGGAAGACCTGGGGGACCCCGAGTGGATATGCTTCACTCGGTGAGCCAATAGGTGGCCACTCGATCGACCTGGTCGAGAGTGAACTTATAGCCAAATTCTTCAGGGAGCTTGTCATCCCCGGCCTTTTCCTTGGTTGTCTCAGGTGCTAACCACCTGGCCTTTACTTTGCTCCCTAACCACTAGGTGGAGGAGGCCGCTTCCGATAGCGGATCTTTGGGGAGTTGCTACTCGAGACGAACCCACAGGCCAAATACTTCCTGGGGTTCTATTCGCACTTGGGTCTTGCTACGCGACTGTCTTCAACGGGGAGGCCAAAGTGTATCCCTTCCCCGGAACAGGCGGGCAGACTTAACAAGTTCCTTTAAGCGCGACAAAGTCGTGCCACGTAGATCGCAAATTGAGTAGTATTTAATATAGTCTTATCCTTTAACTTCTTTACTCCATCCTTGCCTTATGCTCTGATTCCTTATTTCTGACTGGCCAGGAGTAGCTTGACCTTGAGAGACCGAGATCTTCCATGAGGGGCTGCGGTCGACCCTGAGGGGCCGAGGTCTACCGATGAAGGACCAGGCCTACCAATGAGGGACCGAGGTCTACCCCTAGGGATCGGGCAGGGACCGTGGTCGACTCCTTTCAGTACCGTTTAACCGGTACCCTGGCAATGATCTTCCCGTTAGTCCTGCAAATTCTTCTCATCCAAGGGTCGCTTCACCTCCGTGGTCCCTTTCTCTCCAGTACCCTTTCCCTGGTGCGCGGTCCCTTGTTCCTTCAATCCACTGGCCCCTAGGTCCAACACTTTTGAAAAGCGCTTCACCACAAGTGCTTCTGGGCTGAAGCAGCGATGACGGCTATCTACGTCAAGAATCGCCTACCGCCGCCTAAGGTTGTGCACAAGACTCCGTTTGAGATCGTCTACAACACCAAGCCAAGCGCAAAGCACATGCGAGTATTCGGTTGTCAGACGTACATACTAGGACATTAATATATATTTACTTTGCATTCTACCAAGTAGTGCTCAAACGGACCTTTTCTCTTTAGGTTACGAGTCCAAGACCCTCCTCTGCCCAAGACACCGACTCCGACTTCGCCTTCGCAATGGACGCCACCTTCGCTCCCACCTCGCGCATCAATAAGTTTGATGGCTCAAACTTCCATATGTGGAAGTTCAAGATGCAGATGGTGCTGGAGGAGCGGGGACCTGTGGGAGGCGGCAAGTGGAGAAGTCAAGATGGAGGAACTGACCTCTACGCTGGAACAGTCTTCGTTCAAGCGCAAGTCGAGGAAGGCGTTGGCAATCATCTGTCTCGCGATGGATGATTCGCAGCTGCCCCTGGTTCGGTCTGCCAGTGGAGCACATGATGCATGGTCGCGGCTGGAGAGCCACTTCAAGAAGAAGAGCTTGGCGAACAAGCTCTTTCTTCGTCGTCGTTTCCTTACGGCTAAAATGGATGAAGGTGATGATGTGCTTACGCACATCAACAAGATGAAGACTCTGGCAGAGCAGCTTGACGCAGTTGGAGCTCCAGTCACTGAGGATGACTTGGTTATCACGCTTCTTGGGAGTTTGAGTGAGTCGTTTGCATTCCTCATTACGGCTTTGGAGTCAAGAGCCGACTCGTTGTCGTGGGAGCTGGTGACGTCTCGACTCCTGCGCGAAGACATGAAGCGCAAGGAACAAGGTGGTGGCAGTGATGGAGCTGCACATGGCCAAGGACAAGCGTTCATGACTACGGAAACTGGGCGACGGAAGGGACGACAAGTGCCAGTGAAGACTACCAGCGCTTGTCATCATTGCGGCGATCATGGACATTGGATTGCCAAGTGTCCAGTGAGAATTCGTGAAAATGCGGAGCGACAGAGGCCGCAGCGTGCAAGTATCGCGCAGAGTAAGGATCACTCCGACGACTATCTGTTTTCGGTTGGTGAAAGTGCAAGCATCACCAAGTCGAGTTGTGTGTGGCTGGTCGACTCGGGTGCGACCCAGCACATGACGTACTCGAAAGAGTACATGAAGAACTACAAGGCAATTTCTCCGGTCGATGTGCATCTAGCGGATGATGGCATCGTTCAAGCTGTTGGCACGGGTGATATTGTGATGATAATGAAGACGCCACGTGGGATCAAGAAGGGTGTGATAACTTCGGTTTGGCACATTCCAAAGCTTTCGCGAAATTTGTTCTCTGTTGGACGTTTTACGAAAGACGTTGGGCCCGTTACTTTCGATGCTGATGGATGTTTCGCAGAAACAAAGGGTCTTCGCTGGAAGCTAGGGGCCCGTGAAAGGAAAGGTCTTTTCAAGCTATGCGTGACGCCAATTCTAGTGGATGAAGCCAATGTGACAAGCTTGTTGGGATGCTATGGGGACACCACTTCGTACCTCTGGCACCTTCGACTTGGTCACATAGGCTATGGTGGTCTTCATGACATGGTCAAGAAGAACTATGGCATCGGTATTGGACTTGACTCTGTGAAGCAGTGGGAGATATGCAATGGATGCGCACAAGGCAAGCAAACGCGTGCAAGCTTCCTGCCAAAATCGCCGCATCACTCCACAAAGTTACTGGAAGTTATTCACAGTGATGTGTATGGTCCGATGCAAACAACAACATTCAGTGGCAAGCGGTACTTCGTTACTTTCATCGACGAGTATTCGCACTTTACCATGGTATACTTGCTTCAAAATAAGTCAGAAGTCGCAAGCACGTTTGCTACGTTTGTTGCATATGCCAAGACGCAAACTGGAAAAGCTGTGAAGGCTTTACGCTGTGACAATGGTGGAGAGTACAAGTCGGGTGAATTCGTTAATTTTTGTCGTCGTCATGGCATTGATCAAAAATTCACACCACCCTATACTCCACAGTTAAATGGCGTGGCTGAACGTATGAATCGGACGCTAGTGGAATGTGCACGCTGTATGCTGGTCTACCAAAGACATATTGGGGCGAAGCAGTAATGACTGCTACCTTTCTTCGGAATAGGTGTCCAACGCGTAGCATCTCCCTGGAGCAGTCGCCATACCAAGTCTGGACAGGAAGAAAACCAATGCTGGCCAACCTGAAAGTTTTTGGTTGCCATGCTTTTGTGGCAATTCCAAAGGAGAAACGAAGAAAACTTGATGCTCGCGCTGAACGCTGTCGATTTCTTGGATACTCAGAGCATGAAAAAGCGTATCGTTTTGAAGACATCACAAGTGGCCGGATTGTAATAAGTCGTGACGCCAAGTTTATGGAGAATGTGTTTTGCGAAGATGAACGGCAAAATACACAAGTCGTTACAATGGATGTTGCTGAAGATGCTACGGAGGATGAAGCTTCTGATGACGAGCAGCGAAACCCGACACAAGACCAGGACACCAGCAGCAAGCGCCATCAACGAGCTCAATCACTCGAAGCGGCAGCTGATCCTCCACATCCCAAGCGCCAGTTTCGACCACAAATGTCATTAGATGAGATGTCGGCAGTTGCTCACGGTATCGGTGACTTCGAAGCGGCCTTCGTTATGGATTCAGTGGGAGAAGTGCCGACTACATTCAAGTCTGCAATGAAATCCAACAACGCGGCCAAGTGGAAGGAGGCGTGCAACTCGGAAGTTGACTCGCTACACACGAACGAGACATGGTCACTTGTTCCACTGCCAACAGGACGGAAAGCGATTGGATGTCGATGGGTGTTCCGAATCAAGGAAAACCAAGCAGGAGAAATCGAGCGGTTTAAGGCTCGTCTTGTCGCCAAAGGATTCTCGCAAAAGCATGGAATCGACTATGAAGAAACGTTTGCTCCGGTGGCCAAGTTTACTTCAATTCGAGCACTTCTAAGTTTGGCGGCCAAGTATCGCCTCATCGTTCATCAGATGGATGTCAAGACAGCTTTTCTCAATGGATCACTGGACGAGGATATATATCTACATAGTACAGCCGGATGGATATGTCGATGAAGAACGGCCAGATCATGTGTGTCATCTCAAGCGATCGCTTTATGGATTGAAGCAGTCTCCACGAATGTGGAATCAAACGATTGATAAGTTTATGATCGGGCTTGGCTTCAGGAAGTGCGAAACAGATCACTGCGTGTATGTCAAGCGGAACGATCAAGACATGGTTTTTGTGGCTCTTTACGTTGGATCTAGTCCTCGCAAGCAGTGACGACAAGTTGCTGGAGTCAACAAAACAAGCTCTTCGTGATAGGTTCGACATGACGGATCTGGGATGTCTCGAATATTTTCTTGGCATCGAAATCGATCAAGATCGCTCTACTGGCAGTGTGTCAACGCGCCAAACCAAGTTTGCCAAGGATCTTCTCAAGAAGCTCGGCATGGAGAATAGCAAGCCAGTCAAGACACCACAAGATCCGGGTCTCAAGTTGACGAAGGCGATGTGTGAGGACGGCTGCAAACATGGCGAAACAATGGCAAACGTACCATATCGAAGTGCAGTCGGCGGATTGATGTATCTCATGGTTGGTACTCGACCAGATCTTGCAGCTGCAGTGGGAGTACTCAGCCAGTTCGCTTCGGATCCGTGTCCGACTCACTGGCAAGCGCTCAAGCGAGTGTTTCGATACATCCAAGGGACTACTACGCATGGGATCAAGTTTCAAGCAGCAAAAGAAGAAGGACTTCAAGGATATTCGGACGCAGATTGGGCTGGAGATGTCGAAACAAGACGAAGTACAAGCGGCTATGCCTTCATGATGACCGGCGGGTGCATCAGCTGGTGAAGCAAGAAACAGCGTACGGTGGCGCTGTCCTCAACAGAGGCAGAATACATGGCGTTGACGGAAGCGGTGCAAGAAGAAGTGTGGCTTAAAGCATTTCTGTGTGAACTCGGTGAGATGAAGAGCGACGAAGTGGTCAAGATCTACGAAGACAATCAAGGATCCATAGCGTTGGCAAAGAACCCAGAGTGTCACAAGCGGACTAAGCACATTGACATTCGCTACCACTTCGTTCGTGAGAAGGTGGAAGATGGTCAAGTGGTGTTGCAATATTGCCCAACAAAAGACATGAAGGCAGACATAATGACCAAGCCAATTCCAGCTGCTCAATTTGAATACCTTCGAGGCATGCTAGGAATTCAAGCGTCAACCGCTGTCAAGTCGAATGGGAGTGTTGCCAAGATCGCTCCTCGACAAGCGGCAGAACAGAGCTAGGTACCGATATATGGGTATACCGGTAGTTACCGGTATACTTATCCGACGGTGGCTATGACGTCATAGTGTGACGTCACTGAAGAATGTTCTAGAATGTTCTAGAACAATAGGCTTAGATGTAGCACAGGCGAACTAAGGACCTTGATATATATTTACTTTGCATTCTACCAAGTAGTGCTCAAACGGACCTTTTCTCTTTAATGATCACTATCCGAGTCGGGGGCCTTCAGCGACTTGCGAACCAGTTTTGTTTTCTTCTTCTTGGTCTTCTTGGCTGAAGCTGGTGGGTTTTTGCTGGATGAAATTCCTTTGGTTTTAACCATTGGATTTTCATCCAGCAGATCGTACTTTGCAGTGCGATCTGCGGGGGTCCCCGAAGGGACCTGGGGAGGGGGTCGAGGTTTCTCTTCCAGATCACTCGCATGATCTTCCTCTTTTATTTTCTTGTCGTTAGAGCCCCTCCCAAAACTCTCACGATCTGGGGATACTTTTTCTTCACGCGTCTGCGGCGATCCCTCTGCCGCTGGCGCTTCAATCCCAGGTTCCATCTGATTTTAACATCTTCGCCAGTGGACTCACGGTGAAATCCACAGGCACCAGAAGATCCGGGCATGCGCACCATTGTGGTGGAGTGGCGATCACAAAATTGCTGATGTGATTAGCCAATCACCAACAGCGCCCAGACTGCCGACTAACGGAGGGGGCACTCCGATTCCGTGGGGAGATGTCTTCTTCTCACCTTGTGTACCCGTCGGTAGGGCAGGTTGTACTCTCCTGGTGACCTTTAGCTCTGATGTGTGTCTTGATGGGGTTGGGGATAGGTTCTTTTGGAGATCGCGTGGAATTCCTCACACGATTTGCCGGTTCTTCGGTGCGATCTTCTATCTAGATCGCACGATCCAATTTCCCACTCAGGCGCTTGACCCTTCTGATCACTTGATCCGTCCTGCTGAACCTTCTGACCACTTGATCTGTCCAGAAAATCTTCTGACTACTTGATCCGTCCTGCGCCTGTTGTTCCTTGTCCTTTCCGTGTATTCTGCGTCCTATCGCAGTCGAGTTGTTGTTGTGAGAGTCCCTGGCCAATGTCCCAGGTATACGCGATCCTCGAGCGCGCGGTGTCCTTGATCGTCGAGAGGCCAAAAGTGTTTCCTGCCCGGAAGAAGCGCCGCGTGTCTTCGAGGTTGTTGTAAATCGAGCTCTGTTTATTTAATATCCAATAAAAAGCTAAAAAACTATGACTATGTCTTCCCTATCCGCTGAAATAAATCACTTCCGAAAATCGTACCTAGGCGAAATTGTACCATACTGGGTATCGCACCTTACCGGAATCATGCCGTACTTGGAGTCACGCCTTGTCGCTGGTCTTGCTGTTCGGGCCCATGCTGTTCGACTATCGAGCCGGCAAGAGTTGCTGCAAACTCTGACTCTCTCTTCCTCCAGGGAAGCCGATTAGCTTTGGCATGTCAAGCCAACTTGTAGCTTCCCGCTCGTTTGTATTCACATCCGGAATATCACGTGCCCTTCCACTTGCTTCCTTCAGCTCATATCTTGTCGTCATCAGATCACATCTTCCCGGATCGCATCTTTCCGGATCGCATAGCATGTCGCATCTGCTGTCACGTCTTGTATCTACCAGGGTCGCTTTCCTTATGTTCTCCAGATCGCAACTTCTCAGATCGCAGCTTCCGATATCGTGACATCCCAGATCGCACTTCGCCATAACTCGCGTCTTCAGTTAATCAAGTCGGATGGGGATCCAGTCTGTCATCAAGTCGTTGTGACCTGCGCATTAATATAATTATTGCGATCCCATACTTGACAATCCAGTATCCACTAATCCAGCATGTCTCAATCTATGCCATATCGCCCCACATACGTTGTTCCATATAATGATTACTATATGAATCCGTAACGAGCGATCTTGATCTTATGGATGTCAGTCATATCAAATAATTGGCGATCCGGATCGCATCGATCCCATATGTCTGCGATCCAAATTATGTTGATCCAGTTTGCTTGCGATCTCTGCTGACCCAAGTTGCGTTGATCTGACTTGCATGCGATCTTCTGCGAACTGCGATCTAGATTGTATCGATCCAATTTGCTTGCGATCTTGCGATCCAGCCAGTATCCGTACAATTTACCTGCGATCCAGATTGCATGCACCTGAGAATTAACGATCCGTTTAGCGCACGAGTTAGCGTCTGGACCATGCGTTCTGCAGTCCCATTCGCTTGGGGTCGATATGCCATCGTCGCTTTCTGCTTCTGTCCCACGATCCGATTAAACGATCGGAAAAAGTCTGACATAAATCCAGGCTCACGGTCATGACGTATAGCTTCACTAGCTCCAAAACGTCGAAAAACACACTCTTCGTAATTCTCTGCGATGGTTTGAGCCGTTCTAGATGCACTTGCTTTAGCGATCACGTAGCCGGAGAACAGGTCTACCCAGATCAACAACTCAGTGTTTCCTTTGAATGATTTCGGCAGCGACGGAATATGGTCCATGGCGATGATCTGAAATGAGTAAGTGGATTGCAGGTTTCCGGGTGATCCTCCATTTATTAAAGGAAGCCCCTTTCCCGTCTCGCAATCCGCACATTCGCTCACATATCGTTGCACACTGCGATATAGCCCTCTCCAATGGCCCTCTCCAATGAAAACGTGACTTGATCCTTTGGTATGTTCTACCAATTCCTTGATGACCACCTTCCAAGCTGGCATGATAGTGATGTAAGAAATCTTGGGCCTGTCGTATGCGATCACTCCTCATACGCTGTACGATCTCTTCTTGCAACGTCGCTGAAGACTGACGTCTCCTTTGAGAAGATCTGGTGATCGCAGATATCTTAACCACCGAGTCTGTCTGTCTGGATCGCAACAATTCATCTAAGCGATTGAGGGTCATCAGATCTTGGCGTTCTTCCTCGGTTGTGACCGTCGTTCCTTCTTCACGTTGCAATGCAGCGCTAGCGAGGCGATCAGTACTCTTGTTCCAGTCCCGTTTCATGTGTAGAAACTCATGGGTCGGCCAAGATTGCAATTTTCCCAATGCTCTATGTCGCAATAATTGCAAGCCTGGTGCTTTGCAATCAATCTCACCGCGCATTTGCCGAATCACTATTGGAGGTTACCGGTTAAGATACTTTGTATCGGTTACCGGTTAGCTGAAAATCTGTCCAATCCGATCACGCGTAATTACGGGTAGTATTTACCAAATGATTAGACGCGTAGGATGATGAGACGCTTGACATGATTTATATGCGGATATAAATCATGTAGTAGGCAGAATAAGCTACGATAAATGAATCACTTTCAAATCTTCCTTCTTCCCAACAAGTTGTCTTTACTTCGCAGTTTAGACTTCTTCAACGTTCTTCAAGCTTCGTTTTCTCGCCCAGTGCTCATTACAACTTAACAGGTTATGAGCCCAAGCACGATGTCCTCTGCTCAAGATTCCGCCACCAAGATCTCCATCGACAAATTCGATGGGGACAACTACGCGACGTGGAGCCGCTACATGCGTGGCGTGTTCCTAACCAAGTCAACGTGGCACGTGGTCAACCGGGAGACCACACCCACCTTCACGGACACCCGCGCTATGGACGAATACGTCAGGACCAGCAACATTGCGTTCGGCTTGATGTTACTGCACATGAGCGCGGATTATCATCACGTGGTTGATGACTGCGAAGAAGTATGGGTCGCGTGGGCACGGTTGAAGACTCTCTACGGCGGATCGCAGAAGGCGGGGCGGATCTTCTTGAAGCGACAGCTATTCAGCATGGAGATGGCGGAAGGCGGCAATGTGATGCATCATTGCAATGAAGTTCTCAACATCAGCGCCAAGCTCACCCGCATCGGCGCTAAGATGGAGGACGAGGACGTGGCGATTTGCTTGTTGCGCAGCCTCCCCAAGAGCTACGAGAATGTTGTTCTCAACTTGGAGATGAGCAGCGCGGAACTACGATCGCAAGACGTTGTGAAGGTGCTGACGAATGAGCACATCAAGAGACAAGGAAACAAGACGACATCGGTGAAGACTGAAGAAACAACCAAGGCCATCAGTACCGAGCTTGAATTTCGTCAGTGTACGTTTTGCGGAAAATTGGGACAAACGGTGGAGAAGTGCTGGACCAAGCAAAAAGAAAACAATCGGGGAGCTCGACGCGGCGGCAACAATCGTGGACGCGGAGCGAATCAAGTCCAGTGGCAAGGCTACAACGGCAACAACAACTGCGACGATGATCGAGTGGCGTTTACTGTTTTGCTGGAATGTGGACTTTTAACGACCAAGAACATGTCTGGAATGTGGGCGATTGACAGCGGTGCGACGCATCACATCTGCTATGACAAGTCCAAGTTCGAAGTTCTGGACGAGCGCAATGAAGTCGAAGTGTTGGTCGCAGATGGGAACAAGGCTGCGATCAACGGCGTTGGAACTATCATCGAAAAGGTGGTACTGTCCAACGGTGAAGAGCGCGAAATTGAAATCAAGAATGCGCTTTACGTCCCAAGCATGAACAAGGATCTACTATCGATACCGCAGATCAACAAAAGTGGCAAGTTTCAAGTGGTGTTTGATGGTAACGAGATGAATATTTCGCGCAAAGGCTCCGAGCAAGTGGTGGCGATGACGGATCTTGTGGATGGACTCTACTGGCTTCATACATCCCAACGATCTGTGAATGCTGTATTGCGACCAAGACTCGAAAATCTTCATGCGCGTATGGGCCATGCACCGGTTGATGTCTTGTGCAGGATGGTCTCCAAGGGCATGATCAAAGATGCCAAGATACCGACAAAATCGAGAGGATCAAGCGTGTGTCGCGGCTGTCAAGAAGGAAAGATGGTGCAACGACCGTTTCCAAGCAACCCAAACAAGCGCCACTACGATCCGTTTGAGCTTCTGCACATCGACATTTGTGGCCCAATGGAAGTCGACTCGCTGGGCGGAAGCAAGTACTTGCTGCTGATCGTCGATGAAGGCAGCGGATATATGAAGGGTTTCAGTCTGCACACCAAGTCCGATAGCGAAGAGTGCATCAAGAAGTACATCGTGGCGGTGCAGACGCAGTTTAACTACAAGGTCAAGTTCATTCGACACGATGGTGCACGCGAATTTGCGACGACTTCGCTCAAGGAATCGAGCAGCAGGTCACCGTTCCATATGCGCACCAGACCAACGGTACGGCGGAACGGGCGATTCGGACCATCGTGACGATCGGCCGCAGCATGCTTCACTACGCCAAGCTGGACAAGTGTTTTTGGGCTGAAGCGACAATGACGGCAATCTACATCAAGAATCGCCTGCCATCACCCAAGTGCCAAGACCAAACTCCGTTCGAGATCGTCAACGGATTTCGACCAAGTGTAAAGCACATGCGAGTTTTCGGCTGCCGAGTATTTATGCTGACCCCCAAGGAAAAACGATCGAAATGGGATCCGAAGGCTCGTGAAGGACTATTCATGCGGCATGAAGAAGTGTCGAAGGCATACCGCGTTTACGACGTTGAAGCGGATCAAGTGGTGATATCTTGCGATGTCACCTTCGACGAGTCTACGTGTGTTTTTTCGCCAGCGCTGCCACAAGAAATTGTCGATGACACTGCACTGGATTTCGATTCGATGAACATCAGCGATGAACCAGGCATCATGCAGTTCAAGCAAACTGGAAAACGCAAAAGCCGTTCAAACAGCCAGGAACAAGCGTTTCAACGAACACTTCCTGCTCGTCGTGGAGCCGGGTTAGAAGAAGCAAGTGCGCCGGATGAATTTGAGTCGCACCAAGCAAAACGACGATCAAGCACTCGAGCCAATCTGGACGAAGAGCGAAAAGGCAGCGACGAAAATGACGATGACGGCACATCTCAAGTCTTTTGGCAGGCGAGTGCCAACGCAGTCGAAGGTGCTGACTTGTCCGAGCCGACAACGTTTAAAGATGCTGTTGATGGGCCGGATCAAGTGCATTGGCGTAAAACAATTTGTGCCGAGTTAGACTCGATGAAGCTTCGTGACGTGTTTCGAGCAACCAAACTGCCAGCTGGACAACACACCATTGGCACTAAGTGGGTGTTCAAGATCAAGCGCAAGGCTGATGGATCGGTCGAGAAGTGCAAGGCGCGTCTCGTGGCAAAAGGGTTCAAGAAGAAATATGGCATCGACTACACGGAGACGTTTTCGCCAGTGGTCAAGTACGTGACACTGCGTATGGTGATCGCAATCACGAAGTACTTTGACTGGACACTGGACCAACTGGACGTGGTAACAGCTTTCCTGTACGGTGAGATGAAGGAAAAAGTGTTCTGCGCGATCCCAGAAGGTGTCGACATTAATGAAGACTTTGATTGCTTCGAATTGGTAAAGGCAATCTACGGATTAAAACAAGCATCGTGGGTATAGAACGAGACTTTCCATGAGTTTGTCTGCTCCATTGGATTTCAAGTGTCCAATTTTGACCCGTGTCTTTATCTCAAGATTGCAAGTGGGGAGTGCGTGCTTTTGCTGGTCTACGTCGATGATGTGTTGGTGACTGGCAGCTCGACTGAAATGATTGCGCGCACCAAGAGTGACCTAAAGACGCGTTTCGAGATGACTGACAGCGGCAAGTGCGCGCTCGTGTTGGGCATCGAGCTGGTGGACAACAACGACGGCAGTGTGACGATGTGCCAGCGACGCTACGTGGACGATGTTCTCAAGCGTTTCGGCATGAGCAATTGCAAAGCCGTCATCAGCCCAACGGACATCAGTTCTCGACTCACACCAAGCAACGCAGCAACCAAAATCGACGCTCCGTTTCGTGAAGCAGTGGGTGCTTTAATGCACTTGATGACTGCGACACGACCGGACATTGCTTTTGCTGTGGGTTACGTTTCGTGCTTCATGGAGAACCCACAAGAAGAGCACTGGATGGCGGTCAAGCGTATTCTGTGTTACCTACAAGGAACTAAGTCGCACGGCATCTGCTTCCAGTCTGGCGACAAGGTAAATTTTTGCGGCTACTCGGATGCAGACTGGGCCGGCGATCATGCTGATCGCAAGTCGATTTCCGGCTACGCATTCGTGTTGATGGGTGCCCCTGTGAGCTGGGGAAGCAAGAAGCAGTCAAGTGTGTCGCTTTCAACCAGCGAAGCCGAACACATCGCGCTGAGCCTAACTATTCAAGAAGGCAAGTGGGTGCATCGTTTGCTATGCGAGATTTTGGCTGCAGCGATGGATACGTCAGAATGCGAGCTCAAGATCATGGAAGACAACCAGTCCTGTATCAAGATGACGAAGAATCCCGTGAATCATGGCCGGGCCAAGCATATTGACATCAAGTATCACCACATCCGTGATGAAGTCACGCGGGGTGAAGTCAAGGTGGAGTACTGCGAGACTTCGATCATGCTGGCGGACATCATGACCAAGGGACTGCCAGGACCGCGCCACAAGGACCTAACAACGGCGCTCGGGATACTTGCGTGTTCGCATTGAGGGGGCGTATTGGAGGCTACCGGTTAAGATACTTTGTATCGGTTACCGGTTAGCTGAAAATCTGTCCAATCCGATCACGCGTAATTACGGGTAGTATTTACCAAATGATTAGACGCGTAGGATGATGAGACGCTTGACATGATTTATATGTGGATATAAATCATGTAGTAGGCAGAATAAGCTACGATAAATTAATCACTTCCAAATCTTCCTTCTTCCCAACAAGTTGTCTTTACTTCGCAGTTTAGACTTCTTCAACGTTCTTCAAGCTTCGTTTTCTCGCCCAGTGCTCGTTAACCTAACAATCACTAGGTTAGAATCTCCGCAGATAATAACACGTCCCCTGTCTTGATGTGCAAGCAAACCAAATCCCAGCAACAAGCCGCGATATTCCGCCTCATTGACCGTCAGATCAGTCGCATATTTTGAGGCCGCTTCTAGGATCGTCCATTCCGGGAGTTTCTATACAATAGCACTATAAGCCCCACCGTTACGTTTGACCCGAGCTGACCCATCGAAACTGACAACCAAGAGATTTTCATCCATCTCGACCGTCGGTGGTGGCATGGAGATCGCATATCGACATTTCTTTCGGGGTGCGATCGCGATCAACATCTCGTCGACTTCATCACGCGGTGTGATGCTAGCAGCAAGAGTACCGAGTATCTCGTCTTTGCCTTTGTCACATTTCTGTATCTCTAGCGTCCAAGTAGACAACAGGGCGGCCCACCGTCCTAATCTTCCGTTCAGACCAGAGGATCGCACCAGCCACGCCAACGTCGAATGCCGAGTGAACACCTTAATCTCGCGTGAGACTAAAACCGTGTAGCACACATCCAACATCCGAAGAAGAGTCAACACCTCTTTCTCCACGGTCCCATAGTTGATCTCGTTCAGTTTTAACGTGCGACTGGTAAACATCACCGGATAATAAATGCCGTCATGTTTTTGGATTAATGCCGCCGAAATCGCCCATTTGCTCGCGTATACGACAATAACTGGAGGTCGAGCCGGATCGAAATGTTTCAAAATCGGGGTAGACGCTATCTTCGCCTTCAGCATCGTGAATACAATTATAGCTTTCTCCCAATGTCGATCCCCTTCGACTTCAGACGATCCGTCCCCAGTTCCTACGTTGCGATCCGGATCATCCTCCACTTTCGGACTGATCCAGCTTCTCATAGAAGCGGTTAATCTCGTAAAAATCTGCCTCCCGTAGCTCATACAACACTGCTGCATAAATTGCGAAGTCTTCAATGAAGCGACTATAATAGTTCAAGCTTCCCAAAAAGATTGCATGGATCGTAACGTTCGCGGAAACGGGATGTTGACTAACGATTCGAGGTCTTTTGGGTGAGCCTCCAAACCATCCACGGAAACTTGGTGACCTAGATAATCCACCTTGCGACGTCCCCAAAAACTTTTTGCGTAGCTGATCGATAAGTTCCACTTGTTACACACCTATTACGAAGGAAGTCGGAGTCGGTCTCTTGGGCAGAGGAGGGTCTTGGGCTCGTAACCTAAAGAGAAAAGGTCCGTTTGAGCACTGCTTGGTAGAATGCAAAGTAAATATATATTAAGGTCCTTAGTTCGCCTGTGCTACATCTAAGCCTATTGTTCTAGAACCTTCTTCAGTGACGTCATACTGTGACGTCATAGCCACCGTCGGATAAGTATACCGGTAGCTACCGGTATACCCATATATCGGTATCTAGCTCTGTTCTGCAGCTTATCGAGGAGCAATCTTGGCAATAGTTTCGACCACAAATGTCATTAGATGAGATGTCGGCAGTTGCTCACGGTATCGGTGACTTCGAAGCGGCCTTCGTTATGGATTCAGTGGGAGAAGTGCCGACTACATTCAAGTCTGCAATGAAATCCAACAACGCGGCCAAGTGGAAGGAGGCGTGCAACTCGAAAGTCGACTCGCTACACACGAACGAGACATGGTCACTTGTTCCACTGCCAACAGGACGGAAAGCGATTGGATGTCGATGGGTGTTCCGAATCAAGGAAAACCAAGCAGGAGAAATCGAGCGGTTTAAGGCTCGTCTTGTCGCCAAAGGATTCTCGCAAAAGCATGGAATCGACTATGAAGAAACGTTTGCTCCGGTGGCCAAGTTTACTTCAATTCGAGCACTTCTAAGTTTGGCGGCCAAGTATCGCCTCATCGTTCATCAGATGGATGTCAAGACAGCTTTTCTCAATGGATCACTGGACGAGGATATATATCTACATAGTACAGCCGGATGGATATGTCGATGAAGAACGGCCAGATCATGTGTGTCATCTCAAGCGATCGCTTTATGGATTGAAGCAGTCTCCACGAATGTGGAATCAAACGATTGATAAGTTTATGATCGGGCTTGGCTTCAGGAAGTGCGAAACAGATCACTGCGTGTATGTCAAGCGGAACGATCAAGACATGGTTTTTGTGGCTCTTTACGTTGGATCTAGTCCTCGCAAGCAGTGACGACAAGTTGCTGGAGTCAACAAAACAAGCTCTTCGTGATAGGTTCGACATGACGGATCTGGGATGTCTCGAATATTTTCTTGGCATCGAAATCGATCAAGATCGCTCTACTGGCAGTGTGTCAACGCGCCAAACCAAGTTTGCCAAGGATCTTCTCAAGAAGCTCGGCATGGAGAATAGCAAGCCAGTCAAGACACCACAAGATCCGGGTCTCAAGTTGACGAAGGCGATGTGTGAGGACGGCTGCAAACATGGCGAAACAATGGCAAACGTACCATATCGAAGTGCAGTCGGCGGATTGATGTATCTCATGGTTGGTACTCGACCAGATCTTGCAGCTGCAGTGGGAGTACTCAGCCAGTTCGCTTCGGATCCGTGTCCGACTCACTGGCAAGCGCTCAAGCGAGTGTTTCGATACATCCAAGGGACTACTACGCATGGGATCAAGTTTCAAGCAGCAAAAGAAGAAGGACTTCAAGGATATTCGGACGCAGATTGGGCTGGAGATGTCGAAACAAGACGAAGTACAAGCGGCTATGCCTTCATGATGACCGGCGGGTGCATCAGCTGGTGAAGCAAGAAACAGCGTACGGTGGCGCTGTCCTCAACAGAGGCAGAATACATGGCGTTGACGGAAGCGGTGCAAGAAGAAGTGTGGCTTAAAGCATTTCTGTGTGAACTCGGTGAGATGAAGAGCGACGAAGTGGTCAAGATCTACGAAGACAATCAAGGATCCATAGCGTTGGCAAAGAACCCAGAGTGTCACAAGCGGACTAAGCACATTGACATTCGCTACCACTTCGTTCGTGAGAAGGTGGAAGATGGTCAAGTGGTGTTGCAATATTGCCCAACAAAAGACATGAAGGCAGACATAATGACCAAGCCAATTCCAGCTGCTCAATTTGAATACCTTCGAGGCATGCTAGGAATTCAAGCGTCAACCGCTGTCAAGTCGAATGGGAGTGTTGCCAAGATCGCTCCTCGACAAGCGGCAGAACAGAGCTAGGTACCGATATATGGGTATACCGGTAGTTACCGGTATACTTATCCGACGGTGGCTATGACGTCATAGTGTGACGTCACTGAAGAATGTTCTAGAATGTTCTAGAACAATAGGCTTAGATGTAGCACAGGCGAACTAAGGACCTTGATATATATTTACTTTGCATTCTACCAAGTAGTGCTCAAACGGACCTTTTCTCTTTAATGATCACTATCCGAGTCGGGGGCCTTCAGCGACTTGCGAACCAGTTTTGTTTTCTTCTTCTTGGTCTTCTTGGCTGAAGCTGGTGGGTTTTTGCTGGATGAAATTCCTTTGGTTTTAACCATTGGATTTTCATCCAGCAGATCGTACTTTGCAGTGCGATCTGCGGGGGTCCCCGAAGGGACCTGGGGAGGGGGTCGAGGTTTCTCTTCCAGATCACTCGCATGATCTTCCTCTTTTATTTTCTTGTCGTTAGAGCCCCTCCCAAAACTCTCACGATCTGGGGATACTTTTTCTTCACGCGTCTGCGGCGATCCCTCTGCCGCTGGCGCTTCAATCCCAGGTTCCATCTGATTTTAACATCTTCGCCAGTGGACTCACGGTGAAATCCACAGGCACCAGAAGATCCGGGCATGCGCACCATTGTGGTGGAGTGGCGATCAAAAAATTGCTGATGTGATTAGCCAATCACCAACAGCGCCCAGACTGCCGACTAACGGAGGGGGCACTCCGATTCCGTGGGGAGATGTCTTCTTCTCACCTTGTGTACCCGTCGGTAGGGCAGGTTGTACTCTCCTGGTGACCTTTAGCTCTGATGTGTGTCTTGATGGGGTTGGGGATAGGTTCTTTTGGAGATCGCGTGGAATTCCTCACACGATTTGCCGGTTCTTCGGTGCGATCTTCTATCTAGATCGCACGATCCAATTTCCCACTCAGGCGCTTGACCCTTCTGATCACTTGATCCGTCCTGCTGAACCTTCTGACCACTTGATCTGTCCAGAAAATCTTCTGACTACTTGATCCGTCCTGCGCCTGTTGTTCCTTGTCCTTTCCGTGTATTCTGCGTCCTATCGCAGTCGAGTTGTTGTTGTGAGAGTCCCTGGCCAATGTCCCAGGTATACGCGATCCTCGAGCGCGCGGTGTCCTTGATCGTCGAGAGGCCAAAAGTGTTTCCTGCCCGGAAGAAGCGCCGCGTGTCTTCGAGGTTGTTGTAAATCGAGCTCTGTTTATTTAATATCCAATAAAAAGCTAAAAAACTATGACTATGTCTTCCCTATCCGCTGAAATAAATCACTTCCGAAAATCGTACCTAGGCGAAATTGTACCATACTGGGTATCGCACCTTACCGGAATCATGCCGTACTTGGAGTCACGCCTTGTCGCTGGTACTTGTAGCTTTCCGCTCGCTTGTATTCACATCCGGAATATCACGTGCCCTTTGTTTATTGGTATGAGTTCTTGAACGAAGAGGAGCTTGGACGCAGGCGAAGGGAGTTCACTCAGGAAGACCGGAGAGAAGACACTTGTTGGGAAGAAGGAAGATTTGGAAGTGATTCATTTATCGTAGCTTATTCTGCCTACTACATGATTTATATATAAACCTCATATAAATCATGTCAAGCGTCTCATCATCCTACGCGTCTAATCATTTGGTAAATACTACCCGTAATTACGCGTGATCGGATTGGACAGGTTTTCAGCTAACCGGTAACCGATACAAAGTATCTTAACCGGTAACCTCCAATACCCTTCCACTTGCTTCCTTCAGCTCATATCTTGTCGTCACCAGATCACATCTTCCCGGATCGCATCTTTCCGGATCGCATCTTTCCGGATAGCATCTATCCAGATTGCAACTTGTAGATCGCAACTTGTATGTAGCCTGCAAACACTTGATCGCACATCGTAGTTGCTCGATCATGTCGCATCTGCTGTCACGTTTTGTATCTACCAGAGTCGCTTTCCTTATGTTTTCCAGATCGCAACTTCTCAGATCGCAGCTTCCGATATCGTGACATCCCAGATCGCACTTCGCCATAACTCGCGTCTTCAGTTAATCAAGTCGGATGGGGATCCAGTCTGTCATCAAGTCGTTGTGACATGCGCATTAATATAATTATTGCGATCCCATACTTGACAATCCAGTATCCACTAATCCAGCATGTCTCAATCTATGCCATATCGCCCCACATACGTTGTTCCATATAATGATTACTATATGAATCCGTAACGAGCGATCTTGATCTTATGGATGTCAGTCATATCAAATAATTGGCGATCCGGATCGCATCGATCCCATATGTCTGCGATCCAAATTATGTTGATCCAGTTTGCTTGCGATCTCTGCTGACCCAAGTTGCGTTGATCTGACTTGCATGCGATCTTCTGCGAACTGCGATCTAGATTGTATCGATCCAATTTGCTTGCGATCTTGCGATCCAGCCAGTATCCGTACAATTTACCTGCGATCCAGATTGCATGCACCTGAGAATTAACGATCCGGGCAGTTCTCCTCGAAGTTAACTTTCCAGTTCTTCATGATGCGAAAATCCACGTGATCTTCATCTGCAAGTCATATTTTGCCAACGGGATGAAATGTTGCCCGAAGGTAACAGCTCCGAATGTTCCTTGAATTCACTTTGCGGCCGTGCGTAATTAGTGGATATCCATAAAATTTATTATGCACTTCACCACATGTCCTCGTGAAGTACTCGAGACGTTACCAGCTCCCATGTTAGCGAGTCGGCTCTTGATTCCAGTGCCGTAATGAGAAACTGAAACGGCTTGCTTAAACTTCTGAGAAGCGTGATGACCAAGTCGTCCTCACTGACCGGAGCTCCCACCGCATCCAGCTGCTCAGCCAGGGTCTTCAACTTGTTGATGTGCTCCTGCACATCATCACCTTCTGCCATCATCGTCGTCAGGAAACGTCGACGAAGGAAGAGTCGATTGGCGAGACTCTTCTTCTCGAAATGTCCTTCGAGTCTTGACCATGCATCATGCGAGTCCTTCGCTGAACGGACCAACGGCAGCTGGAAATCCTCCACCGCGAGACAGATGATCGCCAGCGCCTTGCGCGACTTCCTCTTGAATGTCGCTTGGTCCAGCGAAGTGGTGCAGTACTCCAACTTCACCTCGCCGCTTGTGACCTCCCACAGGTCACGCTCCTCCAACAACATCTGCATCTTGAACTTCCACACATGGAATTGATGCCTTGAAACTTCTCAATGCGTGCGGAAGTCGAAGTAGTGGCATCCATAGAAAGAACGTGGTCTTGGGCATAGAAAACGGGGCTTGGGCTCATAACCTAATGTAAAATAAGGGGACTGAGCTTGGCAAAATGCAAAGTGAATATATTTAGGTCCTTAGTCACAAACTCCTGTTGCTACTCTAAGCCTGCTGGATACTTTCTGCCTATACGTTAGTAATCGCCACATCGCGCATTACTGTTCGTCTAGTCGTACGTTTCTAATTCTGATCGCGCGTTGATAAACACCTAAACGTACCTAAAATAGGGGACACCACTGCCTGGCAGGACAGTGCTGGTGAACCCCAAATACTACGGCTCGAAAGTTTAACTTTCTCGCCTGTACTCCCCACCGGCATCGAATGAGTGACCTTTGAGTTGATACTGCCATACCAAACCGGCTGAGCTACAAAATACTTTTCTGAACGGCAGGCCGAGGCGGTTTCCTTACAAAAGTTTGACGCGAAAGTCAAGTTTATTCAACACGACGGAGCTCGTGAATTTGCGACCTCTTCACTCAAGTCGTTCTACGAGAGCCAAGGAATCGAGCAGCAAGTCACGGTTCCATATGCGCACCAGACGAACGGCACGGCAGAACGCGCCATCCGAACCATCGTGACAATTGGTCGCAGTATGCTTCACTATGCCAAGTTGGACAAGTGTTTCTGGGCTGAGGCGGCCATGACGACGATATACATCAAGAACCGTCTACCATCGCCGAAGTGTCAAGATCAAACTCCGTTGAACTCGTCAATGGACACCAGCCAAGTGTGAAACACATGCGAGTCTTTGGGTGTCGAGTGTATGTACTGACCCCCAAGGAAAAACGACTCAAATAGGACCCGAAGGCTCGTGAAGGACTGTTCATCCCATCAAAACTCACTACTAGGAGGTTTTCGCCCAATTCGACCGTGGGTGGTGGCATGCTTATTGTTTGTCTTGGCTGCTTTCGCGGAGCAATCGCAATCAAAATCTCGTCCACTTCTTCATGGGGAGTTATACTCGCAGCCAGTGTGCCCAATATCTCATCTTCACCCTTCTCACTTCGGCGAATCTCGAGAGTCCAGTTCGAAAGTAATGCTGCCCATCTTCCTAATCTCCCGTTAAGTCCCGAAGATTACAATAACCAAGCAAGTGTTGAGTGTCGCGTAAGCACTGTAATCTCGCGTGAAACCAGCATAGTATAGCAAATATCAAGTATCCGGAGGAGGGCTAATACCTCCTTCTCCACCATCCCGTAATTGACTTCGTTAGACTTCAACGTACGACTGGAGAAAGTGACAGGCCAATATACTCCATCATGTTCTTGAAGTAAAGCAGCTGATACTGCCCACTTACTGGCATACACCACAACCACAGGCGGTCGATCTGGATCAATTTTTTTAGGATCGGTGTTGCAGCTATTTTTGCTTTAAGCAAAGTAAATGAGATCATAACCTTTTCCCAACGATTTTCGCCTTCGGAATCTCGATCGTCCCCATTATTGGAGACTGGATCGCGTTTGTATCCATCTCGAGAATTGCAATCACGATCCGGTCTAGCATCAGTCATAGTTGTCTGAGCGTCATTAACGCGGCTGATCTCATGGAAATCTGCTTCCCGCAACTCGTAGAGCACAGACGCATAAATCGCAAAGTCCTCAATAAATCGACTGTAGTAATTCAAACTTCCCAAAAACGACTGCGTTGATCGCAACGTTTGAGGAAAGGGAATGTTTACGAGCGATCCTAAATCCTTCGGATGAGCTTCCAAACCTGCAAGAGAAACTTGATGACCCAGGTAATCCACTTTACGACGTCCCCAGAAACTCTTAGTCAAACTGATCGATAAATTCCATTGGTCACATACCTCCCCATGAAATGCGACACATAGCCCACGGCAAACGCAATGTCCGGACGTGTCGCAGTAGTTAGGTGCATCAATGCACCAACAGCTTCACGAAACGGAGCATCGACCTTGGTGCTGCGTCACTTGAAACAAGTCAAGAGCTCATGTCTACTGGACTTGCGACAGTGTGGCGTAGTGCAATCACAAATTTGACGATGTGATCACCACTAACCAACGGCGCCCAGACGACCGACTACGGAGGGGGTACCTCGATTCCGTGTGTAGTATTTTCTTGCCTTCCTCACCTTGTGTACCCGTCGGCAGGGCGGGTTGCACTCTTCTCGGTGACTTGGAGGATGTCGAGTCTTGATTGGGTTTGGGGATAGGAACGATCGCGTGGAAATTCCTCACGAGATTGCAGGTTACTTGGGCGCTCTTGTTGAGTCGCCGCGATCTACCCTTTAGATCGCTTCCTTGTCCACCGGCTTGTCTTCTGACCACTTGATCGGCTTCTTTTCTTTTCGGTTCGTTGGCCCTGATCGTAGTTTCTTCGACCTCCGATTTTCATACTCATAACATAAATTCCCTTCCACCTCAGTATGTAACCGTCTTACATATCTTCACCACTCCTAACAACTCAATCGTCGTTATCTCGATGTTCCTCCTCGTGAGATTGCATCACTTTAAAACGATTCCGACTCGCTCGATTGCGATCAAACTCTTGTATCAAAGTGCCACAATTCAAATCTGCCTCGTCCACCCATGACGGATCACTATAACCCTTCCAGTGTACTAAAAATTGGCGATGTACTCGACCGTAACGTGTTTTTCGACCCGATCGTACATCAACAATTCTTTCCACCTCGAATTTATTCTCGTCTAGATTACCTTCCCAACTGTCTTCTGGCAATAATGCTTCATCAAAATCGACTCGATCTGTTTCATCCACGCTCAATATCATTGCGGGACGTTCCGGGAACTCTTTAACCTTCTTCAGCTTGGAAACATGAACCACCGGAAATAACCTGTATGAAGTACCTGCGATCTCCAATCGTACAGCATGATCGCCGCATTTTTCGGCTATACGAAACGGTCCGTGCCACATATGGGCTAACTTTCGAGCATAGCCATCCTTAACCCGATCCAAATAAAGCCATACCTGCGATCCGCGATCAAGAAGATCGTGATCTGCATTATGGCGATCAGCTCAATCTTGGATCGCAATCTTCAGTCGATCGTTCACAACTGCCCTGGCACGCTGATAATGGCGTTGTATGCCATATCGCCATCGTCTTGCATCTTGATCACGTGGTTTGGTGCTTCCTAATGGTAGGGTGGCCTCCAAAGTTGATCGTGGATCCCAACCGTGAATCAAATAAAACGGTGTATCTCCACAAACACGATCTTGTGCAGTGTTGATAGCGAAAGTCAATCGTTCTGCATATTGGTCCCAATCTTGTTGGTTTTCATCGGTAACGTACATCTTGATCGCTCGTGTCAAAGTCTGAACCATACGTTCGGCAGTGCCATTTGCCTGCGGTCTATATGCCATGGTGGCCCGCTGTTTCTGCCCTGCGATTCGATTAAAAGCTCGAAAGAAATCAGACATGAATCCTGGTTCTCGATCGTGGCGTATCGCCTCGCTTGCACCAAATCGTCGAAATACACACTCCTCGTAATTCTCAGCGATCGTCTGTGCAGTTCGAGATGAGCTTGTTTTTGCGATCACATAACCAGAAAACAGATCGACCCATAACAGTAATTCTGTGTTCCCTTTGAACGATCGTGGCAACGACGGAATATGATCCATAGCCAGAATTTGAAATGGGTAAGTTGCCTGCAAATTGCCTAGCGATCTGCCACGATCATATGGACGTCCTTTGCCCGTTTCACAATCCACGCATTCGCCTACATAGCGCTGCACACTTCGGTATATTGCTCGCCAATGGAAATTCATTTTTATCCGTTGATAGGTTCTGCCTATCCCTTGGTGACCACCTTCCAGACTAGTATGGTAGTGATGTATGTTGCCAAGATCGCTCCTCGACAAGCGACAGAACAGAGCTAGGTACCGATATATGGGTATACCGGTAGTTACTGGTATACTTATCCGACGGTGGCTATGACGTCACTGAAGAAGGTTCTAGAACAATAGGCTTAGATGTAGCACAGGCGAACTAAGGACCTTGATATATATTTACTTTGCATTCTACCAAGTAGTGCTCAAACGGACCTTTTCTCTTTAGGTTATGAGCCCAAGACCCTCCTCTGCCCAAGACACCGACTCCGACTTCGCCTTCGCAATGGACGCCACCTTCGCTCCCTCGCGCATCAATAAGTTTGATGGCTCAAACTTCCATATGTGGAAGTTCAAGATGCAGATGGTGCTGGAGGAGCGGGGACCTGTGGGAGGCGGCAAGTGGAGAAGTCAAGATGGAGGAACTGACCTCTACGCTGGAACAGTCTTCGTTCAAGCGCAAGTCGAGGAAGGCGTTGGCAATCATCTGTCTCGCGATGGATGATTCGCAGCTGCCCCTGGTTCGGTCTGCCAGTGGAGCACATGATGCATGGTCGCGGCTGGAGAGCCACTTCGAGAAGAAGAGCTTGGCGAACAAGCTCTTTCTTCGTCGTCGTTTCTTTACGGCTAAAATGGATGAAGGTGATGATGTGCTTACGCACATCAACAAGATGAAGACTCTGGCAGAGCAGCTTGACGCAGTTGGAGCTCCAGTCACTGAGGATGACTTGGTTATCACGCTTCTTGGTAGTTTGAGTGAATCGTTTGCATTCCTCATTACGGCTTTGGAGTCAAGAGCCGACTCGTTGTCGTGGGAGCTGGTGACGTCTCGACTCCTGCGCGAAGACATGAAGCGCAAGGAACAAGGTGGTGGCAGTGATGGAGCTGCACATGGCCAAGGACAAGCGTTCATGACTACGGAAACTGGGCGACGGAAGGGACGACAAGTGCCAGTGAAGACTACCAGCGCTTGTCATCATTGCGGCGATCATGGACATTGGATTGCCAAGTGTCCAGTGAGAATTCGTGAAAATGCGGAGCGACAGAGGCCGCAGCGTGCAAGTATCGCGCAGAGTAAGGATCACTCCGACGACTATCTGTTTTCGGTTGGTGAAAGTGCAAGCATCACCAAGTCGAGTTGTGTGTGATGTAGATATCCTCGTCCAGTGATCCATTGAGAAAAGCTGTCTTGACATCCATCTGATGAACGATGAGGCGATACTTGGCCGCCAAACTTAGAAGTGCTCGAATTGAAGTAAACTTGGCCACCGGAGCAAACGTTTCTTCATAGTCGATTCCATGCTTTTGCGAGAATCCTTTGACGACAAGACGAGCCTTAAACCGCTCGATTTCTCCTGCTTGGTTTTCCTTGATTCGGAACACCCATCGACATCCAATCGCTTTCCGTCCTGTTGGCAGTGGAACAAGTGACCATGTCTCGTTCGTGTGTAGCGAGTCGACTTTCGAGTTGCACGCCTCCTTCCACTTGGCCGCGTTGTTGGATTTCATTGCAGACTTGAATGTAGTCGGCACTTCTCCCACTGAATCCATAACGAAGGCCGCTTCGAAGTCACCGATACCGTGAGCAACTGCCGACATCTCATCTAATGACATTTGTGGTCGAAACTGGCGCTTGGGATGTGGAGGATCAGCTGCCGCTTCGAGTGATTGAGCTCGTTGATGGCGCTTGCTGCTGGTGTCCTGGTCTTGTGTCGGGTTTCGCTGCTCGTCATCAGAAGCTTCATCCTCCGTAGCATCTTCAGCAACATCCATTGTAACGACTTGTGTATTTTGCCGTTCATCTTCGCAAAACACATTCTCCATAAACTTGGCGTCACGACTTATTACAATCCGACCACTTGTGATGTCTTCAAAACGATACGCTTTTTCATGCTCTGAGTATCCAAGAAATCGACAGCGTTCAGCGCGAGCATCAAGTTTTCTTCGTTTCTCCTTTGGAATTGCCACAAAAGCATGGCAACCAAAAACTTTCAGGTTGGCCAGCATTGGTTTTCTTCCTGTCCAGACTTGGTATGGCGACTGCTCCAGGGAGATGCTACGCGTTGGACACCTATTCCGAAGAAAGGTAGCAGTCATTACTGCTTCACCCCAATATGTCTTTGGTAGACCAGCATGCTCGAGCATACAGCGTGCACATTCCACTAGCGTCCGATTCATACGTTCAGCCACGCCATTTAACTGTGGAGTATAGGGTGGTGTGAATTTTTGATCAATGCCATGACGACGACAAAAATTAACCAATTCACCCGACTTGTACTCTCCACCATTGTCACAGCGTAAAGCCTTCACAGCTTTTCCAGTTTGCGTCTTGGCATATGCAACAAACGTAGCAAACGTGCTTGCGACTTCTGACTTATTTTGAAGCAAGTATACCATGGTAAAGTGCGAATACTCGTCGATGAAAGTAACGAAGTACCGCTTGCCACTGAATGTTGTTGTTTGCATCGGACCATACACATCACTGTGAATAACTTCCAGTAACTTTGTGGAGTGATGCGGCGATTTTGGCAGGAAGCTTGCACGCGTTTGCTTGCCTTGTGCGCATCCATTGCATATCTCCCACTGCTTCACAGAGTCAAGTCCAATACCGATGCCATAGTTCTTCTTGACCATGTCATGAAGACCACCATAGCCTATGTGACCAAGTCGAAGGTGCCAGAGGTACGAAGTGGTGTCCCCATAGCATCCCAACAAGCTTGTCACATTGGCTTCATCCACTAGAATTGGCGTCACGCATAGCTTGAACAGACCTTTCCTTTCACGGGCCCCTAGCTTCCAGCGAAGACCCTTTGTTTCTGCGAAACATCCATCAGCATCGAAAGTAACGGGCCCAACGTCTTTCGTAAAACGTCCAACAGAGAACAAATTTCGCGAAAGCTTTGGAATGTGCCAAACCGAAGTTATCACACCCTTCTTGATCCCACGTGGCGTCTTCATTATCATCACAATATCACCCGTGCCAACAGCTTGAACGATGCCATCATCCGCTAGATGCACATCGACCGGAGAAATTGCCTTGTAGTTCTTCATGTACTCTTTCGAGTACGTCATGTGCTGGGTCGCACCCGAGTCGACCAGCCACACACAACTCGACTTGGTGATGCTTGCACTTTCACCAACCGAAAACAGATAGTCGTCGGAGTGATCCTTACTCTGCGCGATACTTGCACGCTGCGGCCTCTGTCGCTCCGCATTTTCACGAATTCTCACTGGACACTTGGCAATCCAATGTCCATGATCGCCGCAATGATGACAAGCGCTGGTAGTCTTCACTGGCACTTGTCGTCCCTTCCGTCGCCCAGTTTCCGTAGTCATGAACGCTTGTCCTTGGCCATGTGCAGCTCCATCACTGCCACCACCTTGTTCCTTGCGCTTCATGTCTTCGCGCAGGAGTCGAGACGTCACCAGCTCCCACGACAACGAGTCGGCTCTTGACTCCAAAGCCGTAATGAGGAATGCAAACGACTCACTCAAACTACCAAGAAGCGTGATAACCAAGTCATCCTCAGTGACTGGAGCTCCAACTGCGTCAAGCTGCTCTGCCAGAGTCTTCATCTTGTTGATGTGCGTAAGCACATCATCACCTTCATCCATTTTAGCCGTAAAGAAACGACGACGAAGAAAGAGCTTGTTCGCCAAGCTCTTCTTCTCGAAGTGGCTCTCCAGCCGCGACCATGCATCATGTGCTCCACTGGCAGACCGAACCAGGGGCAGCTGCGAATCATCCATCGCGAGACAGATGATTGCCAACGCCTTCCTCGACTTGCGCTTGAACGAAGACTGTTCCAGCGTAGAGGTCAGTTCCTCCATCTTGACTTCTCCACTTGCCGCCTCCCACAGGTCCCCGCTCCTCCAGCACCATCTGCATCTTGAACTTCCACATATGGAAGTTTGAGCCATCAAACTTATTGATGCGCGAGGGAGCGAAGGTGGCGTCCATTGCGAAGGCGAAGTCGGAGTCGGTGTCTTGGGCAGAGGAGGGTCTTGGGCTCATAACCTAAAGAGAAAAGGTCCGTTTGAGCACTACTTGGTAGAATGCAAAGTAAATATATATCAAGGTCCTTAGTTCGCCTGTGCTACATCTAAGCCTATTGTTCTAGAACCTTCTAGAACCTTTTTCAGTGACGTCATACTGTGACGTCATAGCCACCGTCGGATAAGTAAACCGATACCTACCGGTATACCCATATATCGGTCAGTGGGTACATGGTTTCGACGACACACCACGATCGTGACCATTCGCGTAACGATCATGACTGTTCGTTGGAGTAGAGACACCTTGTCGGATCGGAACATCGCTTAGGATCTTCGTGCGATCCGATGTTGTAGCCATATAAATATGGCGAAGATCTGTGTCCGGTTCCAACTCGCTGAGGTCTGATTCCGATTCGCTGCTATCACTTTCAATGTGGATCGCTCTCACAGCTCGGGGTGGTTTCGATGATACTGGAGCCAAGGCTGCAGGTGATCGTTGTCGAAACTTGTGCGATCCCATCGACGCCTTACCCTGCCGGGTTTCCATGGTTGATATGCACGAAGTGTTTCTTCCATGGTACCTGCGTCTTCCAAACGTAATAACGTCAGCTGTTTCGCCAGATCGCGATCGTCCAAGTATCAATGAAATGTTCCACGTGTTCACGACGGGCATCTAGCGATCCATCTTTAATTGCAATTTTCGCTCGCATTCCAGCTACATTCAGCCGATACAGATATTCCAAAGGACTTTCATCCGACCGTTTGCACGCGTGATAATACTGTCTGGCCACTGACACGCCATGTCCACCATATTGCACCATGAAACTTTCCAAGTAATGGTTTCCATGAACTTCGTACTGATCGGCTTAGCTGAGCGTACCAGTTTCGCGCTGGTCCCGTGAGCAGATCTCCGAATACCAAACATTTTTCGCTATCTGGCGCTTGATCGCGGAGGAACGCAGACTTCACTTTGCTGATCCAGCCTCTCGCTCGATCTTCATCCTTGTCGCGTCCTGCAAACTCTTTTAATTCTGCGATCGCTGACACACGGATCCGTTGAGTATTAAATCCACCAATTCCAGTCGTCTCAGCAGTTGCTACCACCGGTCGTCTCGGTTCGTCTAAGCCTAAGTCGTCCGGATCATACTCCTTGGAACGACTGTGGCGTGATCCAACTGACTCCATTTCGATATTAGGGTCGAGCGGTTCTGACGGGCTCTGAGGCATCGCTGATCGGCTGGCTTGGTTGATCGCTCGATCCTGGGCTTGCTGATCTTTAACGAACTTTTCCATGGCCGCTTCGAAAAGTTCGCGTTAATTGACGGGGAAACATCCACCGATCGCGTTTCCACCTTGATTGGCTGCATTCAACTGCGCAATAGGGCGGCACCACTCGGTCCCAACGACATTCGCTCGATGCTTATCGACTCATCCGAATCCACTGCCGATTCTGCCGAGGTGTATCGCGATGATCCGGTGTGATATTCTTCCGAAGGGTCAGCAATCGCTTGATCCGAAGTATGAGAAGCGCCGGTGAGCAGAATCATCTTCTCAGCAAACGATCGACCTGCAGTGATCACCTGATCGAGTCCACAGTCGAGCAATTCATGTGCATCAAATGCTCCAGGGGTGAAACCAGCCTCTTGCAATAACTGCGTGAGCATACGGATCGCATCTACTTGTTCGAAGTCCTTGTGGGCGCGGATATAGATCCACGTAGCGATCCGATTAACTTTGGCCGCAATATTTTCAGCACTGGATCTTCCGTAATAAGCCGCTTTAGCTCTTTCCAATAAAATTGCCACGTGAGCTGATCCAATTGCCAATTTCCAGGTTTTTATCTGTTTTCATTACCGCGATCTTTGAGTCGTGATCTGCTACCTTCGTGTCTTGGTCATCCACATCTGAGCCAGGTGCCTTCAACTTTATACGTGGCACCTTCGTTTTCTTCTTCTTGGCTTTCGTTGTAGGAGTGTTTCTGGATAAAAATCCTTCGGTTTTAACCGAAAGACTCTTGTCCAGCGGGTCACGTTTTGCAGCGTGATCCGCGGGGGTCCCAGAAGGGACCTGGGGAGGGTTAGAGGTTTTTCTTCCAGATCACCATCGTGATCTTCCTCTTTAGTTTTCTTCTCGTCTGCGTCCCTCCCAAAACGCTGACGATCTGGGGATCCTTCTTGTTTTTCGCGCGTCTGCGGCGATCCCTCTTCCGCTGACGCTTCAATATCCGGTTCTATCTTGATCTTGACATCTTCTCCAGTGGACTCACGGTGAAATCCCTGGTTCGAATTCGGGCACCCGCACCATTGTGGCGTAGTGCAATCACAAATTTGACGATGTGATCACCACTAACCAACGGCGCCCAACCTAGCTCTGTTCTGCCGCTTGTCGAGGAGCGATCTTGGCAACTTTTTTTCGAAGTTGATCGTGTGATCGCAGCCACTTTGACTATTTGATAGACTTGACTTAGTATCAGCAACTCATTCAACCGATTAAGTGTGATCAGGTCCTGGCGATCTTGATCAGAAACAACAATTACGCCTTTCTCCTCATGTAAAGCTTCACCTGCTAATCGGTCGGCGTTCTGATTCCACTTTCGCTTCATATGTAGGAATTCATGGGCGGGCCACGATCGAAGTCTTTCCATAGCTTTATGACGCAGTAATTGCAGACCTGGTGCTTTACAGTCGATCTCAACACGCATTTGCCTAATCACCAAATTGGAGTCTCCGCAAATAATTATGCGTCCCCTGGTCTGATCAGCAAGAAAATCGAAGCTGAGGAGTAGCCCTCGATATTCTGCTTCGTTCACGGTCAGATCGGCAGCAAATTCAGAAGCGGCAGCTACGATCGTCCATTCTGGCAATTTCCATATGATCGCGCTGTATGCTCCACACTTTTTCTTCACTCTGGCTGAAAGTCCTACAACATGATTTGCAAGTGGTATGTACCCACCAAGCACGCTGGAATACTTCCACCGAAAGCAGAGGAGATGTTAAACTAGGGTTGGAATCTGGTACGAGCCGAGCGTTCTAGGCTCTTCATTTATGCATATGTTGAAGGGAGACGGACAGACCAAGACGTTAACTTACGAATTGATGCAGCTGTCAATACATGTGGTTTGAATTTAAAAAACCAGTGTTCAATGTCAAGTGTAAAAAAGGTTGATGAATATTCACGATCACTTGCTAAGATGGAGCTCGATCTAGCGCCAGGTGAATCACGTGGATATTGGAAATATCACACACCTGGAAAATGGTTTAAACAGGCCAAAGCAGTGGGCAAAATCAACAATGAGAAAGCCACTTTGCTGTTTGACTCTGGTGCTGAAGTCTCTATCATCGACACAACCTTTGCTCGTAAGGTGGGATGTGTCATAGATGAGAGCCAGAAGCAAGAATGTGTGGGAATCGGCGAGAACATGTACATGACGGAAGGTCGAACCAAGATCAAAATCATATTAGCTGGATCACTAGTTTATTATTTTGACGCTTGGGTCGGTGATCAGTCTGGTCAGGAGGCGATCTTAGGCATGGATTTTATGGCTCCAGCTGGGATACGACTAGATCTGGCGGATGGAACACTCTGTTTGCCTGATGAGATCCGAATCCACCTGGCAGGACGACGGCCTCCATACCGATCAACTATGCAGGTAATTACTGCCAACGATCAACATGTGGTAATTCCAGTGGGCGATTCGACAGAAGTGAAAATCGGCGTCGGTTCCCCTAATGCTACACTTTGGGTAACACGAGACCCTAAATGGGTTCCAACTGTAAATACGGGACCTGGCAAGATAAAATATCTGCAGCTGACAAATCTCGGTGATCAAGATGTAATCCTCAGACAAGGAGCTGCGCTAGATATGTGGATGGCTGGCGATATGATACCTCGGGCCCCTGGATATGTTTCGGTGGGATCACGTCGCTACAACGAGTGGCAGACTCTCGCTTTTGAAGCGACGGTAGATCGAAAAGTAGAACCGCCACATGAGCCGACAGGACCGCTGGTCGACCACCCACATTATCCTACACCAACTAAGATTTTGATTCGTCCAAAGAAAGTTGAGAAGATCACGTCGCAATCTGACGAAGGAATGATTAACGAAAATGAGACTCAAGACCAATTCAAAGACAAAGATTACCTTGACAGTGAAGACCAACGACCATCAAGATCATCCGTTGTAATTAATGCGATCAAAATTGATGGTCAGGGCGATCAATTACCAGATCGATCAAATGATTTAAAGGTGACCGATGAGATCAATAATAATGATCATGTCAATCAAGCACCAGATCAAACGAATGATTTGAAGGTGGCCGATTCGATCAAGGATGAGGATCATGCAAATGCTGAACGTAAATAGGGACAGTCTGATCAAGGGAGCAAGAAGTCCACTACAACCGTGATTGAAGAAGTCCCAACGAGAGAGGTATCACCTGAGGTAGCAGTATATTCTCACGAAAGTGGTGAGCTGTTTGCTGAAGATATTGATCAACATATGGCGGTCCTGCCAGAGTTGGTCACGTCTACGGCTGAGGTAATGATTGATGATATTCAAGTCGGCGACCCTGGAGTGCCACTGACGAACGATCAAAAGAAATTGCGACAATTGATCTGGAAGAATCGCCATTTGCTCATAGGAAAAGGAAATGCTGCAGCACGTGGAGCAATTTGTAACATTGATGTCGGGGGAGCAAACCCAATTGCACAAAGAGTACGACCTGTGGCACCCAAATTTCGAGAGAAATTAGCCGATTTAATCAAGGGACTATTATCTGCCAAAATCATTCGACCATCTACATCACCATGGACTTCGCCAATCGTGGTAATAATCAAGAAGAATGGTGAAGATATACGGTTATGCATCGACTATCGACGAGTGAATCAATTAACCAGATTGATAGTATATCCTATGCCACTAATTAGTGAGCTTTTGCAGGATATGGATAAAGCGATGTGGTATTGTTCTTTGGATATGGCAAGTGGATTTTGGGTGGTTGAAATGACGGAACGAGCTAAAGAAATCTCTGCATTTATTACGCCGTCTGGTTTATTTGAATGGTTACGAATGCCTTTTGGTATGAAGAACGCTCCTCAGATTTACCAGCGTTTAATCGATAATGCTCTATATGGATTTTTGAAAATCATTACAGATCCTAGCTCGACCACTACTGGATCGTCAAAGCCAATCGACGTGTTTACCGAAGGTAAACCGGATACCGACCTAAGACCATCGATGTTAGGTCGGAGATCATATATTGACGATATACTGATACCAGCCACATCGTGGACCTCTCTGTATGAGAAAGTGGAACGATTGCTAGAATCTCCAAGAAGAACACTGGGTTGCGGTCAAGCGCATCTTACGCTACCTACAAGGCACCAAGACGCATGGGATCCGCTACAAGCCGAACAGCAAGATCGACTTTCGTGGATATTCGGACGCGGATTGGGTCGGTGATCTCGCCGACCGCAAGTCAACTTCGGGGTACACGTTCATGCTACTGGGCGCGCCAGTGAGCTGGGGCAGCAAGAAACAACCAAGTGTTTCGTTGTCAACAAGTGAAGCAGAATACATCGCGCTCAGTTTAACGATTCAAGAGGGCAAGTGGATTCACCGTTTGCTATGTGAGATCATGACGGCTGCCAATGAGGAAGGACCTGAGCTCGTGATCCGTGAAGACAACCAGTCGTGCATCAAGATGACGAAGAATCCCGTCATCCACGGCCGCACCAAGCACATTGACATCAAGTATCATCACATCCGTGATGAAATCAAGCGAGGTGAAGTCAAGGTGGAGTACTGCGAGACTTCGATCATGCTGGCGGACATCATGACCAAGGGACTGCCAGGACCGCGTCACAAGGACCTAACGACAGCGCTCGGGATACTTGCGTGTTCGCATTGAGGAGAAGTATTGGAGGTCATCGGTTATTGTATCGGTTATCGGTTAGCTGAAAACCTGTCCAATCCGATCACGCGTAATTACGGGTAGTATTTACCAAATGATTAGACGCGTAGGGTGATGAGACGCTTGACATGATTTATATGTGGATATAAATCATGTAGTAGGCAGAATAAGCTACGATAAATGAATCACTTTCGAATCTTCCTTCTGCCGAGCAAGTGTCCTTTGCTCCGCTCCTTCCAGCCCCTTCGCTCCCTCCGGTTTCTCCCATTCTTCTCGTCACGTCCGAGCTCTAACTTTAACATTGCGTTTGCTAAGACGCAAACGGGGAAGCGTATAAAGACACTTCGCATGACATGGCCAAGTTTTGCAGTGATTGAGGGATTTTGCAAACATTTACGCCACCATACACTCCTCAGTTGAACGGAGTCGCCGAGCGGATGAACCGGACATTGGTGGAGTGTACGCGTTGCATGATGGAACATGCTGGATTGTCCAAGGTTTACTGGGGCGAAGCTGTCATGACGGCCACATTCGATGCCCAACGCGAGCTATCAGTCATGACAAATCGCCACACCAAGTTTGGACAGGCAAGAAGCCATTACTAGCTAACCTAAGGGTGTTTGGTTGCCACGCGTATGTGACTGTGCCAAAGGAGAAGCGCGCCAAATTTGACGCTCGGTCAGTACGCTGCCGTTTTCTCGGGTATTCATATCATGAAAAGGCGCATCGATTTGAGGAGCTGAAGAGTCGTCGCAGCTGGTAAGTCGCGACGCACAGTTCATGGAAGATGTATTCGACACTGGAAGACGTGACTACTGTCAACAGGATGTGATTATTGAAGATGTTGAGTCACTAAAAGAGGAAGAAGAAACTACGCACGATGCGGACATGGAGTCCAGCAATAAGAGACATCAACGGACGAAATCATTGGAGAAGGCTACGGAATTCCAAGCGCTAAGCGGTCCACGTCTTACAAAGGACATGACGGTCTTGACGAGATGTCAGCAGCAGCTCAGGACAGTACGAGATTTGAAGCTGCTTACGTCATGGATTCAGTGGGAGATATGCCGACTACGTTCAAGTCAGCTATGGAATCCAGTGACGCGATGAAGTGGAAGGAAGCGTGTGATTCGGAGTGTGATTCACTGCGCAAGAACAACACGTGGGATTCGTACCGTTAGTGAAAGGACACAAAGCGATTGGCTGTAGATGGGTGTTTCGTGTCAAGGAGAACCAAGATGGCAAAGTTGAGAGATACAAGGTACGTCTGGTGGCTAAGGGACTTTCGCAGAAGTATGGATTCGACTATGAAGAGACTTACGCACCGGTGGCCAAGTTCATGTCGATTCGGATCGTGTTGAGTCTAGCGGCCAAACATACGCTCACGATGCATCAGATGGATGTGAAGACGGCGTTCCTGAACGGCATCCTGGATGAAGATATCTACATGGAGCAGCCGGATGGGTACATCGACGCTGATTGCCCGGACTACGTGTGCAAGCTTAAGCGGTCACTGTATGGATTGAAGCAGTCACCTCGCATGTGGAACCATACCATTAACGGTTTCATGATCAAGATAGGTTTTGTCAAGTGTGAATCAGATCACTGCGTCTATGTCAAGCGCAATGATGATGCAATGGTCTTTGTGGTGCTGTATGTTGATGATTTGATCGTCGTAAGCAGCAACGACGAGCTTCTCAAGTCGACCAAGAGTGCGCTAAGCGATCGATTCGAGATGACAGATCTCGGTGAGCTCAAGTATTTTCTCGGTGTAGAAATCAATAGCAATCATGCGTCTGGCCATGTGACGATGAAGCAGACCAAGTTTCTTAAGTCGGTCTTAAACAAATTTGGTATGCATGACAGCAAGTCCGTAAAGACACCGCAAGACCCTGGACTCAAGATGACCAAGAACATGTGTGAAGGCGGCTGCAATCATGAGGACACGATGAAGAAAGTGCCCTACCGTAGTGCTATTGGAGGTATCATATACTTAATGGTAGCGACTCGTCCGGACCTGGCTGTAGCAGTGGGAGCCTTGAGCCAATTTGCGGCTGATCCATGTCCTACACACTGGCAAGCTCTTAAGCGTGTGCTACGATACCTTCAAGCAACGCCGACAGATGGACTCGCAATAGCATCGCTACACGGCAAGGATACTCGGATGCAGATTGGGCTGGTGATGTGGAGACTCGACGGATTACAAGTGGATACGCATTCATGATGAATGACGGTTGTATCAGCAGGAGGAGCAAGAAGCAGCGCATGGTGGCGCTGTCATCGACGGAGGCAGAATACATGGCACTGACGGAAGCAGTTCAAGAAGCGGTTTGGCTGAAGGCATTCCTTTGCGAACTTGGCGAGATGAAGAGTGATGACGCAATTAAGTTGTATGAAGACAATCAAGGTGCAATTGCGTTGGCCAAGAATCCAGAATTTCATAAGAGGACCAAGCATATCGGCATATGTTACCACTTTGTGCGCAAAAGAGTTAAAGACGATCAAGTGGTGCTACAATATTGCTCAACGAAGGACATGAAGGCAGATATGATGGCCAAGCCGATTCCAGCTATCCAGTTCAAGTATCTTCGTCACATGTTGGGTATCAAACCGTACCGTTCTGCCGAGTCGAGTTGGAGTGTTGTAAAAGAAACTCCTCGGTCTGCCGTTTTAGAAAAGTGTTTTGTAGCTTAGCCGGCTTGGTATGGCAGTATCAACCCAAAGGTCACTGATTCGATGCCGGTGGGGAATACAGGCGAGAAAGTTAAATTTTCGGGCCCTTGTGTTTGGGGTTCACCAGCACTGTCCTGCCAGGTAGTGATGTCCCCTATTTTAGGTACGTTTAGGTGTTTATCAACGCGCGATCAGAATTAGAAACGTACGACTAGACGAACAGTAATGCGCGATGTGGCAATTACTAATCTGCTCTATACCAGTAGTAACGCGCAATGTGGCGATTACTAACGTATAGGCAGAAAGTATCCAGCAGGCTTAGAGTAGCAACAGGAGCTCGTGAACTAAGGACCTAAATATATTCACTTTACATTTTGCCAGACTCAGTCCCCTTATTTTACAATACGAAAAACGCGTCTGAACCGTCTTGATATACTTCTTGATACACGCTTCACTGTCCGACTTGGCACGCAAGGAAAAACCTTTCATGCATCCACTGCCTTCGTCAACGATAAGCAATAGGTATTTGCTACCGCCCAGTGAGTCGACTTCCATGGGGCCGCAAGTGTCGACATAAAGAAGCTCGAATGGATCGTAGTGACGCTTGTTTTGGTTGCTTGGGAATGTCTTTTGAACCATTTTCCCTTCTTGACACCCACAGCACACACTTGATCCTCTTGACTTCGTTGGCATTTGGCATCCTTGATCATGCCGTTGGCAACCAATCTGCAAAGAACGTCGACCGGTGCGTCACTCATGCGCGCGTGAAGACCTTCAATTCGCTGCCGAAATGCAGCATTTGCAGACCGTTGAGCCGTTCGAAGCCAATAGAGTCCATCCACAAGCTCCGCCATTGCCACCACTTGCTTGGTCCCTTTGCGCGTAACGTGCATCTTGGTTCCATCAAACATCACTTGGAACTTCCCGCTCTTGTTGATATGCGGAATTGACAGCAAATTCTTGTTCATATTTGGTACGAAGAGCGCGTTTTTGATCTCGATCTCACGTTCCTCGCCGTTGGGCAGAGCTACGTTTTCAACGATGGTTCCGATACCCTTGATCGCAGCTTTGTTTCCATCTGCGACTGACACTTCACCTTCATCATTCTCATTAATATGCGTGAACTTGGCCTTGTCGTAGCAGATGTGGTGCGTGGCACCGCTGTCGATCGCCCACATTCCGGGCATGCCTTTGCCCGTCGAAAGACCACATTCTAGTGACACAGCAAACGCCACTCGATCTTGATCATAGTTGTTGTAGCTCTGCCACTGGACTTGATTGGCTCCGCGTCCACGAGCATTCCCGCCGCGTCGAGCTCCCTGATTGTCTTCCTTCTGCTTGGTCCAGCACCGCTCCACCGTGTGCCCCATTTTTCCGCAAAAAGTACACTGGCGAGACTCATATTCGGTGCTGAAGGCCTTGCTTGCTTCTTCAACTTTCACCGATGCCGTCTTCTCACCTTGTCTCTTGATATGCTCATTCGTGAGCACCTTCACAACGTCTTGCGTCCGCAGTTCCACGCTACTCATCTCCAGATTTAGCACGACACTCTCGTAGCTTTTCGGGAGACTGCGCAACAAGCAGATCGCCACATCTTCGTCTTCCATCTTGGCCCCGATGCTGTGAAGCTTGGCACTGATGTTCATGACTTCATTGCAGTGATGCAATGCGTTGGCGCCTTCCACCATCTCCATGCTGAAGAGCTGGCGCTTGAGATAAATACGCCCAGCCTTCTGCGATCCACTGTAGCGTCTTCAACCGCGCCCATGCTACCCACGCTTCCTCGCAACTGTCGACCACATGATGATAGTCTGCATCCATGTGCAGCAACATCAGGCCAAACGCGATGTTGCTTGTCCTGATGTACTCATCAGAGATGCGAGGGTCCGTTAAGGTTGGGGTAGTTTCCCGGTTGACCACGTGCCACGTTGACTTGGTCAGGAACACGCCACGCATGTAGCGGCTCCATGTCGCGTAGTTGTCCCCATTGAACTTGTCAATGGAGACCTTGGTCGTCGAATCTTGGCCAGAGGACATGGTACTTGGGCTCATAACCTGTTAAAAAGGGAATGAGCACGCGAAGGGAAACGAAGCGAGGCGAAGAGAAGAAAAACTTGAAAGTCGAAGGAAGTCTGCACTTGAGTGGAGACTGGACAACTTGGGGAGAAGGAAGGATATTTGATAGTGATTCATTTATCGTAGCTTATTCTGCCTACTACATGATTTATATCCACATATAAATCATGTCGAGCGTCTCATCATCCTACGCGTCTAATCATTTGGTAAATACTACCCGTAATTACGCGTGATCGGATTGGACAGGTTTTCAGCTAACCGGTAACCGATACAATAACCGGTAACCTCCAATACTTCTCCTCAATGCGAACACGCAAGTATCCCGAGCGCTGTCGTTAGGTCCTTGTGACGCGGTCCTGGCAGTCCCTTGGTCATGATGTCCGCCAGCATGATCGAAGTCTCGCAGTACTCCACCTTGACTTCACCTCGCTTGATTTCATCACGGATGTGGTGATACTTGATGTCAATATGCTTGGCCCGACCATGATTCACGGGATTCTTCGTCATCTTGATACAGGACTGATTGTCTTCCATGATCTTGAGCTCGCATTCGGACATATCCATTGCTGCAGCCAAAATCTCGCATAGCAAACGATGCACCCACTTGCCTTCTTGAATAGTTACGCTCAGCGAGATGTATTCGGCTTTGCTAGTCGAAAGCGACACACTTGACTGCTTCTTGCTTCCTCAGCTCACAGGAGCACCCATCAACACGAATGCGTAGCCGGAAGTCGACTTGCGGTCAGCATGATCGCCGGCCCAATCTGCGTCAGAATACCCGCGAAAGTCCAGCGTGTCGCCTGGCTTGAAGCAAATTACAAGTGACTTCGTTCCTTGTAGGTAGCGAAAAATTCGCTTGACCGCCTCCAGTGCTCTTCTTGTGGATTTTCCATGAAGCGCGAAACGTAGCCAACAGCAAACGCAATATCCGGTCGTGTCGCGGTCATCAAGTGCATAAGAGCACCCACTGCTTTACGAAATGGAGCGTTGATCTTGGTTGTTGCGCTGCTTGGAACGAGTCGAGAGCTTCTACGTCGGAGACCTACATCTTGATAGACCTAGTCAGGGTCTGAACCATCCTCTCCGTAGTGCCGTTCGCCTGAGGTCGGTAGGCCATAGTCGCTTGCTGACGTTGGCCCACCATGCGAATAAACGCCCGAAAGAAGTTCGACATAAACCCCGGTTCTCGATCGTGGCGGATTGCCTCACTAGCACCGAAACGGCGAGAAACACATTCTTCGTATTCCTCGGTTACCGTCTGTGCCGTTCGTGAAGCACTAGCCTTGGCCATCACATATCCGGTGAACAAAGCGACCCAGATCAGTAGTTCTGTATTTCCCTTGTGCGATTTAGGAAGAGAGGGAATGTGGTCCATTGCTATGATTTGGAAAGGATACGTCACTTCGACATTCCCCGGAGTCTTTCCTTGTAAGGTAGGTCAATGAACCTACTATAATAGTTCAGACTTCCAAGAAATGATTGCATAGCTTTCAGTGTCGTCGGCAAGGGTAGGTCGACCAAAGATTGAAGGTCCTTCGGGTGGGCCTCTAGTTCCCCTCTGGATACCCAATGTCCGAGGTAGTCGACTTTCCGACATCCTCACGAGCTCTTGATCGCGCTGATCGACAAATTCCAATAGTCGCACACGTCTAACAGCCGCTCCACCTTCTTGCATAACATATCCCACGATTCGGTGGGAATTAGAATGTCGTCTATATATGACCGCCGACCCAATATCGAGCGACCCGACTTTACATCTGATTCCCCCATCGCGAACAGATCTTCTGATTCATCTGAATTGGTTCCTTAAGAAATTCGTAAAAACCCATATAAAGCATTATCCAACAGTCGCTGGTATATCTGAGGTGCATTCTTGAGTCCAAATGGCATCCGAAGCCATTTAAATAATCCCAGCGGGGTGACGAAGGCCGAGATCCGTCTCGCCTTTTCGGTCATACCAACGACCCAAAAACCACTCGCCATGTCAAGAAAACAATACCACAATGCTCCATCCAGATCCTCCAATAATTCGTTAATCAGAGGCATAGGGTAGACCATGAGTTGGGTTAAGTCATTTACCAACCGATAGTCGATGCACAACCTGATGTCCACCTCATTCTTCTTCACAATAATCGCGATTGGGCTGGCCCATGGCGAGGTAGAGGGTTGGATAATCCTCGCTGATAGCAGTCCCATGATCAGGTCGGCTGACTTCTCTTTGAATTGAGGGGCCATTTTCCGTACGCGCTGCGCAATCGGCCTTGCATTCCCCACATCAATGTCACATATAGCCTCTCGGGCGGCTGGTGGTAGGGCGTTACCATCAACAGATGTCTTTTTTTCCATATTATCTGTCGCAGCCGGTCACCTCTTCGGGAGTATTCCCATCCGGATCAAGAATCTGTATGTCTTTCAACTCAATATTTTCGGGTGAGGGGTCTACCTCCGGTATGATTGCCCATCCTTGGTATATTTCTTCGGTCCAGAGTTCTCCACTTTCAAAAGTACACACTTGGTCATCTGCCTGCGGTGAGTCGTCCAGTATGGCTTCCTCCTTATTGGCGGTGACTCCGGTAGGTTAAATATCTTTGGACGCACTTCGTTCTTGAGAGGTCTCTTCCCGTAGATGCACCCTTTCTTCGCACGATTCTCCTTCTCTCTCGGGCATCTGTCGGTGCGACATGTTCATCATTAGGACTGGGACCCTTAGTCGCTGTAAAATGCGTGACGGGGTCTTATACTGTGGTATTTCCACTAACGGCCCCTCGTCCTCTTCCGTTGGTTCTACCTGATGGTCGACTTGGTCAGTGGTGGCTTGATATGCCAGATTTAGCCACTCAGCATATCTTCGAGAGCCCACCGAGACGAACCCTTGTGCTCTTGGTACTTGGTCCTTCGTCAACCTCATACCTACCTAGGTATCGTCGTGCAATATTAAGATGTGGAGGCTGACGTTGGTTACCTTCAAAAATTGTCGACGTCCTACCCCTTGGACCATGGTTGTGACCCACCGTTCTCCTCTCGTGATCCTGCGCTTAGCTTGGCGATTCAAGAAGGCAAGTGGATTCATCGTTTGCTGTGTGAGATCATGGCGGCTGCTAACAAGAAAGGACCCGAGCTCAAGATCCATGAAAACATTGCATCAAGATGACCAAGAACTCTGTCAACCACGGCCACTCTAAGCACATTGACATCAAGTATCATCACATCCGTGATGAGGTCAAGCGCGGTGAAGTCAAGCTTGAGTACTGCGAGACGACTGTGATATTGGCAGACGTCATGACGAAGGGACTTCACGGACCGCGCCACAAAGACCTAACGACGGAATTAGGCATCCGTGCGCGTTTGGATTGAGGATTACCGGTACAATCCGAACTTCAAGGCTTAGTTTTTACAGCATAGTTTTTACGGTAATTACCTCAGGATTGATTAGATGAGTAGGCTGATTGGAAGACCCACATGATTTATATATGGTTACATATAAATCAGGGTGCAGATAGAATAAGCTCCGATAAAATGATCACTTTCGAATCCTCCCTCAAGTGAACAAGTGCTCTTCGCTCCGTTCCATCCAGTCTCTCCGCTCCGTTTTCTCCTCACCTCCCGCTCAAGTAACAACAACGGTGGGTACAAGATTGTGGGTACGACATGAGCATGTACATGGCGCTTTCTGATTGGCTGAAGTAACTCAGTGTCCAGTAAAGAATCCAGCACAGTGTACCCAGTAGGTAAGACAAGAGGCTTAGAGGTAACAAGCAGTTTGCGAACAAAGGACCTAAATCACTCACTTTGCATTTTGCCAGCACTCAATCATAGCCTTTTAATGGAGGATGAAGATGTGGCAATTTGCTTGTTATGCAGCCTCCCGAAGAGCTACGAGAATGTCGTGCTACATCTGGAGATGAGTAGCGTGGAACTGTGGACGCAAGATGTTATTAAGGTGCAAACGAATGAGCACATCAAGAGACAAGGTGAGAAGACGGCATTGCTGAAGAAGCAAGCAAGGCCTTCAGTACCGAGCACGAGTATCGTCAGTGTACCTTTTGGGAAAACTGAGGCACACGACACACGGTAGTGCTTCGAGACGTGCTTGTAGAAATTTACTGAGCACTTGATGATAGAATGGGGCTTGAAGTACAGAAGGAAGTCTACACTGAGAAGTGAAGATGACTGGTGTAGACAAACGGAGATATGGAAGTGATTTATTTGTAGGTCTTTACACTACCTCATCTAATCACATAGCGCAGTCAATCAATCTCATTTGTGTCTGCATCTACTCACTTCATGCGTCTAATCATCGGTAACTACTTACCGTAATCACACGGAATCAAATTGGACAGGTTTACGGTTACCGATACACATTACTTCAATTGGTAACCGTCAATACGCCCCTTCATTGAAAACACGTGTGTATGCCGAGCGCTATCGTCAAGTCCTTGCGACATGGTCCTAAAAGTTCTTTGGTCATGATGTCGGCCAGCATGCTCAAAGTTTTGCAGTACTCCAATTTAACTTGCCACGCTTGGCGTGATCACGAATGTAGTGATACTTGATGTCAATGTGTTTGGCATGACCATGTTGACGGGACTTTTCGTCATCTTGATGCATAACTGATTATCTTGTATGACCTTAAGCTCAGGCTCCGACTTGTTCATCGCTGCATCCAGAATCTCGCACAGTAAGCGATGCACCCACTTGCCTTCTCAAATAGCAAAAAGAGAAAAAAGTAAAAAATAATTAAGTATGATACAGAAAATAATAATAATAATATTTTATTAAATTAAAAAATATGTATGAGGAATTTTATTTATAAAAATTAAGAAAAATTTAACCTTTTGTTTACGGAAGTCAATATAATCAAACTATCATTTATTTAAAAAAAGACTTAGCGCAATGTATTCGGCTTCACTTGTCGACAGCAACACACTTGATTGCTTCTTGCTTCCCAATTGGTGGGCGCACTAATCATATTCTGAAGTCAAATTGCGGTCAGCATGATCATCGGCCAGTCTGCGTCCGAGTAGCCGCAGAAGTCCACCTTGTCACCGGGCTTGTAGCAAATGCCGTGTGGCTTCGTTACCTGTAAGTAGCGAAGAACAAGCTTGACCGCCATCCAGTGCTCGACTTGTGGGCTCTCTATGAAACGCAATACGTAGCCTACACAAAAGCAATGCCCAGTCGTGTCGCGGTCATCAAGTGCATGAAAGCACATATCGCATCACGAAATGGAGCATCGACCTTGGTTATTGCGTTACTTGGAATGAGTCGAGAGCTGATGTCCGTCGGGCTTATCACATCTTTGCAGTCACTCATTCCAAAATGCTTGAGTATGTTATCGACGTAGCGTCGCATTCGTTTTAGCTCGATGCCTAAAACGAATGCACACTTGCCGCTGTCTGTCATCTCAAAGCGCATCTTCAAGTTACTCTTAGTTCTTACGATGAGTTTGACCAAGCTGCCGTCACCAGCACATCATCGACGTAGACCAGCAGAAGTACGCACTGATCGCTTACAATCTTGATGTAGAGAGACGGATCGAGGTCGGATGCTTAAAATTCAATGGAACAAACGAGCTCGTCAAATGTCTCGCTCCATATCCGCAAAGCAGATTGCCTTCATTAATTCGACACAATCCGAATCATCATCTAAATCAACGTCTTCAAAGATCGCGCAAACCACCTTTTCTTTTGTTTCACTGTGTCGTCACGTCGAGTTGAGCCAATGTTTGGTCAAAATATTTAGTGACCTCGAAACTCTTGACTACGAAGCGCGGCTTGTAATATTCGATTGACCCATCGGCTTTGCGCTTGATCTTGAACATCCACTTGGTACGTTGTCAAGTTGGCAGTTGGTAGCTCGAAACACTCAACGAAGTTGCATTAAGTCCAGCTCTGCGCGGATCGCTTTGCGTCAATGCACTTGATCCGGCCCACGAACAGCATTTTCAAACGTCGTTGGCTCGGACAAGTTTTATCTTCGACTGCGCGGGCACTTGCTCGCCAAAAGACAGGACGTGTAGGATCAGTGTTGTCTTTATCGCTGCATTTTCGTTTTTTTCAGATCGGCTAGACCACTTGATCGTCGTTTGGCTCGACGCAATACGGAATCGTCCGGCGCACTTGCATCTTCCAATCCAGCCGGATAGTGGCCGTTGAAAGTCTTGATTTTGGCTGCTTGGGCGGACTTTGCGCTTCCCAGTTAGCTTGTGCTCCGTGGCAAGGTCCATCGTCGAAGTCCAGCGTATCGAATCTCAGCGCAGTGTCATAATATTTTGTGGAAGTGCCGACGAAACCTACATGTTGACTCGTCAAAGGTGACATCGCGAGATATCACCACTTGGTCCGCCTCGATGTTGTAAACGCGGCATACGCTCGACACTTCTTCGTATCCCATGAGAGGTCCTTCACGAGCCTTGAGGCCCCATTTTGATCGCTTCTCTTTTGGAGTCAGCACATACGCTCAGCAGCCGAAAACTAGCATATGTTTCACACTTGGCCAAAAGTTGTTGACGATCTCGAACGGCTTTTGGTCTTGACGCTTGGGCGATGGCAGTCGATTCTTGGCGTAAATTACCGTCATTGCTGCCTCAGCCCAAAACACTTGTCCACTTGGCATAGTGACGCATGCCTCCGGCCGATCGTCACGATAGTCCAAATAGCTCGTTCGGCCGTGCCGTTGTTCTGGTGCGCGAACGGGACGTAACTTGTTGCTCGGGTTCGTTGGTCCTCATAGAGTGCCTTGATTGAGGTTGTCGCGAATTTGCGAGCTCCATCGTGTCCATCGAACTTGACCTTCTCCTTAAACTGCGCTTTCACTGCAATGATGTACTTCTTGATGTGCGCTTCACTGTCCGACTCGGCACGCAAACAGAATCTTTTCATGCATCCGCTGCTTTCGTCCAGAATCAGCAACAAGTACTTGCTCCCACCCAGCGAGTTAACTTCCATCGGACCACAATTGTCAATATGTAGAAGCTCGAATGGGTTGTAGTGGCGCTTGTTTGGGCTACTTGGAAACAGTTTTGAAGCATCTTTCCTTCTTGACACAGCATACATTTGATCCACTTGATTCGCTGGCATCTTTGCATTCTTAATCGTGCCATTGGCGACCATTTGGCAGAGAACGTCGACCGGCGCGTGACCCATCCGCATGACGATCTTCGGATCTTAATCGCGATGCAGCATTTGCAGATCGTTGAGACTTTCGCAGCCAGTGCTGTTCGTCCACAAGCTCCGCCATTACCGCCACCTGTTTGGAGCCTTTGCGCGCAATGTGCATCTCGGTTCCATCGAAGACCAGTTGGAACTTGCCGCTCTTGTTGATCTGCGGTATCGACAGCAGTGTTTTGCTCATGCTCGGGACGTACAGCGCGTTCTTGATCTCGATCTTGCTCCCCACCGCTAAGCAGGATCACACTCTCAACGATGGTCCCTATGTCCTTGATTGCAGCCTTGTTTTATCTGCAACCAACACTTTACCTTCATCGCGTTTGTTATAAAATTCAAACTTGACCTTTTCGTGACAGATAGGATACGTGGCACGAATATTGATCCCCCATGAATGCTCGCGACTTGGAAACCTTTGATTCGACTGTTCAACCGGCCTAAAACAACCAAATGAACACGCTTAGTTGTAGGAAAAAGGAGAACTGTGTTTAATCTTCTAATATATAGTTAAAGTAGGTTTCCAATATAAATCATTTGAAACCTGCTCTAACCATAACTAAGTACTAACATGTATGCTTTCTAGCTGCCCTCCACCATTGCGCGCGTCTATTCTTCTTTGTCCAGCGCGTTGGCTGATATCATGGCTTATATCAGCCGGTAAGAAGAGCATCTTCAACTATCAAAGAGATACATCGACAATATTATCTCGTAAGATAATATTCACATTGGCATCCAATGTTTGTGCAATGTTATGTAACGGGGCGACCCCGTTACATACGCCTATGTGATACCGTTGATGACCTCAGGCGACTCAAGTTCTTGCAGCATATGGCAGCATCTACAGTGCTTATTGAGGTCGTCGAGTATGGGAGGTATAGCAGGCCAAAGTATGGCTGTGTTGGCAGATGCCGGTAGTCTTGCAATCGAAAGAGTTTTAGGAATAAGACTGACGCCAGTGAACAATTTTGAACGACCTGATGTTTGGCAATTCCGATAATCTGCTCTTCCATCAGTGTTCAGTGTGCTGTTTCGATATAGGATATGGAGGAAGCTGCACAAAGCCGCAAGCTCAGGCATCATCGGCTAAGATTAGTACACATCGGTCCCGAATGCGAAATTGATTTCATCCTTTACGTCTTCCAGACCACCCACGTCACCCTTAGATGACGTGCGGCTACTGGAACTTTTCGCCAGTGAAGTGCATCAGCAAAATCTGTTGTATGGAACAATGTTAGCATAGGCTTTGCAACGGAGTGCGATCTTAGCTTTCTTAGTGTGAAGGGGTCAGAACTGCTACACATGTTAATTGGTGAAAGCGAAAAAAATGTGCGGCAGGTCTTTGCAGCTGTCGCCCTTGCATTCTCTTTTTCAACAAGCTGGATTCGCTAGCACCAATGAGCTGGCGCGGTTTGGACTCTGGTGGTGTCATTGACCGCGTGATTATCGCTGATGCGGACGGAGATTGATAAGCTTAGTTAGTAGCGACGGCAGTGACCAAGTGTTTGCAAATTGTGCCACGAACCGCCCTGACCTGCTGGAAACGGTTTGCTGCACCCCGGTACCTTGGATTTAAATGAAAAAGGAGCTAAAGTGCTGCAGACGCAGACGAGAAAGTTACGCTGACCAAGGAAGCTGATTTCACGCAGTAATTGAGCATTGTCCCAACTTCACGACGTGTTCAGCTCTAATGTGCTAGCGGCTGCTCTAAAGGATCGCGTTGAGTTATAGTCGCCAACTTGGTAATGTCAAAACATGCGCGTACGTCTTCTAATACACTATCTGTGCTTTGTTGTAGCATTGTCAGAAGAATCAACGCGGAGGACTGCTACTTTTCCAGCCCGTATGATTCTCGCCAGAAGAGCTGAGTGTGCCCGTTAGTCAAGAGTACTTTATGACGACGCTATCGCAGGTCGTCTTATCGTGTCGCGTGCAGAATGCAACATTATGAGAACTTGAGGAAGCAGTACACACATGATTTCACGAACATCTGCAACGTGACCAGGCAAGTTTATCTTGGTGCTAGGAAAGTCTGTTTTGGCGAATAGATGTCAACAAGGATCTCTGCCGTTCATTTAACTGCGTTTTACTACATGACAATTGTGGCTCTATAAGCTGTCACAAACTCTGACTCTCTCTTCCTCCAGGGAAGCCGATTAGCTTTGGCATGTCAAGCCACGTTGTCCCGGGTCGTCAAGCTCACAACTTGATCTGCTCCTGCATCGACAGCACTCGCTTACTACCATTCCACACGCAGCACTTCGTTCGAGATGTCTCGTCTTCTCTCTTCCCTCGCTGTCTGCACCCTTGCAATCTGTTTGGCTTCTGCTGCTTCTTATACCAATGAGACATGGAGCAAACAATTCAAGAGCAAGATCAACGTCTTGCCGAAGCCGAGCGGTAACTGCTTCGTGTGTTTCTATGAGCAGACGAACTTTGTCGGACCAACGTTTTGCGTCGGCAAAAGTGCAGAGTGCCGCACAGAGGTGAATCCAATTCTGGTGCCGCTTACGATCAAGAGTATCAAGTTTGGAAAGGACTGCAATCTCGTAGTGAACGTGCGTTTGATGGATCTGCCCTTTGACGAGCATATTGCGGTCATTTCAAAGGACGTAGCGAATGCAGATTACAACTTTACTACCTTGACACATTCGCTCATTCAAGAAGTTTACGTCGAAGAGGCTGGACGTGCGTGTTTCCTTGGAGTCCCCAAGTCTGGAAAAGGATACGGTGTTTGCTACAGCGACGATGTGCCAGTTGTGGAGGACGAGTATCGAAACTCGTTCACAGAGCTAATGCTATTCAAAACCGCTACAAAGAGCTGCGACGTGATTGCCTACGAGAACGAGTACTACAACACTCGCCAAACTCTCGTGCAGAATGATGTGAACACCGTTGGACTAGAACAGCGTTTTTCAAGTTACAGCAAACTGTTGAAGACTAACGAGATTGACCCTATCTCTGGGATACATAAGACCTTGCAGAACAAGGTCGGCTCTTTTAGGTTTGTTTCCACGAATGTACACTGATCCCATGCCCAGGTTTGTTTCCTGTCTCACACTGAGCGTAGATTTGGTGAGCTATGTTGTTGTAAACAATAAATTGAGCTGGGTTGTGCGAAGAATCCTCCTTTGTCGTACAGTCCCGTTGTACTTGAACTAATGTTGCTAGTCACCAGTGTCCTTGTATAATTGTAATCTATCGGTTTTCCTTGTTAGGTAGGTTTGTTGGCTACACCTCCGCTAGGTTGCTTTGCACAATTAAATATTTCACTGCTACTCGATTCGCTGTACGTCATTCTGAATGCTCCGTAAAGCTCAAAGCCTCATGTTAAACTGTTGCCGGGGCTACAGACACAGTACCAGCTATATCGCGCGTCATTCTCAAGAAATATCTCTATGGTGCAATTGTGTCACGCAAGAACATTATTCTACATTTCAGTGGCGAGAGTTTCACTAGTCATGCTCTCAACCTTGATCAAGCGAAGGCGGCAGGTTTTGATGTCCATATGGTATGTCTAGACATTTCAATAGTGGAGACTAACAAACGGGTGAACAAACGCAACAGTGACTACAGACGTGACGTTCGTTGACAAGTTATTGACAGAGCGTCGTCGCTAGTCACGTCAACTAACAAGTCGTGTGCCTAACGCACATGTTTTTGCCAGCATTGGGGACATATCGTAGCTGGGCTGAAGCAAGTAACGCTCGGACATCGCATCCCTCACGCTGCGGCTTTCTGGGCATTGCCTAGACCACGTTAAATGTTGCGTGTCTAACTCTGGAAAAAGCGCAATCACATCACCCCACGTCAAAGTTTACAAAGTCTTGTAGCATGAGCGGACCGAAAGATCTAATGACCTAGCATTGTCGACTTGCTTGGCTCGGGAGTGCCCAACAAAAGCACAGATTGGGAACCGATAAGAATAAGTCCTAGAGCGTACAGCTGCTGTGCGATACGAGCATGCAATCGCAACGGGTTTGAGGTGAAGCTACCCTGGTAATCCTTGTGTAAATGGAGTGTTTGAACGTAGGCGGCCAGCGTCCGCATTCTATTTCGGTTGTCGCAGCACGGAAACGGTGCCTTCATATGACGTAAGCACTCCGCTTTGAGTCCCGCTTTCCGTCTCGCCAATCTGCAGCGGTCGCCTCGTTGTTTGTAGGTACAACGAGTAAGTTCTCCACTCTCGAGGCGAGACCTGCGTCGTAATGAGGAAGTGGAGCAGGTCTTGTATATCTTTTCTTCAGCGAGGCTCCGCTAAATGACAATGGATTGTGCTGTTGCTCCAAGCAAACGGGTTTTGTTTGCAATTGTTGCGCTCTGCACTTCTTCGATATTTCAGTGCACGACGTGCTATAGACCTGATCTCCTCCTGGCTCGAAACCAGTCGATAGTATGAAAATTGAACGCATTTGTGACAGTACAGCAAGACAAATGATTTGGTATACACTTACGTCTTTTTAGGCATGTGTGTTTACCAGATCGCGTAAGGAGCTATCGTTCAAATGTTTACGCACAGCCACGAGCGCCTCTAGCTATACCGAGCGCAAAAAGTCACTCTTGAGCTGCTCTAATCGCTCTAGTCCTTCCTGAGCACCAACCACACTCATGTCCACTTTCTCCTCTTCTGCGAGTCTCGGATTGATGAGCTTCACAAAACAAAACATCTTGCAATTGCCAATGTAACCACGGATGCTCTGGCCAAGGTGTAGCAATATCGTTCCGTTTTCAATGAGTCGTAGCAGCCCCATGGTGTAGCTGTCTTCCTCTGGCTTCCAGCGACCCTTGCGCAAAAGACACAATAGCGCGTAGATACTAGATGACTCGAAGCCTACGTTCAGGAACGTCGCAACCGAATCAACCTCGTCGTGGCAATTGCGCACGAGACTATTAAACTTAATGAGCTCCTTAGGGGATTGAAGCACCAGCGTCGTCACAGGAAAAGACGCGCAATTTTCCACATTATGTTGCTTGCAACGAGCTCTCCCCAGCGTCTTAGTCTTACTAGCAAAAGCAATCGTTTTGAGGACTCCTTCATTCTCACTGCAGATAATACGTGAACTAACCGTAACAGGAAAATCGTATTTCTCCATGTCGCTCCGTTTGCTTCGGATGTAGCGCCGTCGAAGCGTGGACACACAGCCTTCTGTAAATTGCTCGATACTGGGGACATATCTCGAATCCATGGGTGACTTTGACGTTTCGAATACAGTCAGTCCGTATTCTGATTCGTAAAGAGGCGGACGAAGTACCGACGTTGGTGCTACAACGCGTCGTCGCTTCTGAACACTCATGTCGATTTCCGGCGCTTCGTGTCGACCCGAGAACCCTGCATGAGTTTGTGACGGTGACAATTGATGACAAAACCTGCCACTGTTCCTGTTTTTCTAGATAATCTCTGATGGTAGATATGTGAAGCCCCCGGGTTATCGGTAGGAACGTGGATCTCGAGCGGGTCGATGCTATGGTGGTAGAACAATCGACGACGTCCTGTAGGGTCATGGCTTAGTCTACAGGAAGGAGAGTCAAGTGGCACCTGCGAAATATAGCGAGACGAAGTCTCAATAGGCGTCGGGCGCTCTTGACTACGAGCGTCCAGAGGCGACGGAGGTGACGCCACGTCAGTTCGATATACCGCATCACGGTCAGGCACGTTGATACTTAAAGCTACTGGAAGAGGCGAGTGATGATTCCAGTCCCCCTTAGCAGCAGAAGGAGGACGTTGTATTCTGCTTCCTTCATCAACAGATCCATCGCGTTTAGCATCTTCTCTCCTCATAGCTACAGCTTTTCTCTTCCTTTCATCTATTGATTGCAAGTTTCTTAGTTTTACTGCATTAAGTAGCGACGCAATCCTCGGTAAAAATGGACCAATATACAGCGGAACAGCAGACAGCGGACCAACAGACAGCGGCACAGCAGACAGCGGACCAGCTACTGAGCTATGAAATGTAGAGTCGCGATCTGCACATACATGATGCTTGACTATCGGTGATTTCCACTGCTGTTGCATTAACGGGTTCACGCTCGAGCTCATTAGAAGCGGGGAAATGTATAGTACATTCTGGTCGCGCTGCAGTGTAGGTGTCGCCATTGGCATCAAAATACCAGTAGACTCTTTCTTTGGTGTCAGTTATACAGCAGCTTGAAGAATGAGAGTTAATCGATGCACAAAGTTTCGTTATCTTCTAGCTATTGATGTGAAAGGGGTCTAACGAAAGCTGCAAGCTTCGGTTGAGTTCTTTTTCGATTATTTCTATTTTCGGCTCGGTGCAGCATCTCGACACGTTTGGCTTTTTTATGAAGAAAAGTGCAGCTGTATCATCAACCCTTTGCTCGACACAAGAGAAGAAATGAAGTAAAGCAAACCCTGTGGAAATGACGTAAGTAATGTCCCTCATCCTGAATCTTGACGAACAATTACTGGCCGGAATAGCTTGGAGCTAAATGTAAAGTGTTCTCCTATCGAAATTACAGCATTAGCGGTGAGTTTTTCCCAGCAATGCGTTTATACCTCATTGAGCACGCAGTGTTGCATGTAGTCAATAATGTATCAGATATTATTGAGATTCAAATATGGCACAAACGTTGTGGTGCCTCCGTCACTGTCGAATGACATGCAAAGTTAGTCAAGAAGCAGCAAAAAAAGAGGTTGCTTGACAACAAAATTGCAGTGTGTAAGAGTTTTTAGGACAGTGTCAAATTTGTGCTAATGTAAGGTGGATAGTGAGCATACGTGCACACATAGCTTGTGCCCGGTTTAAAAGCCGTTTGTTACACTGCCAAACCGGAAGACGACATGGAAGAATAGTTTTGTTGCCGCTGTAGTCATGCCTAGGTGCAAAACTTAGTCGAAAGTGAAGAATTTATGTTATCGACGAGCCCGGGCGCCTCACCCCTTGACATCTTGACGGGACAAATGAACGCACCAAAACTTTGCAATGCGAAGAGTCTGGTCTAGAGCAGGTCTAAAATTTAGCTTTTGTTCACGGAACTTTTACTAACTTGATCGCCATCGCAACTAGGATTTCGAGACTTAGGATCCTACCGTTTTAGCGGTCTTCTTTATAGCTTCGTTGTGATATCGGCATCGAACAGGCTTGGATATGTTCCAAGGCCGTCGTCTAAAAGTCCTTTCAGCCTCATCTTGTGAAACTTCCTGCTTTATCACCTCAAATTCATTATTGGCAATGCTTATATAAGTTACCAGAAGTACGCGCACGAGATGTACAAGCTGTTGGCATTTGAATACTGACGAATCAACCAGCGCCTCTACCAATTCATGGATTGAAAACGCTCCAACGAGGCTTGAGTCTCTCCGAGGTCCTTTTGAACCTTAATACGTTTGTAGAAAATTGGGCAATCGCGACTGGTGCACAACACGTCTTGATGCAGACTGCCCTGGCAGTTTTGGCATTGCGTCCATAGCCGCGCAAACATATGCTCAAGCTCATTGACCGACTGGAGCTGCCGTGAAAACACCTCTGCCTCCCGCTCTACGCAGCTGCGGCAAAGCGCTCCTTTGCCGCTTAGCGGGGCCTTACAGCCTAGACACTTGAGCTTCTTCACAGCAAAGTTCATCATCCCGCCGCTATTTTGCTTCAAAATGGGTTTAGAGCGCTTGAGGGTGTGCGTGCCGTTGAGCAGGTCCGACTTGACCTTGCTCAGGCCAATAATGGGCTCAAAAATACGCTCCAGCGGGTTCTGCAACTGCTGCTTCATATAGTAGTCGCAATCGATTGGGATGCTATTCTCCAAGGCATACACAGGGTCTTCTGCCTTTTCGTACAGTGGCGTGGCTTTACCCTTGTCGATAATCACATAAGCGATTCGCTCACCAAGAGTTGGAGCGGACCCAGCATCACGCTTGCGCATGCGTTCAGCCAACTCCGTGTGGGCCTGTTTTACCTTATAGTCCTCTTGATCAACCGTCTTCTTCAGCCCTTTTGTGATCACCAGCAGCGAAATATCAATACGGTTCTGCAAAAGATCCGAAATGACGTTCTTCGTGTACGAAATAGCACCCGGCACGTCGCGGTTAATGAGGATCTTGCGCAATACTGACTCCACCATTCGCCGCACCAGCAAGCAGTTGTCACGACGCACAGTCTCAAGACCTTTCGAATCCAGCTTGTCGTATTTCTCTGAGTTTGTCCAGAGCAAACCGGCGTATCGCTTTTTGTTCATAAGCAGGTACGGAAAGTATACCTTCTCAAATTCAAGCTTGATTGGGTTTGGAAAGATTACCGACACGCGCTTGGCAGCCTCTTCGGCCAGCGGCATGGCATCTTCTACGGTGTCAACGCCAAATTTAATCATAACAGAATCCGTATCACCGTATATCACTTGTGCGTCCGCCTTGTACCCATTCGCAATGGTGTACACGCGCTCAACCTCCTCACGCGTACGGAACAGCAACTGGCGACCATACGCTGTTGTACTCGAAGCAATGGGAATACACGGCAATTGCCCGACAATGGCGCCCGTAAAGCCATACACAGAATTTGCACTTACCTTAAGAGCAAGCTGTCTACCATTTTGCACTGCCTTCTCCATCGGATCAGTGGCAGCATTCATATCTCGCTTCGCCTGCTTTCGTGCTGCCAGCACTTCCTCCAAAATCAGCGGCAGAATACCCTTTTTCGTCTTGCTTGTCACAAAAATATCGCCTGATGGAGATTTTTGGTAGGCACTCGGGGCCAACTTGTCCGCATCTCCAGGCGCAACTAGTGTGGAGTAGCAAAGGTTATACGCCTGCATGATCGACGGGTACAGTGACGCAAAATCCAACGTCGCGATGGGCACCGAGTAGAATGCCTTCTTGGGCTCAATCACCGTGGCGCCTTCGTAGCCTGCATCATCGTTAATCTGAGACCGAGGAAGTGTCGGCACAACAAGCGATGCGTCCTTGCACTTGCGCAAAAGCATGGAAAAAACCTTGATTTGCTGTCCGCGCTCAATCAGAAAGTCAATCGGGACGCCAGATACACGCGCCATTTCAATGTAATTGACGAGGTACGAGAGTTTGTCCAGTAAACGCAGCGGTAAATAGGCATCTTTTAGACAATAGACAGCGAGACGGTGGCGATCATCATCCGATCCTCTTTGCAGATCACTGATGATACCATGGGGCACGTCTTCCTTCTGTTGACCCAAGAAAGCAGCACTTACTGCATTCAGAGAGTATGAACTCAGCTGTTGGCTGCGGCGCATGATCGGCAGTACATCGAACATGCATCGTCCGTGAATAGACGTTTTCACGTTTTCACTCTTGCCATATTGCGCAGAGTTAAACATCTTTTTCTCCATGTGAGCCGATCTGTAAACAGTCAGTTGTCAATTTCGTTTTATATCAAAAAAGCAATAGCAGCGATGACACAATACGTACGTGTGCGCTAATCTGCCCAGGAGGTTGTAGTCCTGCAGCTTGAGCGCCTTGCCACGGTTGAGCACATACGGAATATCAAAATTGGCGATGTTGTACCCCGTGATAATGTCGGGGTCCACTTCCTGCACAAAACGTGCCCATTTCTCAAGCATGTCTCCTTCCTTTTCAAACTCCAAGACATGAGCACCAACAATCGGTTTGCACGTGTCCAACACAAAGACGTTGCGAATAATGGGCGTATGGGATCCCTGCTCCTGCACGACGTTGGCAATCTGAATCACTGGATCCTGATCTGCTTCTGGGAAGTGGCCTTTTCTACCCATGCACTCAATGTCAAAGCTCAAGATTCTGAAAGGGGCCACTTTGCTCCACTTTCCGTCTGGGGCGTGGCTCACCAAGTTGTCGTACGTGATGTCGATCTCCAACTGACATAGTGACTTTTTCTCGGCAGCAGAGCGCACCGAGTACGTTCCGTGGGGTACCTCGACCCAGTTGCATCCCCTGATATCCTCGTCGATCATGAAACGTAGAATAAAGGGCACATTGCTCTCGTACATCTGATAGCTGCGAAAGTCGCAGCCAGGCAGGGTGAGACCTGCTTCCAGAGCACTGCGGAGCTTTGGAACGTAGCTAGGCATGCTCAAAAAGATCTTGAAAAGCGTCGTCGTCCTGTCGAACTGGTAGCCATAGATGGACATCTTGTCCCGCACCACTTGGACCCCCACGACGCGGGCATTGCTACTGCTGTCTCGATCTCGCTGACTCACGGCAGCATCCAGTGCCTGCCGCACATCTCCACAGCGTTTTTCATCAAAATCATCCGGACAAACGCAGTAGAAATAGGGAAGCACACCGTGGACGTGCATGAGCACACTGTGGCCTTCCATGGTGACACCAAAGAGACGGATAATTGCCGCATTCTGACTTGTGTCTCTACTGGCCTTGAGTCCAGGCACCTCTGCTCCTATCTTTGGGTTCATCTTTAGCGGTGGCCCATCGTACATGTCGATATCTATCCACTGAAAAGCTACCGAGTCGGTGCTCGGGTTGAGGGGTCCCACGGGCTTACGCAGCCACGAACTGGCCTTTGTGGAGATAGGTGCCATGTTCTTTAAATCATCTACGAACGCTGAAACCTTAGCCTTAGCACCACGCACATTCAGGCGGGGCTTCTTGGGATCAGTGAAGATGGCCGCTGTGGCCAGCGACTCGCGCTTCAGACCTGCCATTACTAATTGCGGGCTATAAGATTTCCCGCCAAATTTGACAATATAGTGTGGTGGACATTGGTTTCCAGACCAGTGTAAAATGATTGTATCAAATCAAAATGATTGTGCCTCAATTAAACTGGTCCAAAGCATTCTGATGATAGACGAAGAGTTGCCGCATTACTACGTCTCGGACGACCTTGATCACGATCTGGCGGCGCTTCTCGTCTCTGACCACGTCCAGTACGTCCAGTCCTGTCGCGGCCTGTTCTCGCGTGACTTCTTCCCGCTCTCAGACACCGAAATTCTTGCGCTCGAAGCCAACGGCAACTCCGGTACAGTAACTATTGTTCTTACCGAATCAGATACGAGAGTGTATATCAATCTGATTCCAAACTTCAACTTCAACTTCAATTTATAGCTGATAACTGGCATACTATACGCAAGATAAACAAGAACATCCCGCTACAAACGTCCCGCATCCACCAGTGCACATTCCACGGGAAAGTAGCGCTCGGGAGTTTTTCCCATACCTTTGACCACGACGTGGACGGGATCCCTTTCCCCTGCGGAGTCTACAATTCCGCCCTGAGCCACGTCATAGTGCTAGACAACGCCCTAATAAAGGACACACTCGTACTCAAGAACGTTCTCGTGGACAATCAAGCGTCCGTTATCAAATGCGGCAGCGTCACTGGTCCAGACGAAGGGGACGCATTTGCTAATGGTATTGTGCTGCATGTGGGCGTAGAAACAGGCGGTCGTGATCTCCGCATCGTAGCTGATCTGCCTTTTACGCTGGCGGCTGCAGTTGCTATGAGGAGACATGATGCAGAGTTAATAAAGACATACGAGGCCTTTGTGGACGAGTATGTGACAAGGATTCAATCTTTCATGGCGATTGTAGCGTCGAATGCTCGTGTACGTGGGTGTTTTCGTGTTCAAGGGACTTTTGTGGGAAAATACGCAGTCGTAGAAGACTGTGATGTGACTAATTCAACGATCTTATCGACTATGGAAGAACCGTCTGTTATTCGAGCTAAAAGCATCGTCCGTGATTCGATTGTGCAGTGGAATTCGACCGTCGAGACGCTTAGTGTCGCCGAAAGATCTTTTTTGTGTGATACATCGCATGTGGAACGTCATGGAATGGTCATGAGCTCGGTAATTGGACCCAATACCTCCATTGCTCAAGGTGAAGTGACGTCCAGTTTTGTGGGGCCTTTTGTAGGCTTCCACCATCAGGCACTTTTGATTGCCTCCATCTGGCCAAAGGGCAAAGGAAACATTGGTTCGGGAGCTAATGTTGGCAGCAATCATACTCTAAAAGCTCCGGATCAAGAGCTTTTCCATGGCGAAGGAGTGTTCTTTGGGCTGGGGTGCAACGTGAAATTTCCTAGCAATTTTGTGAAGGCGCCGTATTCCGTCATTGCTACTGCGGTCAACACTCTACCGCAGCTGGTAGCAATGCCTTTTGCTCTCATTAACACGCCAGGTCACATAATCCCATCGCTTTCTCCAGCTATCAATGAAATCTCACCAGGGTACGTTTTGCAAGCGTTTACAAGTGTGGTGATCCAGCTCAGACTAACACTTTTGAATGCCTTGTTGCTCTTTATCGAGTAGGTGGGTGCTTTCTAGCAATGTATTCACTGTACTACGAAATGAGTACAAATTCCGCTCGCGCAACAAATCAAAGCGCACGCACATTAAGGCCAGTATTTTCCGTCCGGAAGTTGTGCAGTACATGAAAGGTAGGCAAGATTGCATTAATTATTGATCGGGACCAGCGCAGCGGCTAATGCAATTTAATTTCTGTTTAATCAGATGCTCGTGCAGAACTTGCTGCTGCAGAAGGCAAAGCGGAACTAAGCCTTGCGAACGGGGAGGCTGTGTACACCGATAAACAAGCTCGAGGATTGGGCAAGAATTATATGCGTGAGGCATCCCGCCTAGCGGGTATTGCTGCATACACATTCTTCATAAAGCTTTACGCTCTCGACGCGCTGTTAGACCTAACTGAAAGCGGCTGTGTGTGTGCTGACGGAACCGTTGCATCAGTGGCCAGGTACTACACTCAGTGGATAGAAATTCGGTCACGTTGGCTTCTGATGATGTCATATTGCTTTGTTTTCTGGTCAAATGCTGTAGTACCCGATATGAAGCAGCGACGCTGGCGGAGGAATTTGACCGTAATCAGCTCATACGTGACTGTCTTAATGATCTCGTCTCGATGAAGGCTAAGGTAGCTAATATGGCTGCTGATGGTAAGATGCGCGACGATGTTCGCGGTGAGCGAATCATTCCAGATTACCTCGATGTGCACAAGCCGGCAGCGAGTGAGCCTGTGGTTCTTCAAGCTCAGTGGTTGGACCACTGTATACTGTGTTTGTTTGTTGTGTCATGCATGCGTCTGACGTCCGAAATGCGCTTTGTTTTCATATGACAGGGCTGCAAACGACATCAAGCAGCGAGTGGCTGCGCTTGCAGCGCGTGTATGAGTTCGTTTGTATGTGGCTACTATGCAAAGTAATAGAAAAGCTAGTTGTGGCGAGAGGGTCGAAGTGCAGTCGAGCGAAGTATTTACGAATGTTTACGTCCTTTCACTAGAATTGAGCTGCCAGGGAAGGCCACAAGGTGAACAAATCCACTTGGCTCCAGATAAGTGTTTCGAATGAAGTCGCTAGGTTTGCCAGTTGCTAATTATAAATGCCCCATAGCCCACAGCTGACAGTCACTCGAGTTTACTGCACTCCTGCTGCTCGTAACTTGCCAGCTGTTGGGCAAATCTGACATTCAATTGAGCCAGATTTGAAGGTGCCCAATTGACATATGCTCTCGATGTCTTAAGCATCGCAGAACTTGAAGAGGCGTGGAGTCATAAAGCCTTCGTTGATGACCAGGCATGCAGGCGATGGTGCTACAACAACTAAGCAACGTCCTTGTAGACACAATTGCACTACGGGCAAATACTCTCCCGCAATGAAGGACACAAGCACAAAACATAAGCGATGACCGTGTTTACTTATTTTTTAGCAAGATAGCAAGAAACAATTCTTGTCGAGTACATGCACAATAATTTAAGTTCGTCTTCACCAATAGCTCACTTGGCCTTAGGGCTACTGGTATGGCTGCGTCGTGACGCCAACCGCCGTTCCACACGAAAGTCTCCGATCCAATAACCGTTCACACGCAGCGCATCCTCCACCTTGTCCGAACTCGGTCCCATATTCGCATCCTGCTTGGATGCGAACGTTGCACGTCTCGACCGCTCATTCTGCTTCGAGTTGTTGTTCATACCCGTATCTGCCCGACGTCTCGGCACTCGGCGTTTGTGCTGCGTTTCATTGGCATTATTGCTCACGCAATGCGCTTTTGCTTGCGTATTTAACCTACTGGGTCTACTATCACCACTTGTCGACAACGACCGCGGACGTGTTATCTCTTGCCACTGCTCTTCTCCATCTGTTGTGTGGCTACGCATCCTCACATCCATCAAACTCATACTGTGTCTAGCGCACAGAGTGCTCGTTGGTGTCCTCTTGCTACCACTGGCCTCTCTTTTTCCCATAACAACCTCACTCTCATCTTCTTCTGATTCTGTCTCAGAAGGTGGCGCCGTCGTCACCTTTTTTTGACGACCCGACAGTATCTCCGAGCGTGTCACCGGCACCATCTCCTGTTGCTGTGTGTTCTTGTCTTCTTCCTTGTATTTTTTTCCTTCTGATTGTACTGCCTTTACCTCCATCGGAGGTACACGGGAGCAGGAATAAAAGCCCTTGGCGTAACCTTGTCGTCGTGAGTTTACGAGCCAAAATGTAAGCGCCAGTGCGCCCGTCGTCAGCGTGTAGCGCAACGTCACGAGCTGCACAAGTAGCACCAAGACACGCAGAGCCGCTGCTATCGTGATCAGCAACAGCGCAGCAAGGCCCACGCCTGCTGCAGCCACAAGTCCTCGACCCATTCGACCACTCGAGGGCAAATAGTGAAATGATAAGACAAACAAATACCCCAACCGAGAGGATGGGCGAAATCGTGCACCGGCTTGGTTTTGTCCAAAAACAGGTTTCAGAGTTGGACTTGCTATGACAGTTGACCCATTTGTGCACTATATATGACCAGGGGTGGTACAATCTGGTGCGGTCGGAAGACGAACCGATGAGGCCGAACATGTGTGGCTTGATTTTTGTGCCCACAACTTGCAGAGAATCGATAGCCCAATCTCAAGTGACTAAGGCGAAGGAAATTGATGCAGACCCTTGCGTGCGGGTGAAAGTTAGGCCTAAGTATCTAGCTGGTAACGAGCGAGCCGTTGGTTGGGAGACATTTTTTAAAAAAGACACGACCAGAAGCAGATGACGCTGCAGCAAAATTGTGCCACTAAGAGGTCGTGACGGCCCGAGCCATCTTTGTAAGGCTCTCGAACTGACAGCCGAGCCGGAGACGGGAATTGCCGGCTGCGACTCTACCCTAACTGCCAACTCAATGGTCTTACGAAGCCCAGTGGTAATCTTTGGCTTACTGATGGTGATAGTTAGAGTACCCTTATGGTGATAGTTAGAGCACCCTAATGGTGATAGTTAGAGTATCTAATGGTGATAGTTAGAGTATCTAATGGTGATAGTTAGAGTATCTAATGGTGATAGTTAGAGTATCTAATGGTGATAGATGTAGATCGTAGCTGACCATTGGCTTTGAGTTGGCGATCTATACATCGAATCTTGACACGAACAGCCATCCTGTCGCCCGTCGTAGTGATCCTGCGATACAAGCACGCGAATTGAGAAATTAGCTACGACAAACAGCAAGAGATGGTATGTGTCCCAACAGTGAGTGACGTTGATGATGGTTAGACTGTCTATTGAATACTCATAGCTGCATTGTTGCAGCTATGTCTGTAAGGAATTCTCTAATTTCTGACATGACTACGTCCTATGCACTAGCTTATTCTGCTGACTCAACCCGACGAGCTTCACGGGGAACACTCTAAAAGGGCACGTGGGACCGTTTGACCACATGCAGGGGCCAGGTGACGCCTTGAAAGTGTAGAAAACTAAAACGCATGACAAAAAGACTTTACTTCCGGACGCGTGTCAGACGCGCTTCGTCTCGCCGCCGTGGGTCTCTTCAGTGGTTTATCGATCGCAAAGTGATCTCTCTCAGTGCAGCGGCCCACACGTTTACCAATGCATCGAACATTCTAGAAGTACCTCGTATCAAACTATTCTAGAAAGACTACCTAGCAGACTTCACCGGCGTACATCTAGTACCCGCCTGATACGAAATACACTTTCCAACAAAAGGTGAGGCCGGGTACCAAACCGGCTTTCCCAGACGGGCCAGCCTGATTTAGTGAGGGCAGATGAGTCTATTTTATCTTTCGTGGTTGCAGAATGTCTGGTAGATCCTTAGCCTGGTTAGCAACACCGTGTTCTCGTTCGAGTCCAGTAGTTAAACGGGGCTTGTCACCTGCGGTGACGGCTCTCGGGATAGTCTGGCTATGGCACGTTGACATAGCATCAGACGGGTTCCTTGTATTTTTGTGTCGGTTCGCCGGCACTCTCGCTTCGCCACGGCTCGAAGTTGCCTCATGCTGGTTTCCCAAAATTCATGAACGCTGCCGGCGATGTCACGTCTGCTTGCTCAAACGCCACTCGGTTGCGTTGTATCCACAAGCTGGTGATGCAAATGCTGCTCAGGATGTGCCATACACGGCGGCGTGTGCGACCAACTTGTCTGGGTGGTGTCTGGTGAGCTGTCCCTGGACCACCTCGGATAATCCTGGCGCGCGTCTGCTTGCACTGTTTGCAAGGAAGCACTGAGCCGTCCAAGTTCCCATCGTTCTCCTGTCCAGTGGCACGAGCATGTGTTCCAGTGTTTCTCCCACTCCTTCGCAGCATTGTAGCTTGCAACGACTTTTATCTTGCCTTTGGTCTAAATGGAAGAGATTCAGTCGCCTTACTGACACTCTATAAACGACCCAAACTTGGTACGCGGTGAGCTCGTTTCTATGAGCCCCGAGATTGGTTGACGTCTGCTGTAAAGCGCTGTCTGCCACGCACTTCTCCGCGCTGAGTCCTGGTGCGTCTCCAGCGTCGCGGCAGCGTATTTTCCGAATCTTTGAACCGACGAAACGATTGTTTCTTCATGGCTAACAGTGCGTGTTTGCTCGCAATAGTGTCGGGCACGCTCCATGGAAACCCGTGGATCTTCAATCCGATGCAGCTCCGCTATGGTGCAGGGCCGAATCTTGTCATACTTCCGTGGCATTTAAGCGTTCCTGCTGGTCCACAATTCATGAATTTTTGGCCCAAGAGTACGCGGGCCAGAATGCTTCCTCCTCTGGTGTCGTTGCCCGAGGTGAGTGGCGGCGTGGTCGAGAGAGCTCCACCACCCATTTCTCCGTTGTCGTCCAGCTGACGCCACCGATGCCAGGCTTATGAGCTCCGTTGTGTGCTGTTGCTGCCTACCCTCTCATGGTCCGGTAGTGCTTGGTAACAGCAAAGATCTGATCAACTGCTGGAGAGTATTTTCAGGGGTCCAGCGATCTTTAATAAAGCTGCCTTTCGTGGCGTGGAGACACGCGAGATATGGGCTTGATGCGGTATTCATTGCAAGTGACAGCAAGAATGAAGCAGATTACGGTGCGATTTAGACTCCAGTTTGATTCTACCTTTTCTCATTCGCTCAACAGTTAGCGATCATGGTACAAAGTGACCTCGCAACCAGCCAAAGATACAGTCCGTGGTTACAGCCCATGTTTTGTCCCTTGGTGTTCTGAAGGTTGGTGACGCAGAGGAGACTGTTGTACCTGCAAGAAATTTAGCTGTACGGAAAAACTGCTGCCAGGAGGAGCGGAAGGCGACTGCAATATTGACAGAGGCAAGTGATTGAATGGCTGTTGTCGTAATGCCACCATTTTCTGAGAAGTTGAAGTCCTCCTGTCGCTTTCCGAGCCTTGCACAATTTAGCGTCGCTGCGATAAACGGATCGAAAGCTGAAAAGTAGAGCCACGCAGTAGTTGCGTCGAGTTGCTAACACCTGATTGCCGCTTGCATTTGCAGAAAGGGGAAGCACTACCGCTAAACCGATGTCAAACGGCGTCGGGGACTGGTCACACTGTGGAGCGGAATTCAGGTTTCTTACAACACGACTTCGTCTACATTGATCGCCCACGACCCACATGCAGTTGCCGCTGAAATGGCTACATGAGCTGGTATCCAGTAGTTGGCTACATTTTGAGTTCATGAAACGACGCGATCCAAACAAAATCTGGGACGTGTGAAAGTCGCGAGGTCTGTTTTGTCCTGCGTAGCACAAGAAGATTATAGCCACCACGTGTTTCGACTGCACTGCTCGATTAGTGTTAGGCTCTAGAATAAGTCTGTCATTGCCTTCAAACAACAACCTTAAAGCAGATCCGACCTCCGGTATCTTGTAACCGGTCAGCTTGAAGCGACTTTTTCAATTTCCTCTCTGCTTCTGCGAGTAGATAGATATCTCGGCAATTTGCTACTTGTACTAAAGCAAAACAAAGCCGAATCGAAAGTTCATAGCGGCAGTATGAATTCTGAACAACAGCTCACTTCAAGTATCATGCAACAACATTCGGATAATTATGGTTACAGTAATGATGGAGGTTCTTGTGACAGGTCTGATTGGCGCCGAGAAGAACACGGGCGGTTCATGCAGGCGCTAGAGCTTTATGGTTCGAGGCAGACTGGAGACGAATGGAAGCACATCACAGACTTTGTGGGCTCGCGCACCATGGAGGAAGTGCGTCTGCATGGGCAGCAGTATCTCCAGCGACTAGTTCAACAATTGCCACCATCCCCTATGGTAGCACCTTCAAATGGCTACTTGCTCCATGCAGGCAGTCAGAACGACTCAAATAGACAGAAGTACCAGGCACAGCAGGGTATCGACTCGCACAAATCGAGAGACGACAAAGGAAAGAAAGTTATCCCTCAGTCGGGAGCTCTTGTCAGTGCTGGTAGTGCTCTGAGTGCCGCAGCGTTTGATTGTGCATTTTCGATGAATGTCCTAGCACCCGTACGATTTCGCAGTCAACCACGTCAGCTTCTACAGCAAGAAAACCAGACAGTGATCGCTGGCCCGCATCGGAACGGACGGTGGTCTAACAACACCTGGACATTCCAAGAAGAAAAAGCTTTTGAAACAGCACTGGTAAGTTGGGTCGGAAGCAAATCGTACCCTTGGACCCAAATCGCTGCGGCTGTACCAGGCAGGACCGTCAAGGAGGTGTGCAACCGCTTCGATGAGATGGTGGGAGAAATTGCCTCCATTGAGGCTGGTGAGATACCTGGCCCTGAAAGCTCGACTTCGAGTAGTGTTTCGAATAACTCTGTGGTTGTGCGACAACAAGGACGTAGCTCGTTGAGTCGGCGGGCAGTTCCACCACCACCTATTGAGGTCCTGCGATTAGACGGAGTAGCGGGGTCAGGCACAAGTACACGAAGCAGTAGAGGTTCTGCAAGCGGGATTCCTATGCTGAGTCCGACATTTCTCGACATGTTGGCGAACGAAGCAGACAGCGAAGAAAAGTCGTCGTTGCCAGCATTACCGCTACAGGTCCCAGAACCAACCAGCTTGCCATCCCCATTGTTTTCGTCGATATTGCTGCCGGCAGTGTCACCTACTTTTTTCAGTTCTGGCGAAAAGAAGTCGGCTGCACGGGGCAAAAAGCTTTCAAACACAGACAGCTCTGATGATATCAAGATGGAAGATATGAATGCATCGACACCCGTGGCAACAGAGAGAGAAGTTCCACTGCGCTCTTCAACACCGCGAATAATGAACGACTTCCTTGGCGGCGATTTCAAATTCGACGATCCTCTCGGCACAACACCCATTCATAGGAGAAAGTCACCGCGCTTTATAAAGTCGGCAATCTTTGGGCAGGAATCCTCGACAATGAAGACTGAAAGTGGGACAGGCAAGCGAGAGATTGAAATGACCGACGCCTCAGCCGCCTGAAGCAAAACAACAAGTAGGTAGGTCAATTGGGTTTTGAGTCTAATGGTATTAGACTTGTTTCCAGCACGTAATGTACTCCCAGCTGGATCTTATGCTTGCTATCGGTACCTACAACCTGCTACTAAGATGGTCGATTAGGTTGTCTACTATTCTCTACCGTTCTACTCACTCTCACTTGCCTGCGACTATCTACTAAATCTGCTATTTGTCTACTACTACTCCTACTACCGCAACCTACCAGCTGCTTTCCTACTAGTTTCTACCATTGCGTTAGCTTCTTCTCCGTAGCTTGCGTTGTGATTACGCCGTCTTCCGCTTCATCACTTTGTCTCCTCTTTCACATCACAAAAACACACGGCAGCATCAACTGCTGCACCTCGTGCTCTCTATACGTTAAAGCGCGTGGTAAGGAATTGTTGCAGAGGCTCAGGAAAGCTCGCGAAGTACGTGGTCCAGTTCTCGCCGAGGCTCGTCTTAAAGCCGTGCACAATCTGGTACAGCATTTCCTTCAGCTCTGCGTGCTGTATCGGCTGACCCTCTAGCGAAGCAATGGCACCGCACATGAACATAAAGTCAGCCACGATGCCGTTCGGGTTCGCCTTCACCATGTAGCACAGACCTAAGAAGCAATGCTCCTTCTCTACAGGTGCCCTTACATGCGCGAGAGCGCGGCACCACTGCTTGGCAAACTCCTGCAAATGCGGCGCCACCACATTCGGGCACACGTATCCGAGTCGGCCGATAGTGATCGCGCAATTCTCCACCAGGTTACGCGGCAATTTTGGGCGATTGACCATGCCAATTAGGCGACCCAAGCAATTCTCGACAAACGGTTCTATCTCAGCACCAATACGGATGGCAATCTCGCCCACCGACCAACTTGCATTGTTGCACACAGTAGGCAAGTCCGCGTCGATGTTATCAATCAACACCGGCAGCAGATCGCCAAGACCGGGGCGAAGCATGTTCGGCGCGTGTTTAGCCAGGTCACCCACAACGCCCATGGCGCTCTGGCGCACATCCATCACATTGTGTCGCACGCAGCTCCTGAGCACGTTCAGGATGTTTGATCCATTCAGCAGTGCCTCACTGTTGTGCTGCAGACCCTCAATCATGCCTGAGATCAAGTCCAAAGCGCACACGATCAGCTCCGGATCACCCTCGTCAAACTCATCAGGGCTCTGCTCAGACATAGCGTCAGCCAGCAGCTCGTTTTCCACAATGCGCTGGCAACGAACGTACACGTTCATCGCAAACTCTTGAAAGCCGTTACCCAGTGCCTGAGCCACAGGCGCCAGACACTCAAACAGCGGCAGGATCTCGCGGCTACGGTCGTCCAGGCCGTTCCACTTCGCAATAAGCGGAGGCATAAGGATCTTGATCAGCTCAGGGTGGTTCAGGTGCTCGCCGGTCGAGTCTGCGAGCGTTCCAATGGCATCGTACAAAATAAGCAGGTTCTTCGCCTGGTACTTGCCAAAGGCATACATGAGGTTCTGTAAAATAGGCGTAAGGTATGGCACCAGCTCCTCACAAGCTTCTTCCTCAAGAGTGCAGAACGCAGAGCATGCTGCCTCTTGCACCTTCTTGTGCGGGTCCAGAACGCGCTTCAGCATGCCTTCCACAAGCGGTTTGAAAAGCACCTCGTGGTTGCCTTGCTCCACGACCCACGTCGCATAACGGCTTAGTGTCCAGCAAGTGATACTACGGATGAGTGGTGCTGGGTCCTCCAACTTCTGTAGCAGGAACGGGTATAACTGGGGAAAATGAGGCGTGATTCCATTGTAGCAACCGTCCGCGATGGCACCAAGCGCCAGAATACCGCTTTCCACGAGCGGCCACGACTGTTCTTGCGCAAGACGTTCCTGCAGCAGCGGCAGTAACGTCGGAAGGATGTCGTTACCATAGCCGTTGGCAAGGTTGTCGAGGCTAGCAGCTGAGCAGCGACGAAGATTCCATTCCAGCAGCGTGTCATCATCATCATCGTCGTCGTCCTTGTCGTCGTCGTCATCGTCATCAAGACTGCCACCCCCAGGGCCACCGCCAGTCTTGCGGTGAAAGATAGGCTTAATGGTCTCCGGTCGGTCGGGCACATTTTCATCCTGGCTCTGCTCTTCACTCTCGAAATTGGCCAGGTCATCGTCGCTGTACACCATGCGCTGGAACAGCAGCGGCACGATCTGTGCCAAATATGGCTGCAGCATGGGTTTAATCTCATTGAATTCGCGCAGATCGCAGAAGGACGCCCAAAACTCACAAGCTTCGATAGCCACATTCTCGTCCTCGTCTTGATTGGCACGTAGAATGAACTGGATAATGCTGTCTAGGTGCGGCACAAGGTACTGCACGCCCACCTCAAGCAAAATGACGATACTCTTGCACACAAGCTTCCGCACGTCATTGGACGGATCTTGTGTAAGCAGTGAAATGCCGGCTAGAAAGTTTTCCATTTGCACAACCAGCCCCATTGGCATGTAGATGAGCACATTGTTGAGGCACTCGAGTGCATCACGGCGAAAATTAGCGTTCTGGTGGTGAAAATACTGCAGCAGCTGAGGCACCAGTGCGTTGAGTGGCCGACTGGGTGAATTCTCGAGTTTGGAAGCCGAGTCTTCACAGATCTTGACAAGTGCACCGAAAGCTCCGGCCACAGCGTTTTCATCCTGCTGTTTTAATAAAAGAAGTAGCTCCGGCATGAGTTCCGGCCACTCGTCCAGAAATGTGTATTGCGACACGAACGTCGTGACGAGAGATCCAGCCGTGTTCCGGATGGGCGGCAATGCATCAACTAAGACCCGCAGTGTCTGCTGACGGATAACAGCGAGAATTTCTGCCTCATTTGGCGTCAGCACGGCACTGGCATCACGAGCTTTGATGTTTCGCTTGAGCAATAGTCCAGCCAATTGACGGACGTTGGGCTCCGTCTGCGTAGAGCAGAGCAAATGGACGAGATAGAGATTAAACTCGAGATTCTTTTTAAACTGCTGGAGACGTTGATAGGAATCCCGCTGGACCTGATTATTGGGCACCATGTAGGCTTGTAAGAGAGCAATCACTTCATTGAGCAACACTGGTTGTGGCTGCCACGTGTCGTTCATACTGGAGCCTTGAAGTTTTTGGACTACTTTTTGAAGCTGTTTGTAACGCTTGGAGGGTGCTAATTGCGATATTTTACGGTGGTTTTTGACAGATATTGAATATGTAGATATACAATGTCAATACAGACACGTGAAAGACGCTCGAGAGTGAAAGAGACGGAAGAAATACGAGATTACGAGATGTTAATGCGGCTGGATAGAGGCTTGGGGGAAGTGGACGAGAACGCGCTGGTTGGGAAGAAGTCACTCTTGTGAGAGTGTCACACGCTGGCATGGATTTGAAATTGTTACTTTTGACCTATCATCGTGCTGTATCGTCAAGCGGTCGTTCTTAAGTAAACATTGGAATGTTGCTTGAACGGCGACGGTGGCATTCGCGGATGGATTGCGCAAATAGAGCATGATGTATTTTTGGAAAATCGCATTTTCACGCGTCTACTGCAAGATTTTTATTGGTTCTGCGGTGGAAGCCTACATGAGACAGTCGCACCAGCACCAATAAGGTGTTATTAAAATATTAGAATACTGGGAATATAGTATGGTCCAACAATAGGTAATATAATAAGCACGACTTACCAAATGGTCGCCGTCCAGCGCGTGCCGCTAATCAAGCAGTATTCGTCTGTAGTCGTCAGCACTACAAGATACTCGTATTTGATGGAGAACTCACTGCCAGGCCTTATTTGATAAGGATCGTAAGTTAAGTGTGAGTCAGAGTCAAAAAATGCCAACTCGATCCTGGTCCGACCGATGTCGTGCGGCATACCATGGCACTTGAACATCATGTTCACAAGCCGCGGTGATTAAAATTAGTAGTTCGTGCGTGAAGTAAGCGGCCTTGGCCAAATCAACACGCATAGGAATGATTATTTTTGAGCGTAATGTTGATCGCACAGGAGCTCTTGCAAATCCAAAAGTCCAAACACATCGGCCGACTTAGCAGCCACCTTGATATCACACTTGAGCACAATCAAGCTGTTGCTCTGGTCGTCAGACGTTTTCCGTATGATTTGTCGTGTAAAGTACGGAAGAGATACAATGTATTCTCAAATGGAATTTCCAATGTTGTATTCCAGAGTAGAAGCCGGAAATATTTGATTATTACAATCTAAAACCACATCATTATGACCACAAGTGTCCCTGCCAATGCCAACGACTCGTGTGTGGGTCCTCAATCTGAAGAAGCGGGTAAAGCCGATGGCTGTGCCGGTTGCCCAAACCAACGTTTATGCGCATCAGGTGCTGCCCGTGAACCAAATCCAGCGATCTCGGACGTCAAGCAGCGATTGGCTGATGTGAAGCACAAACTCTTGGTGTTATCGGGTAAAGGAGGTGTGGGAAAGAGTACAGTGGCCTGTCAATTGGCATTTGCATTGGCTGGTAAGGGCTATCAAGTGGGACTATTAGATGTGGACATCACAGGCCCCAGTGTCCCTCGAATGCTTGGATTAATGGGCCAAGAGGTGCACCAGAGTGCCGCTGGGTGGTCGCCTGTCTATGTGGATGACAATCTCGGGGTCATGTCAATTGGTTTCATGCTGCCTAATGACGATGACGCAATCATCTGGCGCGGGCCTAAGAAAAGCGGTCTGATCAAGCAATTTCTCGTGGATGTCCAGTGGGGAGACCTTGATTACCTCATCATTGATACACCTCCTGGTACATCAGATGAACATATCAGTATTGTACAGTACATGAAAGAGGCAGATTTGGATGGAGCTGTGGTAGTGACGACCCCACAAGAAGTGGCACTTAGTGACGTGCGTAAGGAGCTCAATTTCTGTCAGAAGACCAATATTAATGTACTGGGGGTTGTGGAGAACATGAGTGGCGTAGAACGGCCACTGAGAGATGTCAAGTTTGTTAATGCTGATGGTCATGACGAGACAGAGATTTTTATCAAGGTGAGGATGGATGAGGCTTTGTGTCTTTATGTCTGTAATGTCCTAACTACTGTTGTTGTTATTGTTTGTGTATACTGGCTAAAGCTGTTGCACGAGAAGGCACCGGAGTTACTGCAGCATTCAGTACAGATGGAGGTGTTTCCTGTTTCGAACGGTGGTGGTGAAGCAATGGCTAAGAAGTTCAATGTTCCTTTCCTTGGACGTCTACCACTGGATAGCAAGATGACGAGTGCGTGTGAAAAGGGCGTGTCGTTCCTAGACGAGTATCCTGACGCCGTCGCAGCCCGGGCCTTCAGCAAAATTGTGCAAGGTAAGCATTCATCTCTGATGGTGTTGATTTGATGAGAGTCTATGGCTAAATTTGCTTACCGTTTGTTTTGTAGACATCATTGCGTCCGTCGAAAAGTAGAAATACTCTTACTTTGAAAGGTTTTGTTGAACTGGCACGACGAACCTCGGATTGAAACAAATATATGCAAACTTGAGCACTTTGTCTGCACGACTTACGGGCATTTCTTTTCTTTTACTTGTTTAATGATCGCACATGGACGCCCAGATGCAAAATGCTATCTAGTCTCGTGCTGCTGTTTTCGAAATTATTGCCTTGAGAATGTATCTATTGAGTTGGGCGCCTGTTCCGTGTTGAGCAGTACAATAACGACGGAAACATTGTCGGACGAGCCGGACCGAATTGCCAGGTTTGCCAGTGACTGGCTTGCTTGCTGCAGAACCGAGCATCACAGAGAAAACCAACTCAGAAACTTGTATCCAGCTCAACACCACTAACTCGCTACAAAACGTACTGTTGCCGAATAACCTTCATTCAACCTGTCGGCGACAAATTTCACAGCCTCCTTGCTCCTAATTGTGTCCCACAGCCCGTCACATGCAAGGATGAGGAAATCAAATTCGGGTGTGATCTCGATTTCCTGTGTCATGAGTGTATTGTAGACAGACTGTTAGTTTTCTTCGGTAAGCTACCAGCGTCAATCTATCGTTCATCATACCTGACACTCTGGAACCGATATGACCAAATCACCATGAAACGCGCGGTCATGTCCCTCAGGAAACGCCCAGTACTCGTATTTCGATAATGCCTTACCCTTATAGTCACAGTCGCCAATGGCGCGAGAGACAGCCAGCTCACCGTTCACTCGGTAGATAGTTACCCATTTCACTACCCGTTCGGCTTTCTGCTGGATCTCTGGGTCTCTCAAATCCATCGAGTGCAGCTTGGACAACTGTAGCTCACGCTCCTCATTCACCCAGCCTCCTTGATTTTCGATCCTCTTCCGCTCATCTGCACGTCCAGGTGTCTGTTCTTCAATAATATCCAGTGCCTGACCTCTAATGCTCACAACCGCTCTGCTGTCTCCTATATTCGCAGTAATCAGCCGATTTCCTCGAATCAACACTACCGCTACTGTAGTGCCATCATCCAGACTCTATCACAGCAAATCCAGGAGATTAGCATTTGTCGAAAACAACTGCGTCTTTTTTCACGTTACTCAACAAGGTGTAGCGCTGCGTACCTCCTCCTCGGCCTTTTGCAGAAACTCCTTGTCAATTCGCGCAAAGCATTCCTCAAAGGCCAGACGTGTGTCAGCCATAAAGGACTCATGTGAAGTCAAATAAGGCACTAATAGTTGATTAGAAAATGTTGCAGCCTGCCAAAGTGCAAACAATATACGATAAGTAAACACGGACGAGAAAATGGGTGTGTATCAACGTACCCTTACGCCACTATGGCCATCAAACAAAGCGTAAAACGATTGCCTCTGCTGATGAGGTTGGTATTTCAATTGCGCGTTGAGGTCTGGAATGCAACAGCAAACATCTTCCATTGCTGACCGTACTCCTAGTAGCGACGTCACTCCATGAACATCATCACCAGCAGAGTAGCTCGAGCTGTCTTCGTTGAAAGTTTCATGGAAAGAGTCTCGAGAATTGATGGAAAATGACTCGATGGGCTGCATCTCAGCAAATCCTTCTCTTTGGTGGCGAGGCACCCAGCGACTAGCAGTTGGAACGTGTGCCGGCTCCGGCGGCGGAGACAAACCGACAGGCAGAGATAGTGGTGTAATCGGCTCTGCAGCACTACGATTTCGAAGATATCTAGGAATGTACTTGCCTGATTCAACCGGAGATGACGATGGCGCCATCGGCGATGGTTCAGTAGTTGTGTCTATAACTTTACTTTCTCCATCTTCCTGTCGGCCTCCTAAATGCAGGAGTGCATCGTGATCGGTGCTCTCCTCTTTCGATTCAACATATGAGCTTCGCCCCATCTGGTGCTCGGGTACGTCATCCATCGGATCCAAAGCAAACATCAGTGGACTCCGCGGTCCAAACCCGCCAAATGCTAACGGACTAATGCACTGCCGGGGGCTAGTTCGTGAAGACGAAGAGCCATCGCCACCTGCCGATTCATCTGAAAAGCTTGTTGACGCATAAAAACTACCACGCGCGCGGTCACGATATAAATCATCAACGGAGGCTGCAATCGGAAATTGGTCCATGTAGTCTTGGTGGTCGAACGAGACACTGCGATTCACGCGGGGCATGCTCTGCTGCAAAATGGCCCCACACAATAATACAGACAGATTCGTTCAAGATGATTAAATTGCATGTTAATTCCATCAGGGTCTGATAAAGTAGTCGATAAAGAATTGCACGTACTCTTCGAGATAAGCTATTACAAAGTCTGTTCGGCCGACATTCCGCCTGAGAGAATGTAGCCAAAATTGTAAGACTTCAAGTACCCTGTTAACATCAAGTTGCATCAAATGACGTACCTGTGTTCGTGACAAAGCCGACACAATACTCGCAATTGATTTCTGAAAATTAAAGAGCCACTCGTGCATCTACAGCCAAAAAAAGAAGTTCGAAACAAACAAAATCTCCCTCACCACAAAGCTACAACATCCCTACCCTATCTTTTGACTCGGCACGTAAAACATAACGCCGACTTTCCATGCGGATCTGGAAGGCAGCAACGCCAAAGTCTTTCTACAATCGACATGGTAGGCGCATCGGAACGTGGATGCAGGCACAAGTTAGCAAAAAGAAGACGTAAACAGAAGTAGCAGCACCAACAAGGCTGCTTTTTCCGCTAAAACAATAAGAAGCAACTGGCCAAAAAAAGTCGTACCGCTGTCGTCACCGAGTCGATATTTTCCATCGAAATGACGCCACAGCACGTTTCATCCGTAGGTTTCTGCTCTGTCACATCACTCTGGGACTTGTAGTAAAAGAGTTTACTGTCTTGCATAACAAACCATCTTTTCTTCCATAATTTCGGGTCTTCCGAGCTCTGTTTCTCCAAATATCCATCCATAAAGGCAGCTCTGTCGAACAAAATCCAATCAGCAATAATGTCAAACACAGCGATCCAGTCTCAGATATTTTTTTCCCATACTCAAGATAACGCGTATATCCGTCCATTGTTCGTGGACGAAAGAAACTTGTAGATGTTATGACACTACCTGCTACAATTTAATTATTAAAAGCCTTTTTTTAGCAAAACTAGCGTCAAAGTTAGATACAAAGGCCAGTGTCACCTGCAAGATCCAGATCATCTCCATCATATGAAGAAGACGATGATGAAGACGATGAAATACCGCCTGCACGGTCGGAAAAGTGCCGTGAAAAGCTCGAGATACGAGCATTGGGTACTGGAAGAGCGTAGCCCGTCTCCTCTCTTCTTTGCGGTGTTGGAGCCGTCTCAGCACGTCCACGATGTGCATGTGTCGCTGGAGATGCGTGGAATGTTGTCTCACTCTCTTGATCATGTGCTTGCCAAGATGTAGACGGACGTGCGTCATGATGCAAGAAGTGCCGAAGATTTGCCATTTATCTGGATATTCCGGAATAACACAATTTCAAGGTTGAGAATATGGCCCTCTAATTGATAGAGCCAAATAGATTTCACCCTATAAACTTCGACGACGTTATCTAAAAGACACGATTGCGCTACTTCTTGACGAGAACCTGGTTCTTGTACTCGTTGATGCTACCACGAAAACGAGCAACCTTTTGTTCACCTACGACCCATAATTCTTCACACACGCTCGTGACGAAGTGTTGATCGTGGGAAACAATCACCACACCGCCCTTGTATTCACGCAAAGCATCAATAAGCGCATCGATAGTTTCCATATCCAAATGATTGGTAGGTTCATCGAGTACCACAACATGAGGTAGACGCCATGTCATGAGTGCAAAACCGACACGAGACTTTTGGCCACCTGATAGTGTACGTGTGGGCTTAATTGCCAATTCACCCGACAGATTGAAGCGCCCAAGATGCGAACGAAATTCGTCCGGTTCGTGGCCTGGAAACATCTCCTTCATGTTCTGGACTGCAGACATGGACAAATCCAGCGAATCGACGTGGTGCTGAGTGAATGTAGCTACGCGCAGACGCGGGTTTAAAGTGACTGAGCCCTTGTTCGCGCGCAGCTTGCCGATCATGATATTGATGAGCGTTGACTTACCCGAACCGTTCACACCAAGAATACCAATGCGACTCGACATGTCGATGCCCATATGCACATCTGCGAAAAGCAAGGGCGACTCCGGCTTATACCGAAAGCCAACACCCTCGACGGCAATGATAGGCCGCCCGAGCGGCTCCGGGGGCGGGAAATGCATCCGGAAAGCGCGCTCATCCTCGGGCTCATCAATCAGCTCATTGCGCAGGATTTTATCCAGTGCCTTGACACGCGATTGCACCAGCGGAGCCTTCTTTGCATTCGCCCGAAAGCGCTCGATGAACTCTTGCATGTGCTGGATCTTCATTTGCTGGGCATCATAGGCTTTGCGCTGCTGCCGCAGGTGTTCCTTCGTCGTGTTTTCGAATGTATTGTAGTCGCCTTTGTAGTACATGAGCTTCTGCTGCGTCAAATTGATAATGTCGGTGGTTACGGCGTTCAAAAAGTTTCGGTCATGCGATACCACAATCATCTGCTTGTCGTACTTTTCCAGGTAGTGTTCCAGCCAGATCACCGCTTCGAGATCCAAATGGTTTGTGGGCTCATCCAGCAGCAGCAGGTCTGGTGACATGAACAGAGCGCCCGCTAGCGCCGTCCGCATACGCCATCCACCAGAAAGCGCCTTTGCCGGTCCGTCCATCACGTCGTCCGGAAACTGCAGTCCGCTAAGAATGGCGCGTGCCCTAGACTCAGCCGTGTCCGAGTCAATGTTCGCGAGTCGATCGTAGATCTCTTTTAGCCTCGTACTGTGGTCCTCCCCCTTATCGGCCTCCTTTGCCGTGAGCTCCTTCTCCTCCTTCAGCAGTAGCGTGCGTTCGTAATCTGTTGCCAGCACCACGTCCAGCACGCTACGCTCTTCCTTACTAAGCTTCGAGGCCGACTCCTGATCCACCAACTGAATACGAATATGTCTCGGAAATCCTTCCAGCTCGTAGTGTGAAATGTACCTGAGCAACGTCGTCTTACCAGCACCGTTCTTGCCCACAAGTCCATACCGACGGCCTGCGACAATCTTGAGCGACGTATCCGACAGCAGCGTCTTCCCCTTGAAGTTAATAGTAAGACGAGGCACATGAACGTCCTTCTCGCCATTATCCTGAGACAGATCCGGCAAAAAGCGAGAATCCTCCCATTCCCGGTCCATCTCAGCCTGTTCTTCGGCTTGCTCGACTGTGAGCTGCTCCAACTTGACCTGTTTCCGCACCTGACGGGCAGAGAGCGCCGATTTCTGTGCCTCAAGCTCATCATTTGTTGTCTTGCGGATCTTATCAAAGCCCCATATCCGAGCCAGTAACTGCTCAGCATTATCTGCACCTTCGTCCATCCGTGCCTGTTCCTCAATGCTCTGAGTATTTGCCAACACACGCACTTCATCCTCATGTGTGACACATTCCAATCGGTCTTGTGCTTCAGGACTGGCCAGCAATGTAGCGGCCAACGAGCAACATATGCGCGCCACTTCCACTTCATCCGATACAAATTTGGCATCCGTTATAAACGGGGTCAGCGTTGTGCTTAAAAAACTCTCGAGAGACGCAGCATCAAGACAAGTCTCATGGTTCAGCTCTTCAGCTACAGCACCGCTAATGAACTCGAGAATGAGCTCATCTAGACCAGGTAAAGCGGCTGAGACGACATTGGCTACGATACGCTCCATGTCGCTTGTTGTTAGGACGAATGATTGGTCTAGACGCTGATTGGTCATTAAGATTTGAAACAAATGGCCAATCCGATTTCCTAATATTGTGCTGTTGTCGGTGCTTGTGAAATGGAGAGCGGTTTGCGTACACTGACATGTACACTTGTAGAGAGATGAAGCGACACCGGCTTCAAGAGTGGCGTCTTCGTACAGTACAATGAACGGTGACTCGCTCAAACAAGTAGAAGGATACGCCGTCCGAGTGGCGTATACTATCAGTCTTGGCATTCTAAAATTGCTATCAGTGGAAGGAGGACAATACTCGACATAAACGTAAAAACACGGAGGAGGACTTCAAACAGCAAGAACATTAGCATCACGTTCGCAAAGTATTCGTACTGTAAGTAGTATTTCCTGGCGGCAGTGAATGGGTTTGTCAACATTGGCTCGTGTAAACCTGTGTGCTACTTCTTTCAGCAAGCTCATGCTTCAATTGATAAAATAGTCGCATCTTAAATTGTCAGTGCGATCTATCAAGGTCAAATCCACCAGTTTGGGTGGTTGGCTTGTGAGCGTAAACTGGATGTTGTAAAATGCTGGACGTTTTTGCAGCGATGCAAGACACTTGAAATAAACAAAAGGCAATGTCGTATTTATGGAACATCGGGGAATGCGAAGCACCGCAGCTGACGTCAAGGAGATTGCGTAATTTGGAGTGTTCGGCACCGTTCAATGTCGAGGCTGGTAATCGCATTGCTCCTGGTGCAACAATTTCACCCGCGGAGGTCAAAATGCGTGCATTTGGATGATAGAAGCCTCACCATTGGGCTGTGAGCTGGCTGGTCATCTCGAATCTTCAGTAGTCAAATTGTTTTGGCTCAGCTCTTCCATGACTAACGGTAACATGTGGGATGAAGCGCCTTCCAAAACAACAGCACAATTCACGTGTACTGCTTCTTTCCTGGCAGCTCCTTATCGACGTGCTCAGTTTTCTGCAAGCAAAAATTGTTATGATCTTAGCTATCTCCTTCTCTGCAAGTAACGTAAAAGCTTGTGCGGCAACGTCCAATCTTTGCTCGTGAATTTATTCCGGGAATGGCAACGTGATAGGCGAGAGTCCAAAGGAAAGCCGCAGCTTTGAGCGTTGCTTCAGTGTCTTTTTAGATGTATTCACCAGTGGCGATGGCGTTAGTGCATCGAAAGGCAAGGCAGTAGGGGTCGTACAAAGCGTTGCAATGGGTGATGCCGACCACTTGGGACGTCCCACAGGAGGTGACTCCCACTTGTCATTTGGTGTCATAGCACTGTTCCTCTTAGCTGGCCGTGGTAAAGTTGATGGCGACGATGACGTCGTCCGTTGACGTGGCGACCGCTTTGGTGTTACAGAAGGCAGCAACTTATCCATTTTGTACTGACATTCTTGCAGTCCAGTTGCACAGTGTGCAGTGGTCGCCCTTTGTCGTCGATGCAGCTCCATTAGCATCGACGGAGAGGTCGTCCGTGTCTTCCTGCTCTTGTTTGTTGCTACTGCTTTATCTTTTGAAGACCGAACTACTGGCAGTGGTGTCCACAGTATTTTGTACTGCTTTTCATCTTCAAAGAAGTTGCTGAGCCCAAGTGACGTCTCAAATGTGTTACTGGCATTTTCTTGCTGAGAAAGTGGTGAGAAAGCCATGGGTTTGAGCTCTGCAAGTGTGTCAATGCTCCAGTTTAAAGCTGAACCATCATCTTGCTCCTCGGGCTCTTTTTTCTCTTCCTTTTCTATCGACTGTTCGTGTGCCAGTGCCGCCTCAAATGGAGGAAAGTGATCTCTATCACTTGTCTGAGTATCGAATGGGTTATTGCTGCTACAATTGAAAGCCTTGTCGTCTCTTAAGGTCTCTGTCATTACGGTTCTTGCTGCCCCCAATACAGATATTGACAGCGTCTTTTATTGGTTAATATCGCAGGTCTGGTAGGTGTCTCAAGCAGGTTCAGTGTGTTCCCCCTGTAAACTTGAGGCAAGTCTAGGTCCCTCCTTACCTCTGTACAGGATACAGCGGTAAGGAGGGACCTAGACTTTTTCATGGACCCACACGTCACCAAGGTACGTCAACACATTATGCAAAGATGCCTGCTAGTAAAGCCGACGGCCTTGCAACAGCTTCAACACCGACCCTGCAAGTCTCGGTGCATTGCTAGAGTCAATGCGTCTTTCGACTTTGCATGCATCCTTTTGGCCGACCAACACGGCCACATGCTTTTGTCTGTCGGCTGAGAAATAGCTACATCCTTGCAGTGTCACGGCGAAAACACTGCGTTCCTCGATAGCGTCTTCGCTATCAAGACCATCATCAGTGATCGACGACACCAGGCAACGTTTTGAAAACACTGCTCCAATACTGGAGCCCGTTGCCGATGCCAATCATTGACTAACTGCAGGATTGGCGTCTGCAAAGGATCGCCTACACGATTGGCTTGATTAAGTCAACGATAAACCACCGAACTTCTTATGTGATCGTACCATAACCCGCAGCAGCATTTAGGCATCCTCGATTTGCTTTAGTGGCCATATGACAGCATGCGATCCTGTCGAAGTTCTTCAACTTCTGGGCTGAATACCTAATAAGAAATTTCAAGCCCAAAGCATGCTTCCGATGTGAGCATTAAGGGCAGGCCGAGGCTAGTACGGTTCTCATCTTTACGCAAGCCACTCAACTCCTTTATTGGGATTTAATGGGTGTCAATAGCACATCAATGTCGAAAAGCGGCCGGTAAACCTCATAGGCACGGTGGACGTGCGCCATGGGCAAAGTAAGGCAAATTCCAGATCTGGAATAAATTGGCTCGTTGGTCGGTCGCGCTGTAACGATGTGATATTGTTGTTCCAGGCTCCAAAAGCCTAGAAACGCCTGAGTTAGTATTCTACCACTCGAGTATCGACCGCTATCCAATGTCTCAATGGTGGCACTATGAGTCTGTTTGTGTGGAATGCTGTATCTCGATATGTCATGTGTCCCACCTAGCTGTCTGAAGATATCTATCCGTCCTTCAGCGGTCTTGTCTTCTTCGACGTTCAATCCAACCTCTTTATCGCCCGCGGCGGTTCTTTACCTGTTATACTCTGAGCGACCTTGTGCAAAAGTATATTATCACACCCAAAGTGTCTTCATTCGAGCTGCTTCTGTTGATAATAAAGTACTAGTTTGTTGTGTGAGGTCGCCTAGGCGCCCACCAGCTACCTCGCAGCACGCGATAGAAGACGGCTTCACTGCTTTCTGGTTAGTGCCCGAAAGTGTGTGCGTGTAGTGCGTGACAGCTGCTTTTAGCGCCGCTTACACCTGGTAGCACTAGTAGTCCTTCCCACGATCCGTCGCTTTGTGCGTGTTAGTGAGGATGAACCTCAATATCGATTGGGCTCAATTCCTCCACCTCTCCCTACGTCATCTGAGGTGGCTGACTATTTGGCTCAGGGACTTGGTAAACAAGCCCTGGTCAATCTCTTGGGTAGTCCACCTGAGCAACCTGTTGCTCAGTTGGAGCAGATTGGGCATTTGTGTCGGACGACGGATGTTCACGTCCAAGGTACATAACCATGCTGCGGCTGAGTCCATCAGTAAAACTCGGGATGAGCTTCTGCATGAGCAAATTCGGAACGAGGCTCTCAACAGGACTGTTTAGACGCTCACTGCTCGGTCTGATCCGCCTAGGCCCATTCGGATGGACCCTCCAAAGTTTGATGGCACTGCAGCTCACACAATTGTCCATCGGCTGTTAGCCGTAGAGCAATTTGGTGTGGCCAACAGCTAGTTACAGGAATTCCAGTTCACTGTTGATGCTGAGTGCGCCATCAGCGTCACTTGAAGGCTTGCCAAAACAGATTTAATATCGACACTCGCGAACGATCTTTCACGAGGCGATGCGGTCGGACTGGGTGTGTCGACCGCGATTGCGAAGAAGACGGAACGGCCGGAGATGGACCTGATAAGGCCGCAGTACGACGTCGGGAGGTGGACCAAGATGAAGATAAGGCGGCCAACATGCAGTCGTCCGTCTGATGTGAAGAAAAATTAACTCGGTCTTCTTCACCGGAACTTTCACGTAAAAGAAATGGAGAAAAATCTTTTGGTGGATCGGGAATTGCGGATCCAGATTGATCAAGCTAGGCCGATCAAGCTGAAGGGTCATCAGTTGGATTATTTTCGTTAAGGTCAGAGTGATCAAGCCGGGCCGATCAAGCTGAAGGGTCATCAGTTGGATTATCCTTGTTGGGACCAGAGTGATTAAGCCTGGCCTATTGAGCTTGCGTTAGAATTCGGATCTCGAGAAATCGGGAGACTGAGAAACAGACGAATTTGGAGATGTTTTAAGAGAGCGTCCCAATTGCGGATTGCTTAGTCTCGCTCAGTTTCCAGGTGGTTCACTTTAACCGCCAAAGCGATCGCAACAGCCAATTTCTTCCGGACGGCTAAAATTTTCTTGATCCTTGTGGCGATCTTCAGTGGCCTCGAGAAGAGAGGAGCGCAAGTCCGAAATCTCTTACAGATAATTCTCAAAATTGCCCGATTCCTTCGGATAATCATCTGATATTAGTATATCATCCCTTCTCGCGATCGGGGTCGGTGGATCGCGAATTGTGGTTATGCGGATCGCGATTAATGGGTCGTGGATTGCGATTACAGGGCAGTGAACCGCGAATAAGTTCACACTCGCTCTTGTCCAGTCAATTATCTTGAATCATCTTGGGCCAAAACCTTTTGCTGGATCGCGATTTGTTAATTAAAGTCACTTCCGACGTAGCCGGAGTAAGCGATCCACATCTCCTGGAATTTAGTACTTGTCACTTTACCACATGAAAGCACAACTTGCAGAAAGGCAGCAATTGGCTCGTCCACGATGCTCGAGACCAAGTAGCGAGCTCAGCGTGGTGCATAATGCCTTAGTAAGCTTCATATACTCAGCACGGATTCACTTTGCAGTGGCTTGAACGCCTTCTTTAACTCGACCTTGGAGGTGTCCTAGCTACAGAGCAGTGTCTGCCAAAGATAAGCCAAATTCTTTGCACAATTTTCAAATTGGACTTGCGAGTAACACTGGCTGTGGTGAGTTACGGAGTTACAGACACTGCCGCATCCATCCCAAGAAGAAGCCTGATCTCTCCTTTAGTACATCTTGGCGCGTCCAACTTTAGAGTCACCACGAAAGGAGTTGTGATCTGCATTTGCGCTTCAACATTCTCATAGTTCATCTTCAAGAAATACTGATCAAAGCAGGCTGACCACAGCAGACTCGCCGACGACACCATTTATCCGCTGCAGCACTGACCATTACGTAGTACACAATGAGGAAAGCATGCGTTACCGCTGAACTGAGTGGTACACCAAGTCCTTCCATGGTTTTGGACATGAGCAAGAGTAATTTTTGCACAGGAACGCACAACGTGTTTGCAGCCGCTTCGTCAATACTTTACTTCGATCGATCATTGCCGAACCACTCAAAGTGCAACAAGGCGAGGACCCTCTAACATGGCATCTGAGCTCGATTTGATAACGGCATTAAACCTATCAACATTGCGTTCTCATCAAAGCCGACATTTGCAGCTCCAACTTTTCGCTTGCTGAGGAGTGGCAAGGTCTTGCTCAGTCCGGAGCTGGCGTAATTCTAGGGTTGACGCTCCTGCTGCCTACAGAAGGATAAAAGTTTAGGTACTACCATGTAATTGCGCATCTCTACGTAAATCGATCAAAGTAAGCAAAATTTTCTCACAACGCATCAACGAGATCATACGCCTATTGAGGTTTTGGAAAACTCGTGAAGTGGAGTGTAAAAGCATGTTAGACAAATTTATTTGCTTCCAAATTGTGCAATCAGCTCATTCAGCTCTATCCCTACTATCTATTCTCTTCAAGTTTTAGCTCCAAAATTTTCGTAGCCAGAATTTGAAATGGGTAAGTTGCCTGTAAATTACCTGACAATCCGCCGCGATCATATAGACGTCCTATGCCCGTCTCACAATTAGCACATTTGTCTACATGGCGCTGCACACACTTCTCGCCAATGGAAATTCATTTTGATCCGTTGATAGGTTGACCTATCCCGTGGTGACCACCCTCCAACCTGGTATGGTAATGGTGTAAGAAATCTTGCTGCAGTAGCTCTGGAATTACCAAACAAATCAATTCTTCGCGACCTTCAGTTTGCGGCCGCTTTAGAGCAGAAAATAACGATCTACTTTGATCCACTTCATAATCAGGTGCAAGCACGGCACAGATCGTAGCTTCTTCTGCTTCTAGCCTGGTCACGTCTTCGACCAGATATGTCTTCAGATCGGATATCCAGCTTTCTTCATTTTGTGCTTTCCTTATACGATTGATCTGCACTCGCTACACGATCTTCTCTTGTAAGACTTCTGGCTGACAACGTCTTTTTGCGGCTGATCGAGTGATCGCAGCCACTTTGATTGCCTGATCGACTTGTCTCGGTATCAACAACTCGCCCAGCCGACTGAGTGTGATCAGATCCTGACGATCTTGATCGGAAACCACAACCGCACCCTGCTATCGCTGTACAGCTTCACTTGCTAGTCGATCAGCACTCTGATTCAGTCCCGCTTCATATGCAGGAAACCATAGATCAGGCACGATCGACTCTCCATGGCCTTATGACGCTGCAGCTACAGACCCGGTGCTTGCAATCGATCTTGCCACGCATTTGCCTGATAGCTAAATTTGAGTCACCGCAAATAATTACTCGTCCTCTGGTCTTATCCGCAAGCCTGAGAAGCAGCCCTACCTCGTTAACGGTCAAGTTGGAGCGAATTTGAAAACGATCATCTATTATGGTAAATTCCATATGATCTCGCTGTATGCTTCGCCCTTCCTTTTCACGCTAGCTGATTCATTGAAAATGGCCACCAGGAGGTTTTCGTCTACTTCGATTGTGGGTGGTGGCATACTTATTGTCTGACTTCGCTGCTTCCGCGGGGCGATCGCGACCAACACTTTGTCCACTTCTGCACGGGGAGTAAAACTCACATCTACTGTACCCAATATATCATCTTCGCCCTTCTCACTTCGGCAGATCTCTAATTCGAAAGTAATGTAGCCCACCTTCCTAATCTCCCTTTGAGACCAAAAGATTCTGATAGCCAACCAGCGTTGAGTATCGCGTGAGCACTGTAATTGCACGTGAGACCAGCGTAGTGTAGTAAATATCAAGCATCCAGACGAGGGCTAATACCTCGTCCAGCGATTGACTTCATTAAGCTTCAAGGTGCGCCAGCAGACTCAGTTTTAAGAGAATTTTGCTGAAATTCTAGGCGCCAAGCGGTCTAGGTCGTACAAAATACACCAAGAGTTTAACGAGATGTCAGCAGCAGCTCAAACATTGATGCTGCTTGTGTTGTGGATTCAGTGAGAAAAATGCCAACTACGTTCATGTCGGCTATGGAACTAGCAATTTAATGAAATGGAGGGAAGCATGCGACTCAGAGTGTGACTTGCTGCGCAAGAACAAAAACTGGGACGTCGTGCCGTCCTAGTTTTTGTTGCCGAAGAGACGCAAGGCTATCGGCTACAGATGGGTGTTCTGTGTCAAGGAGACCCAAGAAGGTGACATCGAGCGCTTCAGGGCACTACTGGTGACGAAGTGGCTTTTCTAGAAGTATGGAATCGAGTCCAGCGAAAGTTTGCGCCAATGGCCGTCAAATTCGGATCGTGTTGAGTCTAGCAGCACATTATCATCTCACAACGCATCAGATGGATGTAAAAAGACGGCGTTTCTGAATGACGTGCTGAACGAAGATATTCATATGACACAGTCGGATGGATATGTTGACGAAAAAAGCCCGGACTACGTGTGCAAGCTCAAGCGATCGCTGCTGGGTCAAAGCATTCACCTTGCATGCGGGATTAGGTTATCGACAACTTCGTGCTAAGATGGCTTTAGCCAAGTGTGAGTCAGATTACTGCGTCTATGTCAAGCAAAATGACGCTAAAATTGTCTTCGTGATGCTTTGTGTCAATGGCCTGATCATCGCAAGTAGCAGCGACAAACTATTCAAGTAGACCAAGCGTGCACTGAGTGATCGAGATGACGTATCTCGGCGAGCTCAAATATTTTCTCAGCATTGAAATTAGAAACGGCCAGGATGCGAGTCAAGTGACAATGTAGCAGATTAAGTTTTATAGTCGATCTTGACCAACTTTGGCATGCACGATAACAAACCCGTAAAGATACCGCAGGACCCTGTACTCAGACTGACCAAGAACATGTGCGAGGGCGGATGGAAGCATAATACACGATGAAGGACAAGCTATACCGAAGGGGCATCATGTATTTGATGGCGGCAACATATCCAAACATCGCTGCAGCAGTGAAAGCTCTGAGCCAGTTCGCGGCCGATACTTGTCCAATACACTGGCAAGCTTTTCAACGCGTACTGCAATATATCTTCAAGCGACGCTAACGCATGGACTCGAGTAAGGGCAGAGCTATGTTTCAAAGCTTCTCGGATCCAGATTAGGCTGATGACATCGAATCTCGACGAAGCACAAGTGGATACTCGTTCATGATTAACGGCGAATGCATTATTTGGTACAGTAACAAAACAGCGGACTGTAAGCGCTATCATCGACGGAAGTCAAGTACATGGCATTGCAGGAGGCTACGCAAGAGGCTGTGTGGCTGAAGGTGTTTTTGTGTGAGCCTGGCGAGATGTACAGTCAAGATCTACGAGAACAACCAAGGCTCTATCGCACTAGAAAAAAGTCCCGAGGTACACAAACAGACAAACACATCGACATCCATTACCACTTTGCGCGCGAAAGGTGGAAGACGGTCAAGTGATGTCCAGCGCATGACATGCTGGCCGATATCATGACAAGCCAATCGAAGCCGCATCGCAGAATTATGAGCTCGAACATCCGCCGGTAGACACAGTGATTCCGCTCATTTGTGAGCTCGCTTCCACGACACATTTACGTACTAAACGCATCGACGGTATTGCATCGATCTTTTTCCTCGCGCTTGCACGACACACTTACGCACTACACATCTACGTATTGCATTTGTGGCTTCATTTTTATTTTCTTTGGTCTCTCGTCCATCGCTTGGTGATGGCTAGTCACGTCTGCACTGCATAGAATGTTATAATAGACAATGTGCTGAGTAAGTAATACGACATACTCTTATGATTACTCGGCGTCGTCCTGTCTTAAATCACCACATCGTTGCTTTTGTGATGGGACTTGCGTAGTTAGTGTTGCTTCGCCGAGCGCGGCAAGCGAGCGAAAACTTGACGCTTGCACTGGAAGTCATCTATATATTACCTGCTTTACGACAAGTTCTTGGATGTGGTATATCTTTGTATTCTCCATGTCATTGCTGCCGTCGTGTCTGTTTAGTCTTTTGGCGTCACCTTCTTCTGCTTGCTTCATCTCATCATCTCCTTCGCAGCTGCCCAACGACGCACCACTCGTACGTCCTATCAGCCTTTTGGGATATCGCTCACCGCTTGCTCCATTAGCTGTGGCTGGTAAGTCTTCCTACCTTCTTGGCTTTTTGTTATCATTTCAAGAACTGAGTTGATGCCATTGATTGGTAAGGAACAGATCCTTTGCCATCTCCGAGAGATTTACTATCTCCTCGGCAGATCCCACGACATGCTGGAGCTCCTCAACGGAGGATTCCTCTGGCATCTTGTTCACCCTCGAACATCTCGCTAGTAGGTTCGTCCTCTTGTGACGAGATTGATCCAAAGGTCAGTCTTTTTGACGTGCCTTTGATCGTCCTAATTTGTCTGGTACTCGTTTTCGAGTCATCAAGACTTTTGACCTGGAAGTGGGTGTCATTGTTATCAAAACTGCCGCACCCCTTCCAACCGCACCAGACTTTAGGCTCTGCACCGGTTCTTGCGACGCTTGACTTCTTGTCAACTCGTCATAAACTGTCACAGGCTCTAGGCTTTGCATAGGACCATTGGACGCATGACTACTTGTCATCGTCCTTTTCACTACACCAGTCTCTTGTAGCTGGGTAGGACCCTGTGTCACCTGACTTCCTGTCGGGACACTTTCAACTACACCAGGCTTAACGGGCTGGGTAGTACTCGGTGACGTATGACATATCGACAACGCACATAGACTCTTGCAGGAGCACATCTTTTCCGGTATCCTCCGTAGAGTTAGTGACTGTGCATGCACGCCAGTATATCCATGGTTGGTGTTTGGCCAACCAAGGCATGCCTAGGATGAGGTCACACGGACTCTCATGCCTAGCACCGTGAACTTCTCTTTACGAGAGAAGTCACTAAAGCTGAAGGTGAGTACAACTTGAACTTCCTCCAATTCTCACGAGCGCGCCGTTTGCTAGACGGACGATCGCCTCTTCTCGCTTTCCATCCTGGCAAAGCGACTCATAACTTGTCGGACTCTTCTTCAGAGCCGCGAGCTTCACAAAACTCTGTGATGCACCAAATCACCGAGAACGGTCATCGCTTGATCTTAGCCTCGTGTTCGAGCCCTATAGACGAGAATGTTTGAGGCCCGACCTTTCGGAACCTCAGGGACTATGCTACCCATTTGTTTAATAACTCTGAACGCAGGTGTAGCTTAAGAGTCCGCGTCAGTAGGGCATCCAGCCCCAACTGCGCACCCACATTACCCAATTTGTCAGTGGTCAGTGCTGACCCCGTTCATCGTGCACGCCGCTTCTTGGCATCACCCTTTGGGTACGGAACGAGTAGGAATGAAATGTTAAAAGAAAACAATTTTCAACTTTTACGGGACTCCGTCACGCATTCGTTTCTTGCCCGGATGATGTATTGATAATTGATAAATTTGTGTCTGTTGACTCTGCTAATGCAATCTTGATTATATTATCGTTGTGTAATCAAAACGAGCATTTTGTGAATGTACGTTTCAATAATGGCGTTCGATCTAAGCACCTTAATTATCGGTTTGAGAAATGCCTGATCAATTGGCTCGGCGATCCAAGGTTACGTGTACAGCAAATCTTGGCATAGCCCCATACCATAAAAGACTCCGACATTTTTTTCGTTCTGACATATAGTAAGGTCTCCTATTCAGAAGGTGTGTTGAGTGAGGTCGCTGATTTTTCAGCAATATTTGCAACGGCCATGTACCACTGGTATATCGTAATCTAGTTCAGTCGATTGCTTTGCGGAAATTAATGGCGTTTACAGTACCAATCTATAATAACAAAATGCTTTCCGTTGTGCAGTACAGCTTTCGTGAAATGTGCACTCATTTATTAGTATGCACGGTTCACGAATGCTATACCGAACAACGACCTGAAGTCAGTTCAGCCTGGTAACGCCGCTAGAAGACTCAGCTAAGACGAGCACCTCTCTCAAGATAACGCTAGTCTTGTATTTTCGTCTAAATAATGTCAGCTTTGCGAACATTTGTCAAGAGTGTGCTCTTATAAGTGACCAATTTTATACGATCGTGAGCGACGAAAATGCCTGGCTGCGTTGAGCATTGTAACGTAATAGGATAGATGGCTGTTTGACATCCTATAAATTGACATGTATGAACACAGCGGCTTTCTTTTTGCGACTTGGAGACCGTTGTTTTTACGACGTTTGTGTACATGTATTGCAAGGCTTACTTCGTGCTTGCGGGTGTCCATAATCATACAATATACAGCTGAACAAAATGTCTATCCTGTTGCTGGACGAGTTTATCGATACGGCGTGCAAATGAAGAAATAGTGCGAAGGGGAACATCAGTCTTACATGTAAGTCAAGTTGTTTTGATCGCTCCCTTTCGTGGTTGTCTACATAAGCGAAATGGACGTATGCCGTAGTTTTCTTTCGGCTTATTGAGATGATGATCACAGGCGGGCCTTTTTTCCAACTGTACTACCTTCTGTCTTCTACTGTGTGCAATGTGTTATGTGACTTTAGTGGAGACGGATCCGTGATAGCTTCAGTCGCAAGTAACGCCTTGTACGCCACAATCCTTTCGTTTGAAGCCCCTTCGCGGTGTGCATTGCGCATATGCTTCTAGACTGACATCGTTTAACGCGCCGCAATTTTTTCGGCGCGCAAAAAATTTGGAAAATTTCCAACTCCTGATTCTGCGCGCTCTCCATACACCATCACTGCTTCCTTGAAATTTTTCTTGATTTTATTGAGAGTAAACCCGTCGTCGAGTTGACAGCTTCACGGAGGCAACAGCTGGAGATTTGCTGCCCAGAATCCTCAGACATTCATAGACGCGGGTCGCATGTGTACCATTGGTAAAAACCGTCGAGAGGCGAGACGTTGCTGTCTTCTGTCTTTTATTCGTGACTCATGAAATTTAATATATCCTCTTCTTGTATTCATTAGAATATCTTGCTGAAGGTTTCGCAATCATATCAGCTTTTCGTTGTTTCAACTCGGCTGTAATTTGATCATCCCGGCGCTTATTCATCTTGATAAGCCCGCTAACCACACTTGATAGTCGCTTGACTTTTTTCGTGCTGCTTTGGTCAGCCTTGTTGCTCGTCTCGTTACCATTTTTCTTCTGTCACAGGCACCACTTCTTTCAGTTTCATTAACTACGCCATTAAATCCGCTATTTGGCACTTCGCAGCAAGAATGCATTTTAACTGCTGAAGCATGTAAGCGAAGTAAATTTAACCGTGGGGATTGGTGGCTTTCGTCAAACAGCGTTTCGCCCTTAAATTTTTTGACGGACTCCGACGCGAGGGATTTCGAAGGCATTTCACTGCCGTCAAAATCGCCGACTTGTTCATATGCTATCTTGATGTTGACTTGTATGAGCGTTGCTAAGTGTTGCAACTATGACTTAGCACTTGTATGGACATATTCCTAAGTAATACTGTAGATTTATAACATGGGCTCAAACTTTGTCGGAGTTTTCACAGAATGCAGCATTATATATCTCTGTTTGGTCCGCCGACACATATTTCAGTTAGGTTCTGACAAAATATGTCGTATCAGACCCTATCATCCTAATTGACTGAACTGCAAAAGCAGCGATCAGACATTACATAACGGTCTCCTGTTGGTGTACTATCACATACTGAAGACAAGCGTATTTATGTTTCTCGGAGCTACGATCGTATTCATTATGTTGGCGGCAAAGTCGGTCAGGTCACTATTTTTCTATATTGTATTGTCTTACCAGGTAACTCGCGAGGCAAATTACAGAGATGGTATGACTGCGATATATATATATGAAGTCGGCAATCTCGTCCAGGCTAATGAGCTGTGTAATATCTTAGCATAGTTGAGAAGGTATAGGCTGTGTAAGAGATACGATAAACTAGCTTGAAATTGAACGTTACATTGTAATGTCCTGCCGATGGACTCTTTCGAAAGGAAATAAATTTTACTATACCCAGGTTAAGCTGTCGAATGAAGAGGGCTTCCGGCCAGATTGAAGAAACCAAAAGTGAGTGATATTTGTTGAGTAATGCTAGTAAATCGATAGCTCTCAGCCATCCGATTCCTGTCCTAATTATCTCACTATGCATGCCCTTCTTCTGTCATGTGCAACATGTAACCTACCCCACTAAGCTACAACATCACCTTCAACACTCTCCTTTGATGTTCGTGCTGAGTGTGCTCTCTTACGCCGCCATGTTCACCCCGCTAGAAACTGTGCTTGGGTCTTGGTAGCGCCTTCGTGAATCCATCCTCGACCATCTCTTCCGTTGGCTTGTACTCGAGCACTATCACTCATGCGCCACTTTCTCGCGTAGGAAATGATACTTGATGTCGATATGTTTCGTTCGCGTGTGATACACTGGTTCTTGGCCAGCGCGATGCAACCTTGATTGTCTTGGAAAATTGTTGTTGCGGCATCGTCACTGTACTGTAGGTCCTTGAGCAGGTGACGTATCCAGATTGCCTCCTGCGTAGCACTATACAAACTCATGTATTCTGCTTCGGTGCTTGAAGTTGCAACCGTTGGTTGACGCTTGGAATGCCACGATATCACGTTGCCATTCAGCATAAAAACATATCCAGTCGTCGAACGCCGCGTATCCAGATCTCCTGCCCAGTTCGCGTCTGCGAATCCAATTAGCTCTCCCTTGTTAGCACCGTTGAAGACTATACTGAGATCTTGAGTTGTTTTCAGGTACTTCAGGATTCGCTTCGCCGCCACCCAGTGTGACTTGTCGAGATACTCGCAGAACTTGGCCACTTCGCCAACTGCATGTGCAATGTATGGACGCCTACATGTCGCGATGTACATCAATGCGCCAACTAACTCGCGATACGGGAACTTGGCCACAAACGCTTCCTCTTCCGACAGTTTCATCAGTCTCGAGTTTTTATCCGCCGGTGTGTGGACGTCCTTGCAGTTCTCTAAGCCGAGCTTTTCCGAGAGCCGCTTAATATACGCCCGCTGATTCATCATTATTATTTGTTGTCTCGCTTGCGATGCATCTCAATTCCCTGGCAGTATTTCAGCTCTCCTAGCTCCTTGATGCTGAATGCTGAATTCATTTTTCAATGCGATCTTGATGTTCTTGATATCTTCCTTGATCTTGCAAAATAGCATTAAGTCGTCCACGTAGATCACGACGATGCTATACTCGCTGCTTGACACTCGAATGAATACACATGGATCCGCAGCAGTTCTCTTGAACCCTTGATCTTCCAAATGTTGGTTGAGCTTGTCATTCCACTGTCGCGCTGCTTGCTTGGTTCCGTATAGCGCTTTGTGCAGCAGACACTTTTTCGTCAAGTTTTCTTCGTCTTCAAAGCCATTAGGTTGGTCCATGTATATTTCTTCGTCGACTTCACCGTACAGAAACGCGGTATCCACATCGACGCTTTCAGCCTCCAAGTCTTCAGCCGCTGCAATTGCCAACGCCGCATTAATCGATTCCTTGCGCGCCACTGGTGCAAAAGTTTCATTGTAGTCGATTCCTGGACGCTGCGTAAATCCTTTCGCAACTAAACGAGCCTTATACTTGACAATTCACCGCTTGGATCACGCTTGATCCGAAAGACCCACTTGCACCCTACAGCCTTATGCCCTGTTGGCATGTCTACAAGAGACCACGTCTTGTGCTCTTCAAACGCCTTCATCTCGTTTTTCATCGCGCGCAGCCACTGGTCCTTGTCCTTGCCTTTCATTACTTTTTCGAACGTGGATGCTTGTTCTCCATCCTCTTTTGCAGAAAAACAATGCAGCGAATCAAATTCTTCCTGGAGCTCATCTAAACTTTGCTGATCCTATCTAAGGTTTGGAAACTCTTGGTCGTAGCGCACTACGCCGCGCTTCTTTCGAACGGGTCGCACCATCCATTCTTCTTCACCGTATCGTCCAGGCGTGCTTGATCCTCTGGTGGGAATTGAAACGTTTGGTCGTTCTTGTTCACTTTGCGTAGGCGGTGGCGTTTGCAATACGTCGTTTGTATTAGGCGCCTCCACTTCTTCTTCTTCATCGCCAATGATGTCGATGACTTGTTCGTTGTTCATCTTCACTTTCTCGGCAATAGGATGTTCCGCAAATGTCACGCTTCTAGAAACCACTATCGATCCATCATTTGCATTAAGAAGTCGGTACACCTTGTGGTTCTTTGCGTAGCCGAGGAAGTAGCACTTCACGCCCGAGTTCTTGCGCTTCTCCTTCGTCATGTGCGCGTAGCATTGCGAGCCGAACACTCGCATGTGATCCAGCCGTGGCTTTCGCTTAAAAAACAGCTCGAACGGGCTTGAATCCTTGTTTGATGAGCTGGGATGTACGTTTCGGATGTCCGCTGCTGTCATCATCGCCTCACACCAGTAAGACTTGCCGAGGTCACTATCTTTAAGCATGCATCGCGTCATCTCCACAGCGTTCGATTCATGCGCTCGGCCATTCCGTTTTGCTCAGGGTTATACGGTACAGTTAACTCTTGCTTGATCAAATTGGTCTGGCAAAAATTGTCCATGGCTGCGTTCTAATACTCTCCACCATTGCGCTTCGAATTACCTTGATCGTCGTTCCAGTCGCTGTCTTTATCTGCCGATAGAATTTCGCGAACACATCTGGAACGTCGCATTTCTTTCGCAACGGATAAACCGTCACGTACCAGCTCTTCATCATTATGAAGCTCACAATATATTTGAAGCCTGACTTCGACGCTGGTGTGATTGGTCCAAGAACGTCGGAGCATACTACACCGTCAGTACGTGCACTCTCCCTCGCTTCAACAACTTCTTCACTTGTCTTAAATGATAGTCGCACTTGTTTGGCTGTTGCGCATACGTCGCACAACACGTCTGTTTTCATTTCTGCGCCGCTGATGTTTCCGTCCTTGATCATCTTGTTTATGGTACTGTATGAAGCATGACCCATTTGACGGTGCCATAGCTCACTTTCGTCTTCAGCCACGTGGCGCTCAGCATCGACGTCGATGTTCAGATACATCAGAAAGCCTTGCTTCCTCCCTGTGGCTACAGGTACGTTGCCACGCTTCACCACACATTCGTTGCGCGTGATCTCCACTGTCATCCCTCTCGACGCTGCAGCTGTCAGCGAGAACAGATTCTTTGACAGGTCCTGAACGTGTATAGTGTTCTCGAGGCGTGCATCGATCTACTCATATCCCGTCCATACGCGTAGCTTCACCGTTCCATGACCAAGCACCTTTTCATCGATCTTAGCACTTGACACGCTTCGCGGTGTCTTCACTTCCTCGTAGAGCTTAAAGGCGTCGCGATCCTTGCACATGTGTGTCGACGCTCCACTATCCATGACCCAGCCATCGCTCACAAATCCTTCACTCGCATTAAATGCGACGTTAGACTGTTCATGATTTTCTTCGTTTGAGCTGCATCTCGAACGGCAATCCCTAGCGTAGTGTCCAACCTTGCCGCAGTTATAACACGCTCCTGACGGTCTTTTGGTACGCCGTCCATGCTGCTTCCTTGGCGGCTGATTGCTACTTCGATTGCTTGTGAGTAGAGCTGCTGCTTCTTCGACCCGTGCTGCCTCCTTCTGGCGCACTTCCTCAGCGACCAGCTTGCTCACGAGACAGCTGAAATCAAAACTCGCTACCGACATGCGGAACGCCTGCACCAACTCTCGTAGCTGGCTGGTAAACTACGCAGCATTATTGTGCACACGTCTTCTTCGCTTGGCCGCAGTTTGCGCTCTTCATCTTCATCACGAGGTCTTCCAGTTCCATCACATGGCCACTCATGCCTGCTGCAGTATACTTAAACGACGCAAACTTCTCCTTGAGCCAGAGCCGATTTGCCATATCTTGGCTTCGATGGAACTTTTCCAGCATAAGCCATGCCTCTCTAGCGCACGACGCAGTGACAACGTGCATCAGCTGCGAGTAGCTGAGGTTCAGGACGATTGCCGCGTGCGCCTGCTACTCCTTGGCCTGCAGGACCTTGCTTTCACCGGCGACCGCCTCCCACAATCCCTTCGACATGAGGTACATCTTCATCTTGTAGCTCCAAAGCACGTAGTTCAAGCCATCGAATGCCTCAACCTTTGTCGGAGTCGTTATTTGGGCTCATAACCTTTTTTATACCCAGGTTAAGCTGTCGAATGAAGAGGGCTTCCAGCCGGATTGAAGAAACCAAAAGAGCGATATTTGTTGAGTAATGCTAGTAAATCGATAGCTCTCAGCCGTCCGATTCCTGTCCTAATTATCTCACTATGCATGCCCTTCTTCTGTCATGTGCAGCATGTAACCTACCCTACTATACAACATCACCTTCAACAATAGATAGGTAACACGATTCATAGAAAACGAATAGGAAAATTCTAAAATGTACTCACGGCGGGACTTGAACCCGCAATCTCTGCCTTAGGAGGGCAGCGCCGTATCCATTGGGCCACGCGAGCCACTGTAAGTAAGTACAAAAATATAATATATATAATAAAATATAACTGCTAAACGACACACCTACAACTGCACCAATTTTGATAAATGCATAAGCTTTCCTCGTTAATCCACAAAATAATAGTCGTGGCCAGAAGGTGGGTCCTCTTGGTTCTGGTAATAGATGATTTTGGCGAACTCAAGTGATGTAAAATGCATACTTGCTCGCGCAACAACAGCTCGATGTGTATAAGTCTCGGCCCGTTGTAAGTGCTCAAGCACGGCCCGAACTTAAGGAAAGAAATATTCACGAAATAGTCGCACCTGTTCCAGAAGAGAACTTGGTGGACTGTTGCTCATCGTCCACGATAGACGAGAGCGTCTTGGAGACCGACACGAAGAAACGGCTTGCTGCTCAAGGCTGGAAAGCCTTAAAAGATAGTCCGCTCTACGACGTTCTGTAGAAACACCGTAATGTGTTTACAGCAGAAGTGCCGAGCTGCCTACCGGCCGATAGGAGCGTCAGGCACGCCTTGACCTGAGACCTCGCACCAAGTATTGTGTGACCAGGCAATGGCCGTTTTCAAAGGAACAAGCCGATTACATTGATGAATTCTTCGACAAGCAAGCTAAAGGCGGGACATGTACGTGAGAGCAAGTTGCCTCACTACAGCCCAACCTTCTGTGTGCGTAAAGCCACAGGCGAATGGCGCATGCTTATAACAAGCTGAGCACAGCCTCTATTTCGGCGCAAGCACCGATCCCACAGAAAGATGTCCTGTCGAACTCAATGGGGAAGTCAACTATCTTTTCCGTGTTGGACCAGGTTCTCATGAGAGAGACCGATGTAGCCAAAACGGCAGTTAGCACCCCAAGCGGTATACTATGGGAGTGGCTTGTGATGCTACAAGGGTTGTAAAACGCATCGGTGACATTCAACCGAGTGGTGGCTCATCTGATGCGTCAGCTCCGTGCCTACGCGCTTCATTACTTTGACGATGTATTCGTTCATAGAAGGTTCGAGACGGGCTCAGCGAAAGTGAGTTGCATAAGCACCATTTGGACGCTGTGCTGAAGAGTTGTGTGACGCCCAATTGTATCTTTACTTGCAAAGGTGCATCGTAGGAATCCCCAAGATACCTGTGCTGGGTTGCATCGTCGGTACACATGGTGTACAAGTAGACCAAGAAGAGGTAAGGGCTGTGGAGGAATGGCCAGTCTCACGACATGTAAAGGATTTGCGCCAATTCCTTCGGCTCACTAATTACTTGTATAAGTAGAGAAAGAATTATGCAGAGCGGACTAAGCCATTGTCTGACCTCCTTAAAAAGGATATAAAGTGGACTTGGTTGAAGGAGCAAGTAGATGCGCTTACATCTTCTAAGGAATGGAGCAAGCAATTGCCATTCATGGAGTTCGCTATCAATTACAGTGTCTATGCTAGTACGGGGCGAGACACCTTCTTCTATAAACGGACTGCGGCATCCTCAGTCGCCAGTCTCGTTGTGCGCAGTCCGAGTCTTAGTGTGAGAGGGTCCCTCATTACCCTCAGACTGAATGCGAAAGAGGGCATAAGCTCGCCGAAGTGACGATGTGCTACCAGAGGCATCAGTCTACGGCAGAAACTAGCCCTAGTAACCCTGACAGTTCAGCAGTGATCACGGCACCTCAGTGCGGAGTCATGGCAAGAAATGCCTGTGCTCTCCTTGTTGATAACGATATCGTTATCCGCACCGTCGATCCATGACCGACCTCTTGGTGGTGTCGTTAGTGAGCCGGATGCTAAAAGCGTGAGTGAGACTCAACGCTTGCAAATGAGTGGATCAGCCATCAGACGAAAACTTCGTGACGCAGTGGCAAGCCACAGGACAAGTAAAAACAATACGCGGACAAGCATGGTCGCAAAAACAATGAATGCTTTAGTGTGGGGGACAAAGTGCTATTAAGTGCTGCTACCCTACCTAAAACTGCAGTACTACATAGTAATATGACTAAGCTACTGCCTCGGTTCATCGGACCATTCACGGCGATCGAGGAAGTTGGAGACCTAGAACATAGGCTCGCTCTTCCGCCATATATGAAGGCGCACCCCGTGTTTTACGTGGGTCGTCTAAAGCGATATATGGACCCACAGGAGATCAATATCCGCATTGTCGAACGTGACCGATGGTGACGCCGACCTTGAGTCGAGCGTCGTTACCGTGGAGGCGATGGGGAAGACGAATAACTTCCAGGCGTCGAGCGACACCCGCTCTCCAAGTCCCTTGCAAAAGCGAGGAGGATTCCACTCTTGACGCGAGTTTCTTCTCACCACCGCTTCAAAAAGTCAATACGAAGCTTCAGCCGTAGCGATCCTTCACGCGAACTTGCGCCAATCCAAAGTTAGTCGTGAGGCTTGACTCTCGTGATTCACAATCCGTCTGTCGACAGCAGCGCTCTGTGCCTGCGTGTCGACGGCAGCAGGGTAGACAGCCACGAGGAGGTGGGCATAAATCGCCGCTGCTATTGGCCGCTACCTGCATTGTTGGATACGGATGGGAACCAATGCTTCCTTGTTGGAAGGCTGTCGGCCCACCGCTTTGAAAAGCAAAAGCTTCAGATCCTCGTCCAATAAAGAAGATACACGAAGTATTTCGAATCTTGGGAGCCGGTTGACGCGCTGCGCGTCGACGTACCGGGGCTGGTGTCCACTCATGAGCAGGAGCACCAGCTACAGCCACTCCGCTAGGTCCGAATGGACTAGCGGGGGCGGCGTAGCGAGAAGGAGATACTGTACCACCCATGGCTTCTCTCGCACGCACCTCAGCAAAGTTAATTCGCTGCGACCGTTGTTTCTTTGCATCTGAATACGGCTTTTCACACGACGCAGGAAGTCTGCTTTGTATTGGTCGATTGTTTTGTTAGAACGCAACACGTTATGGGAAATACGAGCAGTATTCTTTCCTGTTGTTTCCATGAACGGAAGACGCTGTACTATGTACTAGTGTCGATAGTGGCACGCTCTAGAAGCGGTGCACTAGTACCATCCGACCTTAACCATTCAGATGGTGGTGGCATTGGTGGTATACCAGCCGCCCTCGTTACGGTGTGCTTGTAACATTGACTGGGCACAGCTTTGTGCCGTCAGTGGAGCGTTAGGCTTACACTTGTCTAAGCCAGACTCTCCATTATGGACAGTCTGAATATCAGACATTGGGTTCATACCTACGATCTACTATCGCCAACCTGATGTTGAGACGCGGCTGTATCTTAAAGGGCGGCGCTCCCAGTGATGGTTGCTGTGCTCGTTGGCGCAGACGACGAGAGACAATTGCCTCGTTGATGGAAATCAAGGACACCTCCGCAGCGTTAGGTGTCTCCATAGTAGAGTCGATAGGAGAATTATCGATGGGCTGAATAGTACCATCAACTTTCCCGATTAGCTCGCTGTACTCATCACTTTGTGGTGATGGCAGCGGCGTGCTCTCATTGTAGTCAACAATGAGAGATGGATCTTCATACGCACTTTGTAAATGGGACGTTTTTATCGTGTCATGTTGACGACGCGACAGCAGCAGTAGCTGTCAGTGTTGCAACAGTGGCACTTGGCGACGGCGGCGAACTATCTCGGCGCGTATGCTTTGTGCTTAACTGCGTGGGTATTTTCGCAGACGACTCACCAGCTCTGCCCCGTTAGGTGGCATGAGGAGCGCCGTGTGATGTCACCTCACTAGGTGCACACACAGGTTGCTCGGGATAGATGTGAGTGGACTAACCGGCGCATCGTAGACGCCTCGCTGTCTCTCTTCCTTCCGTTTTGCGATGTCTTACAAATGTGTAAAAATCATTCTTAAGCGGGGTTGGTGTAACGGGCTATATATGCCCAAGGTTACACGTACCGGTTAGTATGTAATACATAACGGGGAGGTCATAAGTACGTGTGTACTTGGACATGCCACTTGGGTGAGGTACACCATGTGAACCACTCTTGTGTATGTAACACACACAAGGTGTGTTTACATTACAAGGGGAGGACGCCCAGCACGAACTGGCGTCATCGAATGACGTCACGGACAGATGTCATTTGCGAGCTTAAATGTATCTAAGCTCGCCACGTAGGGACGCGCATCGAAACAGACGTGCGTGTGATCATTGCATATCAGTCAATAGCTTTTGATTCGTATTTAGCTATATCAAATCGGTCTTACATATAGATCTGGCGAAGGCGACTAGAAAAGCTCTTTCAGCTTTTATCACAGTAAGAACATCTTACCAAGCAGAGGACTGCGTTTGAAACACTGGACGCCTGGGAAGATTTGCCCAAGCTTGGAACGGGCTTGTTACTGCCACAACCATGTAGATTATGAGACCAAACTTGCATCAATGCATGTTGCATTTCTATCGTCTCGATGCACTACCTTGAGACGACTTGGCATATGTACAAGGAAAGGTTTGCTGCTGTTATCATGCGCAATAATCGCCATTATGGCCATGCCACAACGTCGCGTATCGAGAGCGCCCATGCCGCTGTCACAAATTGATATGTGTGTCAACAGTAAGTTAGTTGTTTAATTATGCTCCTGTCTTGGTTATTTCTTGGCTGATGACTCATTCATTGCAGGTGATCTATTAGATGCCTGTTAAGGCTGCGCCAGTTGGAATTGGGATAACATCGAAGAGGGTCGTAGACGTATACGTCAATGCCCCAACCATCGCAAGCGTACCATGTCTTGGCTGTCCCAGAGGCCTGTATTCACTTCCCAAATTACTCTCTCGAGCACACATCGTTCGAAAGCCTGCCTCTTCTACGCACACACAACCTCACCGTCGCTGTCGTCCACTCAATCCTGACTGCCTCGCCACCGTTAAGCTTTTCTTCGCTCGACTCTCTTCTTCGTGGAAGTAGTGTCGCCTGAGTTCTCGCTTGGACTTTCTGTCCGGTCAAGACCATGATTTCGCCTTCGCACTCTTCGCTGCCTACGCGTGCTTCGCCGCCTTCGCGTTCTTCGGTTCGCCCGGCTGCTCAAGCGCCCCGTCATCCAACGCCGTCCCGTCCCTTCGTCTCTGACGACAGTTTGTTTACGGCCAGCTACTCGCTGATTAATGACGAATCGTCGACGGACGATGATCGGTACTTCAAGGCGAGCACGCATCTGCCTACGCCTGTTGAAGCTGTGCAGTGCACACGCATGTGGATTCCCGCGGTGCGCCTGTCGGCTGAACATAGCACCGACGTGATCCTCCAATTATTGGCGGGGGACTCTCAGCCAGCCACTTGGCAGGCTCATCGCGCGTCTTTGCGCGTCTTCGTCAGGATTTTTCATCAGGACATATCCTTTCTTTGCACTTCCGACGCGGCTCTGCACTCATTGGGTGGTCTTGCGGTGTAAGTTTGCGGCCCTACGGTTCACATCCGTAAGTATTCCAAGTACGACAAACTGTACTATGTGGATCGGATTCGGCTCCGTGGTGACGTACCAGCCCGAGCCATCTACGATTGGTTTGTGGACCGCGGCTCTCGTCCGGTGCTCATTACGCCGACTTATGTTGCGGGGTAATTCAAGTCTCGCGACCGTACCGTGTACTTTCATGCGGTGCAGTGTCCTGCCGATATTTTCATGGAGAGTGGTGAACCTCTTCGCGAGAGCTATTTCGATCGTGATGACAAGCCGTGTTTCGTTAAACACCAGCTTCGCAAGTTTAACCGCGTCAAGCCTCCTTTGCTTCGCCGAGTGGCTACTTCGCGTGACATTTCTTTCGATAATGTCGATGAAGCAGCTATGGAAGTCAATGATGTTATGTCTCCGTCTACCGTCGAGATCGCTCCACCGTCGGGACCATCTTTTTCTGCTGTTGTTCGAGCTTCTACGTCGGGCTCTCAACCTACGCCTTCGCCCACTTCTTCGACAATCCTCGACTTGGTCGCCGCTGACTCTCCTATTTGGCAATTGGTCCAAGACTCTCGTCGCGGGTCACACAGGCAGCCGGTCCTGTGTGTGAACCTACTGGACTGATGCCATGCTCGCTGGCTGAGGACTCTGATGACCCGTCGGCGCTGACGTATTCAACAATGATTGATATCTACAACACCTACGAAGTTCTCATGGATTCGGGATTTGATGACACTCAACCTCCGGACGTAGACATTGCCGTCTATGATGGACACTTTGATGTAGTTACTGGGTTTACGAAGGACACCCCCGTTGGTGTCTCGCTGTGCTGCTCAAGCACTCACGGAGGCTCGTAAACTCCAGCCGAAACGCCAAAACCTTTCGGTTCAAGACCTGGATGCCCTTATTGAGATATTTGTGGCTCAAGATGTGGTGAATTACTCTTCGCATGACGATCTTCTTGCCGCTATTCAAGCTCAGCCCGCGTATCTCCGTCAACTCTGCAAGTTGTCGAGGGAGTGGTTGGAGCGCACGTATCGCAATCATGCAGTTTATCAAGCTACTCGTGGTGTTAAACTGCCGGATGGACAGGCAGATGTGCTGACCTATTTGCAGGTCAAGTTTGACACTCCCGGTGCTTCTATGGCTCAGCTTTTCGACTACATTTTCCCCGATAATGAAGCCCAACGGGCGGCGTTGTCTTGGTCCAAGTGTGACCTCTTTTTTATGATTTTTGCACCTGGAATTTAATTTGACCCGGTGAAGCTTGCTATGCTTATGTGGCGTAGTGCAATCACAAATTTGACGATGTGATCACCACTAACCAACGGCGCCCAGACGACCGACTACGGAGGGAGTACCCCGATTCCGTGTGTAGTATTTTCTTGCCTTCCTCACCTTGTATACCCGTCGGCAGGGCGGGTTGCACTATTCTCGGTGACTTGGAGGATGTCGAGTCTTGATTGGGTTTGGGGATAGGAACGATCGCGTGGAAATTCCTCACGAGATAGCAGGTTACTTGGGCGCTCTTGTTGAGTCGCCGCGATCTACCCTTTAGATCGCTTCCTTGTCCACCGGCTTGTCTTCTGACCACTTGATCTCTTGGTGCCGGGGCCTTGCCTTTACTTGTTTGCTGCGTCCAGTCGCAGTTTGGGAGGAGATTGAGAGTCGCTTGAACCCCTGGCCAAACAATCCAGGGGTGTTGCTCCTTCTGTAGACGCTGTCGAAGTTCTTGACGTCGGGAGGCCAAAGATCCTGCCCGGAAGAGAGAAGTCGACGCGTGTGTTAGAAGTATAATCGAACTCTGTTTAATGTTAACCAATAAAAGCTAAAACCTATGACTATGCCTTTCTATACGATAGTATATGCCACGTGTCCAGTATCTGTTTGCCAAGATAACCCTAACCACCATATGGGTCGTCGATCGACGATCTGATGCTGATCGACGATCGAGAAATAATATCACTTTGACCCACATATCACGTTTGAAGGGTCCAGGGTGCGACAGGTACTGATCGGACCTAACGACTCGGCTTCTGATTGGTCAATTAGTCCACGATCAGTATTAAGTCCCATTTCTCTTGAGCTACTTCTCCACACTTATGCCTGGTAGCTATTCGTGTACGCGCCTTCACAATACGCCGTTTTTACTTTGGAGTGATGTCAATTTACAATGTGTCACGCAGACGGACGTGTTGGCGGTCTTTTTAACTGACCGATGCACATCGGACGATGTCCGTCTCTCTATTCAAGCACTCAAGGATACGTCTCTTCCTGCAGTCGAGACTGCTTCAAGCCAAGTTGTTCCCGCTCACCTCTAGGGCGGCCTGGGCCTTCAAGGGCATTTCGCTTAACATCAATGGGTTAAATCATCCGCCTATGGCGATGTACGAGCGACTTCTTTCCACGTACCAACTGGTGGCGTTCCAAGAGACGACGTTTGTCAAACAAGATTCGATCCAGACGAACGAACGCTTCATTTTTGCGACGTATTTTGGTGCATAATGTTTTTGGTCAGACACTGCTTCGCCTGTTTTCATTGAGCGCTATGGTGTAGCCCTCGTTCTTTCTTCTACTTCGCCTTTTCAAGACGCTCACGATTTGACTTCAAGTGTGTGGAATGTACAGCTCAAGAACCGTGATTTGCTTCTTCATGCCACCCTCGGCGATGATACCGTTTATATTCACGTACAGGCAAAGTTTAGACCACGTGGATGGCAGCCTCCCTGGCGATGCCCTCCTTAACTTTTGAATGACTCCTTGGTTCAAGAATATTTAATCAGTTCCGTTGCAGACTTGGGCGGACGAATCAAGATTTTTCCCGGTGCAAACCCCGGTTATTTACTGGATGAACACAAGCATGCGGACTGTATTTTTGAAGCGGCGATGGTTGGAACTTCGCGACATTGATGACAGACGCACCTCGGCACTGGTTCAAGCGGTTAATGACGCGTATGACCACTACAACTCGATCCCAACGGATGCTAGCTTTGCAGTGGTGGGGAAGTCCAAGTTGATGCTTCAAACTCATTTGGCTGCTGTGAAAGCTCGGAATCAGTACAAGAAGTTTGCTGCCGACTTGCATTCAAGCGAACGTGCCACCAGTCACTTCTTCCGGCCGCCTCACCAAGATTGCTTGCAATCTCCCTATTCTGGATTTCAAGATCACAACGGGTCGATTACTGAAGACCCTGCATGGGTCTCAATGGGACATCGCGCCTTCTGGGGTCATACGATCACCGTACCGGTACGTACCAACCTTTACGCCTGGTTGAGTACCTTCAAAACACGACGGCTCGCCTTTCGGCGGCTCAAGTTTCGTTGATGGATGCGCCTTTAACGGCCAATGTTTTTTACTTTGCGATTTTAACGTCCAAGAATGGGAAGGCCCCCGGTCCCGACGGTCTTCCTATTGAGTATTACAAAGTGGCGATTCACGCGTGGGCGAGAATTTTCGAAGTAATCCACGATAATCAGCTACAGAAGGGCAAGATGACCAAGTTTCAACGGCGTATTCATTTATCGTTGCTTTACAAGTCTGGTGATCGCACGTTGCCAGCTAATTACCGGATGCTCACCACGATGCTAAGCTGGGTCCCAAGATTCTGGCTTATTGTTTGCGGTTTGTTCTGCCTGCCATCATTCACGAAGATCAAACTCACTGCTTCGCTTCCAAGATCTTCAAGATTTTTTGCAAGGCACATCATACCGATGGTTGCGCGGTGATGTTAGACTTTTCCAAGGCTTTCGACAGTGTTTTGTGGCCTGCCCTGGATTTGGTGCTCGATCACTTTGGTTTTGGATCAAGATTTCGAGCCTGGATCAAGACATTCTATCACCAAACTTTGGTCAGTATCATGCTGAATGGTTCTCCAGGCGATCCTTTCGTGTTGGGTGCCGGCGTTCGCCAACGCTATCCACTATCCCCGGGTCTGTTCGTGCTTTTTGTCGAGCCGATGATGTCCTTTTTACGCGCTCGCTTTTCGAATCGTGGAATCTCTGTTGACGGTTCTTCTGAACCCCACTTACTTACGGCGTTTTGCGGACGATTGTAATGGTTTACTGAAGACTATCGATGATGCTCCTGGTTTTCTTCGGTTGGTCAATGACTATTCCAGTGCAGCCGGTCTTCGCCTTAATGTGAGCAACACTTCAGTGATGCCTTTCTCCCATCGAATTTCTCGATCTGAATTGACTGATCTTCGTGCTATCGCCTTTCAAGATTCTTGGCGTTACGGATACCGTGAAATTGCTCGGTATTCTACAAGGCGCTACTATTACTCCGGACACGCGATTTCGTCATATTATTTGCAGCTCCGGACACGCTGTGCTCTATGGAAGTTCCGGGCGCGCACGCTTCGTGGGAAAGTGATGCTTCTTCAGAGTATCAACTAGCCACTTCTTTAGTATACTGCAAGTGTGGCTTGTTTCAGTGCTTCGATGTTGAAGGCCGTGGGGGTGATTATTCGCAACTTTGCTAATGCCAAGGATACGGACAGTGACTCTGCTAGTCCGGGCAAGTTTGATAAAGACTGGATATACACGGATATTAGTCATGGCGGACTCGGACTTACGCCAGTTAAGGAATTTATTCAGGCCATGCATCTCAAGTCTTTATGCGACGCTATTGCTGCGATTTGCACACGCTGTGCCGCTCCACGATGAGTGACTCCAGCGCTTTCTCTCTTTTCGATGGCACTTGGCTCTCAAGGCACTGGCTTCGACATACTATACGCGGTTTTCAAAGGCAAATAGATTCATCTTCCAGACTTTTGGCGTTCTACTCTTCGCTTATGGACCGATCTTCAAACGGAACGTGGAACTACCGACTGGAAACAGTTCTCGCAAACAGCGCCATTTTGGAACAACATCAACCTTGTTTGGCTCGACACAGCGTCCATTGACTGCGCTCTCGACGAACAATGCTTTGCTACAGGCTCATGGTTATTGCAGCCAACAAGATTTTGTAGATGCTTCTACTTCTTACGCCACACCCGTATTTTTGGATTCACTCTTAAATGTTGCTGATTTCTCTCGTCCGACATCGAAGACATTGTTTATTCGGCAAGTTATTCAGCAGCTTAATTTGCGCACTTCCCACAGTTCGCCTGTGTATGGGCCGGTGTTTCCGCCTTTAATTGAATCGCACGACATGATTGGCGTTTTGATGATCAGTTTGTAACAGATATGAAAAATAAAGACTTTGTGCGGCTCATTCTCAGGGCCCGCGCCGATCCCAAGATACCTACCTGCGCTACCTTTAAGGCAGCTTCATGTTACTGACTTTACGCCGACAGACACCATGTGGCGTTTTGAATATGGATTGGCTCGCCACGTTCTTCCAGTCGCCGCGGATGTTACATACCGGCTTCAACAGAATGCTTTGGGTTTTCTTTACAAGTTTTGGTGGCGAACGGAGGTCAATACGACTTCTACTTGCGTTCATTCTTGCGGCGCCATTGGAAACGCCATACATCTATTTTGGCTTACCCTGTGGCATCTTTTCAATGGGACTTTTACCTGCTGCCTTTCGGGACTTTTTCGATGGCAGCATTACTTGGTCACATCTGCTTTTCCCGTCTTCATTACGACTGCTTCCGAAGGCTATCCAGATTTATGGCACCCGTGCTATATTGATCGTTTTCAATATTGTTCGCTGCTGCGTCTTTCGCTCTCTTTGGCTTCATCGTAACAAGCGCTTATACAATCCCGAGACGGCTACGAGTGCAGGGTTTGTTCGGCATCACTCTTTTGCCTATGTGGATATACACTTACGCAAGTTGCGGGCAACCGCGGCGCACAAGAATTGGCAAGGCATGTTACGTTTACTCGCGGAGCTTACGCCTTGTCTTTCCTTGACTACCCTAATTCTGACTACGGGTACTTCCCCGTCATCTCCCTCTATCGGGGTAAGTTTTGCTCGCAAACTTTTTCTGCAATCAAAGAATAAGTATTACGAAATGGAATGTTTCGCTAAAATGTTTATTACAGCGTATCTTACCTACCAGACTACTCTTCACTATGTTACTTCTACACTATGAATTTTCTACTCTTCTACACTATGGCTTCTTCTTCCGACTACTCTACATCTTCGACACCGCTTATGGCTCACGGGCCGGCCTCTCCGGCTAAGTAAGGATTTTGGCGCTAAAACAAAAGGAGAAGACAAAAGACAAACTCTTGTTTATCTCTTATCTTCTCCTTATTCTGGAGCTCTTGATTTGAAAGCCGATCCGCCACGTCAAGGCGGCTCCAGTTCGAATTGGTTAAGCGCGTGGGTCCTCGGCAACGTCTCCGTGCTCCCGATCGAAGTCAGCTTCACAGTCGGTCGCTGGTTCCCCACTGCGCAGCTTCAGTAATTCCACTGCTTGGTCCAGCGTAACTACATCCACCCGCAATCTGTGATCACGATCCCTCAGCGATTGAATGAAGAGCCAAGCTTCACCGCACAACCAAGTTCACCTGATAACATCATGCTCATATACCGCCGAGGCGGCACGTTTCAGCTCCCTTACAAAGTTGGCAGCAAGTGGCGTTTGCTCTCAATGATCGTAGCCTCGGCTGGGTAACAACTTCAACCTCTGCGTCCGATCCTGAGTAGTTTTTACAATCACCCCAGCATGATCCACAACATCTCACCCGACTTGTCATCATCGCGTTCGGTGTAGTGTTTCATACCGACGATTCATGCATTACCAGATTGACCATATCCCGCCTGTGCCGCAATTCAAGTTTATCGTCTGGGCACAAAGAACTTGCTCCCGACGTCAAGATCACCTGCATAGACTTTGCCGATGCGCCATGCTTCACCAACCCTGTGATCTCTTTTTGGGCCTCCTTCGGGGCAGCTTTTGAAGGATTATACCAACTTGCGCTGGTATGTTCAACCCGGCTTCTATCTGAGGGACATAGAGACCGGAACTAATTACAGTGCTAGTCATCACCGTGTATCTCTGCCCGAAGGTTCAGGATATCAAGCGGCGTCGGTCAGCTCTGCCTCGAGTTCCACCCATACCTTAACATTGCCGGTCAAGACGGCCGGCCTCACAGGTCCCACTCCACCGCTACTGTCAAGTCATTGCGCTAAGTCTCACGATTTTTGCCCGAAGGCAATTTGTCGCCCAAGGATTCGAACCTTGTCCGGCTATATAAACAGCTTTCCTCCCAAGGAGGCGACGTCTTTTGATGTTGCCTTTTGCTTCTACACTCTGTTTTTTTAACTCTAGGGATATTCAAGTTATGGTAGGTTAATGTATTCCATTTCACAGAGGCCTGTATTCGCAATACTTTGCAAGCTCAGACATGTGGCCGGCCAATGGGGTCAACAAAGCGGCCTCTATCACAGTCTGTCTGAAAGACGCCGGCAATGTCGGATTTGCCAACAGACAAGCCGGAATGCCCGACCCTGTCGTCGTCAAACATCAGCAACAGCACCCAGCAGTAGCAGCACCAGCAGTAGTAGCTTTAAAAGCACTAGATTAGAAACTCTAAGTTTCATAAAAACCGCGAGACATTTTTTTTCGTCATTTCAATGCGATGTTCCTTCTGTACCAAATACAAGTTCGGGGTGAATGATGGTCAGTAAAAAGGTGGGTGATAAATAACGTTTCCTAAGAAATAAATACTTTGCAAGCGAGAGCAAATTAAAGCAAGAACAAATTAAAGCGAGAACAAATGTAAGCGAGAACAAATTAAAGCGAGTTTACAGAAGTGCGAGCTGTTCATTTAGTCGAGATCCTTATGATAAATGTCGTGCTTATTTATAGCTGACCATTAGCCGCATAAAGGAATTTATTCCTTGCATTGCGTGTTTAATAGCTTGATCTATATAGCGTAAGAACTCAAGAGGCGAAAAATGGGACTAGCGAAGCTGAACCTTGTTGGTAAATGTAGGGATAGTAAGCTCTAACGAGCACATACATAAGTGACGTATCTTGAATTGGCTACCATTTTGAAGAAAACAAAATGGGGCGCCAGAAAAGACTGTTGCTTATCGTCACCGAAGTTGCGTGCGATGGTAGTATGTGTTGACGACGACAACTCAGTGGACGCTCAAGCGTCGTGCTGATGCAACAACACTGTTTAGAGAAGACGACGCCACTAGCAGCTGTGGGAACCAGAAATAAAAGGCCTAGGCAAAGGCACATATATAGTGAACTTTATGACGAGGAAGTAGTAGTCGTCGAGTTTGAAGTTAGCGAGCCCGAGGTCAGCGTATCCCAATGGCGACGAGTCTGAGGTCGGTGAGTCCAAGGTCGACAATGCTGAGGTCAGCAAGGCTAAGGTCGGCAAGAATGAGGTGGACGAGGCCGAGGTCGGCGAGTCAGGTAGGTAGTCATAAATCAGTAGATGCCGCAATGTAACGAATACAAAAAATGGTGTCTGTTGCATTGCCTTCCTTGACAGGACAGCGCCGAGAAATGGAGGCGCTACTGCTCGTGGCATCTTGCGGACCTCAGTAAGAGTGGGGTGACCACAGCATTTAGTTTGCCAGACGACCAAGTTCCCTTGAAAAGTAAGACGGATTTCGGGCATGCCGCGATACTGTTATGGATGTGATTGCCTGCCGGCTGCATATACATAGTCTACCTTCTTGCATCTTTTCCGTCTTTGGGCCAAGATAGATTGCAATTGCGATTTCGAAGTGTTTCGATCTCATGTAATCTATGTAGCTCATCATCCCACTCAGCAGTAGTTGACGTAGCAGGTGTTGTAGCTGCTGTGTGGCCAGAGTTGGTGGCAGAAAGTCGTCCGTTTGTCAAGTAAAGTTCTGTCCATGCAAGAGAACTCTTGACAGTATCGAAAAAATGCGCGACTGGCGATGAAGTTGTACATAGCCAAATAGGCTGTACAACTGCTACGTTCGCTAGACTCCACGTGCCACAATTTTTCTTCACAATGAAAGCCTCGTGCTATGGCCACTCTCTGCTATAGTCTGAGAGCAACTTGCACTGGTGATCGTTTGTGTCGCCAACAAAATGTAAGCAAACCAAAACAATGGGGCTTTCTCTGGTAAGAAGCGGACGTGTGAAGAGACAAACTGTGCCTGGGTATTGTGCTCTGCAAAAGTGAACCATTGGAGAGTCATTGCTTGCAATGTGCTTCCGACTCTGGTGTGCCCTCACAAGTCAAGTCAGCAATGGCGGCGTTCTCCTGCAAAACGAAACGCTGGATCTGTACCACCACCACCATCTAATCGGTATATTTGTTTGACGAAGAGCATCTCGTGAAGGACAAGATAATTTGCGCTGGTTACAATTGCGAAAGGGGCGTTAGAAGACATGAGCTGAAGAATCGGTTGCACGTGGCTCTGGATGGACTCGTGATTTTCGTAACTTGCCCTTATGCTTCTCGTCAACGCAAAATCGCCAGCCTACCAGCGTCGCAGTCTCCACGCTGTAAAACAAATCGCCACCACAATTCTCCCTAGCAACAGCCGGCCGTTGCCATCGTTCTGGTCTTTTCGTCAATATCATTCATCACCAAAGAATGTAGAACTTGCATCGCCGAATCCGCTTGTCATCATGCTACGGTACATGTGTTGTACCATTCTTGTTGGTTGCCTCACTCTTGGGATGCTGGCGGACAAGGTCGTAATCGTGCTGAAATCCGCGTTGTAAGTGCAGTGGAACGAGCTCCTCTGGACAAATGAGTGACTTGTGTGGGTCTCGATTACGTGGAAGAGGTTGAGCTTGATGAGATGCACCCTCACCCGTTGACTTCCTGGTGGTGCCAGGCGTTGTTCCATCTTCACGGCGCATCTTCGTATATTCATTGTCATGACGCTGCTTCAGTGGTTAAGTACAAATGCTGTACTATGAAGACTATCTTCGTTTCGTTGGCCATCGAAATTTGAGCGACAAACATGGTGAGGTCGCTTGCAAACCTCGTATCTATCTCCTTCATTCTATTTACTGGTGGGCTAAGACTGAAGACGTTGCGCTAAGCGTATCACCAAACGAATTGGCTAGCTCTTCATTTCATCGACACGTCGACACGGTGTCACCCACCACACATAGGATCGGCCAGCTTTTCATGCTGTCTTGCATTTAGCGCCTCATTACAACTATCTGACCGCAGCCTCTCAAGCTTGTTGCGACTGATGTTTCTTCTTGCGAGGGTTGGGCGACGGCGCCGGATTCACAATGTAGAAGAGCTTCTCAGACATGTGATACGACCGTTTGTCGCCGTCATCGTACGCCACAAAGTGTTCGTACATGTCCTCATTAAATTGTTCAACGGTTCCTTCGTACCACTTGTCCTTTGCCCATTTGACACGAACTCGCTTGCCAACAAGCCGCTGAGGATTGTCATCACTGTCGTAGAAAGTCTCAATGACAGCTCTGGGGTCTAAAATGCTACGGATCCGTGGCAGCAATCTCGTGATGGAACGTTCAATGGCATTGATGAGTCCAGAACTCGTTACACTCACGCTCACCCACGACGATGTGCTGTTGGGCTTCACCAACACGGTCTTGCGCTGTTGCAGATACCCTTCAGTGCCGCGGTGGGCTATCAGCCATTTCTCCATCCACACACAGCTCTGCCGATTATCCCGCAGCCATTGTGTCACACCGCTGTGGCGTTTTGCGAGCCTTGCGAGCATATCAATGGAGGTTTCTGTAGCCTTATAGTACCGTTGCTGTGATGCCATCACGGCAACCAGCTTGGTGAGGGCATCCTTCAGACGCTGTACTGCAAGTGAATCGCGGACCTTGAGAAGCGAATGCAGCGTACGAAAGTATGGCTTGACGTCGTGGTGGTCCTCTACTTCGATACCATGCATTATCGTTTTCACGAATGCTGCAGTGACGCGTCGACTTTCCCAACACAAATGATTAACAATCTGCTCCAGTGGTTTCGTCTCCTTGGTATAGTGATTCGCACGCTGCGTAAGCAGCGTGACAAAGCGCTCATTGAGAAGAACGTCATGGTCTGTTGGTGTGAGATCCACATGATCATGAGCCATATTCGACGGAAGACTCAGTGGGTGTTCGGTATCCGCTTCAACATCCATTGCAGGAGGTAAGCTGCAGCGAACAAGAACGGACAACAGCTTCAATATCGTGATGCTAAGATCGATGCACTTCAGAATCTGCTTTGACTTGTGCTTCTTCAATTGCAACTGGAGCAGCGGTTGCGTCATCCCGAGACCCGTAAGCAATGCAACAATCGCACCAACAACACCGTTCACTACAAGAAAAGACCCTTCATTACGCCCCGTCTGGACAAAATCGTACATCGTGAGGAAATATTGGCGATGATGGTGGACAGGAACTGAAAGCAACGCTGGCATCAACTGCATTAGGAAAAACATGAACTCGAACGACGCGGGTAACTGTTTCTTTCCGTTTTCAGAAAGAGTTTGGAGTTCTTTTTCCGCCTCCTCTTCGAACTCAGTATTTGATGTGGTCACAATGGCTTCCGAAATAACGTTAGCCATTAACTCACGGACCTCCCGGTGCTCGTTAAAAACGAGCAGCTCCAGAAGTAGTGACTCGTTCGCTTCCATAGTCGATAAGAACCAGCGACAGCCACCAACATCACAGTGATAGAGTGCTTGTAGAATGAGACGCCATTCCAAGACCTTGCTGACGTCACCGCCTTGCCACAAAGTACCAAACACAAACTTTGTAGCCACTTTCAGGGCTTCAAACTGTACCTCCACTGGCTCAAAGTGCGGCATAACTGCCATACTCTTGGCATTTTCCAGCCCAACGAGACACGACCTCAGAAGATTGTACGTAAACTTCAGGCATCGCGTGTCGTACAGATACCTTTTACGCCAGAACAAGCAGTTCTCCATAGCGATAAGTTTCCGAATTGCCTCCGGCGCAATCACGTGAGCCACATTACGCAAATGCACCAACTTGACAGATGCTCTCCTCTTCAGTCGTGCACAAAATGCTGCCACAAGTACAGCGCTAGAAAGGCTGACACAAGGAGCATCGTTTTCGCTGACAATACGTAGCTTGGAAGGCACTCGGGCGTAGAACAACATAAAACTGCTACGGTTCTTCATCGTAGCTGGCAGCTGAGTACCTTTCTCCGGCGACGGCGATCCACTTATTGAGCCATGCCGAGTACTTGTTGATTCTTCGCCGCCAAAACACTCATCTGGAATGTGGGCTGGATCAAACGGAGTTACCAGCGTATCGTTGAATTCGTACCAGTGGTTTTTGTCGCGTGGCATTTGTTGGTCTCGCAAAAATGAGTAGTAGTGTCCTGAATGGGCCGTACCAAGGTGCACAACAGTCCCCACAAGCTCATATTGAGAGTATTCCGGTGCTGTCGTCCTTCCACCGTCCATGCGGTCTGATGATGTACTCAGCCGGACTTCATGATTGGTGGTTACATCGTCTGCAGATGATGTCGATCTTTTTCGCTTCTCTTGCTGCCCTTCCTTGGTGTATGGGTACATGTCCAATTCTGTAGGGAACTCGAAGCGGTCATGAAGCTTGATTTGCTGCATTTTCTCAAAGTCGAACTCGAAGCGTTTTAGGTGAATGATTAGGTAGGAAGGCATCTTAGAAATAGAGATACGCTTGTGAGTTTCTAGTGTCACCTTTTCTTCATCATCTTCACCATCACTTCCAGTTCCACCTCCGCTTTTCGAGCTGCTGCCTGTTTCCCAAGTGTAGCTAACCCTTTCACCTTCCACCCACCCATTGAGCGATTCCTTCAAGTTTTTCCGATCGCGAACGGGCACAGAAATGAAGTGGAAAGGCTCAAAGCGCTCGCTGTAACGATCACCCTCAGCAACAAGCTCATTGCTAAACTCGCCCCCAAAAAACGTGTTCAAGATATTCTCCTCACTTGTATAGTGATCACCCCTTCCGGCACTGATGCCATTCATTTCCGACTCGATTTGCTGGAAGAAAGAAGTGAGAAACTCACTGGCATCCTGCTGGACATTCACATCTACAGTTTTACCGTCCCAAGTTTTCATTGCGCGGGTGAATGGGCGTGGATTGTAGTAGGGCTTGGCACTGCCCTCCAGATGAGCGAACAACGACTGAAGCTCATACGTTAGGCTCACCGCTTCAGGTTTATCGCTGCCACTTCCATTCGACTGAAGTCGCAAAACTTGGCGACGGAAGCGCGGCATCATAAAAAAACTCTGAATCGTCGAGTTCAAGTAGCAAGTACACCCAAGGTTTTTCAGACCCACGTATTTCCCCCTCTGAAGCAGCTGGTCTTTCGACGACTTTAAGCTCTTTCTTTTCGACGTTGAGATCGCCGACGTCATAACAATATGATCTGGAGAGCGCTCCAGAGTATGTTGATCTGCTATCTGCGTCAACAAAAAGCGCAGGCCGTCGGTATTGTCCATAGAGAGCTCCGTAAGGAGGTCAAATGCAACCCCTCGGCATGTGTCGCTGCGACACTTGGGCTGCCGGAGATAGTACTGCGATGAAGGCGGTACCTGGATATCAACGGCACCACTGTCATTTCCGCCGCTTTGAACGTCACCGTCCTTTTGCTTTTCAGGTGTAGCAAATAGACACTGGTGGAAAAGCTCGTTTATGATCCCTTCCTGTTCATGGAGAGTTAGCGCGACAACCTCGCGCAAGCTGCGACCGTCACATGGAACTTCAAGAAGACCGCTCGCTAGTACAGCCGGGACCCGTTTCATGATAGCAAGCAGCGTAGACAACTGCCCTTCCAACAGCACATCGGGAGAGGGAGGGTGGACGTGATTGCCCAGTGCAGGTCCAGTTGATAGAGAGTGCCTACTACCCTCTATGCTACTACTCTGAGCTGAGAGGGACATAGGGCTAACCGGCACACCTACTACATCATCTGTAACCTTGAAGGCCTTGATTCGGCGGCATAAAATTTGGCAAGGCGCGAGTAATGCAAATTCGGTCAAATCCTCTGCGCTCGTTATTAGTAGAGCGAATACATTGTAGTACTCTTCGTCATTCACTGTCCCAGAGTATTCACCTAATAGACGCAGGAAGTACTTGCAACACGCCACACGGTCTTCTTGAAGCTTGTTTCTAGTGGTCGACAAGGCAGCAATGGCGCTGGCAGCCTCCAACCGAACAGGCTTGAAGCGGCTTTCCACCAAACAGCGTAGAATAATATTACCGTAACCGGGGTAGCTCTCCAGTAGTTCCTCCGCACCTTGCGTAGCTATCAGCGTCCATGTAGCAATAGAAGAAATCAAACGAGTCATCAAATAGGCATCACTCGGAATGTCGTCGATATTGTCTCGATCTTCAACCTGTGGACGAGGATACGCAGTTAGCGGAAGATGCTGTGTTGCGTTGAGCTGACCTTCTTCAGTCGTCGAAAGTTGCGCTTTTGATGATACGCTTTTTTGAGTAATCACAGTAAACGAAGTAACCTCTATAGATGCTTCATCGATGCTTTGCAGACTGCTCAGCGTGTCCAAGAATTTATGAATCAGCTGTTGGGGGTTTCCACCAAGAGATCCTCCATCGTTACCCGCCAATTTACATTCCACCAGCACGAAATGGAGCAGCAACTTCAAAAGCCTCGACAAACACGTAACACAAAGTGTTCCTTGTGCAAGCAGCTGACGTGGATTCGACAAGAGAACAAAGTTTTCCAGTTGAGCTCGACCGCCAAGCTCTAAGAAAGATGCACTCCACGCATTAACTGTTCCAATCGATCCATCAGCGTCATGCCCACGGTTGTCGCCTTCATTTTCTTCGTCATCAGCGTCATGGCGTCCATCGCCGCACAGCGCAAATTTCTCCACCAACTCGAGTTGATACAATAGTTTTGGAGGGCAATTTAAATCCAAAAGCGTATCCCATTCAAATGAGCTTGTCTTTTTACGAATCGAGCCATCGATTGCTAGCACACTGTTCAATGTACGCATTTGCTTTTCCATCTCCTCATTCGTTGTGAGCAGCTTCAGCACTTTCCAGGCTTCTTCTGCAATTCCGTCATTGTAGGACAGCTGACTAAACAAAAGTGATACCCAGGTATCGTTTCCTGATATTTCCGTTTTGATCGCATGCCAGTCGCTTTCTGGACTGCTATTGTTCCCAGCGCCACCTACACCAGCAGCAGCCGCGGCGGCAACCCCAGCTGCTCCGTGGAAGTCCAAGATGCTGCGATTGGTGTGACCACTCGTGTCACTTTCCACTTTCGACAACAAAATTGCGTCAACATAGCTGGTATGCTCGTAATTCCTGCGGGCGGAAGCTGGTGCAGTTTGCGTTAACGACTGCCCTGAAGATGGTCGTGAAGATGCAGAAGATGAACTAAAGACACGCGCTTTCTCAAGCGTAAATTTCCCATGCCCTTGCGCTGTCAGATTAGTCTTTGCAGAATTCACAATGCGAACTCGATCGGCAGGATGGCCGGTATCCTTGGCAATTCGATCACGCAGCTCTGATACGAGCGAAGTGCGCCTTAAGTGGTACCGAAAAGGTGCTGCAACTCGACCGCCTTGCGTTCGAACATACACCGTTAGTCCTTTCGGTCCATCAAAAGTTCCTCCGCCGCCTTGAGACTGTGCGACTGATTGATACAGAAACGTACTTAACAGCACCAACAGACGAAGAACCTCGCGCGTCTTCAACGCATTGGTTGTCCGTTTCACCGTCTCTTTTAGCCTCCAAAGACACATTTCGACAAAGTCTGCCCACACCTCGCGCCGGACGAGTTTTGAGCCGATGTGAAGCTGCAGATAGATCAAATAATTGATCGCTTGCTGACTTACAACGTCATTCTCTGCGAGCAAAGCCACGTCATATAATGTCTCAAGACCTTGCAAGTCCAACGCTTCTACGACAAAAAGGTCAGCTTCACCCTTTTTACCCGACACGCTTCTCGTGTGAGTGCTTCCAGAAACACCAGTAGAAGAAATTCGCCTAGCGCTTGTGTTAACGAACCGAAACAGCCGCTCCAGCACCCAAAACGCTTCTTTGCTCATACTTTGCATGTCCAAACAAATTTGGACAGCACTTTCATTTTGAGCGCTGGTGGACTGAGACCCAATCAACGACCGAAAAATTTCACCAACCACGGCTTCAGAAAAACCCGTTTGCCCTGAATACGCTCGATGGACGAAGTTGTTAGGATCGGGAATAACCGTCATAAACCACGTAAAAAATACATCGCGCTCCTCTATCGTGCTGTCGGGGCCGTTTAACCAACCCCATAGCTGGCATACAGCATCAAACGGCAGCTTTAGGTCGGACTTGGTTATAATGTATCCAAGAAATGCCAAGCGCTTCTTGATGCCAGCAGCGTAAGATGTTTGCGTTCGATTCCTGGAATCTGACTGAGCAACATAACTTATGATTGCCTCGACGACAACTGGCACAATATTGTGCGCATTGTTCAATTCTTTTAGAAGTTCGCTAGGTGTTGTAGGAGGAGAATTTGCTCTTGTCAATGACAATGCTGAAGCGGCTAATGAGGCTGAGCTTCCCCCGTAGCCGTCTACAATCCGATGGATCAAACTCATGGATGTCTCTACCAGCGTCCCAGACTTAATGTTCTCTGCACATTTGCGGAGATAGTCGCTTAATAGCTGCTGCTGCTTTTTTCCCGATGCAAATGATGATGCCCCGGCGGAAACCCACAGCTTTTGCACGTGGTTCAGCGAGTCTGCTAAAGCTGTCTCTACTTCACTTCGCATTGAAAGACGCAGCCTAAAACTGCTGTTCGCCCCATTTTCGTTTGATGCCTCACTTTGTAAAATAGCATTCCAGTACAGCGTACAGCACAAGTTCACCACCTTGTTTAAGACCTCAACATCTTTCTCAGCACTAGCGCTGAGTTTGTTTCTTGATCCAGATGCAGCACTGACAAGGGATGTCAGCGACATCTTAAACCCACCCGCATCAGCATCAACTACAAGCTTGGATGCAATCGTAATGACACGCTTAATAAAGTTCACGACGAGTTCGTCATAGTCACTCAAAGGAACTTGCGTCAACAGCATCACGACGACATCAATTAGATCAGCCGATAGCACACCGCACAGCGATATAAAAATATCGAAGACTGCCTTCCTGCCTGAGCGCAGTTGACTCATCGCCGTTTTCCACATCAACACAATATGCTGCTCTGTTAACAGGCCGTGAGACGCTACGAATCCAAAAATCGCTTTGGAACGCTTCAAAATCTCCAAATGCGTACCCTCTTGAAGCGAGTACTTGACGCAGCTCTCTCGATCACCTAAAATCACCTCTAGGATGTCTGATGCCGTCAACCACTTGACAATGTATCTCGTGCGCAGCCATTTTGTAATGGGCTGTTCCCCAGAAGTTGAAGCCTGTAAGGATGCGGCAGTACTGGAACAACTCGTGCTTAATGACACCGTTGTACTAATGGAAGACGAAGCTCGTCTCAGACTTGCTTTTCTATGAAGAGTATCCTTTCGTTGAGCCATGGAAATCAAATTGTTGATGCGTGAAATACCCAGCAGGCGTTGCGACAAATACGGACAGCAAATAAACTTTTTTGATAAATCCAAATGGAAGATTTCAATCGCCTCAGCAAATTCCACATTACACGACGAAGCGGAACAATCAGCGCCGGTTGAGTCGTCGATGTCTGATTCAGAGCTGCAACCTCCAAGCAACAGCCCGTCCCTGCACAGTAGATCCAACATGTCTACAATTTGATCGATGAGCCCGATGTCATCTTTAAGCTCCTCTCCACTCATGCGACGCAGCCGTGAGAAAGTAGCATTTAGAAACTCCCGGAAAAAGTCTTCCGTCTGGGTCTCTGTTGCCGAACGAGAACGAGCTGAGGACGAGCTGCGGCGACGTTTTTGCTGTGTGAAACAAGGTTTTGCTTCGACAAGAATCGTGCAATAGAGCAGTACTTCGGTCAACGCGACGTCTGTGCCCTCTAGGCGCTGTAAGATCAGACGAAAGCCTCCTGCTTGCACGAACAAATCGACATTGTCAACGAAGTAACACGATCGACACGGATGACGACTTGGGATCGCGGTCAGTGCATCTGGGCTCACCAAATACGATGCATATACCAGACGTTGATACTTTGCCGCCGTGTAGCTTCCAGGGTACTTGATGTAAAAGAACATGCACGAGCTGTGTCCATTCAGAATCATTCGCAACAGCGACAGCATATACACCATAACACTACCCGCATCGTTGCCGAGCATACACGCTACGACATTCTTCAGCACGTGCTGATGAAATGCATTCATTTCATCTGCAAGATCACTCGACAGAAACGTACACAGCAACGACTTTTCAATAAATGGAATTAGCAATCGTGGCAAGTATGACTTCTGCCTGTCACGATCGTAAAAATACTTGTCAAATTGTTCTCGAGCAAGCTGCAGGTCCTTCATATTGGCATTCCACATACTCCCTTGCTTACGTGGAAATGGGTACGCCGGAGACATGTACACGTTTGTATGTGTTCCGAGCTTAGCCACACGATTGTGGCACGTCGAACATGACAAAAACTCGTCACGTCCTTTCCTCCACGTTGGAATATGTATCCGAATCTCCGATACTGACTGACTCAAAATCTGGGCCACGCTCCACTTGTTAGACGACAAGTCCTTGACATCGATCCAATTGCCCACTTTTTGATTCAAAATGGACCATTTAGAACCCACAAAGTCTTCACTTCCAAGTCGACGGAAACATAAATACGTCCGCAGCTCCTCTAAGATATCACATCAACACATACAACAACCACGTGAGAACTTTTTCACGTAAAAAATACTACTACTATAATTCCTACGTTCAAAAAATACTACTATCTCATCATTCCGACTCACTGTCTTGGTCGTCTACACTCAATAGTGGCTCATCAAGCACCTTAAACCCTTCCGGGACGTCCTTAAGGTCCCGTACCACACGAATTTCCTTCAATGGCATCAACTGTTTTGTTTGATCGGAGGATATTGTTGTGGCCTTGAATTGTGTCGTCTGATACCATAAAAACTGTCCGTTCTGACGGTCCACAGACTTGTCCAATTTGATCCAAGGCATTTCCATCTGTTTTTGCTCGTTTTCTATCCGTAACTGCGTGATGGCAAGGATGGAATCCGAATCAGAAGTGGTTACCTTCTGATTCGGAGACGAGAGGTTGTACCATAGAAAAGTATGAGGCGAGACCTCAGCGGCTGAGCCGTCAGCAGTCGTGACGCGGTGAAAGCCACCGCCTACAGCCAGTGCATTACCGTACGTTACTTCGAGGCCGTCAATAAACTCGTAGTGCATCCTCTTCTCGCTTCTCTCTTCTCTTTATCGGTGCGGAATCAGATGCCCGCACTGGGAAGATTCAATACAAAGAACAAATCAAAAGACAGATAGCGGATTGGTTGAGCGAGACAACAAATGAGGGTTTTGATTGGATGCGCAAACGTACTTAGGTAGGTTAATAGGGACGATTTCCTAGTTGTAATTTAGTCCCCGAGTGGCAGAATTGAGTGCATGCCACAAAACCAGCGGTCACATTTATAAAACGATTCACGATTGAATCGACTTTGACACATGGACTTGTCCGGTATAGCTTTCGATGGACATGGACTCGTAATGTGCAGTGTCAATGGGATTTGATACATGGTCACGCCCTCCATTACAAATAAGTCCAGAGCTTTCACGCGATTGGTCACAAGATGCTGTTCTCGAACAAGTTCCATGCCAGCACGACGGATCCGGTCAATCTCGGGCCAATTGCGTGGATCACTCACCCACCCGATGATCGTCTCGGGGTCCTGCCGATCAAAACCCACATAATGCTCGCCCTCATTCATCCCCAATGCGGCAAGTAACGGTGCCACGTCGAGGTTTACGGCCAGCAAGGCCCCCGTCGAAGGTATCTCGAAAATCTTGGCAATGACGTACTGGAAAATTAACGTTGTCGTGATCCCCGTGCGATATGAACGCAGATAGGACGCGTAGATGGCGGATTGGTTTGCTGCGACGTAATAACCTGCGTGTTGGTACACATCCATGATATCCTGGTGTTCCTGCTGATAAATGCCTAGCCAGTGGCGCAGTGGGTACCAGTTTGAACCAAGCTTGCCTGACAGAATAATCTTGTTGATTGGGTACTCGTTGAACGACGCGTTCACAAAGTCTGGACTCGATGAGTGAGGCAACCAGACTGTCAGTGGCAAGTCGCGCTCGTTTACCAGATTGGTAACCTTGGCAAAATAGTCATCCATGAAGTACGTGTACGTACCCAGTAAAACATCCACCTTGGTCAGAATCTCGTCACGCAATACAATGGGATTAAACTGGTCGTAGTAGTGCAAGTCGTCGTTCCACACTGCCATGATCGTGCCCAGTGCACGCAGCTCCTGGAAGTACGCACTGTACTGTTGCAGTAGCGCCATTGGGCAGTTGAACGAATTTAGGCAAAAGAGCATGACACTTGGAGCTCGTTTCTGGTCGATCTGGAAAATCACCTTCGTCGGGTTCATGGATGTATCGAGTTCCTCCCACCCATGCTCCGTCTTGAGCTCCTCAAAGAGCGAAAGGAATGAGCGCAACACGTAGCCCTTCCAATAGGACGTGCAACCTACGAGGAACTTGCGTCCGTTTGTGCGTTTTCTGCGTTCAGTCACCCATGCTTTAACCTCTCTCGGGTTTGAAGCCGACGCCGGGAATATCTTCCCCTCTGGTCTTCCTGTTGTGTCCTTCAGTACCTTCATGTCCACGTCCATTTCGTGATAAAAGCCCAGCTGTCCATTGTGACCTCGTTGCGGTACAAAATACCCGTTAAACCTCATCTGACCCGTCACCTCTAGCACCGGCAGCATCGAGCCACCAATTACCAACATCCCCAACATTCCCAGCAGTAACAAACGCTTCCACGGCACGCCACTTGGCACCAGCAAAAGACGGGACCGCACACTTTTCAGCCAATTTGCCATATTACCTTGTCTCCGACGCTTTTCCTGTTTCTCATTGTCATCATTGTCATCATTTGGGCCCCTGTGTCGCAATGAGACTGCAGGTAACAACATCTTGGGAGAAAGCTGATCAGTTCCAGTCACTCGAGTGAAAATTCAAGACTAAAAACCGTGTGAAATATTCACTTGTGCGTAAACGATAAAACGGATTGATTGACATCAACGTATCCAACCATCTTCTCATGCAACTTGTTCTTACAGGTAGTTAGTTGTCTTGTGTATGTAAGAAACTACCCTACTCAAACGTCTCAGCCAAAACAATGCGTAGGCTACATCTGGTCTCAGGCTTGTGGCCAGATAAATGAGCCTCCAGAGCGATGTCTTCTCAATCTCACTAAATGGACTCACCACATGAGCATGCACACCAATTGGATATTTCACAGCACGAGCCTCCGAGTATTCAAACGTGGTCAAAATTTCTCTCGCGTACTTGTCCTGGCGTATTTTTTGATCCCTTTGTGCAGTCTGCTTCAGTTCTATCATTCCTAGCTAATGCGTCATGCGCCCGATTCTCTATACCATGTGCATGATTCCGGCCCACTCACGTGATTTTGAAAACGAGGCCCCCTATTGCAGAAGCTGCAGTATCTAGTGGATTAGTCGCAATTGTCTCTATGGCAAGTATTCTTATGAGCTATAACTAATGACATATAGGATACTGCCACTTGCTCAGTGGGTAAGGTAAGTCTATGTCCAAAGCTCTTTTGCTGGTAACGTGACCTAGACGACATAGTTCTTACCTGAGCTCATCGTAATTTTCGAGTCTTTCCTTGGTCGCCGCATTGACGGAGGAGCTAACACACTCGCCATTTTCTGCTGGCTCTTGGCCCACGAGTAGAACATGACTCCGCTCACAACGACCAGGGTAGCGACGCCACGCTTCGTATCGAAGCATTGCGACTCCTGCTGACTGCAGAATAGCATCGAGCTGATCACGAACACGCACACAGCACGCAAGCTCTGCATGATACCTGTGGTGACGGCACCGCTGGAGCCTAGCATCACGAAGTACGTGAGTCCGTGGGCAAGCTGGGAAAAAGTATACGCTACGAGCGCACAGACGATGTAGATCGTGCTCCCGTTAACATCGGCAATGGGCTTCGTTACCAATGCATCCCACCTAGGTAGCACAAAGATACTCTGGTAAACAGCAATGATCGCAACACAAGCCGCGCCAATCTTGAGACACAATTCCTTCGGGTGTGGCTGTTCCGCTAGCTTGAGCGTATATTCTCCCGTGACATAATTGCCACCGTAAAAAGCCGCCCCCACCAGCGTATTGCAGCAGCCCATGAGCACAAGTGTGTTATCACGTCCACTTCCTGACTCCCCCAGTGCACTAAATGCAAGTCCAAATGTCACTAGTGCAATACCATACCACTCTCCCTTTGACACGAGTTTCTTTAGAATAAACCGAGACATAAGTGCCGACCAGCAAATGACACTCGAGTACACGACCTGATACAAGCCACTTCCAGCCATTGATAGTCCCACATTGGAGAAAATGCATCCAGCAAAGTCCAGTACCACTGATACAATGATACAAAGTTGTAATGTCGATAATGAAAACGAAACCGACGACGGAGTGACACGCAACCCAAATGCCGGTTTCTTCCCATCACTCTCAAGACCGTCGTCATGTTGAGTGTTTGCATCCAGTACATTTGATCGTCGTATAAGTTCCATATCCGCTGTCTCCAAGTCAATCAAACATTGTTCTCTAGTAGGAGTAAGTTCTGGCTCAACGTCTTCTTCAGATACTCTCTTGAGCTCCTCCTTCCCACTCTGCAGCTCCTCTTTCTTCTTCTTCACCTTCTTCTTCTTCATTGCAGTAGCGCCGCCCATAGCAGGCACAAGTCCGACCAGCATCATCCCCAAATAGTTACAAAGTGGCAATAGCATCGCCTTCTGATCCGCAGCTCCTTGATAAAATACAAATTGTGCTACACATGTAGAAAAGACGCCTGTCGCAAGGAAAATCACTTGCACAAACATCTTGCGTAATGCGTCGTTCTTCTCGGTCGTTATCGAGGAAGATGAGAGAGTCGTCTCTTTAAGCAGCTCCATTTTATGAAAATGACGTTTATGAGGCGCCGAGGCAGCTGATTGGATGAAATACAAACATGTCCGACTAAATGACGACGACGATTATCAACTGAACGTTTAGGACGAGCAAACGACAGAGAAATATCGTGGAAAAACCCAAGCCCATATCCTAATGGTAAAACGGTTAGGATTCGGTTAGAAAGTAATAAACCATTGTGTGGCCCGACTAGCGCATTAGGCGTCAACGGCTTCTTTGTCCACCGGTGGGATGTGCCACGCTGCTCAGTGCTTCAGCAACACTCGTACATATCCTCCTTCCATCGCGAGCTCCTGATGACCGGCGGAATAGTTTCTGTCCACGAGTCAGGCGGAGTCTTGTCCTAAGAGTCGTCATAGCCTTCGTCATCTGGGTACGGAACTTGCTCCGCGCAGGCTGCAAGTCTCGAGATAGTTGCCATGTTGTTCAAAGTCGACCTCTCGCTGCGTGCTCTGCCAACTTTGGCTGGAGTAGCTGGCTCCTTAGGTAGCAATACCATCGATTCAAAATGCTTACATCCTGATCCCGAATCGCAGCAGCAGTCATGTGTTACAGATCCACTTACACGTACCGCTTCTATGTAGCAAACTATTTTCAACATGTCGATGGGGAACAGAGTACAAGTTGAGTTAAAGCCCAAATTTTGAGTCCTCTGACGGAATGAAGCTTGATAATTTCGCTTGTCGTCGGCCAGCGAAATTATCAAGCTTCATTCCATCGCAGGGCTGGTGTTGAACCATTTGTGCTTGAGTAGGCCCATGGCTTGACGACACTAGCACGACCAAAGCTAGTGGAATAAGATTTAGCCATCTACGCTTACAGCGTGCGACAGATGCCATCACGTAGCAATATTCCAAATTTTACAACTTTAATCTCTTGGCTTTGCCAAAAGAACTTTCAAGCTCACTGTGTATCTAAATAAGCTTATCTAGACGCGTATCTTATAGCGATAGGCTTATAACGAACAACACGAAGTTTCTTCTGTAAGCACGAATGACGTTGCTACGTTGCAATTTCTTTACGAGTTTACAAATGGCGTTCAAAAAACTCGGCCCGAGAACCAATATCCTTGTTTTGGGCATTTTTGTTAGCTCTTAGATACTGACTCCCTTGGACCAATGACTTCAGTCGCTTTAAAATGAATGAACCGGCATATCTCACTTTGTGCTGCGCATATTTCCATTTCAGTGTCGTGAATAGACATCAGAAATAGCTCGTCGATTGATTCGTAGCTTGTGATACTTAAGCCACAGCATGTGTCGTATTTGCCCATGTTCAGGCCATGAACAAATTTGTGTTGTCAAAGTCCTAGCAAATTGCATTCAAACCTGTACTTCCACAATTGTGTGGCTAGTCTCACAGCAACTAGCTCGTTTTACGTCACTAGCACATAGGATGTCAGGAACTTTCTCGGTCAGAACGACATACACGCGAGTTGGTCTTAGAACGGCATGCAACAATGGTTTTTGCTCGAAACTCTAGAATCCCCGACAATCGGGACCAATTTTAGCTTTTTTTGCTAGAGAAAGCGCGTCCATTCCAAGCGACGTGCCGAATTGCCTGGGACTTTGGCCTTGACCCATAGAGGTGCCGAAGAGACTAACCATCTCTACGATGCTTTCGAATGTTTTCTGCCGGATTGACCCAGCCGCTGTCGCGTGCTTTATCAAGAAAAATGCTGCCAGCAATTGTTGTTGCAGGCCATGGAAGTTCGACCATGTCGCCAAGAGTCCGAACCGCTTCAATAGACCGCACAATTTGTCGCTTAAGCCGTACATTGTTGCTCGAAAAATGTCGCGACCAATTCGACCTTCATGAAGCTGCAACATTTATCAGATTTTTCGACTTGTGGTCCATTGCTGAAATCGCCTACGGAAGGTTCTCGTATCTAGTTCTGTGGTATCTTCATTGTGATGTATACTTGCACCTGTAACATGGTCAAGTCAAGTCAAGTCAAGTCCTTTAATTTGAACGGCTAAAACGCTTCTAAAAACCGGTAAACCGCTTCTAAAAACCGGTATCCATCCTTTTTTTGCGACCAAATTCTCCGAGACCAAAAAACGTGTCTCGCCATAACTATTCGACGGTTGTCAACCTGCTGTCATAATCACATGTTCGAGGTCCAGAAGCCGAGCTACTATTCAATTCTCCATGTAGATGTCGATGCTAGGTACATACACTGCTTCTTTATCATCAATTTTGACTCCCAACCGATGTCAATAACATTTACAATATCTCATCGCCTAACTATACGAAATATCCGACATGAATTTCCAGTACATCCGAGATTGTCAAAGCTTATCGCTCCATGGCATTAAAGTATCACCCCGACAAGAATCCTGATGCAGAGCCAGAGAAATTTCAAGCTATTACCGAAGCTTACGAGGTGTTGTCGGACCCGGAGAAACGACAGTTGTACGACCATTACGGCCCGTCGCTTAAGCCAAAATTGAGCGAAACTTTCGCTGAATTGACGCCACTGTTGCTGTCCTTTGCAACGGGTTTTGTGGGCTCCAGTGCCCGTATCTACAGTCTATCTTTGAGCACCCGAGCTATGTTTGGTTGGGAGGTGTGTCTCATGGGTGTAGCAGGCATGTTCTACTGCTATTACCCAGGCACTAAGAACCGCACGAAGCCACAGACAAGACCAAAGCAGGACGTTGTTTCGGTGTCGGATTACGTGACTATCACGTCCATGGGACTGCTGATGGGGAACTTTAGTGGCTGGGCAGCTACATCTATTGTATTGCTCTGCAAGGCGATCATGCTCGGAAGTTAGAAGTGGGAACATGGGTGGGAAGTGAGTGAGGGAGTACAAGAAGGTGCTCATTATTTTTACTTTTTTGCAAGAGAGTGGGATCACAAGGCAGCTTTGTAGACACCAGCAACCAGCAGGTGCAGTTTTCGTGCTCACAAAATGGTGTTTCTAGCTTGTCTGCAATTGTTTGTAAGCGTTGGCATTAGCTCTCGTGTATATCTCGGTTGCTGGTGACACCTGTCATAGTGGCTAAATGAAAAAGCCTTCTGTTGATCATCAGCCCGACCAAATGGTTCGTTCGACTTCGAACGTGGGGCCCATTCTGTGCCTCTTCTGGCATTGTCAATGCAGCATATAGTAAAACCAGCGTTTAACTGGATTTAAACTCCCTTTCGTTTCGTACCCAGTCCCCACCAGCAAATAAAACCAACCAACAAAAAAACTGCCTTTATTCCCATTTACGAAAAAAGGGTAAAAACCAACCCGAATAACTCATTTTCGCACCAAGCGACCGTTCCCCGGTCATGAGCTTCGCCGATTTCGCTTCCAGCAGCCCCAGCTCGTCCTGTTCGACTCGAAGCAATGCTAAAAGCACGAATCGTATCTCACACTCGCTCTCGTTACCATCACGTCAAGCCATTGAAAAAGCGACGTTAAAACTCGAGCAATTTCAACGTCAAGTTTTTGCCATTAAACGTTCGTCTCCAATCTCTGGCTCGATAGACGAGGATCTTCATGACCGGATTCGGTTTGCGTGTTTATTGCAGGAAGAAATTGCCAAGAGCTTAGCACAAATGCCACCTGATGTTTCAAATTCCTTGATTAAGCGAAAATTTTGTAAAGATTTTGAAACCATTTCGACCCAACTCGAGACATTGGTAGTGCGTGTGGCAGCTCGAGAACAAACCCAACAACAAGCCCGGAAGGAACAGCAAGATGGCTACCTTGTAGCCGAACATCAAGGTCAAGTGTTTGAGTTTGCTGAGCTCGAGACTGAAATTGCCCAGAATGAGGTGCTTATTGAAGAACGGGAACAAGATATCCATCAAATTCATCAAAGTGTCGCTCAAGTGAATGAGATTTTTCGAGATTTAGCAGCGATTGTTCACGATCAACAAGGAGATATTGATGGGATTGAAAATCACGTGCATGAAAGCATGCAACAGACACAACATGGACTGGAGGAAGTGAAGAAAGCGTCCGAGATGCAGGGATATTGTGTGATTCAATAGAAACAATTCAAGTAGGAATGAGTGCAATAGGAGGTTGTATTGGACACAGGAGGAAGGACAGCTGAGTAAGATACGAGGAATGAAAGATGATGCGTGTTTTACTGCCCGGGGTGGAAACGTCTTGATGTTTAGTGCAGAGGTGACTATCGGATAGTTCTTGTCTGCTTTGAACTTGCCCACTCCTTCATTGATGTGACGGAGCTAGCTACCAAGGTTAAATGGTACTAACTAGCTCTGACGCCGAGACATCGAGGAGAACGACATTTGGAGATCGGCAATGGTGGTGAGATAAGAAGACACTGACTGAATGCGCAAACCATCGAAGAAACGAAAGGACAAATGGTAAATGGCGAGATCAGCCTGATTTGGAAACGAGATCGATACCACCACATGCAGCCATAGTGCTCTCAAAATTTACAATGTCATTTACAGACCGATGGCGAGCGCAGCGTAAGTTTGAAGGTTGGTGACCATTATAAGTGCTGTGTCGGGAGAGAAAGTGCGAAGGGTGACGGCTTGGACAGCGACAACGCCTGCTTTAAAAAAAATAATACTCAAGTGTCTGGCTTGACATTAGTCGGCAGCAAACGATTTCGTAGCGTTATTGTCATTCATATGCAGACACCTGAGCACAACGACGAAATGGCCAAGCTTCGCGAACAGCTTCGGCACCTGGAGCAAGAAAATGACGACCTTCAATCGTGCGTGCGCAGGTTAAAAGCGACGGAGGAAGACTTGAGCCATAAAATTGAACGAGCCGAAGAAGAAGCCGTTTTCGCGCAGCAGGAGCTCGAGATTTTTCAGGAAAATCATGAACAGAGCGACTCTCGGTCAGCGAAACAAATCCACGATTTGACAGCGAAGTTACAGGAGTATCAGAATGTAGTGAGTCGCTTGCTAAGTGTTGTGGTAATTCCAAACGTGACGCAAGAGACTGGAAGATCCTCAGATCTTGAAACAAATGAACTCGAGGTCGAACTTCATAACGAGAACACTGATGACACCGGCGAAGCAACTGCTAGAAAAGACGACGAACACAATGGATGCGCAGCTCAATCTGTGAGCGACCAAAAGTGGATCGATATGGTGGAGAATCTGCGAACGGAGATGCGAACCAAAACCGAGCAGCTGCAAACTGTCGGAGACAACTATGAAGAGTTCATGGTGGCCAGCTACGAGGTGGAAAAGGCGTTGGCGAGCGAAAATACGGACTTGAAGCATTTTATTGCAGAGTTGCAAACTGAAAACGCGCGCTTGCAACATCTCCTCCAGACTAAGCGAGACAGCTAAGCAAAAGACAGCCCGATTGAGATGATCATCGACATTTGTATTTAAGCTCTGTAGCTGACAGCAACAACAAAAGTAATACACGAATATTTACTCGCTCCGAACGATCTTGGAGGCATTAGTGTCAACTCACAAACCTTGTCTCTTTGTCATCCCTTCCGTGTGGGAATGCGTTGGTCAGGACATCGTAAGCAAGGTGAGGTAAAACGAGCTTTCATATATATGTATCTCCATCAGCCTTTCTGTCACCAACTCGATGCCGTGATGTTTATTAGCATTTCTTGCGCGCCAAGAAGCGTGCACGGGCCGCAGCAACGGCATCAGCAGTCACTGGAGTTAGCTTTGCGGTTTCCGCTGATGAATTTGCTTCCAATGGTTTGACACTTGGCTGCTTCCCATTCTCTTGCTCCTCACCCTTTTCGTCGATGGGAGGTTTGCGTCCGCATAGAGCATACAACAGTGGCGTTGAGACTTTCACTTTGCCTTTGCTGTACTGGTCGAGCCAACGACGCTCAACAGCCAACGCACATCGCATGAATGGTTTACTAGTGACTACGAGCTCCTGGTACACGCAAAATTCGGGTGGCGCGGTGTAGCACATCGCCGATAGCGGGTGAAATTGCACAAGCTGGGCTGGTTTTTGGCCATCATCATCGTCGTGAAACGTCTGTACGCGATACACCGTCTCCATCGTACACCGACGCGCCGAATTCATGAAGAAACCAGCGCAGAGTGCTTGGCGAAGGCGGTCGTCGAGCGACGCATCCAATCGGTTGCCATTTGTACGCGCTGTCAATTTAACAGCATCGAGGTCGGATCGAGATAGTGAGTCGATGATATCACGGAGCTGCTTCACAATGGATCCAGCCATCGTCAGAGCGCGCAATCGAAGGTGGCAACCTTCACACCAGAGCTCAAGTTCACGACGATGATTTCGGTTTTGACGAGACTTAGATTCAAAAGCTTCCAGTAGTAATCGAAACGTGAGCTGGTCTCCATCTTTGTGCAAAAGCCCGTCTTCTTTCAATGTCAGCATGCGATGCTCCCAGTCTGATTCCTTGTTTCCATCGTCCTCACTTTCATCACGACGTCGCCGCTTTTGATGAGACTCGACAAAGACATTCTCCACAGAAAGCATTGCAACCACTTGCGTCATCTCACGACTGCACCTCAATAACAAAGATTCCACTAATGCACGAGAAAGCTTTGGATCCAGTGGAAAGGCAGCCATGAGTTTACCAAGTGGCGTAGCCTTGCCAGTAGTGGGTTCCAGCGCTCCAAGCACGTACAGCTGCTTTAGCGCGTCCAAGAGCGACTCTTCGTCAGGCGGGTCCAAATACGGGAACCCAAGCACGTCCTGGATACCAAGCAGCTTAAGATACAATACGGTGCTTGCCAAGTTCGTGCGTTGGATCTCGGGCACTGTCTCCTGGGCCATTTCCTCGGAAGACATCTTGTTATAAAGACGATAGCACTTTCCAGGAGCCGTACGACCCGCTCGACCAGCACGCTGCTGCGCTGATACCTTGGAGATTGGCACAATCACTAAAGATTCTATCTGCTGCACTGGATTATACACTTTCTGCTTCGTAAAGCCACAGTCCACAACATATCGAACTCCATCAATAGTCAGGGACGTCTCAGCAATGTTCGTCGCAACAATCACTTTGCGTACGCAATCCACTGACACTGCATCAAAGATCTCATGCTGTCTTTGGCCTTGCAAAGCACCATACAGCGGCAGAACACGCAGCTTCATGCCATCACTTCGTCTCTCTTGCTGGTCTCGATAAAGCGCTCGAATTTGCGCACACGCGTCTTCAATCTCACGTTGGCCTGTAAGAAAGACCAGGATATGACCCGACTCTTCACTATTGTGTATCTGCATCGTTGTCTCGACAGCAGATCGTACATACGTCGATAATGGACCTCTGTGTCCCATGATCTGCTGCTGTTTAGAGTGGAAAATGTCCACCGGAAACACTCGTCCAGGAATCTTCACAATAGGACACGGTGTGACCTTCTTTTTCTTTTTCTTGTCTCTACTTGACGTTGTTTGGCCAAAAAACTCTGCAAACCTGTCGGCATCCAACGTTGCAGACGTGATGAGCACCCGAAACTCCGGTCGTCGTTGCATCACTTGTTTCAACAGACCAAAGAGTAAGTCTGTATGGATACTGCGTTCATGAGCTTCATCCAGCATCACAACACTGTATTCTTGAAGCAAAGGGTCGTTCAAACACTCTCGAACCAGCACTCCGTCCGTCAGGAACTTGAGTCTTGTGTGATCACTGCAGTGCGACTCGAATCTAATGGCATAGCCTACAAAACCATCACCTCCAACTCTTGTGTTCATTTCCTCGGCCACTCGTTGAGCCACAGACACTGTAGCTACTCGTCTGGGTTGCGTAATGGCTACACAATGAGATATCCCACGTGGATCACGTTTGGCATAGGTATAAGCTCCACAGGCGTCCAAAAACTGTGGAATTTGCGTCGTCTTGCCAGATCCAGTCTCTCCTACACATATTACTACTTGGTGAGCTTCTAAGGCGCTTAATAGCTCCTCACGATGCGCTAGAGCAGGTAAAGGAGTTTCCAGCATAGGTTTCGTCTCCTGAGTGCTAGCAATGTCAGATTTCGACAAAGATTGGCGAGAATAAACAGAAGATGCGAGTGAAGAGGATGATGGATCGTGGTGGTGAAGGTCGTGGGGACATGAGCGAGAGGACGACCTTGAACGTCTCCGCTTCCGATCGTGGTTATCGATCCCAGCCATTATTGTATGACAAGGAAATTCGAAAGAGGTTTTTAGCCAATGAATGAAGTGAGAGATAGACCTGTAATATTTAATAACGAAACGTCGTCGAATGCGTGTGATGTCCTTGCCTAAGTCGACCAAAGTATAAGATGTCTTGGGAATATCAAAAGCAAGACGTTCTCAACTTGCTGCCAGTGGGAGAGCGGCATCCAATCCGCTATACGCTATACCAGCCGACTTGATCATGTTTTTCACAGTTTATTATTTTTCTCTGTTATTGGAAGAGCACCTGAAAGTCCGTCATTCGTCGCAGAGCCAGCAAGAACCATCAAAATGGATGCCTCACTCAATGTGTTGGGTCGCAAGGACTTCGTCGTGGACAATGTCCACCTCATCCCCCAGCTACTTATCCCAAAGCTGCACCCTCTAGCTGTCTAATACAGCATGGCGTCCTTGATGTCCTTGGGGTTTACCTTTGGCTTGAGCTCATCGTCCGGACGCATCCGGAATCCCGGTCCGGGCACCTTGTCCCACTTCAGCGTCGTCTTGCCTTGCGGGCCTTCACACGACAGCTGTCCGTTCATAGGCAAGCTGCACCACTTGTTCATCGGAGGTGGCATATCCTTTTTGCAAGCGTTTAACAGCTCACGTGTCGTCTCAGGAGTCAAGTTTTCCTACTCCAAACAACACAAGACTCAGTACCGCCATCATCCCGTCGTCAACCAACAACTGCCACGACTCACGTAGAAATCGTCATTAATCTGCACCATGGGGGCGTTGGAGCACGCACCGAGGCACTCGACCTCCCGCAGTGTAAACTTGCCGTCCTCCGTCGAATCTGTCAGCAACCACCATAAATAAACTAAGTCCTTGAGTGTTCTCTGAGTGTGTCTATCTAAAGCTCTCCCACCTCCTTCCTTGATGCCCAAATGGTCCTCAATAGTCTTCTTAATCTCCTCCGAGCCACAGATCATACAGGGTGTCGTGCCACACAACTGGATAAAGTACTTGCCTACTTTTTCACGGTTAAACATGGTGTAAAATGTAGCCACTTCGTAAACTTGAATGGGTTTCGCGTCCACAATACGTGCCACTTTATTCATAGCAGCAAGTGGCAGCCAGCCACCGTGTTGACGCTGTGCCAAATCCAGCAGTGGAATAATAGCCGACGTCTTGTAATTCTCTGGATATCGGTCCAGAATTGCATGCACCCGCTCATAATTCTCAGGTGTAAAGTCAAATGGTGTGTCGGAAGTGTTATCCTCCGTGTCACGGTGCTATTAGAGTTTATATAAGGGTTTGTTAATAGGGTTATATAAGGGTTTTGTTAGCGTTACTTCAGACGTCTAGTAGGGTGCATCAAATACAGTGTACCTGTACGAAGCTGCTGCCAATGGTACGAGATGAGTGAAAGCTAATGGCAGCAATGACTGGACGTAAATTGAGCTGGACAGAGCTGACGCGGAGAGCGCGCACAGTGCGAGAGAGCATGGGGAAGAGGTGTTACTTTACTTGCTAAGACGGACCACCCCGAACGTGCGGTTATAAGGGTTTCTATTGACAAGAGTGGTACATGGTACCAGTATACAGGGATGGTACCATGTACCATTTGCGAAAACCTGCGGCGGAGAGGCCCATTCGATTTTGGAACGCTGTTGAAAATGGTGTGTGCCTTATGTATGCGGCGTATGTGTACAAGGCGATGGCTAATATAATGGATTAATGTCTGAACAGTCTGAGTGTGAAGAGCCTGTTGATGTGATGCCTGCGATCCGCAAGGCGTGCGAGCCCAAGTGTAAGCAGTCTTTTAGTGCCTACCGAGCTTGTCTGGACCGTGTCAAACGCAAAGGCGTTGGCGCATGTGACGGCCAGTACTTAGACTACTTGCACTGCATTGACAAATGTGTATGTATTGTGTAGAACTAGGGCTAATGGTCTAGTGGGAGCTTGTGCTAATGATCGTTCTACATTTTTTTGTTGTATCATTTTGCAGGCCGTCCCCCAGATCATGAAACACTTGAAGTAACAATGTTCATTTGTACGTGGAATCGATCAATTTGCTGGATGACGTTTGAGTCACAGATGCATCACTGCGGGTGCTTAATGAATAGGTACAAAGTCTCGGCTTGGACTGCTAGTGTTTCAAGGACAATAAGACTTACTACCTATCTAGCAACCGAAACATGACAAATATCGATGGGTTGACATACAGTCCAGACACTGACTACAATATTTCGAGCTTAAGATCTCCTCAGTTATGTAGTTTTTCAAATTGCTAGGATACCTATGAGCTACAGCAGCAGTAAACTAGTCAGTCAGTTGACTCCCGTTACTTCTCATTCCCCCTCTAGAGTGACAGTGATGAAACGTCTTCCGTCTGATTCATTGAAAATAACATCCAATCATCTCTTGGGACAAGTTGGTGGCAGCCAGCGCTTCAAAATCGTCGTTATCCGTGGACAAAATAACTCAATCAATTTGGAGAAAAGAACCAAGGAATCATGACTGTAAAGCGCCGCAACCATGGACGTAACAAGAAGGGCCGCGGCCATGTCAAGCGTGTGCACTGTGTGTCTACGGCTAAACTTATTCCTAAGGATAAGGCCATCAAACGCTTTGTTGTTCGGTACGTCGTCATGCGAAAATAACATCAGTCGCGTATTGAAGATAAAAAACGTTTTATTGGGTGTTAAACTTCTCGACATGTGTATGTAGCAACATTGTGGACCAATCGGCTATCCGTGATCTGAAGGAGTCCTCAGTGTACGAGTCGTACGCTCTGCCGAAGATCTACATTAAGAACTACTACTGCGTGGAAGCCGCTATCCACCAGCGTATCGTACGTGGCCGTTCGGTTGAGGCCCGTAAAAGCCGTGCTCCACCTCCACGTCGTTTTGCTCCGAAGCGTACGTAAACTGTTTTGCAGATTACGGTAGTAGCTGAAGCTGTTCCGGACTGGTAGCTTGCTGCGTCTTTCGTTGGTCTTTTACCTGATGGAGCTTTTATGGATACACGGGAAAGAGACGACCGATATCTACTTTGATAGCAAAATTAAGATGCTTTCAGACAGGGCCAAACCAGTGATTTTCCGATGCCATAATACAAGAGGCATTTTTCTCCAATGTGTCTATAGCGTCCAATTGGAATCGTTGAGTCGTATATGTGAGTAGGTGGTCTTGAGGATTATCGCGTCGTAGTGAGGTCGCGCTGGTCGCTACAAGTATAACGGTGTTCAGTCGCAGTCGCAATGATCCGTGCTGGACTAATGGCTTCAAGACATGTTTACGCACGTATAGTAGGCATAAGACAGTACCATACAGTAAGGTACTAAAACAATCCTCAACTTCACATCTTTGCTGCATTTGCTGGCAACGTTATAAGCGACGTGTAAAGCATGTGCTCGCAAGTAAGAGACACGACCGCAAAGCCATTCCCAAACTCTTCTCAGCTTCTAATTCCGTCAAGTCATACCGCGACACGGCAGATCAATACATCAACCGAACAACTTTTACCAAGCTCAATCGTAATGCTGTGTCGAGTCCATCAAAAAGGTTCCACCCCTTCCTGCCGACTGTGACGTCCTCCAATGGTTTACACATTGTACATTCCGCGACGACGCCATTGAAACGCAAAAGTACCTCCTGAGACAAAAAGACGATCAACGACAAGTCAAAAAGGCAGCCATCTCGATGTGCGACGCTTCAAGTTCGCATAAGAGTCAAATCTATAGTAGTGCCTCATCGATCAGCTGCAATACAAAACGAAGGGTGAACGAACAGTCGGTAACTTCCCGTCTGTCCAAGTCACTCGTCGCGACCGTTACACTTTTGGCGAAACAACAACAAAATCATGTCGCGGTAAAGTCCTGATGCAAATTCGACGTCGACTGACTTCCTTCCATAGCTTCTTAATGGGGCTATTCATGTCAGTGTTTTTTTACCCGAGACGTTTCCGTCAGACATCGTTTCTGGAGCTTAAAAGCCCTCTGCCAATCAGCCGATGAGGTACCGACAGAGAGGAAGCAACGTGTAGCCAGGATAAGACAAGGTTTTCCTCTCTATGCATATGTTTAAAACACGGTGAGTAATGCAAAAGTGCCACAACAGTAAATGTATCTATCTTGCACCCTCTTTTGAAACGTTTGTCGAGCAAACTGTCACAACCTCACCTGGTTTTTGCAACGGACCCTGTCCAATGTGGTCACAAACTGAGTTGCTCCCTTTCTTTTTTCGCCTTGTGCGCTGGTGAATCTCACCCACATTTCAAGAGGCAGAGAGACACGACGACGGCAAAAGGAAACCAAGCTACCGTCAGACCTCAACTTTGCCATCTCGTGGCGATTTCACTTGATTTTTGTATACTCGCGCGACCCCACCTTCATTGTACTCCCTGCTTGTTCTCTCAACATCAATAGGAAGGGGGAGAGGATTTAACCATGTCCCAACAAGCCAAAGACATATATTCGGGTATTAAGAAAATCTTCCCAAGCTCAAGCCGCAGCGGGAGTTTTTCTCTTGCAAGTCGCATGAGTGTAACCGGTTTGGACACGGCATTAGGAGCTGAAGCCCAAACCGTTGCTCGCAAGACAAAAGAAGGTCGATCTAGTTTTTCCTTTTTGGGTTGGAAAGACAGACACCGAGCAGCTTTGGAGCGTACCCCCCCAATAGTAATGTCTCTTCCCTATGGGGCTACAGCGGCAACACCCAAGGCCGATAAATCATCCGAAGACAGTGACAAAGGGTCCCGTTCTTCACTCACACAGACACTCAATAATGCCCTCCATTCGACACCTCTTCGTAGCAGTTTATTTGGTAAACCCAGCAACAAAGCGACTCGTACTGAACCACGTAGTCGTCAGTCCGTCAAATCCAATGGCAATACGTCCTCCTTTTCGTCCACATCGTTTGAACTGTCATCGCAACCACCGAAACTTGGGACGAGAAGTGTCAGTGAAGAACGACCTCTTTGTATGGGCAATCGGACCCTTCGAAACAATAGGACCACTACTCCATCATCGTCTAGAGGGTTTTTTACCCGCTGTCATGGACACAAGAACCAAGTATGTGCAGCCAGTCACAACCTCACAAATTTCAGCTCTATTAAGACAGTTCCAAGCTCATATCAATCAAGTTCAAGCTCTTTTTCAAACCTTACAGCACCAAGTAATACAGTTAATTCAGGTTCAGCTGCTATCGAATCGCCTAAGAAGACAAGGGGGAAGAAAGAACGAGGCATGTCATTGACTTTTTCTTCGTCTGTTAGAAAAGAGAAGAAAGAGACGGAGGAGAAGGAGAGACTGGAAGCCAAACTCTCAACAGAAATGAGACCTCATGCTTCGACGTGGGACTCGGACAGTGATGATGACTATGAAGACACGAAACGGCCAACACTGGGACTTGAGCGACGGTCTAATAGTATGGACTTTATGGAACAAGCACCAACGCACCTTATTGCCAAAATTTGGCGTAAATTACCAATCCAAGCACGTCTTATCGGTGGACGTGGTAATGTTGATTTGGATCTTCAGAAGGATCGGACGAGCTTTTCACGGAGTTTCGAGGCACGGAAATTTGCTTTAGCAGCTGAAAAGGCCAAAGCTGCAGAACTGCATCGTCGTTCGCTTTCGAACCCGAAGGAATTATCTCCAGGTCCTGTTGATGAGGTCTTGGCACCTGGAGTTGCGAAACATACACGGTTTGATTTAAAACTTACAATTATTGCATCGGACGCAAATGACGGTGCTCCGGGTGCGTACACGGCAGTGGAGAGCTACGATGATGTGCTGGTACGCGTTTGTAAGTTTGCAGCTCAGGACCAACGGCCAACTACGACGAAAGTACAGGAGTTTCTCGAACGCTCTATGGCCTTTCTTCACTGCACGCGCACTAAACACGGTAATGTTGTCAACATTTCGAACGGAGAGATTCGTATGTGGCGTCGATTGGCTCTGCATGACTGGACATTGGAGGAGGTGACAACGGCGGAGGCTGCTGCTGCTCTGGGAGTAAAGGGAACAGACGTTGAAGCGCCGCGCAATCATTCTGTCGCGACGGAGAGCACTGATAGTGATAGTGACAGCCAGCAATTGAGAGGACGTCGGAGACTGCGCAGTGCGACACTTCACCGATCTTTGAGTGCTAGTGCGGTTGAGGAGGAGCCTGAAATGGAGGGAGACGAGGACGAGGAATTGGAAGTACCGTCTAATATGAAGTTTGCCAAGCTGTGCGACGTGATCAACTGCTGTGTCAACTTTGGTGAGGTGCAGTTTACGCCTGATGAGGTAAATGACTTGGTGCGACTCAAGTTTATTGTGGAGGAGGACGGTTGGATTTAAGTAGCTGAGACTAGCAGATTTTTTTATTGAGATGGTATACGACAATTGAACTGAACAAACAGTTATGAAGACATAAATACAAACGAGTTCAAAGCTACTGCAATACGGAAAAAACATTGTGTTTGGCCACAAATGGACTGTTAGCCTATTATCTTTGTTACTGTAGCCTTGCTCTCTCCTGTCTTCTTTCGTCAGGAGTGCAATGCAATAAACCGTCTGAAGTCGCTCGTCTTGTTTGTGCAGAGCTCTTGTGTTTAAATCTTGACATTGCAAAGACGTACAATGTCACGCTTCCGGAACTGGAACTGTCCACAGTACACGCACGAGTTGACGATGTCAACTAGCAGTCGTAGGCTTCGAGACGACGAGATTGGTGGCGGATTAAGCCACGACACGGGTTTGTGGATATCGTGTTGATTCTGTTCATCGACGCTTTCGATTGCGACTTCAGTCTCTTGTTCCATTGCTTCCTCGATGCTGTTATGCTGTTCCTGATTCTGCTGTCGTTTATGTTTGCGAATCCACCGCGTCACAGCACTTGGAAGTTTGATCTTCCCCGACACTTGGCTGTCTTGACTACGACTGCATCTTGAATCCGAATCGACGCTGTCTTGTTGATTTTGCATTTGAAAGCTCGCTCCAATTGTCGACATGACGGACGTATGTCCATTGGATTCCACAGACTGAGTCCGTGCCAGTCTTGGTGGATGGTTCTTGAAAAACTCTTGTTCTTCTGCTTCCCAATCAAAATGTGCCAGACGTCGCCAACGTTTTACGTCATTGCTTGAAAACTTCTTGTCTTCTCGAAACCCCGGTAACCATGGGGTGTCTCCTTGTGGATGTCCTAGAAACATGGCCGACCGGTACAAGAATTCGGCAATCATAAGAGGAATTGACCGTTCAAGGGGTGGTTCCGGATCAGAGAAATCCTCATCCGAAGAACAACTCGCAGTTGGTTCGTCACCCCAGTCTTCTGGATCATGTAGAAATGACATGGTATGAAACAAGCCCGCAACATTAAACACAAGCTCATCATAACTCTCAACCTTTGAGGGGGGCACCACATCGGGCGTGTACATGTTTTTAAACGTCACTTTGCGTTTCCGTCGTGTCACTTTTCCCATTGAACTCGACTGTTGACGTCGACAGGGCGCAACATGGTCACTTAGATGCTGCGATTGCTTGGTCATGCTTGAATTATTCGATTGCATCTGTTCGGCACAGGACCCTCTATTATCTGTCACGTGGTTGTTATTGTCGTCTCTAGGCATCACCCAAGTGTTTGTGTGTGTCTATTGGTATTTTTCAACGGCCTTTTGTCTTTTCGTATATATATACTGAGTGTCAAGTCTTTCGTTTTTTTCCACTGGATGTGACCATTTCAGTATTGTAAATTCAAACATACGGCTAAAGAGACGGATGGGGAGCTCATGTATATATGTAACACGTAATGTATCTCTACTTAGTTTTCATCGCTGGTAAACTACGTCGATTGAACTGGCTGTGTGAAACCTATTTTAGCCCTGTTTGATAAAAACCAAATTTATCTCTGGCTTTTTGTGTCAAATACACAAGAGAGCATGATATAGGTACATTCGAATCGTGTTGTTCTTGTCGTCTTGTGTCCAGTATGAGTTTTGCTTTATACTGCAGAATCGATCAAATTAAATGACTGCTGCAGGTCGAAGTAGTTTTCGTGAGTAGTCGTTGATTGAACGCTAGTAAGATTGGTTGTGGATTTCGACCGGCTTGTTCTAAATCACCATCATCCACAGTATTGGAGGAGGTCGAAGTATTCGTCGCAGTCGAATTGCCTCGAGCACGAGCTACATTTCGTCGGACCTCTTGTGCAGCTGCTGCACTTTTAAATGCAGTAGCTGCTTGCAATACAGGGCTAAGACGTTGGACAGATTCAACGATTGTGACGTTCTTTGGAACGTTCCGTCGTCGTACCTGATAAAACTCTTTTGGAATCGCAATGATTTCACGCAACTTGGCTTCAAACCGTCTTTGGTATCGTACCGGGTCAATCGCTGACAGACCGTCACCGTCCTTTTGGTTGATCTTCACTTTCCAAAACCGTTCAAGCTGCTTTTGGAGTGTCCATGTCTGTAGTATATCAATAATGCCAACGTAATAGTACCCGGGGCCAAAGATCCGTTGACTTTTTCGCATTGCACGCTTTGGTTGAGGTTCGCCACCTGAAGACGGATATCGTGACTGGTTGAAAGAGTTGTTCGACTGTTGGAATAGTGAATGCACACTCGGTGCAATACTCAGCGTATTTGAAGCGTTTGCCATTGATTCGTCGTCATCATAGTGAGCAGATAACTCACTTGCAGAACTTTCCAACGACCGATTCATCGATATGAAGCTGTCTTTAGTGAGATCGGTGGTAGACAAGTTGGCCTTGGCCGGGTTTGCAGTTGTGTACTCATTGAAGGTGGAATTTGTCGGTGGTCGGACAGGTTGGTCCACTGCAAATTCAATGTCCATGACGCCCAGGAGCAAACTGTAGTCCATGATTCCATGATCGCAGAGAAATAGTGAGTCATCGCACAACTGTTCAAACAGCTCAATACCTTCTTCCGTGCCGATCCGCATTCTTGTGCGCAGATCGTTGTCTTTCAACACCACATTCGGCTCGTGAAGTCCGACGACATTGGGGCACTGCAGCAACCCCTTCTTCGCGCCATACTTGAACATCATCGAACAGTGCCGGCACTTGACCTTGGCTCCCAAGCGTGGGCGCTTGTAACTTCGGTTCACCCACGAGCCTTTGATATCAAACCGGTGGTGAATCTGCACGCCTTCCTCCATCACATCGAAAAGGTTTTCCATGACGACGAAGTAGAAACGCTTGTCGTACATGGTAATCTTGAAACAGCCATAAAACTTAGTAATGAGCGAGGACGAGTTCAGCGTCAGATACTCTGCGTACTTTTCTGCGATCTCGCAAAGGAAGCGTGCTTCCTCTTCAGCCATAGATTTCACGATATATTTCTTGTCACCACTGAAAAACATGAATGCACCACTCGCGCCTTCACTGATCTTGGGCTTCGTGCTGGTCTCGAAAGATTTCATGAAATCGACTGCCTTGATTCCGTAAGCTTCACGAAGCTCAGCGAAAGCCTGCGGCTTATACGGCGTGAACCGAATAGACGCTGCCGTCATGTCTGCAACTGGAAATTGCGATTGCGGACCTACTGATGCTGCAGTTGTTGAAGCAGACGAAGGATTCGAAGCACGACGATTGGCATTAGATGGCTGTTGTACCGAGCGCTGGTCTGCAGGAATGTCAAAACTGAAGTCGCCTTCCTTGCTGTTTTTCTTCTTTATAGCTCGCGTTTCTGCATCAGCACTGCTATTACGACAAAGTCCAGCGTTAATAACCTCCTGTATGGTGTAAAGCATTCGGTTTCTTGGCCCACTGCAAAAAAAATTGCTGCTGCTTTTCGGTCTGATGGGACCTGTAGCGGTTGTTGCTGCTTCAGCGAGACTCTGTGTCGACTTCCTGTCATCCTCGCTGTCACTCGCCCCCAACACAAGTTCCTGTGTCGGAGATCGATTGCGTATGCGAACAAGATCCTCTTCGGCAATTTTCACAGCGCGTGTCATTCCCTCTATGGTAAAGTAGATCAGTTCCTCCTGCAGTGTAGTATTGAGCTGCGCGCTGAATTGCTTGTCCGCTGAATCTGACGTGAACTTGAGCCAATTTGCCCGTATCAGACTTGGTCTGTTGATCATGAACCACACAAAATAGTCAACAGCACCACGAGCCGTTAGCGTGAACGTGAAAGCTCGGAAAGCGCGACTAGGCGAAATGTGGCCGTTCTTGTCGTATGTCATACGCGTCTGAAATGACGCAGCGTACCAAATGAACACGACAGTCCAGTAAACGGTGTAGCTCGTAATCGACAGCGCGCCGTTCCGTAGCATCTTGCATCGACTTTGCAGTGTATCCCGCAGCCCCGAACGGAGTCGCTTCACACCAAACGTCAGCACCGCAATACCCGAAATGTAAAACAAGATCATCCACGAGTAAAACAGTAGCCAACTGCCCTTATTCAGGTGGAAAAAGTCTCGTTGGACGGGATCATTCGTGGTTTTCCGCTTTGTCCAGCAGTAATTCCCATCAGCAAAGCCACGAATACCCGGCACAAAGGCCGCTAAAGTACCCGTAAGCACTCCAGTCGAGTACACCAAGATCTTGCACCTTCTTCGATTGGCCTTGACACTCATAAATGGATTCGTGAGCGACCAGTACGAGTCAAAAATTAAGGCAAAGTACCAGCAATCGCTGGACAGATATAAAAATTGCGTGATGCCTGAGAGATAGGCACACGAGGCATCGTCGTTTGCTCTGTAGACTCCCAATTCCAATAGCAACGGATCCAATAGGAACCTAAGTGCTAAGAAAATGTCAATGATACACTTGTAGTAAATGAGAGGGTTCGGATGCGTCTGAAAACTCTGGACACCATGGTACGTCACAAAGACGCAGAAACAAAGGATGAGAGTAACCAGTGATCCAAATACGAGACCTGGGTCGATAGTGTAGCCATCGAGAGAGTCCGCCAGCTCTGCCGCCACGAACATTAGTAGAAGCAAAATAAAGCCGATACCAAGTACCGTATAGCCTTCATTGGACCAATTTCTAAAGTCCACCTGAGGTTTCAAGATCTCACCAATGGTTTTACCCATGCCACCACTTTCATCAATGACATCGAGGTTAAACTCTTGATGCGGTGAAAGTTCGAGAGGGTCATTCACTGGGGGACCTCGTCCAATAACCCCAAAGAAACTCTCTCTCAGACCACCGACATTGGACGATACACGGGATAGTATCGAGTCCCGGACAGCAAAAGAGCTTTGAGTCGATGTTTTACTGTGATCGGTCCGTGTCCGGTTGACTCGTCGATTCACGGCTGAATCGACTGAATGTTGTGAGATGCTTCGATTCTCTTGATCCGGTCTTGGACCGATCTCAATATGCTCCATTGAGACACGTTTAGTAATGTTGTGGCGCTTCAATGGACTGTTTGGCTTTCGAAGAACCGATTTTAATGGCGACTTCGACTCGACCGATGAGATATCGACAATGGTGTGAACAGGAGGTTGATGCATCGGATGCAATGGAGATTGAACCGGTGATGGTGATATCGAAAAGGTCGAGTTATCAGTGTCACCTATTGATCGATCCAATGCAAGTGGAGCTTGCAACGACATTGTGCAGGCAGCTACATCGGAAGTATCGTCAAAATATTCCGTATTCGACTCCATGGGTACAAATTGTGGAATGCGAGTGGATACACTTTTGCGTGTGGATTTTTTCACGTAAGTGCAGTTGATACTGTACCCATTTCTAAAAATGAGAGACCCTGATGTGTGTGCCACACACACCGTTCCAAATTACTTGGTCCTCCTTGTTCTTACGATAGCGTAATTACTCTCCCCTATGAATTGGCTGGCTGACAGCTCGACTCTGCCGTTGTGATAGTGTGTCAGTCCGAATAACTTCCTTCCAAAATGGTGCGTTTTTTAGTGTATGTGGTTGCATTGAAATGGGAATAAGTCGCCAAGCAAGGCGAAGTACAAAGTGATGCAAACATTTCTGAGCTCTGCGTTAAGCTGCACATGTCTCGACCTGTTATCACGATCAGATTCGCTTTGGAAGCTGCTGAAAAATCCAATTTACTCCAACTAAGCTGGGTTGGAAGCAGATCTCTCTAACTAGTTATATTTTTCGTAGCCATCGCACAAGACTTTCCGTACCAAGCGTATCCTTGCCAAGAAGGCCAAGCAAAATCGTCCGATTCCGCAATGGATTCGTCTTCGTACTGACAACACGATCAAGTACGTTGTCAATTGCTGCAATTATTCTTATAGAGGGGATACGGTTGTTGACATGGAATATTCCTCGTGTTGTTATTATTATCGAAAGGTACAATGCCAAGCGTCGTCATTGGCGCCGTACCAAGCTCGGTCTGTAAGCAGGTTGGCAAATGGATCAGGATCACGTGTTTGGATGCTTTGGTGGGCTTGGGCGTGATTTCGTTGCTGAGACTATCTCTTTGGTCGTGAAAGAAGGATTGAAAGGACCCTTTTGTAGTAGCAGCTGATAATTGAAGGAATTCTTTGGAGAAGGACGCTCCATGACCCATTTCTCGAGTGTACCTCTTATTGTTATACAATTTTGACAAGAGCAGCAAAGGAAGAGAATGAAGCGTACGAGTGCAAATCGTGTTCCGACTTGGTGCAATGACTCTACGTTTGCTTACGTTGAGTAAATTTGGCTTGCTAAACATTGAGGGCGTGCCGACAAAGCAGCAGAGCGCGGAACCATCGTTTTTCTTGGTATTGACAAGAATTGGGTGCCGTGTCAATATCGGCTTGACAAATCTTCACTAGTAGTAGATTGTGTCGTTGTAGGACTTCGAGTTGCTTGCGTCAGTAGTGAGCCCTGCTTTCTTACCAAGCTTTTCGTTTTCTCGGACAACACGAAGCCTCTCATGTTGGCCACGTTGAGTACAGCAAATGTAGCATTCTTGTCTCGTCTTCAGCATGAGGAATTTGTCATGATGAGCAATGATACAACTTTGTCGTACACTACATGGACCTGATTAGAAAGAGACGATTGATGTGCTACCTTCATACAGGTAAAAAGTGATTGGTTAGTAAACAACAACCACCTCATCAAGGAAATAAGTAGCATGGCAAATTGCGTGGTCTAGTTCTGGAATGCACAAGTAAGCGGTGATACAACAGTCAACAGAGAGCAATTGCTAGCACGACTGAGAAAAACAACCAAAAATGGTATTGAAAAAATGGCACGACGTTATGTTGACCTCAGTGTCATCGTGCAACAGGTTGCACGTTACGTTTGCACGCGATGCACAGACAAGATTCGTTATATGAAGCATGTAGTCCATTTAATTCAAACTTTAGCTGACATTTTCTACATAATCATGCTTTTGCTGGTTAGTTTACTACGTTTCAACACCGGCCTTCAATCAAGGCTCGCCGCACATTTACGGCATGAATTAATTATCTACATACACCTCCGTTTCAGCTACACACCCGCACGTGTGTCACAATCAGTTGAGTTGCACTGCCAAGTCGTTCGTGTCTTACTGCATCGTGTGTCGCAGCTTATTTCGAAACTCCTTCTTGAGCGCCGACAACACGTGGATATCATCATGCAGGTCGGCAATCAGGTGGTCCGGAGCTTTGCTGTCCTTCCGTAGCGTTGCCAGCAGCACCTTCTTGTTGTGCAAAGACTCAAAAATCACCTCAAAGTTCTGCAGCAGTAGGCCAAAGTATTTCTGCTCCGCTAAAGCAGCACGCATCGACACGTCCTGGGAGCTGTTGTTGCTCGCGTTCGAGTTGGCTGTGTTGCTACTGCTGCCTTCTTCACCCGTCGTCTCCGAATTCTCCGTACTATTCTCTTCGGGCGAGTGACCGCGCGAGTCACCACTGCCTTGACCACACCCGTTGTCTCCGTTGTTTCCTCCATCGGCTGCACGGGTTTCATTGCCCCCCGCCGCGCCGTCACGGAAGGCTGCAATGGCGCGTGCGCTGTCGTACGCATCTGATGGAGCACCAGTCGGGTTTGACCGTTTGTAACGCTTGTGATTGCGCATCATTGGACCAGCCGATCCGATCAAAGGTCCAGTCTGTTGCTTTTGCTGGGCTTGCTGCTGTTCGTGTGCAATGGACTCGGACGCATCGCTGGTGCACTTCTCATCAATGTACTCGTTGGACTTGATCAGATGCAACAGATCTGGCCTAGCATGCAGTCGCTGGTGCAGATAGTACACGTCTGGTCTGCCAACACAAAAGTTGATATAGTCTCGGTCTTCCACCCCTAGAAGAATTACAAAACGACAATAAACAGAGAGTTAGTACAAACGCTCGACGCAAATTACCGTTATTTGTCGCATCTCATAGCGGGGTTTCCACTCTTTGCTACTCGAAACGCAATTTCGGCAACGAGAAAGCTTTGACCCCCAGCAGTTGAAACGGTATGCAAATTATGCTCACTCTTGTCCATACCAGCAGTGGTGAACTCAAAGCACGTCTTCGTGTACGCAAACGTCAGCTCTTTCCAGATCTCCCACAGCTGCATGCTACTCCACTTGAAATTACGTGAATTTGTAGCACTGCCTCCAGTACCTGCTTCACCACTTGCACCTGCTGATCCAGGTGGATGCTGGCGACTAAGCAGTGCAATGTACATCTCGCGCACGTCCACCCAGAACTGCCAGCGCGATAGTTCGGCTGCCAATCGGTCAACAAATTCAGGTGACAGTACCACATCCACCAGACGAATCACGTCTTCAGATGTCACTGGCACCTCCTTGTATTGTGCTTCTGCCTTCGATTCATCATCGAGATAGTAGCCGCTAGTTGATGGCTTAGAGGTGCCGGCTCGCTGAGGACGCGAGCCACCGCTATCTCCACCGCTTGACGGGGGCGACGGGCTCTGGCTGCCGTAGTTGGCATAGCTCCGGGACCGCGAGGAGCTGTATTGTGACGGTGACTGCGAGCCAGCATTATGCTGGTCGAACCGCGAGTGGTACTGCATATCTGAGTGGGAGTCTGTCATTAAATTTCCACTGATAATTGATTGTCGTCGCACTTCCATCCGTCGTTGTTGCTGCTGCGGTGACAAAATCTGTTGTCGCGAAACCACGCCACCGTGATTGCTGCTGTTGTCAGCACTGGCAGCGTCAGCCATGTCTTTGAGACGTTGGTTCCGGTAGTAACGGTACAGCGCCTCCACCATCACGTGTTTCTTGACATTTTTCAGGCCCCGTAGTTTAAGGTGTGAGCATTTCTTACGGAGTTGCTTCGACGTCCACGTCTCGTATCTGGTGCTGTCTCGTGGCTGACGTGCTTCGCCCAATGGCTCGTATTGCATTGGATCTTCACTTGGTGGTGCTCCGTACATCATCGGCAACGCCCGAAGACGTGGTGTATTGCTACTGTTGTTACTGTTAAGAGGAGTTCTTGTGCCTTTGAGACTACTAGATCCTCGACGAGACATGGTCGTCGAGGGTGTACAAGTAGAAGAACTATCACCTTTTTGCTGTGTTAGTCGTGCCCCTGGCACTCTGCCAAAACCATCATATAGAGGTCCGTCATATTGCTGTGGCAACTGACGTTTAAGACCACGTGTGGCTACACCAGTACCACCAGGGACATTCTGTGCCCAAGATTCCCCAACCATAGCTGGTGATGACACTGGAGAGAGGTGGTTGTGCTTGTAGGATGACGGTCGGACCGCCACCCGACCACTCTCTAAATTGTCAAAGTATTGAGGTTGCATTCGCATAGATGGGGACGTAGCTCCATTATAGGGTCTTGCAAGTGCTTGAGATGGGTACAAATGACGTCGGTCCATGACCGTTAAGACCCGGTTACCGGTATTTTGACTTAGCAGTACTGGAGCGTTAGCTACTGTGGTCGTGGTTGTGGTACCGGCAGCAATACTGGTACTGACGTCCCGTAGTACCGGCGGGAGACGCCGCATGGGACTACTACCTTCAATATTGCCAGTAGATTGGATGTCGGTCGACTTGTCCAGATTGCTGCTGTTGTTAGTGGTAGTTGGAGGGACTGCTATTAATGCGGCTGGTGTTGTTGTTGTTGTTGTTGTTGTTGTTGTTGAGGTCGTTGTCATAGCCGTGGAGCTGGTGCTCATCATGGCCACAAGATTGCTAGTCGGTCTTGAACTTGTTTTCTTGTTTTTTTCTCTGGACGCTAAGGTGCGTCAAATAGAAACAAGCAGATCTGGTTATTTATTGGAAGCATGAGACACGGGGTGGCCCATCGCTTACCGACGCTACTGGGTGACGACTGGTTGGTTGTTCTTCAGACCGCACGTTTGCTACTACGACTGCAGTTTCATATGAAGAGGTTTTCAAGACGAAGCCAACCGAATTCCGTGTGTTTTGCCCTGTTGAAAGTGATAAGCACGTGGATACACGACCACCGGTCGTATCCGACAACCAAAAGGTGTACATATTGACTGTTGAAGCTGACGCGGATGGAAAATAAGGAGGACCGAGTGAGAGAAACACACCAGCTCGTTCGTGTGAGGGACGCATTTATTTTAAGCTAGTTACTGTACAAGTCAGTAGCGGCTGCTGTGTTACGGCGGCTAACGGATCGTTTGTGCTGGAAAAAAATGTCGTGATATGGGAAACACAACTTTTCGTAGCAGCTGCAATTGGGACTTTCGAGGAACTTGAGATCCGCAACAAGGGTGTTGTTTAGACGTATACTGAGTGCAAGGCTGTTGGTACTGAGAGCAGCATCCTCTCTCAGTACCAACAGCCTTGCACTCAGCAAAACGGTAAAGACCGTTTTGTTGTTCGTGGCGTAGAAAAACGTGGTGGGACGAGAGGAGAATGACTATTTTTGACGAAGTCGAAGCACAAGATGTTGTTAAAAAGCCTCTGGTCGGATAATTCGGTAAGTGCCACCGCCAAGGAAGTCTATGGTGATCTTGGGTTCTGTCACGAAGCCATATGTTCTGTTGTTTTCGAACACGTTCCACTGGGCTGAAACTGCGTTGGGATAAATATGACGATGAGTCTTATATCGTTATTTCATCACCGGTGGGTGATCATAAAATGACAATACATACTCCAAGGCCGGCCGGTCGTATGCTCCAAGTGTGACTGCCTTGGCCACGACATAGCAAACAGCGAGTTAAATTAAGAACGACAATGCCCATAATTAACTGCAACTCAGACTTTCTTTATACTGGGCGATCCTCGCGGCATTCGCAACTTGGGCGACAGGGCGCGACACGAATACACCGACCGCCAGTTGAGCAATTTTCGACAAAAATTAGCGTGAGCAGAAACGCTCACTTACCATAAGAAGACCAATTTAAACCTCATTGATTCCAAAACGTGACTGTTTTTTTACCACGACCAACCAGCCCTCCATACTGAGCCCCAGTTAAATGCCGTTTGCCTGGCTGCTTTGCAGGTCGTCTTCATGTTATTGCAGCAGCCATCCTTGTAGTGACGTAGAAGACACGGAGATAGTGCGGGCAGTCGGGAAAGAACATGGTCGAATTCCGAGTGCGAGTCAGCTACCACCGCCAGCCGTCTCGGACGCAGCAAAATCCTAGCAATATATCCCGTACATAAAATAAGCAAGACCGGATTCAAGAGGGTATGTAGTGTAGAGCGCGCTAACAGTTTTTACAAATTAGAGAGTGGATTATCACATCGGATAATAAAGCGCGGGGCATCAATTTCTGCAAGACAGCGACAATGGCAATCCTCTTGAAACTGATGATCGTCTTAGGGTGGCTGGGTGCTTGTAAATCAATACAGTAATGCAATACAATTCTAGGGAAAATGTCCCGTTATACGCTTCGATTGAGGCCCCAATTGGTTCGACAGGAGGATACAGCACCGGTATGAGCAGGTGTTAACGGCATTAGGTGTTAAATTGTTAAGTGTTTGCTGATTTCTCACCAAAAAAATTCCATGAAGGAGAAAATCCATAAAGTTAATCGCTCGAGAAGTCGAAGCCGAGACTTGTTGCTTCTTGTTTGCGTGCGAGAAAGAAGAGGAGAGAGAGCAGAAACTTGTGCAGGACAGGGCTAAAGAGATGGACCATGAGATGTGACATCTCAAAACACGACAGGACTCAATGCCGAACAGCTCAAGAAGTTGGAAATGGTGGAGAAGGAGGCTGATCCGACCGTGTTGCATCATGATATGGATCTGCTGGCACAAATTGCACTGTTGCTGGGTGTATCAGCGATGGAAGGATTCTGAAAATCGGCGAGGCAAGCTTGACATAAGAGTATCGAATGGATTCTTGCAATTCGAGCCGCAATTCAGCGACATGGGACACGAGGGTTCATCAAATGGTTCACCCCACTTTACATCAGCAGTCTAAGCAGTACACTGCATCCGCAGTGTAAGGCTGTCGTGGTCGTAAACACTTGTGGATTTTCGCCAGCTTCGGCTTCCATCTGTTTCAGCCGTAGATGTAGCAAAAACCGTCCATTGCATGCTCGGTTATGCACGGTCTGTTATGGTGGTGTATATCATATACGGAGTGGGAGACAACTTCAATTTGGGTACAAATTGATGTGAGTGCACGTAAAAAGATGTAGTGTACGTCAACTTTATCCCTTCCTCGAGCAGCTACAAAACTGGACGGCGAGTGAATTGAATCGATTGATGGAGGGCGATTACTCGCACTGCAGTCTATCGGACCCGGACTTTGAGGGCGAGCTGACCAAGCGCAGCATGTGGCTTAAAGAATGGCGCAAGCGGTACTTTGTGCTCAAGGGCAACAAGCTTTACTTTTGTCGTACACAGGGTGAGCCCGCCCACGGTCTCATCGATCTGGCGGACTGTTTGACAGTTAAATCGGCCGAGGAAAAGACGAACAAGCGTTTTTGTTTTGAAGTGGCTACGCCAGACTCGACCTTCTACATGTACGCAGAGAATGAGAAGCACAAGGACGACTGGATTGGTGCCATTGGTCGTGCTATTGTCAAATTCTCGAGTTCTTTCACGGGTGATCAAGATGATGACGAGATGAATTAAAAAGACGTTGACAAAAAGATGGTGTAGACGTACGTATATATATATATAGCGCACTGACAAGTTACTTCAACTTGTGAGAATGAAAAACAATATTTACAACTTACGTGCAGGATAAAAACGAATCGTGACTGATCCCGTGGTCACTAAAAGTACGGCTTCATTCGTAGACGACTCAGCTTACTTCTCAGATAGTACTTTAAAAAGACTTGGTACCACTTCCATACGCCAGGGACCACCTTCCAGCACTTCACCATCGATGTTCATGCAATCCGTTGGATGATCGGGCTCAATCACGACGGCTTTGACCTTCAAGTACGAAACCAGATCGCTCTGCAGCTCTTTACCCATGGTATACAACCCAAAAAGCTTCATCGTACGCTTCATGTTGCCCCTGCGAGTGAGTATTAGATCCAAATTGCCATCCGAAGGGTGCGAGTAGGCACCATCAGGCGCGATGTTTACAACACCCACCACCACGTAGTCGCTGCAGTCTTCCTTCCACAAAAACTCGGGATATCGCTTGTGGCTCGCTGGGCTTGAAATGCTACCGGCAATGCCGGCCCATGACTTGCGATGCGTGCTGAAACGGTCCGTATCGTACACAGTGCCTTCCTCTACTTCAAACTGGTCCAATGCACCAGCATCCGGGTAGTCGTCGTACCGAAGTAGCGGTGGTTGTGGCTCCGTCAGCACGTACCGAACTCGACCAGTGTGCTTTTTAGGCAAAATAGCCGAGCGCTTCACCTTCAGGAAAGCATATCGGAACGTACCCATCCAACGGTAGCGTTCCGACTCGGCCGCGATATCGCCTGCGACGCCCCATCCTAAGCCGCAGTAGCTGTAGTGCACCACGTCCGGGTTGGCCGCAGACACAGCCGTCACGACATCCAACGGGCGCATTTTGCGCTTCAAGATACAGTAGAGCGCTGCATCCACTGTCGGGATGCCGGCTCCTAAGCCGAATGCATTTTGCGTACCCGCAGAAATAAGAGAGATCGGTGTCGAGGCTACAATTTCACGCCATTCATGCTCCGGACGAGTCAGTAGTCCGTTCATAAACTCGCACAAAGTGCCATCGCCTCCAATAAAGACAAGAGCCTCGAATCCATCGTCAGCCGAGTAACTTTTTCCCATCTCGGCTCCATGGCCATAGTGTGTCGTTTCTTCCACAATACACTCAAAGTTGCCCAGATCTAGGAACGGCTTCACCTTCTCCTCCCAGATCCGTCGCGCCTGTCGTTTTCCCGAGTGCGGGTTCACAACTACCTTCAAAAGCCGTTTCTCTGCAATTGGCGGTGCACGAGCCTGCCAGCGCACAAGTTCCTGGATGGCACCGACCCAATTGTCAATCACCTCTGTCTCCAGACAGTGGAAGTCCACGTACTGAGGTGTACGCATCAAAGCCTTGGCTCCAGTGCCACGGCCCTTCTTAAAGTAGTGCACCCGGAACGTACTAGCCTTATTCTTTCCAATAATCTCCGCACCTACGACATCATCCGTCGACAATTCACCGAGCATCTTTGCGCCTCTTGACCATTTAATAGTCTCCGGGTCGAATCGCAGCTCGGTTTTCCGCATCCGATGGCCGACTCTCACGACCGTATTAAGTTCCGTGTCCAGTGGAGCTTCTCGTCTCGAATAGGCCGTCACACGTCGAATACTCTCCCGTAGACAGCTACCGACAACCTCATGTGGGTTCTCAAACGTAAAGTCCCCGATCGAAGTCGAGCGCATACTGAACGCTGTCTTGGCCAATTCCCTGATCGATTCCTTAGACAATTGCTGCACGTACGTCTGGCTACGCACAGGCATGCCTCCTTGACCTCGACTACCAGATTTACCAGCACTACGCGTATGAGGCGACAGTGGCGGCAGCTGTAATTGACGCTGGACATATTGCTGATAACTTCTGCCTCCGTCATGGGTCAGACTCTGTGACAATGTAGGCAGCGAGAAGCCGCTTCGACGATGGACCTCGTCATCCTGTCCTTGAGGTGTCTTTGGCGTCGACAAGTCCACGTCAAGGGGGTGAATGCCTCCGCCTCGTGACGATAACACGTTCGACGATGGCGACGATGTATACGACGCTTCTTCAAAATGCACCGAGCTATTCTTCCCGTGTGAACTAGGCGGTGTGCTTAAACCGTCCGTATAAAATGTACAATCTCGATGTGGTGTCGTACTCACACTTTCTTCCGGTACGGCCTGTGGGCCACGGCGGCTAATTGCGGGACTCATGGAGAGAAGCTGCACCTGGTCGAATATTACTTGCCCGTCGACACTTAATTTATACTCGAGAGCGATTTCGATACTGGTGATTGCCAGAGACTCTTATTATTTTGTAACTGATACGAAGTAGGGAAAACCGACCAGCTGACTTGATTAAATGTGGCTTCGTATAAGGTAAAACCATGTTTGCTGATTGGTTAAATAAAAATGATTACGGAGGACAGTGTCTAGGAGTCGATGACGGGACAAATTACTCGTACTTTGTGGTGTTTCTAAACAACTTGAGAGAGACGGAAGATGTGATTTCAAACGATGGTTCTTTCTAAATGATATGATTACGCGATAGTATAATCTACGACAAAGTCGAAGAATAATTCAAGTAGAAGAACATTTGTTGTCGGTTTGAAGAACAGGAAACGTTTTCCAAAGACGTTTGTCTATGTGTCGAACATAGACCTGTAGGAAGTCGTTATAATGAAAATAATGCTCGCGACGCAAAGGTACAACAGAGCAATGCAAAACGAGCAAATGATACAGACAATCCTTTTTGTAGTGAAATCCCAGATAATGCAATCGTCTCGCTATACCTCTACTTAGCGCTTAGTATTACAAAATTCGGAATTATTACCATATAGGATCATCATTACCTGAGCAGTGCTGCCCATGTACTGCAGCAGTTAAAGCCTCGTATCTCAATGCGTCATTCTATAGTCACGATTATGAAAATTATAGTAATAAGCTCCGTCAAAAACTGGATTGAGCTCAGAGAAAAGCATTAGAAAGAAGAAGTTCCGTGCTTGTTTTGAGGAATTTGTTAGTAAACTTACAGGTAGATTGTGTGTATCTTATAGACTTGTGCATTACTGCGCGTACGACATGTATGTAAAACTACAAGGTCTGCCGCGCAGGTTGGAAATGAAAAAGTGAATATATATTTGTGATGTTAGTCTGATGTTAACTACTTTCCTAAGATCTTTTCTTGGTTTCCTAAGAGTCTCTCGTATCCTTTGGAACTATAAATATCAGGTGCCTCTTCCGATGAGGCGCACCATCAACTTCAAGGAAGGATACCAATAGCCTTCCAACACTCCTCCCGCCTCAGTATTGAGCACCAGCCCGATGGCTTCGCACAGTTCTTGGAGTCGAGATCTGGGAGAGCTTTCGTCAGTAGATCAGCTACCATGGTTCTCGTGTCAGTAAACTCGGTCTTCATTTTGCCCTTAGCAGAGTAGTCGCGCAAGAACTTGAGCTAAATGTCAACATGCTTTCCGTCCGCAGATGCTGCTTCATTGTCGATTTGTTGAATTGCCGCTTTGTTGTCGATACGCAAAACAGCAGGTGTCTTGACTTGCATGCCGATCTCCATGCCTAAAATCTCGGCACCACCAGCTGCAGCGGACAAAGCTACTGCAGTCTGCTTTCGGTATTGCCAACCAGCAATTACTCCATTAACAAACTGGATACCGGCGCTGATCGATTTTCGATCCTCCACATCGCCCGTGAAGTCCGCATCTGTATACGATACAAGTCGAAGAGGAAATGTGGGTCCGTCGTCAGGCTTCATATGAAGAAATGTCGCGCGAGTGCCGCTGATGTATCTTGCAACGCGCTTGGCCAGCTTCCAATCTCCCACTGTCGGTACATGGCAACGCCGAGTAATCTTGTGAACTACAAATGCAATATTCGGACGCGTGCAACGCGTGAGCCATAAAAGACTGCCGGCCAGCGATTGAAATTCCTTGATCATCGTTTTCTTTGGGAGCGTGGCGCATTTATCTGGTAGTGGCGTCAGATCATCTGGACTGGTAGGATACTCATTTTCAATTGGGACACGAACACCGTTCAAGTTGGAGAGGTCGTGTTTGTCGAGCATCTCAATAATTGCTTGTTCTTGGTGCTCCCGTCGTCACACTGTAGAAAATGCATGCCCAGGAATTTAGACAATACACCGAGGTCCTTCAACTCGAGTATAAGCATATCCGTGAAGAATTGATCCACCACACCGGTCGTTGTACCTGTCACAATTAAGTCGTCCACGTACACGCCCACTAGTACCGTCTCACGCCCATCCAACTTGTAAAACACACAGGAGTCTGTGATGCATTGTTCGAAACCGAGTGTAATCAGCGTGGAGACTAGTAATTCGTTCCAAAGTCGCCCAGACTGCTTTAGTCCATAAATGCTGCGCTCTAATTAACGCCAGCTCACCGGTACTGTTAACGCCAAATTTCTTCAGTGTTACAGCGGATATTTCCATACCGGGCGGAATCTGAAGCAATATTTTGTAGTCTGCTTCGAGTGATGCCTTGACGTAAGCACTGGGGACATCACCATGCCTCGCTGGAACGCGCCAAATGATCGAGAATATTACGATGATACGGATACTGACCATAGAGATAACCGCCGAGTACGTTAAGATATAACTCTCTCCCTTGATCTGAAAATCACCGCGACCCACGAGTCGTGCCTTCATCTTGTCATAATCACCGATTCCAAGTTTCTTGGTCTTGTACACCCATTTCGTCGGTAAAGGTTTGGCGCCGTTCGGGCGAACTACGATATTCCAAGTCTTGTTTGATTCCAGAGATCGCAATTCTTCCTGTTCGGCAGCCTTCCACAACTCGCTGTTTGCACTGCGTCTGGCCTGCCTTCATCTACCGGCCGCTTGGTTTTGACCGAAGTAGCCATTACAGCAAATGCCATTAATAGTGGCGACGATCGGCTTGTTGGTGAATTGGAGGCGAGCGTCGTTGCAGTACTAGACGGCTGATGCTTCGGTTCTGCACCTGAAATTTGGTCGCCGTCTGCCTCAGCTTTCCTTTGAGACTTCTTCTTAACGCGTTTCGAGTGCCGCACTGGTCCACTTGGTGCTTCGAGGTTTTTTCCTTCTTGTTGCTTGTTCTGGTGACCGTGTTTTTCTGTTTCTCCTCCGCTCGCGCCGCGTCTTGTTTCTTCTGGACAGCACGCGCACGAGATGTCGCAATTAATTCGAGTTCTGCGTCATCTTCACGCTTGAGTGCATCGGCGACGAGCTTGTTAGTCGATTCGTCGAGGGTCTCGATTTCCGTAACATGACGCGTCGTGATCACCGAGCGGTCACCACGTAGTAGCACCTTGTAGCCTTTAGCTTTTTTGCTTTTGCCTAGAATAAAACCGGCGACCGTGTGAGCTTTGAGGCTCTTTTTGACAGGGTCACGCCAGACTTGACACGGCGAACCAAAAACAACGATGTCTTGGAGGCTGGGCGCTTTGCCAGTGAGAATTTCCACCAGAGAAGCTCGCTTGGCGTTGGCACGTGTAGGCTGCGGTTTAAAATGAAAGCTGCATACTGGCACACTGGATCCAAACAGCATACACCAAACCATGTTGAAAATGGTGCGATTCATTCTTTCAGCCTTCCCATTGGATTGAGGCGTTCCAGCTTCTGTTATCTGCCTTTTGATGCCAGAATGTTTACAGAAGAGATCCACCGACATGGTATCAATTCTCCGCCGCCATCCGTACGCAGGACGCGGATTCGGCAGTTGAACTCTTTGCTCGACTGTGGACTCGACCAGGTGATCACTGCAGTTCGACCGTTCGCTGAGAAGATGATTCCGCTCACCGGCGCTTCTCATACTTCGGATCAGGCGATTGCTGACCCTTCGGAAGAATATCACACCGGATCGTCGCGATACGCCTCGGCAGAATCGGCAGTGGATTCGGATGAGTCGATAAGCATCGAGCGAATGTCGTTGGGACCGGGTGGTGCCGCCCTATTGCGCAGTCGAATGCAGCCAATCAAGGTGGAAACGCGATCGGTGGATGTTTCCCCGTCAATTAACGCGAACCAGATAGGCTCAGGACAATTGCAATCATTTTTCGAAGCGGCCATGGAAAAGTTCGTTAAAGATCAGCAAGCCTAGAATCGAGCGATCAACCAAGCCAGCCGATCAGCGATGCCTCAGAGCCCGTCAGAACCGCTCGACCCTGATATCGAAATGGATTCAGTTGGATCACGCCACAGTCGCTCCAAGGAGTATGATCCGGACGACTTAGGCTTAGACGAACAGAGACGACCGGTGGTAGCAACTGCTGAGACGACTAGAGTTGGTGGATTTAATACTCAACGGATCCGTGTGTCAGCGATCGCAGAATTAAAAGAGTTTGCAGGACGCGACAAGGATGAAGATCCAGCGAGAGGCTGGATCAGCAAAGTGAAGTCTGCGTTCCTCCGCGATCAAGCGCCAGATAGCGAAAAATGTTTGGTATTCGGAGATCTGTTCACGAGACCAGTGCGCAACTGGTACGCTCAGCTAAGCCGATCAGTACGAAGTTCATGGAAACCATTACTGGAAAGTTTCATGGTGCAATATGGTGGACATGGCGTGTCAGTGCCAGACAGTATTATCACGCGTGCAAACGGTCGGATGAAAGTCCTTTGGAATATCTGTATCGGCTGAATGTAGCTGGAATGCGAGCAAAAATTCCAATTAAAGATGGATCGCTAGATGCCCGTCGTGAACACGTGGAACATTTCATTGATACTTTGGACGATCGCGATCTGGCGAAACAGCTGACGCTATTACGTTTGGAAGACGCAGGTGCCATGGAAGAAACACTTCGTGCATATCAACGCATGGAAACACGGCAGGGTAAGGCGTCGATGGGATCGCACAAGTTTCGACGATCGATGAAGAACGGCCAGATCATGTGTGTCATCTCAAGCGATCGCTTTATGGATTGAAGCAGTCTCCACGAATGTGGAATCAAACGATTGATAAGTTTATAATCGGGCTTGGCTTCAGGAAGTGCGAAACAGATCACTGCGTGTATGTCAAGCGGAACGATCAAGACATGGTTTTTGTGGCTCTTTACGTTGACGATCTAGTCCTCGCAAGCAGTGACGACAAGTTGCTGGAGTCAACAAAACAAGCTCTTCGTGATAGGTTCGACATGACGGATCTGGGATGTCTCGAATATTTTCTCGGCATCGAAATCGATCAAGATCGCTCTACTGGCAGTGTGTCAATGCGCCAAACCAAGTTTGCCAAGGATCTTCTCAAGAAGTTCGGCATGGAGAATAGCAAGCCAGTCACGACACCACAAGATCCGGGTCTCAAGTTGACGAAGGCGATGTGTGAGGACGGCTGCAAACATGGCGAAACAATGGCAAACGTGCCATATCGAAGTGCAGTCGGCGGATTGATGTATCTCATGGTTGGTACTCGACCAGATCTTGCGGCTGCAGTGGGAGTACTCAGCCAGTTCGCTTCGGATCCGTGTCCGACTCACTGGCAAGCGCTCAAGCGAGTGTTTCGATACATCCAAGGGACTACTACGCATGGGATCAAGTTTCAAGCAGCAAAAGAAGAAGGACTTCAAGGATATTCGGACGCAGATTGGGCTGGAGATGTCGAAACAAGACGAAGTACAAGCGGCTATGCCTTCATGATGACCGGCAGGTGCATCAGCTGGCGAAGCAAGAAACAGCGTACGGTGGCGCTGTCCTCAACAGAGGCAGAATACATGGCGTTGACGGAAGCGGTGCAAGAAGCAGTGTGGCTTAAAGCATTTCTGTGTGAACTCGGTGAGACGAAGAGCGACGAAGTGGTCAAGATCTACGAAGACAATCAAGGATCCATAGCGTTGGCAAAGAACCCAGAGTGTCACAAGCGGACTAAGCACATTGACATTCGCTACCACTTCGTTCGTGAGAAGGTAGAAGATGGTCAAGTGGTGTTGCAATATTGCCCAACAAAAGACATGAAGGCAGACATAATGACCAAGCCAATTCCAGCTGCTCAATTTGAATACCTTCGAGGCATGCTAGGAATTCAAGCGTCAACCGCTGTCAAGTCGAGTGGGAGTGTTGCCAAGATCGCTCCTCGATAAGCGGCAGAACAGAGCTAGGTACCGATATATGGGTATACCGGTAGTTACCGGTATACTTATCCGACGGCGGTTATCCGACGGTGGGTATGACGTCACAGTATGACGTCACTAAAGAAGGTTCTAGAACAATAGGCTTAGATGTAGCACAGGCGAACTAAGGACCTTAATATATATTTACTTTGCATTCTACCAAGTAGTGCTCAAACGGACCTTTTCTCTTTACAACTCGACTTGGTGACGCTTGCACTTTCACCAACCGAAAACAGATAGTCGTCGGAGTGATCCTCACTCTGCGCGATACTTGCACGCTGCGGCCTCTTTCGCTCCCCATTTTCACGAATTCTCACTGGACACTTGGCAATCCAATGTCCATGATCGCCGCAATGATGACAAGCGCTGGTAGTCTTCACTGGCACTTGTCGTCCCTTCTGTCGCCCAGTTTCCGTAGTCATGAACGCTTGTCCTTGGCCATGCGCAGCTCCATCACTGCCACCACCTTGTTCCTTGCGCTTCATGTCTTCGTGCAGGAGTCGAGACGTCACCAGCTCCCACGACAACGAGTCGGCTCTTGACTCCAAAGCCGTAATGAGGAATGCAAACGACTCACTCAAACTCCCAAGAAGCGTGATAAGCAAGTCATCCTCAGTGACTGGAGCTCCAACTGCGTCAAGCTGCTCTGCCAGAGTCTTCATCTTGTTGATGTGCATAAGCACATCATCACCTTCATCCATTTTAGCCGTAAAGAAACGACGATGAAGAAAGAGCTTGTTCGCCAAGCTCTTCTTCTCGAAGTGGCTCTCCAGCCGCGACCATGCATCATGTGCTCCACTGGCAGACCGAACCAGGGGCAGCTGCGAATCATCCATCGCGAGACAGATGATTGCCAACGCCTTCCTCGACTTGCGCTTGAACGAAGACTGTTCCAGCGTAGAGGTCAGTTCCTCCTTCTTGACTTCTCCACTTACCACCTCCCACAGGTCCCGCTCCTCCAGCACCATCTGCATCTTGAACTTCCACGTATGGAAGTTCGAGCCATCAAACTTATTGATGCGCGAGGTGGGAGCGAAGGTGGCGTCCATTGCGAAGGCGAAGTCGGTGTCTTGGGCAGAGAAGGGTCTTGGGCTCATAACCTAAAGAGAAAAGGTACGTTTGAGCACTGCTTGGTAGAATGCAAAGTAAATATATATTAAGGTCCTTAGTTCGCCTGTGCTACATCTAAGCCTATTGTTCTAGAACCTTCTTTAGTGACGTCATACTGTGACGTCATACCCACCGTCGGATAACCGCCGTCGGATAAGTATACCGGTAACTACCGGTATACCCATATATCGGTACCTAGCTCTGTTCTGCCGCTTATCGAGGAGCGATCTTGGCAACACTCCCACTCGACTTGACAGCGGTTGACGCTTGAATTCCTAGCATGCCTCGAAGGTATTCAAATTGAGCAGCTGGAATTGGCTTGGTCATTATGTCTGCCTTCATGTCTTTTGTTGGGCAATATTGCAACACCACTTGACCATCTTCTACCTTCTCACGAACGAAGTGGTAGCGAATGTCAATGTGCTTAGTCCGCTTGTGACACTCTGGGTTCTTTGCCAACGCTATGGATCCTTGATTGTCTTCGTAGATCTTGACCACTTCGTCGCTCTTCGTCTCACCGAGTTCACACAGAAATGCTTTAAGCCACACTGCTTCTTGCACCGCTTCCGTCAACGCCATGTATTCTGCCTCTGTTGAGGACAGCGCCACCGTACGCTGTTTCTTGCTTCGCCAGCTGATGCACCTGCCGGTCATCATGAAGGCATAGCCGCTTGTACTTCGTCTTGTTTCGACATCTCCAGCCCAATCTGCGTCCGAATATCCTTGAAGTCCTTCTTCTTTTGCTGCTTGAAACTTGATCCCATGCGTAGTAGTCCCTTGGATGTATCGAAACACTCGCTTGAGCGCTTGCCAGTGAGTCGGACACGGATCCGAAGCGAACTGGCTGAGTACTCCCACTGCAGCCGCAAGATCTGGTCGAGTACCAACCATGAGATACATCAATCCGCCGACTGCACTTCGATATGGCACGTTTGCCATTGTTTCGCCATGTTTGCAGCCGTCCTCACACATCGCCTTCGTCAACTTGAGACCCGGATCTTGTGGTGTCGTGACTGGCTTGCTATTCTCCATGCCGAACTTCTTGAGAAGATCCTTGGCAAACTTGGTTTGGCGCATTGACACACTGCCAGTAGAGCGATCTTGATCGATTTCGATGCCGATGGCTTTAATGCTGGCGCCGAATCGCATGGAGGAGCGGTATTTACTGCCATCGCGTCGCTTTCTCCGTCAGGACAAATGGCACAGCTCAACTGCGAGCAATCGTAGCTCGTGTGCTGGTTGGTGTTCCGACAACAAGGCGGTTTTCAGGGACGATGCAACAAGAGTCCAGACTCGTGCTATGCTTTCTGGAATGGCGCGACTTTCGCTCTGCTAGACAAACATTGCCTAATAGATATTCCAAGCTGCAAGCAATTCATCTACTCGTGTCAATTTCCTTTTGGCGGACTGTGCAAGTACCCCGACACAGTACCGGACGTGATGCATTCCTACCTCAGCCTAGCGTGGCTGAGCATCGCGGTGCACTCACGCGCCAACATGAACGAGGACGAGGCAAAATGTGAACTTCCCAAGCTCGTAGCGTTAAACACAAAGCTTCAAGTGCCAATCTTTCCGAAGTTACCGACCTTGTCGACGAAGCGAGGCAGTAAATGAGCGAAGTGCAGCGGTATTGCGAAATCGTAGAAGCCAAAAGTTGAGGTGGTCCTGAGCACGTGTCAGCAACAAAGAGTTTCATCTGCTTCATTCAGATTCGGTAGTTAGGCGACATGTTGCGTTCTTACGTCACGATATCAACGCCATCTTCGGTGATCAACACCGTGTGCTCCGCCTGCGCTGATCGTCCACCGTCTGCCGTAGCTACTGTCCAGCCGTCATCCCAGTGAACAATCTAGCATCAAACATTTAGGTATTTACCCTTATAAGCAAGGAATCGACTTCATGTCCATAACAACTGCGTCTCACCTTCGGGCTGCCCTCCGTCAGTGCCGGCTCCACTGTGAATGCCATACCCGGCATCATCTTGCCTGGCTCGTTGTTGCGGTGATGTAGAATGAAAGGCAGGCAGTGAAACTCCTTTCCAATGCCATGTCCAGTGTATCCCGCACGACACCCAGCCCCTCCATGGTTGCCAGTGTCTCCATGGAATCCGTCCAGGAAGACGGAGATGTCGATATTGACGATGTCTCCGTCTACAAGCGGCCTGCTGTCCGGAATGCCGTGTACCACGATCTCGTTTACCGAGGAGCACAATGCCTTGGGAAAGCCACCGTAGTTGAGAGGAGTCGGGTAAGCACCACGTCGTACGATCTCCTCGTGTACGAGGCAGTCGATGTCTTCTGTCGTGGCTCCTGGCTGGCATAGAGGCTTGGCAAACTCACGGATATCTCTGGCCAAAGCGCAGGCGGCACGCAACCGTTGCTGCTGTTCAGCGTCCAGAATAGGGATAAAGGGCTTGACGTCCGACATTTCGCCGCTTGCAGCGTAGGGAGGGTGGATGATGCTCTTGGGGACGGAGCGAACCGACGTTTGGTGGCCTGCGGCCACACGTGGGCGACTGGCAAAGCGTCCGAAGTAGCAGCGCATGGTAAGGACGAAGGAGGTCGGTGGATAATGTCAATGTGGGGACGAGGAAAAAACGAGCACTTGCAGCAAAGGAGGAGGAAGTGATGTATTGAATGTGAAGGAAGAAGCAGTAAAATTGTCTACTTAAAGCCATGGTGGTGCGCTCTACTGGCTGGCTACATTTTAGTGAGATAACGGCCGCCCCGAGCGAGTACACGAGCGAGAATGGGAGACGCAGCAATGGTGAGCGCACCTCTAGCTGGGCCCGTAGCTACGGTAGATAGATATGCAAGGGCCAGTGTGCCGGCGTCCGGGTCCAACTTGGAAAGATCCACAAAAGGCACGCGCTTAGCCAACGACTGCAGGTCGACGCCCTGGTCTATGGCCGCGTACATGCCAGCAAGCGTCGAGACAAAGATGGTCGAGTGGAAGAGGAACGCGGTGCGCCCGTAGCGCTTGAGAACTTGTTTAACGCTAGCAGCCATGATGAGTTTTGACTTAGATCTCGGCTCGACGAGGCTCGTGACGTTACAACGCTTATTCTGGATTGATGCTGCTGTCTGTCGCGATTTGGAGTGAAATTCAATTGTGTCGCAGCTCCTGGATGGTGGGTGGGTTATATTGGTTAACAACGGCATGAAAAACGCCGCTGAGCAAGACGCTAGCATTGACCGTGTCACAACACCATCATGCATAGATGAGGTCTTCGTCAATAAGCTCCAACCTTCACCATTCCATTGGCCCAGCTCGCGTCTCCCGTTTTTAGCGAGTCGTCGCCTGTCCGCTCCAAATTCGTTAAAGCGATACTCGTCTCAAAAGGCCTGTTTGCCCATGTCTGACAAAGCGCAGCGCTTGGTACGAGCTGCAATGGATCACAAAGCTGCTCTACTTCGTGGTGGGCTTTTAGCTCTTCCTCTTTATCATTGTTGACGCTTGCAGAAGCCGAGCAAAGTCCTCACGGACTTCCTAACGATCAAGGCTGATGCCGTCAAACACGCAATTGGTTGGATCTTGGAGCTCGTGAATGTATAGGATCACACCGCGCGCGTATCGATCTCCGTACCGTTGCAGCAGCCTGTGTTTGAGCTCGCCGCAGCGTAAGTATGGGTTAACGAATACACGCCATTCCAACCGCTCATGCGCTTCCACTCACTGCGACACGTAGTGTATCGCATCAACATTAGGACATTGGCTGGGCAAAGTGCGCACTTTCAAGTACCACGGTTGTTCTTCAAGTACTCCTTACTGCTACAATCCCCTACGGTGCACGGTTAACAAGTACCCATATGCACCGTCAACGGGATAGGCTCAAAAATTAGCCGTGATCTCGCCTTTGTTTGAGTTTGAAGTCACGGATATGCTCTTCGCTGATAATGACATCAGCTCGTTTTACATTACTTTCCCCTGTGATGCCACGAAAATGCTATGGCAGGCGAGATGTCTGTCGTGCAGTTTCCAAGAATGCGCAGCAGGTATACAAATTCCTGCTTCTGGTGTAAAGCATACCTCCACACTCTGCCAACTCAGCGGTGTTATAAAGGGGCATAAGTCCACGCGCCGAATCGTCGAGAGCAGATGCCTGTACTTGGAGTGTAGAGTCTCCGTACGTGAAAGGGGCGAATAAAGAAATTCCCATTCTTCTTCTGCAGCTTCTTCAAATTTTGCAGATGCAGATTATATGCTCTCGGACAGGTATGACTTGTGCTTCAACCGTCTCTTCAGCAGAGTCTGCGAAGGATTCCACGAAACCCGAGGTGGACTCGTACTTGTTGCAGATTTTACCGTTTGCAAGATGACAGCGACAATTAATTCCACCAGAGGCTACCTCAACGAGACATTTCGACGTCGACAACACGACCTGCCAACTGCATGACTGACATTTGGCCGCTATCGCCTTCTTTCAAGTTCTCATTCGCGCGATTCTGGATGGATGGAATCAGCGGAGTTCAATCAGCGCAGCTGCTCTCCTGCGCCAGTCTCAAACAACGAAGGTGATGCGACAGTTTTTGCTTGTCAGAGGATCAAAAGAGGAGCCTCGTAGTTACACATTGCACACAATGATGACCCAACTTGTGGGCATCTTGACGAAACAGACGTTAAATTTGAACTCGCCCTAGGCTTGGTACTGCATATCGTTCATGTACAGCAGAAAGCGGTCAGCCTTGTGCACGACATGAGTCGTCGATCACTTCCTGTCTGAAAAATGAGTGAAACCGATTTCATAACTGCGGCTCGTTGCCGACCATCCAGAATCCTATGGCGAAACCAGAAGACGGGAGATTGTGGGGGTATTCAAGTTGTTTAGTTGTGGAACTCTTGCTGCAGTTTCACAAAATCATGTTGCCAGTATTGCTTTTGGCGAAGCGCTCAGTGAAAAGATCTAAGAAGCACATATCAGTGGAATACTATTTTTTACGAATATGGAGGCGAGGAAGCTTCCATATAGGGTTGAAACGTCTCGCTTCATAAGAAAACAAACCTGTAACATTGTACCAGATTCACGTCAAGCGGATACAGTAAGTTAACGCATAGGAGCGCGTAGGTCCGTTTGAAACCGGAAATATCAGCGCAAAACAAACCACAGAAGATATTGTCCAGCGACATACAGACCGAAATCCGCACAAGCACTAACCACCCACCGCCGCACTCCTTTGCATCAGGAGAAATGGCAGAAGATGATTAGACATTGAGCTGAAGCTTGTCGTTTTGTTATCCGCAGACGACAAACTTAAAGCTTCAAAGGTAAAATTGAAGGGCATCGAGCCGATTTCTGATGATCCAACATGAGACGGAGAGTCCACTACGTGCTGCTCAACAGCCGACAATCAACATGAAAGCCTGACCTTAGTCGGTAATCTTTCGGACTTTTGGGCGTTCTGAGAACAAGCAACCTCAAATTTTACCTGTCTGCTAGATTTGCTTAGTAAATAAAAAATAGTTGCGACTTCTTTTTTTGCACAAGTTGACATGCAAGTAGATGCTCGAGACTTCGCATAATCCATTGCAGTGGAACGCACTTGAATCGCTCCCGGGTTAGTATCGCATCTGCAATTCCCGCAATAGAGCAACCCTGCGAGTGTTCTAAGCCAAGGAACTGGTGATCAGATAATGGTCTACAATCAGAATGCATGCATATGTGATCCTTGAACGCACCTCGGAGAAGCTGCAGAAGCGCTGGCTTCAACACCGCCTCAAAACTTAATAGAACGTGCCGATCTGCCGCATCATCTTGCAAAAACAGAAGTCCCGCGCGACGCAACTCACGGAAGGTATATTGCAGCGCACGAATTCTCTGGTTCTTGTCTGTTGCTTTGTCGTGTCCACCAGCCTATTACAAATCAAGGATATGCTAGTAGATAATAGGCTCACCGCAGCAACACAATACAAGAGAGGTCTAACTGACCATCACGACAAGTCCAGTCGAGCTGATATAATCACTGAAAGTGATACTAACGGGTTCCTTGGTATCGTTTCCGTTCTGCAGGAGAAGAAGCGACTCTAGCGTTTCCAATAACGTTTCATCATAACGACCACGATCGCTTCGACTTAGAAATTTCTGCTTCATGCTGACACTGATGCACAGACTAAAAAAAGCCCCAGCAGCAATATCCTCCCAAAGTGTCTCGCTCTTTGCACCATTGCTATATTTATCCTGTGAGCCACAAGATCCACTAGCAGCAGAATAATACGTCTGAGCCAGTTCCATCACTTGGATCCAATGCAGCAGCTCTTCATTTGGATCTACCACTTTAGTGATTCGAAGGATTCGAAGTTCGCGAGGCCTTTCACAGACAAGAGAAACAAGGAGGTAACGTTATAAGAGCATACACTACTTCAGTCTACGTCCATCAGGCAACTGACAGTTCAACAGCGTCCCAGTTCTTCTCAATATTGAGTTTTCCCTCTACATGCACAAGGTCTCCCAGCACCACTGAAACTTGGACGCCCTGTCCCCACAACACCGTCTTGATGAGTGCAGTGCCGTCGTCCACCAGAATTTCCACTGTCTCACTCCGTCAATCAGTAAAAGAAGGAGGTAGTTGACAGACCTTTTCAAGACTGGTATCTCACCCCGGTCAGCTCGAAGTACAATAGACACGACCACTCCGATGCACTGGGCTTTGGTCAAGAGATGCGCCCTCCACAGTCCAGCTGATTTCCATTGCCACGCGTGACTTCCTGGAAGACATTTAAACTCGAGCAGTTCGCGATCCACATGGACACCGAAGAGCTTCACAAAGCTCTGGAGACAAAAAAACATGAGATTGTGTATCACTCGCAATTCTCGCGATTTACATGGGTCTGCATTACCCACGTAAGGGGGTCCTTCCCGAGGTCCCGCATATTTTTCTAATGGAAGTAATTTATTTTAAATTACGACTGAGATGCTATCACGAGATGTCTTTTTGACAAAAAAACCAATATGATACTGAAATAAAAACGCTACATTATAATGACTAATATATAAAGTGTAATCTCGATATCGATCAAGATCCGCTAGGATATTACATTCGGGTAGAATACGTAACATTATACTCTTAAAGTGAAAGTTCTACCATAAAGAAAAGCAGAAAATGGTATGCCAAGTAAAGGGGAAAGGGGCGAAAGCGAATGCGCTAGAAGTGGCAAGTGTAGAGACCGCCGAAGTCGCTGGGTTGCCAGTGAAATGATAAGCCGGAGATGGAGTGTAGGAACATGATTAAATATTCGTCCGAATTGAAGCCGCCTTGGCGCGGCGGAGCGGCTTAGCACTAAGAGCCCCAAAACCAAAAACCAGAGCCAAAGGCGTGTCAAATGCGGGAAGGCTATCGGTGAAGCAGAGGGGTCACGTGTTAATGTAGTTGGGAATGTCGGATTCAGACGCGGGCAGCATGAGGAGGCGAGAATCCATAACTGCAAAGAGGATTCGACTTGTAGAAAGCCGAATTAGTGAATCGTTCTTGAGCGGAGTGCTGGGTTGGGACTTGGTGCTTGAAGGTCCAAAACAGAACAGCCCAAAGAAGGTGTAGATAAACCATCGAAGAGCAAAAACGGATCCACTTAAAAATCCCGTAACTATTCAGTACGGAAAGTCATAAGTTGGAGGGTATTACATTCGGGACAGACCACAACTAAACTTTCTTTAGCACACACGTCTTCTATACAAGGTGCTGTTTTCCGGCAAAAAAAGTGTTTCATCCGCCGATTCCAGCTGGAACCATGCAATTCATAAAATCTGTTGGAGTAGGTTTCAACTATTCCGCTATACATGTATACATTTAGGTAGAAATCAATATACGTTGGAGTGGGACTTCGCATACTAGGTACGCTTTGCGAGGTCTCCCCTTAGTCTAAGATATCTCCTCTTAATAACAAGTTGATAATTTGCGTGAGACGCATTCCTTGTTATAGTAAGTCTAATAGGGTTATGAGCCCAAGTCACGCTGACTCGGATGAGAAGAACAAGGGTTTTACGATTGGTTCGTCGGGAACTCCCGTCCGGTGGGATGGCGAGGACTGGACCTTTTACAAGTATGCTATGCTGAACGCCTTCGAAGAGTCTGTTGGATGACATCGCCAAGGGCCATGTGGTGGAGGAGGAAGACTGGGATGAAGAGGAAAAAGGGAAGTTCAAGAAGAAACAAGCCAAGATCAAGATTTTGATCCAGGGTTCCCTGTCCATGAGGCTTGCCAAGCAAGTGATGTCCAAGTCGACGGGCACGGAAATGTGGAAGGAACTGATATCGATATACTAGGGCAAGAATAATCCCGCCATGACGGCACAAAAGGTGTACCGCCTCCAGTGCGAGCTACTCAAGACCAACTTACGCGAGCGGGACGACGTGCGGAGTCATCTCTACAAGCTATTTGACACCAAGAACAGACTGGAAGAATTGGATTCGCCGGTGAACGATCTACAAATGGTAGACAGGATGTTGCGAAGTTTGCCAACGATCCCGTGTTACAACGAACTCCGACGCAAAGTGTTGTTTAGCTCCAACATGGCTAAATACACACCGGATTTGGTTCGTGAGTTGATCCTTACTGCAGAGTTACGCAGTAAAGATTGGGATAACAATGCATTTGGGAACAGGCAAGGCAACGAGACGCAGCAAAAGTCAAGTGGTGCTCAGCGAAACCACAGCAAGAAGCAAGCTGCGAATGATGGTCACCAAAAGAAATTTGAGAAGCCCTATCGTAGAGGGTGTTTTCTTGTGGTGGAACCGATCACTACAAACGGAGATTGTCCGGACTTGGAGGAGAAACCACGCGAAAGAAAGGCACATCCAAGTATGCGCGATCGGAAAAAGAGTACACACAGCAGGAACAGAAAATGTGTCAAATTACCCAGGTGAATGACGCTGTAAAGAAACGTGATGTGGAAATCGGTAAAGTTGTGAAACAAGTATCCCAGGATTTTGACTCATCGCGTTGGTATTTTGATACTGGAACTAATGCACACATCACGGCCTGCAAGACGTATTTCACTACATTGCAGAACATGGATGATTGCGATTGGAATCCCCAGATTTCGGGTTTTGCTAATGGAATTGGGGCCAAGGCGGAAGGTTTTGGAACAATCATGCTGGCGGTTATAATTGATGAACAAATGACATTTTGCTTGTGGAGAACGTGTTGTACGTGCCAAGTACAGGGTGCAACTTGTTTTCGCCAGGTCTGGCCTTGGATCAAGGATTCCAATTATCCTGGGAACCCAACACACGAATGTTCGGTATGACCAAGAATAATATGGAGGTCATTCGCACGACGCATGAACGTCACCTATGGACATTTACTGCTCGCAATATCGAGTGCGCTATCTAAAAGAATACCAAGATACTAAAAAAAGCAAGTGTATGCAAATTTTGCAGTTACAGACGGTGTCGAGGACATCAATGTGTGGCACGAGCGACTAGGGCATACCTGCCCCGAGTACATTCGACTAATGGTTGACCGCGGTATGGCGGGGATCATGCTCAAGCGTCGAGGAAAGGTGGACTGTGCAGACTGCCAATTTGGTAAACAGCGGTGCACCTGCAGCCTCGGCTCCAGTATCATCGAAACCACCCCGAGCTGTGAGAGCGATCCACATTGAATGTGGTAGCAGCGAATCGGAATCAGACCTCAGCGAGTTGGAACCGGACACAGATCTTCGCCATATTTATATGGTTACAACATCGGATCGCACGAAGAGTTCAAGCGATGTTCCGATCCGACAAGGTTTCTCTACTCCAACGAACAGTCATGATCGTTACGCGAATGGTCACGATTGTGGTGTGTCGTCGAAACCATGTACCCACTATGGATCAACCAAACACAATGACAGAGGATGTTGGAAACGACTTACCTGCCAAAAATGTGGTCGAAAAAGGCATCCTCGGACAAATGTTTTTCCGTATGTATCGCCTGTGGAGAGATACACGAGGGGGGGAAGTGCCCGATGGAAGAGTTCTACAACACGATTTGCCAGTGGTATGTACCCACCAAGCACGCTGGAATACTTCCACCGAAAGCAGAGGAGATGTTAAACTAGGACGCTCGCCAGGTTGGAATCTGGTACGAGCTGAGCGTTCTAGGCTCTGCATTTATGCATATGTTGAAGGGGGACGGACAGACTAAGACGCTAACTTACGAATTGATACAGCTGTCAATACATGTGGTTTGAATTTAAAAAACCAGTGTTCAATGTCAAGTGTAAAAAAGGTTGATGAATATTACCGATCACCTGCTAAGATGGAGCTCGATCTAGCGCCAGGTGAATCACGTGGATATTGGAAATATCACACACCTGGAAAATGGTTTAAACAGGCCAAAGCAGTGGGCAAAATCAACAATGAGAAAGCCACTTTGCTGTTTGACTCTGGTGCTGAAGTCTTTATCATCGACACAACCTTTGCTCGTAAGGTGGGATGTGTCATCGATGAGAGCCAGAAGCAAGAATGTGTGGGAATCGGCGAGAACATGTACATGACGGAAGGTCGAACCAAGATCAAAATCACATTAGCTGGATCACTGGTTTATTATTTTGACGCTTGGGTCGGTGATCAGTCTGGTCAGGAGGCGATCTTAGGCATGGATTTTATGGTTCCAGCTGGGATACGACTAGATCTGGCGGATGGAACACTCTGTTTGCCTGATGAGATCCAAATCCACCTGGCAGGACGACGGCCTCCATACTGATCAACTATGCAGGTAATTACTGCCAACGATCAACATGTGGTAATTCCAGTGGGCGATTCGACAGAAGTGAAAATCGGCGTCAGTTTCCCTAATGCTACACTTTGGGTAACACGAGACCCTAAATGGGTTCTAACTGTAACTGCAGGACCTGGCAAGATGAAATATCTGCAGCTGACAAATCTCGGTGATCAAGATATAATCCTCAGACAAGGAGCTGCGCTAGGTATGTGGATGGCTAGCGATATGATACCTCGGGCCCCTGGATATGTTTCGGTGGGATCACGTCGCTACAACGAGTGGCAGACTCTCGCTTTTGAAGCGACGGTAGATCGAAAAGTAGAACCGCCAGATGAACTGACAGGACCGCTGGTCGACCACCCACATTATCCTACACCAACTAAGATTTTGATTCGTCCAAAGAAAGTTGAGAAGATCACGTCGCAATCTGACGAAGGAATGATTAACGAAAATGAGACTCAAGGCCAATTCAAAGACAAAGATCACCTTGACAGTGAAGACCAACGACCATCAAGATCACCCGTTGTAATTAATGCGATCAAAATTGATGGTCAGGGCGATCAATTACCAGATCGATCAAATGATTTAAAGGTGACCGATGAGATCAATAATAATGATCATGTCAATCAAGTACCAGATCAAACGAATGATTTAAAGGTGGTCGATTCGATCAAGGATGAGGATCATGCAAATGCTGAATATAAACAGGGACAGTCTGATCAAGGGAGCAAGAAGTCCACTACAACCGTGATTGAAGAAGTCCCAACGAGAGAGGTATCACCCGAGGTAGCAGTATATTCTCACGAAAGTGGTGAGCTGTTTGCTGAAGATGTTGATCAACATATGGCGGTCCTGCCAGAGTTGGTCACGTCTACGGCTGAGGTAATGATTGATGATATTCAAGTCGGCGACCCTGGAGTGCCACTGACGAACGATCAAAAGAAATTGCGACAATTGATCTGGAAGAATCGCCATTTGCTCATAGGAAAAGGCAATGCCTTACCTCCTGCAGCACGTGGAGCAATTTGTGACATTGATGTCGGGGGAGCAAACTCAATTGCACAAAGAGTACGACCTGTGGCACCAAATTTCGAGAGAAATTAGCCGATTTAATCAAGGGACTATTATCTGCCAAAATCATTCGACCATCTACATCACCATGGGCTTCGCCAATCATGGCAATAATCAAGAAGAATGGTGAAGATATACGGTTATGCATCGACTATCGACGAGTGAATCAATTAACCAGATTGATGGTATATCCTATGCCACTAATTAGTGAGCTTTTGCAGGATATGGATAAAGCGATGTGGTATTGTTCTTTGGATATGGCAAGGGGATTTTGGGTGGTTGAAATGACGGAACGAGCTAAAGCAATCTCTGCATTTATTACGCCGTCTGATTTATTTGAATGGTTACGAATGCCTTTTCGTCTGAAGAACGCTCCTCAGATTTACCAGCATTTAATCGATAATGCTCTATATGGATTTTTGAAAATCAGTACAGATCCTAGCTCGACCACTACTGGATTGTCAAAGCCAATCGACGTGTTTACCGAAGATGAACCGGATACCGACCCAAGACCATCGGTGTTAGGTCGGAGGTCATATATTGACGATATACTGATACCAGCCACATCGTGGACCTCTCTGTATGAGAAAGTGGAACGATTGCTGGAGGTGTGTGACCAATGGAATTTATCGATCAGTTTGACTAAGAGTTTCTGGGGACGTCGTAAAGTGGATTACCTGGGTCATCAAGTTTCTCTTGCAGGTTTGGAAGCTCATCCGAAGGATTTAGGATCGCTCGTAAACATTCCCTTTCCTCAAACGTTGCGATCAATGCAGTCGTTTTTGGGAAGTTTGAATTACTACAGTCGATTTATTGAGGACTTTGCGATTTATACGTCTGTGCTCTACGAATTGCGGGAAGCAGATTTCCATGACTTAAAATATAATTTTTTTATTATTTTAATTGCCTTTTTTATCTTTTTATAATTTCATATTATTTTTCTGATCAATTAATATATTTATTAGTCAAGAATTTCGTCAACAAATTAAAGAACTGCTAACTAATAATAGAATTTGGAAACAAAGATTACTAAAAACTTTAGAAACAACACGTTAGTTACTGACTACTTTTTAAGGATTTTAATTTATTTAATCAAAATTATAAATTATTTTAATTAAATAATTAGTTAAAACTTTTAAATAATTAAAAATCATTTTAAAAACAGTCAACTTCCCCGATGTGACGGGCGGTGTACAAAGTCCAGTAACATATTCACCGCAACATGCTGTTCTGCGATTACTAGCCGCGTTAATGACGCTCAGAAAACTATCACTGATGCTAGACCGGGTCGTGATTGCAATTCTCAAGATGGGTACAAACGCGATCCAGTCTCCAATAATGGGGACGATCGAAATTCCGAAGGCGAGAATCGTTGGGAAAAGGTTATGATCTCATTTACTTTGCTTAAAGCAAAAATAGCTGCAACACCGATCCTAAAACATTTTGATCCGGATCGACCGCCTGTGGTTGTGGTGTATGCCAGTAAGTGGGCAGTATCAGCTGCTTTACTTCAAGAACATGATGGAATATATTGGCCTGTCACTTTCTCCAGTCGTACGTTGAAGTCTAGCGAAGTCAATTACGGGATGGTGGAGAAGGAAGTGTAAGACCTCCTCTGGATACTTGATATTTGCTATACTATGCTGGTTTCACGCGAGATTACAGTGCTTACGCGACACTCAACACTGGCTTGATTATTGCAATCTTCGGGACTTAACGGGAGATTAGGAAGATGGGCAGCATTATTTCGAACTGGACTCTCGAGATTCGCCGAAGTGAGAAGGCGAAGATGAGATATTGGGTACACTGGCTGCGAGTATAACTCCCCGTGAAGAAGTGGACGAGATTTTGATTGCGATTGCTCCGCGAAAGCAGCCAAGACAAACAAAAAGCATGCAACCACCCACGGTCGAATTGGGCGAAAACCTCCTAGTAATGAGTTTCGATGGGTTGGCCAGAGTGAAGAAAAAGTGTGGAGCATACAGCGCGATCATATGGAAATTGCCAGAATGGACGATCGTAGCTGCCGTTTCTGAATTTGCTGCCGATCTGACCGTGAACGAAGCAGAATATCGAGGGCTACTCCTCAGCTTCGATTTGCTTGCTGATCAGACCAGGGGACGCATAATTATTTGCGGTGACTCCAATTTGGTGATTAGGCAAATGCGTGGTGAGATCGACTGTAAAGAACCAGGTCTGCAATTAATGCGTTATAAAGCTATGGAAAGACTTCGATCGTGGCCCGCCCATGAATTCCTACATATGAAGCGAGACTGGAATCAGAGCGCCGACCGATTAGCAGGTGAAGCTTTACTTGAGGAGAAAGGCGTAATTGTTGTTTCTGATCAAGATCGCCAGGACCTGATCACACTTAATCGGTTGAATGAGTTGCTGATACCAAGTCAAGTCGACCAAATAGTCAAAGTGGCTGGAATCGCACGATCAACTACGAGAAACGTTGTCAGCCTGGAGTTCTACAAGAAGATATCGTGCAACAATTACGGATCGAGCGTATCAAACAAGCGCAAGATGAAGAACGCTGGATTGCTAATCTGAAGACGTACTTGATTGGGGACGTCACCAGATTAACGGCAGACAAAGCGAAGTCGAGTGCCTTGATCGCGCAAAGTTACAATGTGGATGAAAGTGGATTGTTATTTTTCTGCTCCAGCTCGGCTGTGACATCGGATGATCGAATGGAGGTAGAACGTTTGGTGGTGCCGGAACTGTTACTACAAGATTTTCTACATCACTACCATACTAGTCTGGAAGATGGTCACCAAGGGATAGGCAGAACCTATCAACGGATAAAAATGAATTTCCATTGGCGAGGAATATACCGAAGTGTGCAGCGCTATGTAGGCGAATGCGTGGATTGCGAAACGGGCAAAGGACGTCCATATGATCGTGGCAGATCGCCAGACAATTTGCAGGCAACTTACCCATTCCAAATTCTGGCTATGGATCATATTCCGTCGTTGCCACGATCGTCCAAAGGGAACACAGAATTACTGCTATGGGCCGATCTGTTTTCTGGTTATGCGATCGCAAAAGCAAGCTCATCTCGAACTGCACAGACGATCGCTGAGAATTACGAAGATGTGTATTTCGACGATTTGGTGCAAGTGAGGCGATACGCCACGATCGAGAACCAGGATTCATGTCTAATTTCTTTCGAGCTTTTAATCGAATCGCAGGACAGAAACAGCGGGCCACCATGGCATATAGACCGCAGGCAAATGGCACTGCCGAACGTATGGTTCAGACTTTGACACGAGCGATCAAGATGTACGTTACCGATGAAAACCAACAAGATTGGGACCAATATGCAGAACGATTGACTTTCGCTATCAACACTGCACAAGATCGTGTTTGTGGAGATACACCGTTTTATCTGATTCACGGTTGGGATCCACGATCAACTTTGGAGGCCACCCTACCATTAGGAAGCACCAAACCACGTGATCGAGATGCAAGACGATGGTGATATGGCATACAACGCCATTATCCGCGTGCCAAGGCAGTTGTGAACGATCGACTGAAGATTGAGATCCAAGATCGAGCTGATCGCCATAATGCAGATTACGATCTTCTTGAGATAGATCGCGGATCGCAGGTATGGATTTATTTGGATCGGGTTAAGGATGGCTATGCTCGAAAGTTAGCCCATATGTGGCACGGACCGTTTCGTATAGCCGAAAAATGCGGCGATCATGCTGTACGATTGGAGATCACAGGTACACCATACAGGTTATTCCGGTGGTCCATGTTTCCAAGCTGAAGCAGGTTAAAGAGTTCCCGGAACGTTCCGCAATGATATTGAGCGTGATCGAGTCGATTTTGATGAAGCACTATTGCCAGAAGACAGTTGGGAAGGTAATCTAGATGAGAATGAATTCGAGGTGGAAAGAATTGTTGATGTACGATCGGGTTGAAAAACACGTTACGGTCGAGTACATCGCCAATTTTTAGTACACTGGAAGGGTTATAGTGATCCGTCATGGGTGGACGAGGCAGATTTGAATTGTGGCACTTTGATACAAGAGTTTGATCGCAATCGAGCGAGTCGGAATCGTTTTAAAGTGATGCAATCTCACGAGGAGGAACATCGAGATAACGACGATTGAGTTGTTAGGGGTGGTGAAGATATGTAAGACGGTTACATACTGAGGTGGAAGGGAATTTATGTTATGAGTATGAAAATCGGAGGTCAAAGAAACTACGATCAGGGCCAACGAACCGAAAAGAAAAGAAGCCGATCGCAACTACGATCCGATAAAGACAAAATTGAAGACATGCTGGACGATCGATGTATTACATGAAAAAGAATCACTTCGTTACGTATTTACCGAGAAGACGGGAGATCGACGATCCGGGATGATCGGCGATTGTGGAACGATATTGCGTTCGCCAGGGTTCTGCAGCACTCAGTAGAGACGCAGCAATTTCCAGAATTAGGGACGTCGCTCAGTTGGCTGCCAAATCCAGGGTACTACGTTCGTTTTTTCATCAGACGTGGGAAGTGCAGAAAGAAGGGATTCAGCAGAATATCCAGATCGCAATGTCCGTCGACTATGCCTTGGAGGATAAACTTGAGCACCACTTTCCAGCGAGCTTTCGATCGCGAACGCCTGTGTTTCCGTTGTTGGCAGAAATTGGCCAAGTCGATGTCATCTTGACGTTGCTGGCTTGTGATTGCTAACACATGAGATGACTCCCACAAGGCTTAGAGATGACGATCCTCGAAACCTTAATACACTTTCGCTAATTCTTGGAACCACCCAGTAAGTTGGAATGAAACCGGAGAGACCGGTGTAAGAAGGATTTCCCATGGTTTTCGAGCGTAGAACGCAGTAATCTGAGCGGAGGTAATTAAATGTGGTGACCATTCACCGTCAGGAGGTGCATGAACTGGACCAACCTGGATTGGGAATAGATATCCTTTTGGCTTGACGAAATGGCGATATAAATGATCCATATCCAGCTCAGCTACGCTTGTTAAGCGGATTCGCCTGGCCGACCATGGAGCAACTTGACTAGAAGATCGGATAACCCGCTCACGGTAACCTGGGATCCATTCTCGCCTGGGTATGGTAGTCGGGGGAAGAGCGGAAAATTCCGCTCCGATTGGTCCCGACGTTTCGCCAGAGCTGTCGCATATTCGGCACTCTGAAGGCGCAGGCCGGTGTATCGGCACAGCAGCAAATCGTAATGGTAACGCATATACTCCAAGTACGGACGTGCGGCTGCACACAAGTTTTGAATTTCGGTTTCGAGTTAATCACCGCGGATTATCTGAAGATGTAGAGCGTCCTGGATCAAGGCATAATTATTCACGACTTCTTGCTGAGATTCCAGCTGATCCAGAAGGGCGTAAATGGGTGCCACGGAATTGCCCAAGGTTGTACGATCCACAGAAGAAAAAGCTACTCGACTGCTCGGAAATAGCAAACCCGATCGGTGATGATGAAATTGTCATGGTTGGAGAACTTTGGGACGCTGTAGACACTATGGTGGGAACTGAAGCAGGAGGTGGCATGGGAGTTGACGATTCTAGGGCTTCTGAAGTCATGGCTGAGAAGATGCAGAAGACAAGAGGTTATGTGATGCACGGATCGGCCGTCACTGGATAACGGCGATCAGTACAGGGGACGGTTGTGGAGAAGTGGCTCAAGAGAAATGGGACTTAATACTGATCGTGGACTAATTGACCAGTCAGAAGCCGAGTCGTTAGGTCCGATCAGTACCTGTCACACCCTGGACCCTTCAAACGTGATATGTGGGTCAAAGTGATATAATTTCTCGATCGTCGATCAGTATCAGATCGCGATCGACGACCCATATGGTGGTTAGGGTTATCTCGGCAAACAGATACTGGACACGTGGCATATACTATCGTATAGAAAGGCATAGTCATAGGTTTTAGCTTTTATTGGTTAACATTAAACAGAGTTCGATTATACTTCTAACACACGCGTCGACTTCTCTCTTCCGGGCAGGATCTTTGGCCTCCCGACATCAAGAACTTCGACAGCGTCTACAGAAGGAGCAACACCCCTGGATTGTTTGGCCAGGATTCAAGCGACTCTCAATCTCCTCCCAAACTGCGACTGGACGCAGCAAACAAGTAAAGGCAAGGCCCCGGCAAAGAGATCAAGTGGTCAGAAGACAAGCCGGTGGACAAGGAAGCGATCTAAAGGGTAGATCGCGGCGACTCAACAAGAGCGCCCAAGTAACCTGCGATCTCGTGAGGAATTTCCACGCGATTGTTCCTATCCCCAAACCCAATCAAGACTCGACATCCTCCAAGTCACCGAGAAGAGTGCAACCCGCCCTGCCGACGGGTACACAAGGTGAGGAAGGCAAGAAAATACTACACACGGAATCGGGGTACCCCCTCTGTAGTCGGTCGTCTGGGCGCCGTTGGTTAGTGGTGATCACATCGTCAAATTTGTGATTGCACTACGCCACAAAGAAATAAACCAAGGATAGGCAATCATACCGGAGGTGGACCCCTCACCTGAAAATATTGAGGTGAAGGACATATAGATTCCTGATCCGGATGAGAATACTGGACCGTCTGCGACAGATAATATGGAAAAAACGACATATGTTGATGGGGAAAGGTAACGCCCTACCACCAGCCACCCGAGGGGCTATATGTGACATTGATGTGGGAAATGCAAGGCCGATTGCGCAGCGCGTACGGAAAGTGGCCCCTCAACTCAAAGAGAAGTTAGCCGACTTGATCAAGGGGCTGCTATCAGCGAGGATTATTCAATCCTCTATCTCGCCATGGGCCAGCCCAATCGTGATTATTGTGAAGAAGAATGGAGTGGACATCAGGTTGTGCATCGACTATCGATTGGTGAATGACTTAACCCAACTCATGGTCTACCCTATGCCTCTGATTAACGAATTATTGGAGGATCTGGATGGAGCATTGTGGTATTGTTCTCTTGACATGGCGAGTGGTTTTTGGGTCGTCGGTATGACCGAAAGGGCGAGACGGATCTTGGCCTTCGTCACCCCGCTGGGATTATTTGAATGGCTTCGGATGCCATTTGGGCTCAAGAATGCACTTCAGATATACCAGCGACTGTTGGCAAATGCTTTATATGGGTTTTTACAAATTCCTCAAGGAACCAATTCAAATAAATCAGAAGATCTGTTCGCGATGGGGGAACCAGATGTAAAGTCGGGTCGCTCGATATTGGGTCGACGATCATATTAGACGACATTCTAATTCCCGCCGAATCGTGGGATATGTTATGCAAGAAGGTGGAGCGACTGTTAGATGTGTGCGACTATTGGAATTTGTCGATCAGCGCGATCAAGAGCTCGTGGGGATGTCGGAAAGTCGACTATCTTGGACATCGATTATATAGAGGGGGACTAGAGGCCCACCCGAAGGACCTTCAATCTTTGGTCGGCTTACCCTTGCCGACGACACTGAAAGCGATGCAATCATTTCTTGGAAGTCTGAACTATTATAGTAGGTTCATTGAGGACTATGCCGTGTACGCGTCGATCCTTTACGAATTGAGAGAAGTGGATTTCCACGCATGGCGGTGCAAGTTAGAGATTAACGACAGTGCGACGCGAGTCCAAGTTTCTCAAGAATAAGATTGCTACAGCGCCCATTCTGCGACATTTCGACCCGGCCAAAGAAGCAGTGATTATCGTCTATGCGAGTGAATGGGCTATCTCGGCGTCATTGGTACAAAATCATGAAGGCTTACTTATGCCGGCATACTGGTCGGAGTGATGAAGAGAGTTTAAAGCTAAAATTTTGGGGCCCAAGTTAGCGTCCATGTTAAGAAGGGAAATGGGCCGATAATTGCTCGGTACCGTTCGATCTCCATGCGTGTAGAGCAGCGAAACTGCACCCGCCATTGAAACTTGGTCATTTTTCACTTCTGACGTTGTGCATCGTAAGCCACCTCTAAATAACGGCTCCGAGGGGGTAAACAACGTTATAGTAGTCGAGATGGCGTCATCCCGAACGCCGTGGTCTGTAAAGCCTAGTAATAATGCGGGCTTACTTGGACTTGGGGGCTGTCCAAGTAAGCCCGGTCCGCCTGCGTCAACTCTAGTAGTCGAGATGGCGTCATCCGGAACGCCGTGGTCTGTAAAGCCTAGTAATAATGCGGGCTTACTTGGACTTGGGGGCTGTCCAAGTAAGCCCGGTCCGCCTGCGTCAACTCTGAGGTCGTATGCCGTAAAGCCGAGAAAGTCCCATGCGATCCCGCTTTGGTTTCGCATGCCCATATTCCTGAGAGGCGAACAAATATATTAGACTACATATCAGACCTATGACGTACTGCAGAATATGATACTTGATCTCGTAACACGTTTTGGCTGGAACATAAAGCATTGCCGCCTAGGTTGAAACTGACCTTGCTGCAGGGAGATTTAAAACTTTGTCGATGCCTCAACACCCGCCCCCCTTCCGGGTCGTACCCTGCGCTGCCTCTCAAAAGGCGCGCAGCAAGAAGAAGGCTTTCTCCCACTATGAGGGACTAGCGACGTGAACTGGCCGATACCTCTTGCGGCGCCAAGGACCGCCACTTTCTAGTTGCCAGAGGCAGCTGAAGAGTAGGTGCGACGCATCGTCGAAGCAGCGAGTGGAGTAGCGCGAGCGAACCTAAGATGAAAAGAGGGATGGAGCCGCTGTTGCGTGGAGCAGACTCTTTTCGTACCGGACATGGAGCCAAATTATCAAAGAATCGAGCCTATAGACAAGTGCTTCTAGCTTTGCGTCCGATAGCTCGTAAAATGGCCAAACTAATTGCGTCACCATCGATGAAGTCACCGATTGAACCGATAATGAACCTAACGAGTGTTTGCTTGGCTGCTGATAGATATCGAGTCTACATGTTCAAGCAGACAAGTTGTTTATTATGCGTTCGGCTTCATTGAATCAATCGCCAAAGAGTTTACACACCCTTTGAAGGACAAGATTTCATCGGCACAAAACCACTTAACATGTTAAGCGGGCCAAGAGCATTTTATTGTGTTAAGGCATGTACGTGCGCAACCAATGGTCAGCTAGAGAAAACAGAGAGCCTACAACGAGAAGGGAGAGCGCCACTTTGAAACATGGTTCCTCAATCGGCTAAAAAGTGGTGGTGCTCGTCAGACTTGCTGGAGTTGTCAGAGTCGCTGGAGTCGGAGCCCGATCCTTCATCTTCTTTTTCCTCCTTTTTCTTCTTTTTCTTCTTCCTTTTCTTTTTAAAAAGGCTTCTCTCTTGTGACAGATCATCGTTGTTGAGAATGTCGACATTCTCATCTTCGGCAATGAGGAATCGGTTGGTCTTGTTTTCGACGTTGGACAGCTGCATGATAATGGTGGCCCCTCGCAGCGAAGTGGACACGGCTGAGCTGGGAACAGTCTCAAGACCATCAGTGCTTGTATATAGTGCAGAAGCAGCAACTAGTGCGACATAGTAGAAACGCATTGCTGGACGGTGACAATGCGAGCTTCTACTCCACTGTATGCACTTCTGCTGTCGGAAGATAATTGCAAACTAAAGCGAGCAGCGCAAAAACTTGATAGCCAGACCAGATGCGAAAAAATTCTACATATCTATCAAAAGTTTCCTGATTTGCAACATTCATGCATCTAATCATTCAGCTGAGCTGCAATTAGATTGCTTCATACGGCGAAACCACCTTACATTTAGGGGGGGAATTGAATACATTAACTTTATCCACCTTACATTTAGGTATGCGGTTGGCTTGATACCGTTGCACTACATGTTGGCAAGCCTTGCTTCACTTCGCCAATACCTCCAAAGCTCAGACAAACCATTTACAAAAACTTGAGACGGCGGGAAATCGCCTCCTGATTCTCACGTTTGGCCTCCAATTTAGGTAGTGGCACCGTCTTTGTCGTGATGTGGATGTCTTTGCCCAGCACCACTGTGCTCTCCTTCTGCTTTGCACTGCTGGGCAACCACCACAAGTGGCCTCATTGCATCTAGTACGAAAGCCCGCAGCTCTTTCTACTATAATTCTTCATCACGCTCCGCCTTACTGGTAGCAAAAGACTCATTCGTCGTGCGTCCCGAGAAGTATCAACTCATTGAAGTAGCTGCTCAGAATGTTCAAAATCGCCGACGTTGGCCTTCTGTGCACATTAGCAATTCCCCCTGCGACATCGTCTCTGAGATCACGTGTCACAAGATTTGTCAGATCCCGATGAAAGCCTGCCAATGTGGATCTCTGCGCTCTGTTGCCGCCAGCGCCAATGTATCGCCAAGAAACGGCGCCTCTGGTCACCGAATTGATGGAGCTTTTGTTTTCTACCTGATAGCACGGACGAAATTTCTGAGCACAGGGCTATTGCAGTCACGGAGCCCGTATTCCTATTGTGCAGTATGTTGTGACCTCTGCGTGAATAACGTTCCTGCATTATGGAACACGCGTCTCTTGTGATGGGCTCAGAGCCAAAATGTCAGCTCCAACATGTGCGACGACTCTGTAACTGGCTTCGTAAGTGGCGCCGGGCCAAGGAGCGTATGGTTAGTGGTGCAGTGAGCTCGTATGGACTCATGCTGCTTGCTATCTACTCCTTCGTGAGCTTGGTGGCTTCATCCTTCTTCTCTGCGCTCACCTCAACAGCATCGGGAACAGCAATCTCTTTCTTCTTCTCAGTTCAGCAAGCTTTGTCTAATTTTCAGCCTCCAACTTCTTCAGAGCTCGTTTGCTTCAGCAGAAGCAATAGCAGAGGGCTTGTTCTTCGTACCTGCTCGTAGTACGCATCCAGCTAACCTTCTCCTCAGCCATCAGCATGTCCTATCATCGCGTTCGAAGATGCTGACCTGGTCTCAGCAGGGAGCAAAACCTTGTGATGTCCCATACCAGCAGCAGCGCTTGGTGATGAGAGGCTCGCGTCAAACGCGCTGTCCTCCTCGCTCTCTGAGTCCTTTTTCAAACGGGTCACTCGTAGGCTAGAAGTTATTCGTCTTCGCTGTTGCCTCCGCGGCAACGATGCCGACTCACGGTCAGCGTTGTTACCGGTCACGTTACACCGATGCGGATATGTGATCTCTTGTGGATAAATATATTGCTTTAGACTGCTCACGCAAAATACAGGGTGAGTCTTCAAGTACAACAGGAGGGCGAGTCTACAATTTTGGTCTCCAACCTTCTAGACCACCGTAAATGGCGTGATGAACCGCGGCGGTGTTTCAGTAATACTACAGAAGTAGGGTAGTAGTACTCAATAGTGCTTTATCTCCCACGCTAAATGCACCATTTAGCTCAGTCTGTCTACGAAGACAACGACCATTATGGTCAGGGGTTTGCCAAACATGTAAGTCCAAGCTGACCAACCTCCAACAATCGTTGATAGTAGCAGTGGCTTCAATGGCGCACTGCTAGACAGTGCTGCTTATGTGCTGACACTGTTCGCAGGATCGAATATAGTTGGTCACCACCGATATAGATGGTATAGACGGGGCCACCATAATGTGTCTGCCACTCGTAAAGATGTCTTCTCACGCTCAAATGACCACTTGATGGTTACAGGATATCGAAGTCCTGCCCCCAGGGAGATATGGCTTGATCGAAAAGGCTCACACAAGTGAAAATACCCGCAGCTGGGTGAGCTGGAGTGGCCAAAGTAACCTTGCACAGTATGTGGACTTGCAAGCATGTCGCTCACCGAAGTGAGACCCAAGCTGCCAAGGCCGGGCGATAGAAACCACCAATCTTTTGACAGAGCGATGTTCGACTTGGATTTACAAATAGATCGAGGAACTAGTGTGTTAACTGAAGAATTTGAACTCTCTGTTTTAGTGCAAATGCAAAAAGTGAATATAGTCAAAGGTCCTTAGTTTGCCTGTGCTACTTCTAAGCCTATTGTTCTAGTCTTTTAGAAGCTTCTATCATGACGTCTTCGAATGTCGTCATTAACCGTCGTCGGATAACCGAAGTGCGAATAGAACCCCAGGAAGTATTTGGCCTGTGGGTTCGTCTCGAGTAGCACCCCCTCAAGATCCGCTATCGGAAGCGGCCTCCCCCACCTAGTGGTTAGGGAGCAAAGTAAAGGCCAGGTGGTTAACACCCCTGATACAACCAAGGAAAAGGCCAGGGGCGACAAGCTCCCTGAAGAATTTGGTTATAAGCCCACTCTCGACCAGGTCGTTCGAGTGGCCACCTACTGGCTCACCGAGTGAAGCATATCCACTCGGGTCTCCAAGGTCTTCCTCTTTCAAGGCCGACATCTACATCCTCACCCAAGTTTTCCGAGAAGTGCGACCCGCCAGCCGACGGGTACACAAGGTGAGAGAAGGTCCATACGCGGCGTCGGAGTACCCCTTCCGTAAGTCGGCAGTCCGGCACAGTGAGTGGTTTGGGGTCTCATCACACAGTTTTAGGAGCCCACTCCACCACAATAGTGTGCGTGCCCGGATCTTCGGAAGACGCGGGATTTCACCGCGAGTCCCAAGAAGATGAAGATGTTCAAGTCAAGATTGAGCAAAAGACCGAAGAGTCACTGGAAGACCGATCGCCAGTGACTAAAGAAAACAAAAACAAAGGATCGAAGGATCGACCGGACCTTGAGAGGGGCCCGGTCAACATGGTCAAGGTTGAACTTATTGAAGAGAAACCTAAATACTCTCCCTATGTCCTCGTATAGGACACCTTGGGTCATGATACCTATCATGCTCCAGAGGATCAACAGCCGATGGTGAAAACCGAGAGGCTAAGGTCCCCGAAACAACAAAAAACAAAAATCGCTCAGTCCAAGCCGAGAAAGTTCAGGATGAAGGCGCCAGGTGACACCAAGTCGGTAGACCCCAAGACGTCAGGACCGTCAACCTGGTCGGACGCTGATGTAACGATGGCCTACCATCGACGCAAGCTTGATGCATTTTTGAAGAGCGACCCCGTCACGAAGACCCTCGAGATCCGGCTGCTTGGACAGCTAAGTGGACCGGTGTCGACCCTGCCAAAGCTGCGGACGGTAACAGACGCGATCACTGCGCTAGTCACCCTCCTTCGAGAAGCAGGCATGGTCGCGGGGAGATTCGAGCCGGAAGACTTGTTTGCCCTGGGGTTCGGCAGCATCAAGACAACGTTAGAGAAACTTCACAAATGTTTGAGGATCCTCGTCGGAATAACCCCTGCAAAGTGCGACTTACCCGCGGCTAACGTGAAAGAACCGTCGAGAGATAGCCAGATGACGCTCCAAGACATCGAGGTCCACCCTCAAACGCAAGAGGCGACCTGGGACTTACGGTCGATGCAAGATCTACCGCGAGAAATCCTGCCGCCATGTGCTCAGGTCGCGGCGGGGCAGTCGTTACAAGGGTCATCTGCTACTAGCCACGTAAGCAGGATGCCACTGGGACCGACAGGTGCGGCGTTACTCCAGGCCCGAGCGAGGGACGCGGGGCGGGAACATCGAGCTCACGAAACGGCGACGCATGCAAAATAACGCGTTGTGACGCGTAAAAATCCATACCACACGTGGGTTCCTCAGCTAGAAGGACCGAAGGATCAGCCAGTAGATCTTCGCTACTAAATCGATTCTTCAGCACTGAGAACATAACCGTTGCGATCTTTCTTTGATCATTTGATCCTTGTTGCTTCTCCGGCAACCAATGGAAAGCCGGGCTCCTGATAGGTTGAATTTTCGGCCAATCAGCAAGGAAGAAACTGGAATTTACCCCGCCACGTGGCGAAGATGCCGGGGATCAACCTGGTAGACAATCTGCAGACATACTTCGACGCGGCGATGGCAAGATTCCTTCAAGAGCGCCAAGTACCACAGACACACCCCAACTGGGGAGTGGCCAGAGGGAGACAGGGGGCGCAAATGAAGGCAGCTAAAAACGGCCCGAGTTCAGGTGTACAAGTTTCGAGACATCATACGATGCCTGATGTAGGAATGGAGTCGGTCAGCTCATGCGAGTACGATCCAGATGACATGGACCTTGAAGGACCTCTGGCGAGGATGGATAATGCCACACTGGGACAGGCACCCAACGTGGTCCCCCGCATCAAGCTCTCAGCGACCTCAGACCTCAAGGAGTTCCATGGGAGGGATCAAACCGAGCACGCAGCTGGGCGACTACCGCATTCACGAGAGATCAAGCACCAGACGGAGAAAAGTGTCTTTTTTGGGGGGACAGTTGACCGGACCAGCGCAGAACTGGTACCGCCAACTAGGTCGCTCCGTTCGAGGGGATTGGAAGGATGTATTACAAGAATTCCAGATGCAGTTCTGCGGTTTGGGGGTACCAGTTTCCCGCCAGTACTATCATGCGAAGAAGAGGTCGGATGAATCCCCGTTGGGCTATCTATACCGTCTGAATGTGATTGGACTCAGGGCGAGGTTGAAGATTAAAGATGGGCCGCCCAAGATTCAAAAAGAACATGTCGAACACTATATTGAAACTTTGACGATCCAGAGTCAGCAGACCAGTTGACTGTGCTACGTCTGGCGGATGTGGAATAAGTGGAGGACGTGCTGAGAGCGCGTCAACGAACGAAGGCACGACGAGGAAAGATGTTATTTGGATCAAGCAAGTTTCGTCAGAAGGCACCTACCCTCCTTGACCGACCAAGAGAGATGAACCGCCGCTCTGTGCATGCAGTTCGGACGACCCCGGAAGAATCGAGCTCTGAAGACTCCAGCCTGGACAACTCGGACAACGAAGGGGATTTAAGGCGAGTCTTTCTAATGGAAACGGAAGCGGAGAAGGACCCAAGTATGAGGATTCCAAGGGACCGACCTACCAGAGAGGTCGACCAGCATCGACACCAGGCAGAGGACCCGGGACCCCGCACTTCGTCGGCCGCTCCAAACACGAGATGTGCTCATTATGGGTCCAGGAAACATGAAGACTTGGGATGTTGGAAGCGAATGACCTGTGACCGCTGTGGAAAGAAGGGTCACCTATCGGATCGCTGCTTGTTTGTGTGCCGAGGCTGTGGAGAGATTCATGAAGTTGGGAAGTGCCAGATGGAAGAGTTCTACAATTTGATTCGTCAATGGTACAACCCAACCCAACCAAGCACGCCGAAATGTTGCCGGAGAAGATCGAGAAGATGATAAATTAGGACGCTCGCCAGGTTTGAATCTGGTACGAGCCGAGCGTTCTAATTGCTGTATCTTTGCATATGTGGAAAAGCAGCCCAAGGAAGAGATGAGTATACCAGCTAAGAAGATTGGAAATATATCGAAGATTGGAAACCACCCTATGATCCATGTTATTTCTCTAAATGAACCTAATGATTTTGCCCGAGAAAATGCAGTGATGGAGTTAGACCTATTGCCGGGCGAATGCAGGGGATATTGGAAATACCATGCTCCCACTAGGTGGTTTAGGCAAGCCAAAGCCTCTGGAAAGGTCAACAATGATCGCGCAAACTTGTTGTTCGATACTGGCGCCGAGGTATCCATCCTGGATACCACCTTTGCTCGTAAGGTAGGCTGCCAAATTGACGAAACTGAACGACAAGAGTATATTGGCATTGGGGAATCCGTATATACTACGGAAGGGCGCACTCGCATCAAGATCACTCTGAATGGAAATCTGGTGTACATTTTTACTGTGTGGGTAGGCCCTATGGTGGGTCAAGACGTAATCTTGGGCATGGACTTCATGGTCCCAGCCGGTGTCCGGTTAGACCTGGCGGACGGAACACTCTGTCTCCCCGATGAAGTTCGAGTGAAATCATCCGGACGGAGGACGATTTATGATAACCGAGTGTCAGACGTGAAGTTGGGTCAGTATGCGCAGATACCTGTTGGAGGGTATGTAGAAATACCTCTTAAAAGGTCGACCTCGGAACAGTGAAAAATGTGGGTCACGAGAGGAGAACGGTGGGTTACAACCATGATCCAAGGGGTAGGACGTCGATAATTTTTGAAGGTAACCAGCGTCAGCTTCCACACCTTAATATTGCACGACGATACCAAGGTAGGTGTGGTTGAAGAAGGACCAAGTACCAAGAGCACAAGGGTTCGTCTCGGTGGGCTCTCAAAGATATGCTGAGTGGCTAAATCTGGCATTTGAAGCCACCACTGACCAAGTCGGCCATCAGGTAGACCCAACGGAGGAGGACGAGGGGCCGTTAGTGGAAATACCACAACATAAGACCCCGTCACGCATTTTACAGCAACCAAGGGTCCCAGTCCCAACGATGAACATGTCGCACCGACAGATGCCCGAGAGAGAAGGACAATCGTGCGAAGAAAGGGTGCATCTACGGGAAGAGACCTCTCAAGAACAAAGTGCGTCCAAAGATATTCAACCTACCGGAGCCACCGCCGATAAGGAGGAAACCAAACTGGACGACTCACCGCAGGCAGATGACCAAGTGTGTACGTTTGAGAGTGGAGAACTCTGGGCCGAAGATGGGGAGAAGTGGCTCAAGAGAAATGGGACTTAATACTGATCGTGGACTAATTGACCAGTCAGAAGCCGAGTCGTTAGGTCCGATCAGTACCTGTCGCACCCTGGACCCTTCAAACGTGATATGTGGGTCAAAGTGATATAATTTCTCGATCGTCGATCAGTATCAGATCGCGATCGACGACCCATATGGTGGTTAGGGTTATCTCGGCAAACAGATACTGGACACGTGGCATATACTATCGTATAGAAAGGCATAGTCATAGGTTTTAGCTTTTATTGGTTAACATTAAACAGAGTTCGATTATACTTCTAACACACGCGTCGACTTCTCTCTTCCGGGCAGGATCTTTGGCCTCCCGACATCAAGAACTTCGACAGCGTCTACAGAAGGAGCAACACCCCTGGATTGTTTGGCCAGGATTCAAGCGACTCTCAATCTCCTCCCAAACTGCGACTGGACGCAGCAAACAAGTAAAGGCAAGGCCCCGGCAAAGAGATCAAGTGGTCAGAAGACAAGCCGGTGGACAAGGAAGCGATCTAAAGGGTAGATCGCGGCGACTCAACAAGAGCGCCCAAGTAACCTGCGATCTCGTGAGGAATTTCCACGCGATTGTTCCTATCCCCAAACCCAATCAAGACTCGACATCCTCCAAGTCACCGAGAAGAGTGCAACCCGCCCTGCCGACGGGTACACAAGGTGAGGAAGGCAAGAAAATACTACACACGGAATCGGGGTACCCCCTCTGTAGTCGGTCGTCTGGGCGCCGTTGGTTAGTGGTGATCACATCGTCAAATTTTTGATTGCACTACGCCACAATGGTGCGCGTGCCCGGATCTTCTGGTGATTCTGGATTTCACCGTGAGTCCACTGGAGAAGATGTCAAGATCAAGATAGAACCGGGGATTGAAGCGTCAGTGGAAGAGGGATCGTCGCAGACGCGTGAAAAACAAGAAGGATCCCCTGATCGTCAGCGTTTGGGAGGGACGCAGACGAAAAGAAAACTAAAGAGGAAGATTACGATGGTGATCTGGAAGAAAAACCTCTAACCCCTCCCCAGGTCCCTTCTGGGACCCCCGCGGATCACGCTGCAAAACGTGACCCGCTGGACAAGAGTCTTTCGGTTAAAACCGAAGGATCTTTATCCAGAAACACCCCTACAACGAAAGCCAAGAAGAAGAAAACGAAGGTGCCACGTATAAAGTTGAAGGCACCTGGCTCAGATGTGGATGACCAAGACACGAAGGTGGCAGATCACGACTCAAAGATCGCAGTAATGAAAACCGATAAAAAACCTGAAAATTGGCAATTGAATCAGCTCACGTGGCAATTTTATTAGAAAGAGCTAAAGCGGCTTATTACGGAAGATCCAGTGCTGAAAATATTGCGGCCAAAGTTAATCGGATCGCTACGTGGACCTATATCCGCGCCCAAAGGACTTCGAAAAAGTTAAATGCGATCCGTATGCTCACGCAGTTATTGCAAGAGGCTGGTATCATCCCTGGAGCATTAGATGCACACTCTCAAACCAGGCAACGAAATTTTGGAACTTTGCAGCTGCCTTGTTTTTGTGGGTGCCCACGAAGACGCGCACGTAGTTAGACTTGTAGTCGATAAAAGTGACCACGTATCTGCTGGCGCGCTTGTCCTGTGGCGTGATGGGCCCCTTGAGATCACTGCAGATAACTCCTCCGATCCTGTCGATTGGAGCGTTTTGACCAGAATCCTTTTTTGGTTGAGGAGTTCGTGTTCCCTTTCCTTGTGAGCAGATAACACAGTTGGAACGCTTGTGATCGGTGATCTTGATACCGGATTTTGAGTCCTTAGCAATGCGCTCGATAGAGTCGAAGGCGAGATGGCCCAGACGCGTGTGAACTGCATCAGCGTACCCTCATGTGGCTGAGATAGCCCGCGAGTTTCCTCTGTAGCAGAAAGCACCATGCCAACTAGCAAGTCTTTTGTCATCTATCGGTCCTCGTTGCGTATAGTGTCGACCATACAAACGTCATTAACCATTTGAAATTAAAAAAAAGTTTGACTGTCCTGTTCAATTCTACCGCCGTTGTCGGCAGCGTCCACGAATTGGCAACCGTTCTGTTTGAGTCGACCATACGAAATGAGACGCAGGTCTTTGGAAAGTGATGGCGCGTAGTAAACGTCGGAAAGTGCAATTTCGTGAGTTTCGCCATCGACATACGCCTCGAACGTGACTTTGCCAACATTCGTCACATGCAATTTTGCCTCGTTCGACAGGGTGAGTCCATCTTCATCGTTGCATGCAATTTTGCCTCGTTCGGCAGGGTGAGTCCATCTTCAACGTTGCATGCCACAGCATCGTGGAGTAGGAATTCATCGCCTACAAGGTGGCGACTTGCTCCGGAGTCCATCACCCAATTGCACCGGTCCGTTGAGTCGATAGCATCGCAAATCTTAGCAGTTTTGTCGAATTTGGCCACAGCTAGGGCGAACTGTTTGTTCTTCGTCGTGTTACCACGACCTCCTCCGCTGGTGGGTGGCGTCGGGTAGTTCCTCTTCGGATGTCGAATTTCACCGCGGTTGTGAGACTTTCTTGACTCGCCGACTGATGCAACAACATCGCGCCCCATATGCATGGAATTCTTCTGTCGTCTTCGATCTCGTGAGCCCACGCAATTAATTCTTGAGCGTGTGCAACATAGTCGAGGCGTGCTGGGTCGAACCGAATAAACATCATGTGTTTGTTTCTGGGAGCCGCGTGCTTGACGATATTGTCGATGATTCGTCGCTCGTTTGACTGACTGACACGAGCTAGGTGTACCAGGTACAGGAGGTGTTGAGATCACGACCGAGACGATTCTTTTGGTTTCATGAACAGAATCGATGCTTGCTCATGGGTTACCGTCACTTTGAAGATCTTAAACGTTTCTTCAAGAACGAACTCCAAATGTGGGGATATCGACCACCAGGTTACCACATTCTGTCGGAAGTAGTCTGACGCGGTCGAGTCTTTCTCCAAGTACTCGCCCAATTTGTTTACCTCAACAAGTTCTGCCCACCGAAATCCAGATGCCGTCTCCGCCATTTCTAGTGCTTCCAAAAACGAGAATGCCCACTCGCGAAAACCGCTCTCCAGTCCTACGTAGTGTTCCTTGCCTGTAAATCGCTGGATCATCAGTTTGGACGTCTTGTTGTCAGGGACTGCAATCCAGGCTGCACCAAATTGCGCGATGCCACGCTGATACCGCTCGTCATCAATCTCTTGATATGGCTGAGCCGGTTGCTGGACGCGTTGTCGAGCTGCTTGCGCGTGGAGACTGCCTTGGGCGAATTGATTTACACCAGCCTGAACGTGCTGGCCTTGGTGTAGATCTTGAAGCGTCAATCGGGAAGCTCCAAGCAATCCACCTTGCCGGGCAACTTTTTGGATACCGCTGGCGCTTAGATGATGTGGCAATGATTCCAGAACCATCTGTACGGGGGCTTGACCATCACTTGAGCTCATGATCGGGCTGGTCGATATCTGTCGTTCGAGACCGTCGAGCCTTGCCTTCATCTTCTGAAGTAGCGCAAGCACGGTGACATCTTCGTCGTTCTTGGGCTCGGGGGCTGACGAATTCGTTTCCATCGCTCTCCTTTCGTGAGAGCGGCTTGAATCTTGGAGGTGCACGTTTATTATACTACAAGTTTGCAGAACTTGGGCTCATAACCTGTAAAACTACAAGGTCTGCCGCGCAGGTTGGAAATGAAAACGTGAATATATATTTGTGTTGTTAGTCTGATGTTAACTACCTTCCTAAGATCTTTCCTTGATTTCCTAAAAGTCGCTCGTATCCTTTGGAACTATAAATCTCAGGTGCCTCTTCCGATGAGATGCACCAGCAACTTCAAGGAAGGAATATCAATAGCCTTCCAACAATGTACAGTCGCGATAGCTAATCAACGCTATCACGAGTAAACTTTTGATACATGTACTTGTTTTGTATCGTCGGCTTTCAATTACTCCCTCTGTACACCACCGTCTTTCTCCCCTTGTTATCTTCCCTTTTCCACCTTTTTCTTTTCCTACTGCTGTTCCAACTCGGCCACTTGTGCTCGGTGATGCTCTTCCGGCGTTTCTTCTGGATTCATCTTCGTCAACGACATGATGTCTCAGCTCACGTCGTAGAGATAATTAACTCCTTTGACGTACAGGTGCTTAAGCCTAAACTCATTGGCCGTCTTACTCGTCTGCTTCATGATAAACATAACGCTTCGCAAGCTACCGACCATCCGATCTGCATCTTTCCACAGCAGGAGATGGCACTACATAGCCTTGAGAGCAAAGTCCCAGGCAGACAATCTTTGTCTAAAACCGATAGCGTCGATTTCTGTGTTCGTAGGCAGCTGCAGCTTCGTAAAGATAATTCTGCAGCATCCATTTTGGATTTTGGAGGTTGGAAGGACGCTGTGGGTGACAGCAGACGATATTTTTACTACTACTTTTACGTAGTATTTACTTGGCTGCACCGAAGGAAGCGGAGGTCGCCTGGTCAGCAGCACTGCCCGTCCGCTGCATTCAGTGGCAAACGGCTATGCTAGAACCCAAGTAAGCAATTTTAGCTCAAGCGCTAGCTTGTCCGTCTGCTTGCCGTCTTTGGTTGCACTTAGCTCTCCATACCCTCAAGAGCCCCAATCATCTCGTCAAAGTTGGCCTGCTTCATAGTCGAGAGCTCACCAAAATGGTGCATCTTTTCCTCCCGTTAGGGCCGAGCGTCACGGGTGTCGAGAAAATGGCATCTTGGTCACGTTGTTCGGCGTGTACGAGCACTCGACGACGTCCTTGACACCATTCATGATATCCAGCAGACGTACGGTGCGCTGGCGTACGCCATCGAAGTGTGGCTGACTCCGTGCCGTTCTTGGCTTACACGATCTCATCGCCGCCAAATTGGATGCGTTGGGTGAGCTTGGCGGTATCCTCGTCCGGAAACTTGGCTCTCCAGTGTCGACCGTCTCGGCCTGCCACCACTGGCCATCGGGGATGAGCATCTCGAGTGTGTGCCCGTGAATGCCCTGGTGTCGGTAGAGGGCACGCCACTTTTCAACGAGAATATTGCGCCCGTCACTGTATCTGACATGGCGCGTGCGATTGCAAACGCGCGTATCTTGATGTCCAAAACTATGGTGCCACGAAGCATGTCGTTTACAGACTCGGTTGGAGCAGAGCATAATGTTTATTGCTTTTGAGAGCTTTGGACTGAATGGCAAGCTCGCGTACTAAACACACAACAACACACCTTATATCGTCAACGTGATCCACTCGGCACTATCGAGACTGAGGCGTGGCATCGGTGCGAGCGAAGACTAGCATCAGGGAAAGCACGCATCAAGGTGGACCTATAGCCTGTTAAGATTGAGCTGGAAGCATTGATAAACCCTTTGACGCAAACAATCGACGCCTTGACATTGTACAGAAGGAACATGATTGTATTGTTACGCTTGACAGATATGAGTCAGTCATCCACTACACAAGACTTAGGCTACTGTCCTGGCCGACTAACTCAAGTGGTTTCATAGAACTTGGAAGGACTGTGTGCCGGTCTCCGCAAGCGACGAGAAGGAGTAAAGAGAATGATACAATTGGTAGACTATGCTGTTAATCCGTACAACTTTGAGGTGAAATGTACGAAATTGCTATCTTTAATCTCGACCCGGCAATGGAATAAACAAGCAGGATATTAAGTAGTTCTTGTCGTCGCTTCGAGAGTCTCAGTTACTTTAACTCACTATGTGTCTTTTTCGGAGTCAATAACAGTCTGGTATTTTCAAGATCCAAAGAACAATTCCACCAAGAGCTCAAGTATGTGGCTCGATAGTCAAGAAGAGTTTCGTCACAGTCAAAGGAGCCACAGTGGAGTGAACAATGACCTGCTAGGCGAGCGACAACCTCTTTTGAGTTCCGATAGAGTGCGTACGGCCGCCGCTTTGTCTCCCAGTACTGGATACTCGTCTGCGCAATTGCGTCGGAGTACTCGCCACCGACGTGACTGTACCGACGTGTTATTCTTGGGGGTTCTAGCCACGTACTGGATCGGGATGGTGGCTCTAGCCATCACTGCTTTTACCCATAAGAGTAGTGGATCTTTTGCTCAAGAGATAAAAAGTGGTGTCGATTTCCATGGCCAACCATGTGGCCAAGATCGTTTTGTCTACTTTCCTGACTTTCAAGCCAATCCAGATTTTGGTTTCTGTGTGGATACATGTCCACGTTACAATGGACAAGTCATAACGGTGGTCTTGCCAGTGCAAACTGAGAAGAGAGGTGTGAATGGATCCTCGACTCATGAGTTGCAACAAGTGCACTTTACATCCTATGCTACACATCCATGGGCGTATGTTTGTGCACCAGCTGGAGGTGAGTTGCTTGGTGGATGATAGAGAAAAAGCATTGTATTGAGGGGTGGTCTTTTGTCGGTGTTGATTCGTTCTTGTAGTTCAATCGGAGGAAGTGATGATTTTGCAATTGCAAGACACATTAGGACGCTTTGTGGGAGCCCTTGGAAGTGTAGGATTGAACATTGTAATGTTTGGTGCGTTTCTTGGTAATTGCTGACGCTTTTGACAGTGCTGGCAGGTGTTGGTGATTGCGTCGGGCATCTCGCTGTCGATGGCGGGATTGTATCTGGTCTTATTGCGCTATTGCGGCTGTATTAGTGTCTTCCTCTCGACAGTGGCGATTGAATCCACGCTGGCATACAGCAGTTATCGGCTGCTACATGCGGCATCAGATCCGCTTTCATACGAGAACGACCCGACCATGTTGAGTTCTTTTCAGATCTTTTCTGTTGTCATGTGCTGCGCAGCGGTACTCTTTCTGCTCTTTGCGGTGGTCAATATGTCTCGGCTACTAATTGCTGGCGCATTTATTACGCATGCATCACGTGCGCTGTCCCAGCTGAAGCGACTACTCGTGCTACCGTTCATCTCCTACGTGCTGTTGTTGCTGCTGTTTGGCTGGGGGATTCTTGTGACAGTTTGCATCTTTGGTGCTGGAGAGACGTCTACCCGTATTGCAACGATCTCAGCTGCCTTTCCGTCCTCCATTCGTGTAGTGACTGAGTCGTTCCAAGTGAGTACGAAGCTACGTTGGCTCTTTATTTACCACCTCTGGGGAATGTACTGGTCGGGAAACTTCATCTTGTCGATGAGCGAAATGATCACGGCCACAGCGGTGTCGCTATGGTATTTTTCTCCCCAAAACAGGATTACAGGTTTGAAAGACTTTGAAGAAGCAGACCCAGTGTCCTATTCAGCATACACGACTATCAAGTACCATCTCGGAACGTTAGCACTGAGCTCGGGTTCCGTCGCACCGGTGGAGCACATCCGCTCATTCTTTTTGTACCTCGAACACAAGAACGAATTTGACGCCAACACTTTAACAAAACTCGCGGCCAAGTGTTGCTGTGTAAGCGGATGGGTTTGCATTCTAGCATTGCTATTTGTTTCTGACCACGATTATCTTGTTCTGTTGTACACAGTGCTGTATTTGGTGCTTCAAACGCTGCCTGAAGTACATCTGCAAGGAAGCAGTCTACGTCACTGCAGTCCAAGGCACCGACTTTTACACATCCGGAAAGGTATTGCGTAGTTTCCGTATTCATCACTTCTTTGAGCCTCGGATCTTGACACGTCTGCCTTCTTTGTGCTGTTACTGAGCATAGTTGGCATACACGCTAATTTCGTCGAACGTACTCCGAGTCGGAGCCCTCAGTCAAATTGGACATGCATCGGTCTTTCTAGGCAAACTGATCGTTTGTACCACCACGTGCCTCATCTCGTGGTTTCTCCTTGAAAATGTACGTTTGACACGCCCTTTGGGCTAGCGTATCCAGGATTTTTGTTTTACAGGTCATGTGTTCGCTCTTTTGTATCAGGTCCCTTCGCCCATCCTACCTTTGGTCGTCATCGTGCTCTTCTCCTACAGTGTAGCGCACGCGTTTATGACGGTAAGGTTTGTTTGATGAAGAGATTAGTGAAGTCTTGCTCCTAAGTGCTGGTCAAACGCTTGTGTTGACAGATTTACGAAACTTCAATCAGCATGCTGCTCATGTGTTTCACACTCGACGAAAACTTGCATGGCGGTCGAGATAACTCGACCCACGCCTCGGCGCCGTTGATGCGATCGGTGAACGACCACTTGCGGCCGAAGTGGCAGACAGTTTTGTAGCTTTCGGTCACAAGTAAGTGCTCGATATTCTCGCACTAGTTCTAAAGACAGGTCTTGTCTTCTCCATTCGCCCACTGTAACGTGTGCCGTGTCCCTCATTTGCTCTTTCGTGCTGTTGACGCGACCAACTTTTCTTAGAAAAAACCACCAATCTGTGGACTATTCACAAGTTCTGCTGCGCTGGAAGCTAGAAGCTCTAGGAAGAGTGATCCTTTGCGGAACAAGTGACAGCCGCCGTGTATCCACCGATTCCCCGGTGGTTTAAGCACATGAATCAGCCTCCTATTGACACAAGTGCGGATTTGTTTTGCATGGTCAATATCTGAAAAAACAAATTACTGTTTCACTCAAACCTCATGTACTAGACGAGATTTCACGAGTTTCAAGGAACCAAGTCTCAGGTTGCACAGGAGTCTGTAGTAGCACAAGATACAAGTGTATTCTTGTCGACCGCACAATGCTGACCACAAAATGTCGCAAGCAGTTTTCGTCATCTCCGCACTTCTTCAGCTTTCTCGTGTACTGCTTTAAATCATTTCGTGAAGGCACACCATACACTGGAGATACCACACGAAGCAGTTCAGATACATCATGACGTTGTAAATTCAGTACACTTGCCACCATTTGCTATCCGTTCCCGTACTGAACCGTCATCTCTTGGACAGTTGAATTTATCTCAGTCCATTACTAGTTAACGAACCTCGTCCAAACCGGCTTTGCTGAACATATATGAGGGAGATGAAGTCTCGATCATCACCAAAATATTTACAGTTAAAACAGCAGCGCAATGCCGCAACAACGATCAATTTGACATCGGAATCGGCTTTGCAGCAAGTAGAAAATGATTCTGATCAAGAGACATCAACTGCACCAGTTTCGAGACCGATTGACGACACTGTCTCGGTCCCTCTGGAGCATTCACTCAATAATTTTGAGGATTTGTCACGTACTACATCGTGTTTGCCACTCTCGAGTCCCCGTGGTGCGTTCTCTGCCGCTGCGCAATATCAACACGCTCAAGTTTCAAACCCGTTACGTGGTGACACGAACCTCAACATCTTTCTACCTAGTGACATCTTGGCGTTGAAAGCCATTTTGTCACCACAGAACGCATCGCCTTGGCGGACAAAAGACGAAGACGTTGCAAAGTTTGGCAGTTCGCCAAATTTGCTTGACAAATTATTCTTTCGCAACGGAATCCAGACCCCGACAGTGTCAATGAATTCCATGAGGGAAAGTGTGGTAGAGGAAGACGTTGAGGCCATGAACATCGTCGTCATGAACTCCAACGTCCCGCCGCCACCTTTTGCCAATATGTATGCGTGCGAATCCTGTCGCGATGATATTGGATCACTGCTGTCGAAGAGACGACACCATTGCCGAAACTGCGGTGGCTCCTTCTGCACCGACTGTACGACCAAATCGATTGTTGTGCCTTATCAAGCTTATTTAACACGAGGAGAGCTGCGCGTATGCGACGGCTGCTTTCATCGAATCCAGGAATTCCACCAGCAGGCGAAGAGCACAAGTGTCACATGGAGTGGACTTTCGCCACCGTCCATTGAGCAGATCGTTCGTGACTTTGACCTGTCGGTGGATGAAAATCCTGTTGCAATTTTCAACTGCGCGCTGTTCGTGGAGATGACACCGTGTTACGGGCACCTTGTATTCACACGCAAGCGTCTATGTTTCCAGAGCTACACTGGCTCGAAGAAATGCAAAGTGGCGTATTCTCAGGTCTTGTCGCTATTGAAGCCGCAGTTCTACTATATCAATGGCTTGCAGGTGAAGACGAAGCGGAAAGAAAGTTTCTTCCTTGCTGAGTTCAATGGGCTTCGTGATACCTGTTTCCTCCGGTTGGACCAGCTACTTCGGGCCTATCAAGAGGCTAGTAAGCTGAAAGCTTTGGGGCCTGGGAAGTCCCCAAGCTTCAAAGAGCTCCGGAGACAGGCACTTAATCGTCGACGCTCATACAAATTGATCTCGAAGCACGTATCTTCAATGGGGTGTGCTGGAAGTTCAAGCGGCCCGCCTATTTCATCTTCATCTCCTATTTCTACCGTGGGGTATATTGACGTCGATGACGAGGACTCCAACGCGGATGTGCCTCTCAGTAACATCACGGAGGAATGTGGCCACATTGATGACGATAAGTTGGCAGCCAGTGATGAAGAACCGTTTGAGCTGTTACCATCTGATCCGCTGCTCGAGAAAATGACAGTTCTTCTGGATTGTGATCTGCGGGCTGATGTGAAGCGAGTTTTTGATCTGTTGTGGAACGATGGCTCTGGTCAGGAATTTTTGCACGCGAACATGGAGAAGGCACGCGACATTGACATTGATATTGAGTCGTGGAAAGCCATCGACAAAAATGAGCTCGTAATAGCTGAAGAGATCCAAAAGGGTTTCGAGATCTCCAAGGAGGATGACTATACACTTTATCGTATCGTGCGATCTCAACATCCCCCCAAGACCTCATTTCCCGGTCTGCCACCGTACGCTGGGTGCACAAGGACACAACGATTTCATCTTGACAAAAGTTCTCATAGCGGGGATAAATGGGATCGCTTTGTGATCACTGAATTGAACCGCATGAGCAAGATCCCGTTTAGCGATTACTTCGAGGTGGAGATGCGCTACGTGTTTTCTCGTGACGGTAACAACTACTGCCACGTCCAAGTAGGTTTAGTGGTTAATTTCCTCAAGGCAACGTGGTTCAAGTCTCAAATCAACTCGTCTACGCGATCAGAGTCGAAAGAGGCGCTGGAGTCATGGACCAAACAGTCAATTGAGTTCCTCGAGTCCCAACGGAATCATATCGTTTCACTGTCCCCAACTCTTCGGGCCTTATCTACTTCTGAAAGCTTCAGAGAGCTTGAACCGGAGACAGGTAGCACTTTCCATCCTGTACTGAAGCACCGAACACCAGGTGCGCGTCCTACACTCAAACTTCACAAAAGTGCGGATGCGCCAGCGACTGCCTCAAAGGCATCTTGTACTGCTGAAACGAGTGCCATTAGACATTTTTGGTCGCCACCGTCACTCGTACAATTGCTCCTGCTGAGTGGGCTGTTCTATGGTCTTTTGCTATTCCGGGGGAACCTAATGCAGATGCAGCAGCTCACTGACGTAACGACAAAATTGATCGAAAAGCTTCAGGAGCAGCAGAGTATGATACAAGCACAGGGTCTGAGAATACAACCGGAGTTACTTCAAAAAAGCAGCGAAGTGAAGGCGGAAAGATAGTTGCACGTGCTAAGCGTAACTGGCAAAGCTCTTGTAGGTAAAACCCGCGATGGCAAAGCCGCAAATCTTAGCGATTGAAGGCGTCGGTAAAGGTAGTCAAGAAGCCGACGCCGTATTTGCGAAAAAGGTTGGGACACATGCTTTTTGCAGTGGAAGCGGAACAAGTTCAATAAGTTGAATGCGATGGAGAGACGGGAAAAGGTATGAGCGACAACTTGCAAAGGAGAAAAGGAGCTACGCTGCTCATCGGACGGATAATCAAAATGAAAAACCCTCCAACATACGAGCAAGAGAGGAAGATTAAGGCATAAAAGACGAAGGCGTAGCTGCACTTGAGCGGAATTTTTACACTACTGGCCAAACTAAAACGATGAGGAAGGCTCGTGTCATGGATTGTCAGACATCGCCGACTGTTGCAGCTATTGAGGTTCCTGCACGAGTCATCCCGATTTGGTCGAGAGCAAGGACTCAGATGCCGTCGTAGGCTGCCGAATCGAGAAGATCAAGAAAATCGGATGAAGACGCTAAGGAATTGGTCTTTTTGGAAGCTAATCGACTTTGTACGTTCTTACATGCGTCCTTGGTTCCGGCAGAAGTTCAAGAGCCACTCAAATGAACTTTAAGGACGCGCACAAACGCACGCCCTGCATTTGTGGCAGCTAATGGGCGTCGCAAAGTGATCAGCTGTATCCTTGTACAAGCTCCCGAGTGTGTGGATAAAAAAGGAGCCACGCCATCGTTGTATGCAGCCAAAGATGATGAGTTCTTGGCTATGAAGCTTTCTTTCGGCGCAAATACTCAACGGCCAGAAACGACGGCGTTGTACGAGGCGATGGCCAATGGCAACATCCGGACCGAGCTTTTGGTGGACGTTGAAGCCACGACAAAGGTGCAGCGTTGCACATTGCCGTAAAGGTAAGACCGCGAAAAGAGGTGGTGGAGCTGCTGTGTCTCGGTGCCAATGCGGACGTGATCAACGCTGATGTTAGCTACGTCGTGATGAAAGAACTGCGAGGTGGTGCAGGAATATCTTACCTACCGTATGGAGGACACGAAAGAGGTAGCGAACTTGGCTTTGATGCTGGTGCGAAGCCACTGGAGCTGCTACTGATATGAGACATCACAAGGTTTTGCTCCCTGCTGAGACCAGGTCAGCATCTTCGAACGCGATGATAGGACATGCTGATGGCTGAGGAGAAGGTTAGCTGGATGCGTACTACGAGCAGGTACGAAGAACAAGCCCTCTGCTATTGCTTCTGCTGAAGCAAACGAGCTCTGAAGAAGTTGGAGGCTGAAAATTAGACAAAGCTTGCTGAACTGAGAAGAAGAAAGAGATTGCTGTTCCCGATGCTGTTGAGGTGAGCGCAGAGAAGAAGGATGAAGCCACCAAGCTCACGAAGGAGTAGATAGCAAGCAGCATGAGTCCATACGAGCTCACTGCACCACTAACCATACGCTCCTTGGCCCGGCGCCACTTACGAAGCCAGTTACAGAGTCGTCGCACATGTTGGAGCTGACATTTTGGCTCTGAGCCCATCGCAAGAGACGCGTGTTCCATAATGCAGGAACGTTATTCACGCAGAGGTCACAACATACTGCACAATAGGAATACGGGCTCCGTGACTGCAATAGCCCTGTGCTCAGAAATTTCGTCCGTGCTATCAGGTAGAAAACAAAAGCTCCATCAATTCGGTGACCAGAGGCGCCGTTTGTTGGCGATACATTGGCGCTGGCGGCAACAGAGCGCAGAGATCCACATTGGCAGGCTTTCATCGGGATCTGACAAATCTTGTGACACGTGATCTCAGAGACGATGTCGCAGGGGGAATTGCTAATGTGCACAGAAGGCCAACGTCGGCGATTTTGAACATTCTGAGCAGCTACTTCAATGAGTTGATACTTCTCGGGACGCACGACGAATGAGTCTTTTGCTACCAGTAAGGCGGAGCGTGATGAAGAATTATAGTAGAAAGAGCTGCGGGCTTTCGTACTAGATGCAATGAGGCCACTTGTGGTGGTTGCCCAGCAGTGCAAAGCAGAAGGAGAGCACAGTGGTGCTGGGCAAAGACATCCACATCACGACAAAGACGGTGCCACTACCTGAGAGAGGCAGACGAGTCTATTTAACCGTTAGTGGTTGCAGGATGGACTTACCAGACAGGTTGCAGGATGTCTGGTAAGTCCTATGCCTGGTTAGCAACGCCGGTTCCTCATTCGAGTCCGGTGGTTGTACGTGGCTTGTCATCTGCGGTGACGGCTCTCGGGGTTGTCTGGCTATGGCACGTTGACATAGCATCAGACGGGTTCTTTGTATCTTCGTGTCGGTTCGCCGGCACTCTCGCTTCGCTACGGCTCGAAGTTGCCTCATGCTGGTTTCCCAAAATTCATGAACGCTACCGGCGATGGTCACGTCCTCTTGCTGGAACGTCACTCGGTTGCGTTGTATCCACAAGCTGGTGATGCAAACGCTGCTCAGGATGTGCCATATGCGTTTCCACACGGCGGCGTATGCGGCCACCTCGTCTGGATGATTTCTAGTGAGCTGTTCCTGGACCACCTTGGATAGTCCTGGCGCGCTTCTACTTGCACCGTTTACCAGAAAGCGTTGGAGCCGTCCAAGCTCCCATCGTTCTCCTGTCCAGTGGCAGATAAGCTTCTGCCAGCAGGCTTGCGCGCACGGACATGTCCAGCAGATGTGTTCCAGTGTTTCTTTCACGCCTTGACAGCATCGGAGCTTGCGGCAACTGTTATCTTGCCCTCGGTCTGGATAGGAGAGATTCATTTGCCTCACTGCAACTCGATAAACGACCCAAACTTGGTATGCAGTGAGCTCATTCCTATGAGCCCAGAGACTGGTTGGCGTCTGCTGTAAAGCTGCTGTCTGCCACGCACTTCCCTCCGCTGAGTCCTGAAGCGTCTCCAGAGTTCGTGTCAGCGCACTGTCCGAACCTTTGTACCGACGAAACGGTTGCTTCTTCAGGGCCAAGAGTACGTGTTTGTTCGCGATAGTGTCGGGCACGCTCCATGGGAACCCGTGGATGAGCGGATTCGCGTAAAATACGATGCCCCGTGCAACCTGACCCTTGCGGAGCCTCTGGCAGTCGGCTGCCGTCCGCTGATCCTCGATGTTGTTCGCAGCAATGCTCCAGTGCCATCGCTGTCTTGCTCCAGGGCGATGACGCTCTGCCGACCTGTGTCTGAGTCCACCATGCTGACGCAGCCTGGCGTGGTGTATTCCCATGTGTAGTCCTGTGTCAGTTTCGGTGGGTGGCGCAGGAGTATGTCCTGTCGTACTTGAAGCTCTTGACCCACAGCCAAGCTCGGTGCGCTCAGCAGAATCGCTAGACCCCATCTTCGAAGCTTGGCTTGTTGATATGAGGTAGCGCCTACCGTCGGTATGATGAAGGAGTACATCCTATTCCCAATCCGACGCAGTCGCAGTTCCGCTATAGTGCAAGGCTGAATCTTGGCATACTGCCGTGACGTTAAAACGTTCCCCTGCAGGTCCACAATCCAAGGGTTTTCGGCCCAGGAGTACGCGGGCCAAAATGCTTCCTCTTCTGGTGTCATTGCCGAGGTAAGTGACGAAGTGGTCGAGAAAGCTCCACCACCCATTCCTCTGTTGTCGTCCAGCTGATCGCCTCCGATGCCAGGTTTTCAAGCTCCGTTGTGTACTGCTGCTGCCTACCCTCGGGGTCCGGTAGTGTTGGTAACAGCAGAGGTCCGACCAACTGCTGGAGAGTGTTTCCGGGAGTCCTGCGATCCTTGGGGAGCTGCCGTCCTCTCTGTTGACGCGGAGACACTCCTTCTGTCCAGTCCTGCGTTGCTCCTCGGAAAGCCCATGCCTGCCAGGCCAGAAAATAGATGTCTTTGCGTTGAGTTAGCCAGAGTATGGCGTGTTTCACCCGCTGCGTCTTGCATGCAATTAGTATGGAGGCCAGTCCGACTCCTCCCGCTTGTTTGGGTGTGAACAAAAGCGCTGGATTGACCTTATGGCGACTGGCCTCCGTACTGGTAGAGTGGTGCCACAGGAATTGCTTCTGAAGGTTTCTTAGCTGTTGCTCTGCCCATGGTGGCATCTCAAAGACAGCCGCAGTGAACAATACAGCTGGCAGCATGATCACGTTAAGAATCAATACTCTGTTCTCGACGCTGGTTGCAAGTCGAGTCGCTGTCGCCAGTCGCCGTTGGACGTTGCGAACACGCGCAGTCCAGTTTGCTGTGGTAAGTTCCCCTGCTCCCACTGCGTAGCCTAAGTACCGCACCGTATCCTCATGCCGCAACACTGGAATCCCGTGAAGATCCTCCATGTCCACGGCTGTGTTTAAAAAGATAATTTTACTTTTTGTCGGTTGTACCTTCAAGCCTGACATCCGTCCAAATTGTTCCACTATGTTTATCACCCTGGGTAGGTGTTGCGTCTCCTGCATAAACACCGTCGAATCGTCGACGAACGCTGAAAACTTATGTTCCTCACACTCCCTCCTGGCACTTGCCGTATTCTGGAGACCACCTCCTGTGGCTCCGGAAGTTCCCCGTTAACCACGAATTGGGCCGTGGTACCGTCGTGGAGTTTCCGGATTATCTCCGTAAATTCCTGAGAAAATCCGAATCGCACGAGTGCCAAGAACAGGAATTTCCGCGCGACCGTGTCATAGGCCTTGCGAAAGTCGAGCAGGAGGATTGCCCGACTGCGTGCAGCTGCTAGCTCCGGTTTGTCCTTGGCTATTGCCAGTAGAGCCAGCATCATCATCACGGTTTTGCGCATCTTCCTCCCATGGACGAAGCCCTGCTGCGACTTCCCAATAGGTGTCCCTAGCACTCGTTGGGCTCGCGTCGCGATGATTTTCGTATAGACCTTGTATCCGGTTTGAAGGAGTGCGATGGGTCTGTAGTCCATGGCGTCATTGGAATCGCCCTTTTTTCTCAGTGGGATGATCAACCCCTGTAGGAATGACTTGGGCGGCTCTCCTCCTGCAAGTAGTTCGTTCCCGATAGCAACCATTGCTGGAACCATTACTGCTTGGGTATCTTTGAAGAAATCATTGTTGAGTCCATCTGCACCTGCCGCCTTGTGCCTGTTGAGAGCATCAATGGCCTGGATCACCTCGTCCGGTGATATTTCTTGGAGGAGAAGCACATTGTTTGCTGCCGAGAGGCGTCTGTTGGCCGGTATCTGCACAAATTGGTCGAACTCAGTCACCATGTGCGCCGATGGCGTGATGTGATGCACGACGCCTAAAATCGGCTTCCATTCCGAAGCGAATCTATCTGCCAGCGTCATTTCCCGCCGGAACGGTGCACCGTTGGCCTGACGTATATCGGTAATGGTCTGATCACTCTCCCAGTTAGATATACGCTTGAAAGTCCACCGAAGCTGCTCCGTCGTTCTATGGAGCCGTTGCCCCATGCGAACTAAGTGCTCCTCTCTCGCCTCTTCTGCCGTGACTTCCAAAAGCTCGCTCCTCGTCAAAATGCGCGCCCTGTTCTGAGCGTGGATTCTGTGAATTACTGCGTTCCGCCGCTGCGTCTCACGTTTCTTGATCCGCTGGACACATGCCACGCACTGCTTTGCTGTGTTGTCCCAAGTTGCCGCCGTCACCGCCCTTACCAACCTCCGCGGATATGAGCTCGTCGAGCAGCTCAGCTAGCACCCGCGCGGACTGCGCTGTCTTGATGGGGTACATCACGGGGCGCTTCCTCCTCTGGGATCGTTTGGCCGGTAGGTTTGGCCGTAAATGTAACCTTACCCGCTGGTGGTCGGATAGGACTTGCGGTTCTTCTACTGATACCCACTGAACGTCATTTGCCCAGGATTGGGGCACGTAGAATCGGTCAATTCGACTTGCCGAGTCAGATCCCCAGTATGTGAAAAAGTCCGTCGGGTCTGGGGCTTCGTCTTCATCCTCTACTGGATCCATGAGAGTGCGCGCATCCTCCAGGTGAAGCTGTTGAACGAGGGCGTGGAGCGCCGCGCTCTCCGGTCTTCCGCTTCGTTGGCCTCCAAGGCGGTCTAAAGGTGGGCTTTGCACACTGTTAAAATCTCCCGCCAATATAACCTCTCGCTGCTGCCACGGCCACTGCTGTAAATTAGAGAAGAATTCCTCTCGGGCTTGTTGCTGGTTCGGTGCGTAGATATTGACTAATCGATAGTCTTCGAACTCGACCGCAATGACCCTGTTCGTCCAGTGCTCTGGTCTCCACGGATGGACCAAGTCTGCCGTGGCTGGTGTCAATAAATTTGCGACCTCCGCGGTTTTGCTCTCGTCCACACTTCAGTAGGACAGCGCCGGCCCTTGTGACTGGTTGTTGCCTTCCCCATAATCGCGTCATGTATCCGTGAGGAGGACTGCCTCCTCGTTACTGCTTACATGCGTCTCTGCACCAGCCAGACCAACGGTCGGTCTGCTTCGGGGCGTTCGTCTCCAAGCTGCGAGTCATGTCGCTCGCGTCTCGACCCTGAAGCCCCGGAGATTTTCGGTCTCTATCTGCCTGCCACTGTCTATGCATCGCTTGACTTGTGTCCCCGTCCCCGCGCGGTGTGCGAGCTGCAGATGTTTGTAACGCGTAGGCATCCCCTGTCACTCTAATGCTGGACTGTGGCTTGCGCCACCTCTGTCCGCGCCTAGCTGCCCTTAATACTGGCGAGTGCGCTCCGCCCCGCCGTGCTCGAATACCGATGAGAAGAAGTGCGCCACTGCGAACCAGTCCACAGTGTTTCTTGTGACTGTGTAAGCTTCGCGATATGTGACAACCGTTTTTAGCGCTTCCAGATGCTGCAGTAGACGAGGTAAGCGCTCCGTGTTCTGCACTATCCTCCTGCCCGGTAAGTACTCGAATTTCCTTCTCGTAAATCATCGCGCATATGATATGTTGTGCTCACAAAGTTTCAATACAGTATCGTCAGTCACCGTAGCCACAGTTACGCAGGCGTTTCCAGTCATCATTGTTATCAATGAGGGATGGTAAGTGATGCGGAGCTGGCCGTGATAACCTGGCATCCCAGTCATCCAGCCATTTCTGCGTTGATTTATCCTTCGTCCTGCCTGCGGTAAGCTGCTAAACGCCCCTGTAAGCATGTTCTTCTCCAGGCAGCCGTCTATGCTTGTAGCACTATGTCGCTTAACGCCCCCAAAAGCTCATCCGGAAATGGGAACCTTTGCACCATGGTGGATTAATTTTCGTCGGCTCCCCAGCACCACTGTGCTCTCCTTCTGCTTTGCACTGCTGGGCAACCACCACAAGTGGCCTCATTGCATCTAGTACGAAAGCCCGCAGCTCTTTCTACTATAATTCTTCATCACGGCTCCGCCTTACTGGTAGCAAAAGACTCATTCGTCCGTCTCTGAGATCACGTGTCACAAGATTTTCAGATCCCGATGAAAGCCTGCCAATGTGGGATCTCTGCGCTCTGTTGCCGCCAGCGGCCAATGTATCGCCAAGAAACGGCGCCTCTGGTCACCGAATTGATGGAGCTTTTGTTTTCTACCTGATAGCACGGACGAAATTTCTGAGCACAGGGCTATTGCAGTCACGGAGCCCGTATTCCTATTGTGCAGTATGTTGTGACCTCTGCGTGAATAACGTTCCTGCATTATGGAACACGCGTCTCTTAGTGATGGGCTCAGAGCCAAAATGTCAGCTCCAACATGTGCGACGACTCTGTAACTGGCTTCGTAAGTGGCGCCGGGCCAAGGAGCGTATGGTTAGTGGTGCAGTGAGCTCGTATGGACTCATGCTGCTTGCTATCTACTCCCTTCGTGAGCTTGGTGGCTTCATCCTTTCTTCTCTGCGCTCCACCTCAACAGCATCGGGAACAGCAATCTCTTTCTTCTTCTCAGTTCAGCAAGCTTTGTCTAATTTTCAGCCTCCAACTTCTTCAGAGCTCGTTTGCTTCAGCAGAAGCAATAGCAGAGGGCTTGTTCTTCGTACCTGTTTGGTCTCCAACCTTCTAGACCACCGTAAATGGCGTGATGAACCGCGGCGGTGTTTCAGTAATACTACAGAAGTAGGGTAGTAGTACTCAATAGTGCTTTATCTCCCACGCTAAATGCACCATTTAGCTCAGTCTGTCTACGAAGACGAGGGGCCCGGTCAACATGGTTCAAGGTTGAACTTATTGAAGAGAAACCTAAATACTCTCCCTATGTCCTCGTATAGGACACCTTGGGTCATGATACCTATCATGCTCCAGAGGATCAACAGCCGATGGTGAAAACCGAGAGGCTAAGGTCCCCGAAACAACAAAAAACAAAAATCGCTCAGTCCAAGCCGAGAAAGTTCAGGATGAAGGCGCCAGGTGACACCAAGTCGGTAGACCCCAAGACGTCAGGACCGTCAACCTGGTCGGACGCTGATGTAAACGATGGCCTACCCTCGACGCAAGCTTGATGCATTTTTGAAGAGCGACCCCGTCACGAAGACCCTCGAGATCCGGCTGCTTGGACAGCTAAGTGGACCGTTGTCGACCCTGCCAAAAGCTGCGGACGGTTTCTTCTGTCGTCTTCGATCTCGTGAGCCCCACGCAATTAATTCTTGAGCGTGTGCAACATAGTCGAGGCGTGCTGGGTCGAACCGAATAAACATCATGTGTTTGTTTCTGGAGCCGCGTGCTTGACGATATTGTCGATGATTCGTCGCTCGTTTGACTGACTGACACGAGCTAGGTGTACCAGGTACAGGAGGTGTTGAGATCACGACCGAGACGATTCTTTTGGTTTCATGAACAGAATCGATGCTTGCTCATGGGTTACCGTCACTTTGAAGATCTTAAACGTTTCTTCAAGAACGAACTCCAAATGTGGGGATATCGACCACCAGGTTACCACATTCTGTCGGAAGTAGTCTGACGCGGTCGAGTCTTTCTCCAAGTACTCGCCCAATTTGTTTACCTCAACAAGTTCTGCCCACCGAAATCCAGATGCCGTCTCCGCCATTTCTAGTGCTTCCAAAAACGAGAATGCCCACTCGCGAAAACCGCTCTCCAGTCCTACGTAGTGTTCCTTGCCTGTAAATCGCTGGATCATCAGTTTGGACGTCTTGTTGTCAGGGACTGCAATCCAGGCTGCACCAAATTGCGCGATGCCACGCTGATACCGCTCGTCATCAATCTCTTGATATGGCTGAGCCGGTTGCTGGACGCGTTGTCGAGCTGCTTGCGCGTGGAGACTGCCTTGGGCGAATTGATTTACACCAGCCTGAACGTGCTGGCCTTGGTGTAGATCTTGAAGCGTCAATCGGGAAGCTCCAAGCAATCCACCTTGCCGGGCAACTTTTTGGATACCGCTGGCGCTTAGATGATGTGGCAATGATTCCAGAACCATCTGTACGGGGGCTTGACCATCACTTGAGCTCATGATCGGGCTGGTCGATATCTGTCGTTCGAGACCGTCGAGCCTTGCCTTCATCTTCTGAAGTAGCGCAAGCACGGTGACATCTTCGTCGTTCTTGGGCTCGGGGGCTGACGAATTCGTTTCCATCGCTCTCCTTTCGTGAGAGCGGCTTGAATCTTGGAGGTGCACGTTTATTATACTACAAGTTTGCAGAACTTGGGCTCATAACCTGTAAAACTACAAGGTCTGCCGCGCAGGTTGGAATGAAAACGTGAATATATATTTGTGTTGTTAGTCTGATGTTAACTACCTTCCTAAGATCTTTCCTTGATTTCCTAAAAGTCGCTCGTATCCTTTGGAACTATAAATCTCAGGTGCCTCTTCCGATGAGATGCACCAGCAACTTCAAGGAAGGAATATCAATAGCCTTCCAACAATGTACAGTCGCGATAGCTAATCAACGCTATCACGAGTAAACTTTTGATACATGTACTTGTTTTGTATCGTCGGCTTTCAATACTCCCTCTGTACACCACCGTCTTTCTCCCCTTGTTATCTTCCCTTTTCCACCTTTTTCTTTTCCTACTGCTGTTCCAACTCGGCCACTTGTGCTCGGTGATGCTCTTCCGGCGTTTCTTCTGGATTCATCTTCGTCAACGACATGATGTCTCAGCTCACGTCGTAGAGATAATTAACTCCTTTGACGTACAGGTGCTTAAGCCTAAACTCATTGGCCGTCTTACTCGTCTGCTTCATGATAAACATAACGCTTCGCAAGCTACCGACCATCCGATCTGCATCTTTCCACAGCAGGAGATGGCACTACATAGCCTTGAGAGCAAAGTCCCAGGCAGACAATCTTTGTCTAAAACCGATAGCGTCGATTTCTGTGTTCGTAGGCAGCTGCAGCTTCGTAAAGATAATTCTGCAGCATCCATTTTGGATTTGGAGGTTGGAAGGACGCTGTGGGTGACAGCAGACGATATTTTTACTACTACTTTTACGTAGTATTTACTTGGCTGCACCGAAGGAAGCGGAGGTCGCCTGGTCAGCAGCACTGCCCGTCCGCTGCATTCAGTGGCAAACGGCTATGCTAGAACCCAAGTAAGCAATTTTAGCTCAAGCGCTAGCTTGTCCGTCTGCTTGCCGTCTTTGGTTGCACTTAGCTCTCCATACCCTCAAGAGCCCCAATCATCTCGTCAAAGTTGGCCTGCTTCATAGTCGAGAGCTCACCAAAATGGTGCATCTTTTCCTCCCGTTAGGGCCGAGCGTCACGGGTGTCGAGAAAATGGCATCTTGGTCACGTTGTTCGGCGTGTACGAGCACTCGACGACGTCCTTGACACCATTCATGATATCCAGCAGACGTACGGTGCGCTGGCGTACGCCATCGAAGTGTGGCTGACTCCGTGCCGTTCTTGGCTTACACGATCTCATCGCCGCCAAATTGGATGCGTTGGGTGAGCTTGGCGGTATCCTCGTCCGGAAACTTGGCTCTCCAGTGTCGACCGTCTCGGCCTGCCACCACTGGCCATCGGGGATGAGCATCTCGAGTGTGTGCCCGTGAATGCCCTGGTGTCGGTAGAGGGCACGCCACTTTTCAACGAGAATATTGCGCCCGTCACTGTATCTGACATGGCGCGTGCGATTGCAAACGCGCGTATCTTGATGTCCAAAACTATGGTGCCACGAAGCATGTCGTTTACAGACTCGGTTGGAGCAGAGCATAATGTTTTATTGCTTTTGAGAGCTTTGGACTGAATGGCAAGCTCGCGTACTAAACACACAACAACACACCTTATATCGTCAACGTGATCCACTCGGCACTATCGAGACTGAGGCGTGGCATCGGTGCGAGCGAAGACTAGCATCAGGGAAAGCACGCATCAAGGTGGACCTATAGCCTGTTAAGATTGAGCTGGAAGCATTGATAAACCCTTTGACGCAAACAATCGACGCCTTGACATTGTACAGAAGGAACATGATTGTATTGTTACGCTTGACAGATATGAGTCAGTCATCCACTACACAAGACTTAGGCTACTGTCCTGGCCGACTAACTCAAGTGGTTCATAGAACTTGGAAGGACTGTGTGCCGGTCTCCGCAAGCGACGAGAAGGAGTAAAGAGAATGATACAATTGGTAGACTATGCTGTTAATCCGTACAACTTTGAGGTGAAATGTACGAAATTGCTATCTTTAATCTCGACCCGGCAATGGAATAAACAAGCAGGATATTAAGTAGTTCTTGTCGTCGCTTCGAGAGTCTCAGTTACTTTAACTCACTATGTGTCTTTTTCGGAGTCAATAACAGTCTGGTATTTTCAAGATCCAAAGAACAATTCCACCAAGAGCTCAAGTATGTGGCTCGATAGTCAAGAAGAGTTTCGTCACAGTCAAAGGAGCCACAGTGGAGTGAACAATGACCTGCTAGGCGAGCGACAACCTCTTTGAGTTCCGATAGAGTGCGTACGGCCGCCGCTTTGTCTCCCAGTACTGGATACTCGTCTGCGCAATTGCGTCGGAGTACTCGCCACCGACGTGACTGTACCGACGTGTTATTCTTGGGGGTTCTAGCCACGTACTGGATCGGGATGGTGGCTCTAGCCATCACTGCTTTTACCCATAAGAGTAGTGGATCTTTTGCTCAAGAGATAAAAAGTGGTGTCGATTTCCATGGCCAACCATGTGGCCAAGATCGTTTTGTCTACTTTCCTGACTTTCAAGCCAATCCAGATTTTGGTTTCTGTGTGGATACATGTCCACGTTACAATGGACAAGTCATAACGGTGGTCTTGCCAGTGCAAACTGAGAAGAGAGGTGTGAATGGATCCTCGACTCATGAGTTGCAACAAGTGCACTTTACATCCTATGCTACACATCCATGGGCGTATGTTTGTGCACCAGCTGGAGGTGAGTTGCTTGGTGGATGATAGAGAAAAAGCATTGTATTGAGGGGTGGTCTTTTGTCGGTGTTGATTCGTTCTTGTAGTTCAATCGGAGGAAGTGATGATTTTGCAATTGCAAGACACATTAGGACGCTTTGTGGGAGCCCTTGGAAGTGTAGGATTGAACATTGTAATGTTTGGTGCGTTTCTTGGTAATTGCTGACGCTTTTGACAGTGCTGGCAGGTGTTGGTGATTGCGTCGGGCATCTCGCTGTCGATGGCGGGATTGTATCTGGTCTTATTGCGCTATTGCGGCTGTATTAGTGTCTTCCTCTCGACAGTGGCGATTGAATCCACGCTGGCATACAGCAGTTATCGGCTGCTACATGCGGCATCAGATCCGCTTTCATACGAGAACGACCCGACCATGTTGAGTTCTTTTCAGATCTTTTCTGTTGTCATGTGCTGCGCAGCGGTACTCTTTCTGCTCTTTGCGGTGGTCAATATGTCTCGGCTACTAATTGCTGGCGCATTTATTACGCATGCATCACGTGCGCTGTCCCAGCTGAAGCGACTACTCGTGCTACCGTTCATCTCCTACGTGCTGTTGTTGCTGCTGTTTGGCTGGGGGATTCTTGTGACAGTTTGCATCTTTGGTGCTGGAGAGACGTCTACCCGTATTGCAACGATCTCAGCTGCCTTTCCGTCCTCCATTCGTGTAGTGACTGAGTCGTTCCAAGTGAGTACGAAGCTACGTTGGCTCTTTATTTACCACCTCTGGGGAATGTACTGGTCGGGAAACTTCATCTTGTCGATGAGCGAAATGATCACGGCCACAGCGGTGTCGCTATGGTATTTTTCTCCCCAAAACAGGATTACAGGTTTGAAAGACTTTGAAGAAGCAGACCCAGTGTCCTATTCAGCATACACGACTATCAAGTACCATCTCGGAACGTTAGCACTGAGCTCGGGTTCCGTCGCACCGGTGGAGCACATCCGCTCATTCTTTTTGTACCTCGAACACAAGAACGAATTTGACGCCAACACTTTAACAAAACTCGCGGCCAAGTGTTGCTGTGTAAGCGGATGGGTTTGCATTCTAGCATTGCTATTTGTTTCTGACCACGATTATCTTGTTCTGTTGTACACAGTGCTGTATTTGGTGCTTCAAACGCTGCCTGAAGTACATCTGCAAGGAAGCAGTCTACGTCACTGCAGTCCAAGGCACCGACTTTTACACATCCGGAAAGGTATTGCGTAGTTTCCGTATTCATCACTTCTTTGAGCCTCGGATCTTGACACGTCTGCCTTCTTTGTGCTGTTACTGAGCATAGTTGGCATACACGCTAATTTCGTCGAACGTACTCCGAGTCGGAGCCCTCAGTCAAATTGGACATGCATCGGTCTTTCTAGGCAAACTGATCGTTTGTACCACCACGTGCCTCATCTCGTGGTTTCTCCTTGAAAATGTACGTTTGACACGCCCTTTGGGCTAGCGTATCCAGGATTTTTGTTTTACAGGTCATGTGTTCGCTCTTTTGTATCAGGTCCCTTCGCCCATCCTACCTTTGGTCGTCATCGTGCTCTTCTCCTACAGTGTAGCGCACGCGTTTATGACGGTAAGGTTTGTTTGATGAAGAGATTAGTGAAGTCTTGCTCCTAAGTGCTGGTCAAACGCTTGTGTTGACAGATTTACGAAACTTCAATCAGCATGCTGCTCATGTGTTTCACACTCGACGAAAACTTGCATGGCGGTCGAGATAACTCGACCCACGCCTCGGCGCCGTTGATGCGATCGGTGAACGACCACTTGCGGCCGAAGTGGCAGACAGTTTTGTAGCTTTCGGTCACAAGTAAGTGCTCGATATTCTCGCACTAGTTCTAAAGACAGGTCTTGTCTTCTCCATTCGCCCACTGTAACGTGTGCCGTGTCCCTCATTTGCTCTTTCGTGCTGTTGACGCGACCAACTTTTCTTAGAAAAAACCACCAATCTGTGGACTATTCACAAGTTCTGCTGCGCTGGAAGCTAGAAGCTCTAGGAAGAGTGATCCTTTGCGGAACAAGTGACAGCCGCCGTGTATCCACCGATTCCCCGGTGGTTTAAGCACATGAATCAGCCTCCTATTGACACAAGTGCGGATTTGTTTTGCATGGTCAATATCTGAAAAAACAAATTACTGTTTCACTCAAACCTCATGTACTAGACGAGATTTCACGAGTTTCAAGGAACCAAGTCTCAGGTTGCACAGGAGTCTGTAGTAGCACAAGATACAAGTGTATTCTTGTCGACCGCACAATGCTGACCACAAAATGTCGCAAGCAGTTTTCGTCATCTCCGCACTTCTTCAGCTTTCTCGTGTACTGCTTTAAATCATTTCGTGAAGGCACACCATACACTGGAGATACCACACGAAGCAGTTCAGATACATCATGACGTTGTAAATTCAGTACACTTGCCACCATTTGCTATCCGTTCCCGTACTGAACCGTCATCTCTTGGACAGTTGAATTTATCTCAGTCCATTACTAGTTAACGAACCTCGTCCAAACCGGCTTTGCTGAACATATATGAGGGAGATGAAGTCTCGATCATCACCAAAATATTTACAGTTAAAACAGCAGCGCAATGCCGCAACAACGATCAATTTGACATCGGAATCGGCTTTGCAGCAAGTAGAAAATGATTCTGATCAAGAGACATCAACTGCACCAGTTTCGAGACCGATTGACGACACTGTCTCGGTCCCTCTGGAGCATTCACTCAATAATTTTGAGGATTTGTCACGTACTACATCGTGTTTGCCACTCTCGAGTCCCCGTGGTGCGTTCTCTGCCGCTGCGCAATATCAACACGCTCAAGTTTCAAACCCGTTACGTGGTGACACGAACCTCAACATCTTTCTACCTAGTGACATCTTGGCGTTGAAAGCCATTTTGTCACCACAGAACGCATCGCCTTGGCGGACAAAAGACGAAGACGTTGCAAAGTTTGGCAGTTCGCCAAATTTGCTTGACAAATTATTCTTTCGCAACGGAATCCAGACCCCGACAGTGTCAATGAATTCCATGAGGGAAAGTGTGGTAGAGGAAGACGTTGAGGCCATGAACATCGTCGTCATGAACTCCAACGTCCCGCCGCCACCTTTTGCCAATATGTATGCGTGCGAATCCTGTCGCGATGATATTGGATCACTGCTGTCGAAGAGACGACACCATTGCCGAAACTGCGGTGGCTCCTTCTGCACCGACTGTACGACCAAATCGATTGTTGTGCCTTATCAAGCTTATTTAACACGAGGAGAGCTGCGCGTATGCGACGGCTGCTTTCATCGAATCCAGGAATTCCACCAGCAGGCGAAGAGCACAAGTGTCACATGGAGTGGACTTTCGCCACCGTCCATTGAGCAGATCGTTCGTGACTTTGACCTGTCGGTGGATGAAAATCCTGTTGCAATTTTCAACTGCGCGCTGTTCGTGGAGATGACACCGTGTTACGGGCACCTTGTATTCACACGCAAGCGTCTATGTTTCCAGAGCTACACTGGCTCGAAGAAATGCAAAGTGGCGTATTCTCAGGTCTTGTCGCTATTGAAGCCGCAGTTCTACTATATCAATGGCTTGCAGGTGAAGACGAAGCGGAAAGAAAGTTTCTTCCTTGCTGAGTTCAATGGGCTTCGTGATACCTGTTTCCTCCGGTTGGACCAGCTACTTCGGGCCTATCAAGAGGCTAGTAAGCTGAAAGCTTTGGGGCCTGGGAAGTCCCCAAGCTTCAAAGAGCTCCGGAGACAGGCACTTAATCGTCGACGCTCATACAAATTGATCTCGAAGCACGTATCTTCAATGGGGTGTGCTGGAAGTTCAAGCGGCCCGCCTATTTCATCTTCATCTCCTATTTCTACCGTGGGGTATATTGACGTCGATGACGAGGACTCCAACGCGGATGTGCCTCTCAGTAACATCACGGAGGAATGTGGCCACATTGATGACGATAAGTTGGCAGCCAGTGATGAAGAACCGTTTGAGCTGTTACCATCTGATCCGCTGCTCGAGAAAATGACAGTTCTTCTGGATTGTGATCTGCGGGCTGATGTGAAGCGAGTTTTTGATCTGTTGTGGAACGATGGCTCTGGTCAGGAATTTTTGCACGCGAACATGGAGAAGGCACGCGACATTGACATTGATATTGAGTCGTGGAAAGCCATCGACAAAAATGAGCTCGTAATAGCTGAAGAGATCCAAAAGGGTTTCGAGATCTCCAAGGAGGATGACTATACACTTTATCGTATCGTGCGATCTCAACATCCCCCCAAGACCTCATTTCCCGGTCTGCCACCGTACGCTGGGTGCACAAGGACACAACGATTTCATCTTGACAAAAGTTCTCATAGCGGGGATAAATGGGATCGCTTTGTGATCACTGAATTGAACCGCATGAGCAAGATCCCGTTTAGCGATTACTTCGAGGTGGAGATGCGCTACGTGTTTTCTCGTGACGGTAACAACTACTGCCACGTCCAAGTAGGTTTAGTGGTTAATTTCCTCAAGGCAACGTGGTTCAAGTCTCAAATCAACTCGTCTACGCGATCAGAGTCGAAAGAGGCGCTGGAGTCATGGACCAAACAGTCAATTGAGTTCCTCGAGTCCCAACGGAATCATATCGTTTCACTGTCCCCAACTCTTCGGGCCTTATCTACTTCTGAAAGCTTCAGAGAGCTTGAACCGGAGACAGGTAGCACTTTCCATCCTGTACTGAAGCACCGAACACCAGGTGCGCGTCCTACACTCAAACTTCACAAAAGTGCGGATGCGCCAGCGACTGCCTCAAAGGCATCTTGTACTGCTGAAACGAGTGCCATTAGACATTTTTGGTCGCCACCGTCACTCGTACAATTGCTCCTGCTGAGTGGGCTGTTCTATGGTCTTTTGCTATTCCGGGGGAACCTAATGCAGATGCAGCAGCTCACTGACGTAACGACAAAATTGATCGAAAAGCTTCAGGAGCAGCAGAGTATGATACAAGCACAGGGTCTGAGAATACAACCGGAGTTACTTCAAAAAAGCAGCGAAGTGAAGGCGGAAAGATAGTTGCACGTGCTAAGCGTAACTGGCAAAGCTCTTGTAGGTAAAACCCGCGATGGCAAAGCCGCAAATCTTAGCGATTGAAGGCGTCGGTAAAGGTAGTCAAGAAGCCGACGCCGTATTTGCGAAAAAGGTTGGGACACATGCTTTTTGCAGTGGAAGCGGAACAAGTTCAATAAGTTGAATGCGATGGAGAGACGGGAAAAGGTATGAGCGACAACTTGCAAAGGAGAAAAGGAGCTACGCTGCTCATCGGACGGATAATCAAAATGAAAAACCCTCCAACATACGAGCAAGAGAGGAAGATTAAGGCATAAAAGACGAAGGCGTAGCTGCACTTGAGCGGAATTTTTACACTACTGGCCAAACTAAAACGATGAGGAAGGCTCGTGTCATGGATTGTCAGACATCGCCGACTGTTGCAGCTATTGAGGTTCCTGCACGAGTCATCCCGATTTGGTCGAGAGCAAGGACTCAGATGCCGTCGTAGGCTGCCGAATCGAGAAGATCAAGAAAATCGGATGAAGACGCTAAGGAATTGGTCTTTTTGGAAGCTAATCGACTTTGTACGTTCTTACATGCGTCCTTGGTTCCGGCAGAAGTTCAAGAGCCACTCAAATGAACTTTAAGGACGCGCACAAACGCACGCCCTGCATTTGTGGCAGCTAATGGGCGTCGCAAAGTGATCAGCTGTATCCTTGTACAAGCTCCCGAGTGTGTGGATAAAAAAGGAGCCACGCCATCGTTGTATGCAGCCAAAGATGATGAGTTCTTGGCTATGAAGCTTTCTTTCGGCGCAAATACTCAACGGCCAGAAACGACGGCGTTGTACGAGGCGATGGCCAATGGCAACATCCGGACCGAGCTTTTGGTGGACGTTGAAGCCACGACAAAGGTGCAGCGTTGCACATTGCCGTAAAGGTAAGACCGCGAAAAGAGGTGGTGGAGCTGCTGTGTCTCGGTGCCAATGCGGACGTGATCAACGCTGATGTTAGCTACGTCGTGATGAAAGAACTGCGAGGTGGTGCAGGAATATCTTACCTACCGTATGGAGGACACGAAAGAGGTAGCGAACTTGGCTTTGATGCTGGTGCGAAGCCACTGGAGCTGCTACTGATATGAGACATCACAAGGTTTTGCTCCCTGCTGAGACCAGGTCAGCATCTTCGAACGCGATGATAGGACATGCTGATGGCTGAGGAGAAGGTTAGCTGGATGCGTACTACGAGCAGGTACGAAGAACAAGCCCTCTGCTATTGCTTCTGCTGAAGCAAACGAGCTCTGAAGAAGTTGGAGGCTGAAAATTAGACAAAGCTTGCTGAACTGAGAAGAAGAAAGAGATTGCTGTTCCCGATGCTGTTGAGGTGAGCGCAGAGAAGAAGGATGAAGCCACCAAGCTCACGAAGGAGTAGATAGCAAGCAGCATGAGTCCATACGAGCTCACTGCACCACTAACCATACGCTCCTTGGCCCGGCGCCACTTACGAAGCCAGTTACAGAGTCGTCGCACATGTTGGAGCTGACATTTTGGCTCTGAGCCCATCGCAAGAGACGCGTGTTCCATAATGCAGGAACGTTATTCACGCAGAGGTCACAACATACTGCACAATAGGAATACGGGCTCCGTGACTGCAATAGCCCTGTGCTCAGAAATTTCGTCCGTGCTATCAGGTAGAAAACAAAAGCTCCATCAATTCGGTGACCAGAGGCGCCGTTTGTTGGCGATACATTGGCGCTGGCGGCAACAGAGCGCAGAGATCCACATTGGCAGGCTTTCATCGGGATCTGACAAATCTTGTGACACGTGATCTCAGAGACGATGTCGCAGGGGGAATTGCTAATGTGCACAGAAGGCCAACGTCGGCGATTTTGAACATTCTGAGCAGCTACTTCAATGAGTTGATACTTCTCGGGACGCACGACGAATGAGTCTTTTGCTACCAGTAAGGCGGAGCGTGATGAAGAATTATAGTAGAAAGAGCTGCGGGCTTTCGTACTAGATGCAATGAGGCCACTTGTGGTGGTTGCCCAGCAGTGCAAAGCAGAAGGAGAGCACAGTGGTGCTGGGCAAAGACATCCACATCACGACAAAGACGGTGCCACTACCTGAGAGAGGCAGACGAGTCTATTTAACCGTTAGTGGTTGCAGGATGGACTTACCAGACAGGTTGCAGGATGTCTGGTAAGTCCTATGCCTGGTTAGCAACGCCGGTTCCTCATTCGAGTCCGGTGGTTGTACGTGGCTTGTCATCTGCGGTGACGGCTCTCGGGGTTGTCTGGCTATGGCACGTTGACATAGCATCAGACGGGTTCTTTGTATCTTCGTGTCGGTTCGCCGGCACTCTCGCTTCGCTACGGCTCGAAGTTGCCTCATGCTGGTTTCCCAAAATTCATGAACGCTACCGGCGATGGTCACGTCCTCTTGCTGGAACGTCACTCGGTTGCGTTGTATCCACAAGCTGGTGATGCAAACGCTGCTCAGGATGTGCCATATGCGTTTCCACACGGCGGCGTATGCGGCCACCTCGTCTGGATGATTTCTAGTGAGCTGTTCCTGGACCACCTTGGATAGTCCTGGCGCGCTTCTACTTGCACCGTTTACCAGAAAGCGTTGGAGCCGTCCAAGCTCCCATCGTTCTCCTGTCCAGTGGCAGATAAGCTTCTGCCAGCAGGCTTGCGCGCACGGACATGTCCAGCAGATGTGTTCCAGTGTTTCTTTCACGCCTTGACAGCATCGGAGCTTGCGGCAACTGTTATCTTGCCCTCGGTCTGGATAGGAGAGATTCATTTGCCTCACTGCAACTCGATAAACGACCCAAACTTGGTATGCAGTGAGCTCATTCCTATGAGCCCAGAGACTGGTTGGCGTCTGCTGTAAAGCTGCTGTCTGCCACGCACTTCCCTCCGCTGAGTCCTGAAGCGTCTCCAGAGTTCGTGTCAGCGCACTGTCCGAACCTTTGTACCGACGAAACGGTTGCTTCTTCAGGGCCAAGAGTACGTGTTTGTTCGCGATAGTGTCGGGCACGCTCCATGGGAACCCGTGGATGAGCGGATTCGCGTAAAATACGATGCCCCGTGCAACCTGACCCTTGCGGAGCCTCTGGCAGTCGGCTGCCGTCCGCTGATCCTCGATGTTGTTCGCAGCAATGCTCCAGTGCCATCGCTGTCTTGCTCCAGGGCGATGACGCTCTGCCGACCTGTGTCTGAGTCCACCATGCTGACGCAGCCTGGCGTGGTGTATTCCCATGTGTAGTCCTGTGTCAGTTTCGGTGGGTGGCGCAGGAGTATGTCCTGTCGTACTTGAAGCTCTTGACCCACAGCCAAGCTCGGTGCGCTCAGCAGAATCGCTAGACCCCATCTTCGAAGCTTGGCTTGTTGATATGAGGTAGCGCCTACCGTCGGTATGATGAAGGAGTACATCCTATTCCCAATCCGACGCAGTCGCAGTTCCGCTATAGTGCAAGGCTGAATCTTGGCATACTGCCGTGACGTTAAAACGTTCCCCTGCAGGTCCACAATCCAAGGGTTTTCGGCCCAGGAGTACGCGGGCCAAAATGCTTCCTCTTCTGGTGTCATTGCCCGAGGTAAGTGACGAAGTGGTCGAGAAAGCTCCACCACCCATTCCTCTGTTGTCGTCCAGCTGATCGCCTCCGATGCCAGGTTTTCAAGCTCCGTTGTGTACTGCTGCTGCCTACCCTCGGGGTCCGGTAGTGTTGGTAACAGCAGAGGTCCGACCAACTGCTGGAGAGTGTTTCCGGGAGTCCTGCGATCCTTGGGGAGCTGCCGTCCTCTCTGTTGACGCGGAGACACTCCTTCTGTCCAGTCCTGCGTTGCTCCTCGGAAAGCCCATGCCTGCCAGGCCAGAAAATAGATGTCTTTGCGTTGAGTTAGCCAGAGTATGGCGTGTTTCACCCGCTGCGTCTTGCATGCAATTAGTATGGAGGCCAGTCCGACTCCTCCCGCTTGTTTGGGTGTGAACAAAAGCGCTGGATTGACCTTATGGCGACTGGCCTCCGTACTGGTAGAGTGGTGCCACAGGAATTGCTTCTGAAGGTTTCTTAGCTGTTGCTCTGCCCATGGTGGCATCTCAAAGACAGCCGCAGTGAACAATACAGCTGGCAGCATGATCACGTTAAGAATCAATACTCTGTTCTCGACGCTGGTTGCAAGTCGAGTCGCTGTCGCCAGTCGCCGTTGGACGTTGCGAACACGCGCAGTCCAGTTTGCTGTGGTAAGTTCCCCTGCTCCCACTGCGTAGCCTAAGTACCGCACCGTATCCTCATGCCGCAACACTGGAATCCCGTGAAGATCCTCCATGTCCACGGCTGTGTTTAAAAAGATAATTTTACTTTTTGTCGGTTGTACCTTCAAGCCTGACATCCGTCCAAATTGTTCCACTATGTTTATCACCCTGGGTAGGTGTTGCGTCTCCTGCATAAACACCGTCGAATCGTCGACGAACGCTGAAAACTTATGTTCCTCACACTCCCTCCTGGCACTTGCCGTATTCTGGAGACCACCTCCTGTGGCTCCGGAAGTTCCCCGTTAACCACGAATTGGGCCGTGGTACCGTCGTGGAGTTTCCGGATTATCTCCGTAAATTCCTGAGAAAATCCGAATCGCACGAGTGCCAAGAACAGGAATTTCCGCGCGACCGTGTCATAGGCCTTGCGAAAGTCGAGCAGGAGGATTGCCCGACTGCGTGCAGCTGCTAGCTCCGGTTTGTCCTTGGCTATTGCCAGTAGAGCCAGCATCATCATCACGGTTTTGCGCATCTTCCTCCCATGGACGAAGCCCTGCTGCGACTTCCCAATAGGTGTCCCTAGCACTCGTTGGGCTCGCGTCGCGATGATTTTCGTATAGACCTTGTATCCGGTTTGAAGGAGTGCGATGGGTCTGTAGTCCATGGCGTCATTGGAATCGCCCTTTTTTCTCAGTGGGATGATCAACCCCTGTAGGAATGACTTGGGCGGCTCTCCTCCTGCAAGTAGTTCGTTCCCGATAGCAACCATTGCTGGAACCATTACTGCTTGGGTATCTTTGAAGAAATCATTGTTGAGTCCATCTGCACCTGCCGCCTTGTGCCTGTTGAGAGCATCAATGGCCTGGATCACCTCGTCCGGTGATATTTCTTGGAGGAGAAGCACATTGTTTGCTGCCGAGAGGCGTCTGTTGGCCGGTATCTGCACAAATTGGTCGAACTCAGTCACCATGTGCGCCGATGGCGTGATGTGATGCACGACGCCTAAAATCGGCTTCCATTCCGAAGCGAATCTATCTGCCAGCGTCATTTCCCGCCGGAACGGTGCACCGTTGGCCTGACGTATATCGGTAATGGTCTGATCACTCTCCCAGTTAGATATACGCTTGAAAGTCCACCGAAGCTGCTCCGTCGTTCTATGGAGCCGTTGCCCCATGCGAACTAAGTGCTCCTCTCTCGCCTCTTCTGCCGTGACTTCCAAAAGCTCGCTCCTCGTCAAAATGCGCGCCCTGTTCTGAGCGTGGATTCTGTGAATTACTGCGTTCCGCCGCTGCGTCTCACGTTTCTTGATCCGCTGGACACATGCCACGCACTGCTTTGCTGTGTTGTCCCAAGTTGCCGCCGTCACCGCCTTACCAACCTCCGCGGATATGAGCTCGTCGAGCAGCTCAGCTAGCACCCGCGCGGACTGCGCTGTCTTGATGGGGTACATCACGGGGCGCTTCCTCCTCTGGGATCGTTTGGCCGGTAGGTTTGGCCGTAAATGTAACCTTACCCGCTGGTGGTCGGATAGGACTTGCGGTTCTTCTACTGATACCCACTGAACGTCATTTGCCCAGGATTGGGGCACGTAGAATCGGTCAATTCGACTTGCCGAGTCAGATCCCCAGTATGTGAAAAAGTCCGTCGGGTCTGGGGCTTCGTCTTCATCCTCTACTGGATCCATGAGAGTGCGCGCATCCTCCAGGTGAAGCTGTTGAACGAGGGCGTGGAGCGCCGCGCTCTCCGGTCTTCCGCTTCGTTGGCCTCCAAGGCGGTCTAAAGGTGGGCTTTGCACACTGTTAAAATCTCCCGCCAATATAACCTCTCGCTGCTGCCACGGCCACTGCTGTAAATTAGAGAAGAATTCCTCTCGGGCTTGTTGCTGGTTCGGTGCGTAGATATTGACTAATCGATAGTCTTCGAACTCGACCGCAATGACCCTGTTCGTCCAGTGCTCTGGTCTCCACGGATGGACCAAGTCTGCCGTGGCTGGTGTCAATAAATTTGCGACTCCGCCGGTTTTGCTCTCGTCCACACTTCAGTAGGACAGCGCCGGCCCTTGTGACTGATGTTGCCTTCCCCATAATCGCGTCATGTATCCGTGAGGAGGACTGCCTCCTCGTTACTGCTTACATGCGTCTCTTGCACCAGCCAGACCAACGGTCGGTCTGCTTCGGGCGTTCGTCTCCAAGCTGCGAGTCATGTCGCTCGCGTCTCGACCCTGAAGCCCCGGAGATTTTCGGTCTCTATCTGCCTGCCACTGTCTATGCATCGCTTGACTTGTGTCCCCGTCCCCGCGCGGTGTGCGAGCTGCAGATGTTTGTAACGCGTAGGCATCCCCTGTCACTCTAATGCTGGACTGTGGCTGCGCCACCTCTGTCCGCGCCTAGCTGCCCTTAATACTGGCGAGTGCGCTCCGCCCCGCCGTGCTCGAATACCGATGAGAAGAAGTGCGCCACTGCGAACCAGTCCACAGTGTTTCTTGTGACTGTGTAAGCTTCGCGATATGTGACAACCGTTTTTAGCGCTTCCAGATGCTGCAGTAGACGAGGTAGCGCTCCGTGTTCTGCACTATCCTCCTGCCCGGTAAGTACTCGAATTTCCTTCTCGTAAATCATCGCGCATATGATATGTTGTGCTCACAAAGTTTCAATACAGTATCGTCAGTCACCGTAGCCACAGTTACGCAGGCGTTTCCAGTCATCATTGTTATCAATGAGGGATGGTAAGTGATGCGGAGCTGGCCGTGATAACCTGGCATCCCAGTCATCCAGCCATTTCTGCGTTGATTTATCCTTCGTCCTGCCGCGGTAAGCTGCTAAACGCCCCTGTAAGCATGTTCTTCTCCAGGCAGCCGTCTATGCTTGTAGCACTATGTCGCTTAACGCCCCCAAAAGCTCATCCGGAAATGGGAACCTTTGCACCATGTGGATTAATTTCGTCGGCTCCTTGCGCCGCCTGCTTCCATGCCTCGGTGCTGCTTCGTTCAAGCGGGAACGCTGCTCGCGCTGAAGCCGGCCAGGATACCCCTTGCTTCTCCCAGAGCTCAGGCCATGTGTCGCGCGTATCTAGGAGCTCAGCATGCAGTACCGGGGAATTTGTGTCCTGCATGGCGGTCATCCCTTCTGGCTGCTCCTGCTCCAATTTTGTCCTCATTATTTGCCGAATCTGTTCCCCTTCTGCTGGCGTAGTCGAGTGTGCTCGCTTTTGACTGACTGGACGGTCGCTGTGACTTGTGTCTGGGGTATTAAAGCGAGCTGTGAGCTTTGCAAGCTGGGTGCTGAAGAAGATGCGAGGCGAAGCTCCTGGCGAGGCAGCAGAATCAGCTGCTGCTCCTGAGGCGTTAGCCTCTCCTGCTCAGCCACATCTTGCCATTGTAGCAATACCTCCCGTGATAGTTGAATATACTCGAGCAGCAGACTGGTGTCCGTGTTGTTGGTGTCATGTATATCCATCTGGAGTAAATGGTCTCTCTCCTCGTTGGAGAGCTGAGATGCCGAGTTGACCAGGAATGTTAAGAGTTTGGCATACTGGGCCGGTTCGGCCTCGCCCAATATTATGCAAATTTGTCGATGCACGTCTTGGGAAATGGGCATGCCTGCCAGGCGATCACGTAACGTCACTGCATCACCGTTCCAATGACTAAAGTCCCAGGCCACGGGTGTGCTTCCGCTCCCTACACCGTTGTCGCGCTGCTCTTCCACTTCCGGCCTCCCTGAGGTCATCACGTTGGAATCCTCCCGTTTTTCCTCTAGCTCCACCATTTTGCGGAGCAGCGACGGCTTCGTGTGGACGAATGCTGAGTAGTGTTCTCTCCAGAACCGCAGAACGAGTGGTTGTTTCGATCCCTGTTGTTTTGCCTGCCGGACCGCTGCAATGCATTGGTCAAGTTGCATTGGAACTTGCTGGCCGGTTTCGTACACTTTGTTTCCACGCGTGGTGGTGCTTGGTCTGTACAACGACCGTCCGTATTGTACGCTAGTACAAAAATGTCAGCTGCTATCGCTAGGAGCTCGCTGCTTCCCCAATTCCACCGCGAAATGACATCCTGGCGATCGGAGGGTGTGGCCGCGTATTCGTCGAGGTACCATTTAAATTGTTTTTTGGATTCACGGGCATTCATGCCATCCCACCTCCTCTGCACGTCAATCAGCGTTGCTGTCCGAACGTAGTGGTCGAACTGCTCGTCAAAATTCAGATGGCCTGAGAACCGGATACCTCGTTTAATACTGGCGGTGATGGCCTCCAGGCTGCCGTCATGAGCTGCTAGGTCGTGGTCTGCAACCGCCTGCGCTAATGCCATTGTCATACAATTCCCAGAAGATGGCGTCGTGACAGGCCGGATACCCAGTACTTCTTCTATGCCGGGAAAGTCCCTTGTGTGATTCGAGTCCGATTTTGCCATGGGTAGCTGGTCTCCTCGGCAAATGTCAATTTCTTTGACTGCCTGAATTAATGCTGCTCGTTCACGTTGCTTGAGGGTAACCAGCTGCGGGGTAGAAAGTTGTTTTGGCGGTTTCGATGTCACTAGGTGCAGTTTTGCCTTGTCCGTCTCAGTTGTCGTCGTTTGACTTTGATTTTTCGGGTCATCTGAGGACATTTCGGTAGATGCTCGTCCATCTTTTTTGGTGGGTATAGCTGTCGTACCTTCCTCCTCGTCATCCGATCCATCTGCGAGGTTCACAAACCTGGAGGATAGGCTTGGAGCATTTTGCTTTGATTCAGCCGGCTGCTTAATAATTTTTCGGCTTCTCCGAGGAGGGACCGTGACCCATTGCTTTTTCGGTTCAGGTTCCACGCGGTGGTCACCTTGCGTGGGCTGGTCGGTACTTTCTATCGACATCATGGCTCCGACGGAGGGCCCCTGTACTGCGTTCATCGGTGCTTGCTGTCGGTCCGCTGAGGGTGCCACTGCCTCCTGCGCCTTCCTCTCGTTGTCCAACTGAAGTTGGAGGCGCTGTGCCGCCACTTGTTTTATTTCCGCCAGCTGATGAAAGGGGTGGCCAAGTCTTCGAGTGCGGCGACCTCTTGCTCCGTTGCCACTCTACTACCCTGCCCGTGCAATCGTGCGTCATTATAACGACACCAAGCCATGGTATGGCCGAGATTTCCACAGTGCAGGCATTGGAGTTGGCGGTCCACTTTGGGATGCTTCAAAATTATAGTCCGTCCGTACGAAATAATGCGTACAATTCCTCGTAAAAATTCAGGACACCCAGCCATTTTCACCGTAAGTTTCCAGACGTTGGAGGTCCACGAGTTAGGTTTCCAAGTGTCCAAGTCTTCCAGCTCAAATTTCGCTGCAATATGCTTCTCGAAATATGCAGTGAGCCGTCCGATGTCCGTAAATCTGATAACATTGTGCAGTTCTACGTCGTACTCCACTTGAGTAGCAATTCTCACCCCATCTCTGCCCAGCTATCGTTCCCATACAGACCTTGTGGGACGTTGCCACTACCTAAATTAGAGGCCAAACGTGAGAATCAGGAGGCGATTTCCCGCCGTCTCAAGTTTTTGTAAATGGTTTGTCTGAGCTTTGGAGGTATTGGCGAAGTGAAGCAAGGCTTGCCAACATGTAGTGCAACGGTATCAAGCCAACCGCATACCTAAATGTAAGGTGGATAAAGTTAATGTATTCAATTCCCCCCCTAAATGTAAGGTGGTTTCGCCGTATGAAGCAATCTAATTGCAGCTCAGCTGAATGATTAGATGCATGAATGTTGCAAATCAGGAAACTTTTGATAGATATGTAGAATTTTTTCGCATCTGGTCTGGCTATCAAGTTTTTGCGCTGCTCGCTTTAGTTTGCAATTATCTTCCGACAGCAGAAGTGCATACAGTGGAGTAGAAGCTCGCATTGTCACCGTCCAGCAATGCGTTTCTACTATGTCGCACTAGTTGCTGCTTCTGCACTATATACAAGCACTGATGGTCTTGAGACTGTTCCCAGCTCAGCCGTGTCCACTTCGCTGCGAGGGGCCACCATTATCATGCAGCTGTCCAACGTCGAAGACAAGACCAACCGATTCCTCATTGCCGAAGATGAGAATGTCGACATTCTCAACAACGATGATCTGTCACAAGAGAGAAGCCTTTTTAAAAAGAAAAGGAAGAAGAAAAAGAAGAAAAAGGAGGAAAAAGAAGATGAAGGATCGGGCTCCGACTCCAGCGACTCTGACAACTCCAGCAAGTCTGACGAGCACCACCACTTTTTTAGCCGATTGAGGAACCATGTTTCAAAGTGGCGCTCTCCCTTCTCGTTGTAGGCTCTCTGTTTTCTCTAGCTGACCATTGGTTGCGCACGTACATGCCTTAACACAATAAAATGCTCTTGGCCCGCTTAACATGTTAAGTGGTTTTGTGCCGATGAAATCTTGTCCTTCAAAGGGTGTGTAAACTCTTTGGCGATTGATTCAATGAAGCCGAACGCATAATAAACAACTTGTCTGCTTGAACATGTAGACTCGATATCTATCAGCAGCCAAGCAAACACTCGTTAGGTTCATTATCGGTTCAATCGGTGACTTCATCGATGGTGACGCAATTAGTTTGGCCATTTTACGAGCTATCGGACGCAAAGCTAGAAGCACTTGTCTATAGGCTCGATTCTTTGATAATTTGGCTCCATGTCCGGTACGAAAAGAGTCTGCTCCACGCAACAGCGGCTCCATCCCCTCTTTTCATCTTAGGTTCGCTCGCGCTACTCTACTCGCTGCAAGTAAGTTGACGCAGGCGGACGCCTGCGTCAACTCTGAGGTCGTATGCCGTAAAGCCGAGAAAGTCCCATGCGATCCCCTTTGGTTTCGCATGCCCATATTCCTGAGAGGCGAACGAATATATTAGACTACATATCAGACCTATGACGTACTGCAGAATATGATACTTGATCTCGTAACACGTTTTGGCTGGAACATAAAGCATTGCCGCCTAGGTTGAAACTGACCTTGCTGCAGGGAGATTTAAAACTTTGTCGATGCCTCAACACCCGCCCCCCTTCCGGGTCGTACCCTGCGCTGCCTCTCAAAAGGCGCGCAGCAAGAAGAAGGCTTTCTCCCACTATGAGGGACTAGCGACGTGAACTGGCCGATACCTCTTGCGGCGCCAAGGACCGCCACTTTCTAGTTGCCAGAGGCAGCTGAAGAGTAGGTGCGACGCATCGTCGAAGCAGCGAGTGGAGTAGCGCGAGCGAACCTAAGATGAAAAGAGGGGATGGAGCCGCTGTTGCGTGGAGCAGACTCTTTTCGTACCGGACATGGAGCCAAATTATCAAAGAATCGAGCCTATAGACAAGTGCTTCTAGCTTTGCGTCCGATAGCTCGTAAAATGGCCAAACTAATTGCGTCACCATCGATGAAGTCACCGATTGAACCGATAATGAACCTAACGAGTGTTTGCTTGGCTGCTGATAGATATCGAGTCTACATGTTCAAGCAGACAAGTTGTTTATTATGCGTTCGGCTTCATTGAATCAATCGCCAAAGAGTTTACACACCCTTTGAAGGACAAGATTTCATCGGCACAAAACCACTTAACATGTTAAGCGGGCCAAGAGCATTTTATTGTGTTAAGGCATGTACGTGCGCAACCAATGGTCAGCTAGAGAAAACAGAGAGCCTACAACGAGAAGGGAGAGCGCCACTTTGAAACATGGTTCCTCAATCGGCTAAAAAAGTGGTGGTGCTCGTCAGACTTGCTGGAGTTGTCAGAGTCGCTGGAGTCGGAGCCCGATCCTTCATCTTCTTTTTCCTCCTTTTTCTTCTTTTTCTTCTTCCTTTTCTTTTTAAAAAGGCTTCTCTCTTGTGACAGATCATCGTTGTTGAGAATGTCGACATTCTCATCTTCGGCAATGAGGAATCGGTTGGTCTTGTTTTCGACGTTGGACAGCTGCATGATAATGGTGGCCCCTCGCAGCGAAGTGGACACGGCTGAGCTGGGAACAGTCTCAAGACCATCAGTGCTTGTATATAGTGCAGAAGCAGCAACTAGTGCGACATAGTAGAAACGCATTGCTGGACGGTGACAATGCGAGCTTCTACTCCACTGTATGCACTTCTGCTGTCGGAAGATAATTGCAAACTAAAGCGAGCAGCGCAAAAACTTGATAGCCAGACCAGATGCGAAAAAATTCTACATATCTATCAAAAGTTTCCTGATTTGCAACATTCATGCATCTAATCATTCAGCTGAGCTGCAATTAGATTGCTTCATACGGCGAAACCACCTTACATTTAGGGGGGGAATTGAATACATTAACTTTATCCACCTTACATTTAGGTATGCGGTTGGCTTGATACCGTTGCACTACATGTTGGCAAGCCTTGCTTCACTTCGCCAATACCTCCAAAGCTCAGACAAACCATTTACAAAAACTTGAGACGGCGGGAAATCGCCTCCTGATTCTCACGTTTGGCCTCCAATTTAGGTAGTGGCACCGTCTTTGTCGTGATGTGGATGTCTTTGCCCAGCACCACTGTGCTCTCCTTCTGCTTTGCACTGCTGGGCAACCACCACAAGTGGCCTCATTGCATCTAGTACGAAAGCCCGCAGCTCTTTCTACTATAATTCTTCATCACGCTCCGCCTTACTGGTAGCAAAAGACTCATTCGTCGTGCGTCCCGAGAAGTATCAACTCATTGAAGTAGCTGCTCAGAATGTTCAAAATCGCCGACGTTGGCCTTCTGTGCACATTAGCAATTCCCCCTGCGACATCGTCTCTGAGATCACGTGTCACAAGATTTGTCAGATCCCGATGAAAGCCTGCCAATGTGGATCTCTGCGCTCTGTTGCCGCCAGCGCCAATGTATCGCCAACAAACGGCGCCTCTGGTCACCGAATTGATGGAGCTTTTGTTTTCTACCTGATAGCACGGACGAAATTTCTGAGCACAGGGCTATTGCAGTCACGGAGCCCGTATTCCTATTGTGCAGTATGTTGTGACCTCTGCGTGAATAACGTTCCTGCATTATGGAACACGCGTCTCTTGTGATGGGCTCAGAGCCAAAATGTCAGCTCCAACATGTGCGACGACTCTGTAACTGGCTTCGTAAGTGGCGCCGGGCCAAGGAGCGTATGGTTAGTGGTGCAGTGAGCTCGTATGGACTCATGCTGCTTGCTATCTACTCCTTCGTGAGCTTGGTGGCTTCATCCTTCTTCTCTGCGCTCACCTCAACAGCATCGGGAACAGCAATCTCTTTCTTCTTCTCAGTTCAGCAAGCTTTGTCTAATTTTCAGCCTCCAACTTCTTCAGAGCTCGTTTGCTTCAGCAGAAGCAATAGCAGAGGGCTTGTTCTTCGTACCTGCTCGTAGTACGCATCCAGCTAACCTTCTCCTCAGCCATCAGCATGTCCTATCATCGCGTTCGAAGATGCTGACCTGGTCTCAGCAGGGAGCAAAACCTTGTGATGTCCCATACCAGCAGCAGCGCTTGGTGATGAGAGGCTCGCGTCAAACGCGCTGTCCTCCTCGCTCTCTGAGTCCTTTTTCAAACGGGTCACTCGTAGGCTAGAAGTTATTCGTCTTCGCTGTTGCCTCCGCGGCAACGATGCCGACTCACGGTCAGCGTTGTTACCGGTCACGTTACACCGATGCGGATATGTGATCTCTTGTGGATAAATATATTGCTTTAGACTGCTCACGCAAAATACAGGGTGAGTCTTCAAGTACAACAGGAGGGCGAGTCTACAATTTTGGTCTCCAACCTTCTAGACCACCGTAAATGGCGTGATGAACCGCGGCGGTGTTTCAGTAATACTACAGAAGTAGGGTAGTAGTACTCAATAGTGCTTTATCTCCCACGCTAAATGCACCATTTAGCTCAGTCTGTCTACGAAGACAACGACCATTATGGTCAGGGGTTTGCCAAACATGTAAGTCCAAGCTGACCAACCTCCAACAATCGTTGATAGTAGCAGTGGCTTCAATGGCGCACTGCTAGACAGTGCTGCTTATGTGCTGACACTGTTCGCAGGATCGAATATAGTTGGTCACCACCGATATAGATGGTATAGACGGGGCCACCATAATGTGTCTGCCACTCGTAAAGATGTCTTCTCACGCTCAAATGACCACTTGATGGTTACAGGATATCGAAGTCCTGCCCCCAGGGAGATATGGCTTGATCGAAAAGGCTCACACAAGTGAAAATACCCGCAGCTGGGTGAGCTGGAGTGGCCAAAGTAACCTTGCACAGTATGTGGACTTGCAAGCATGTCGCTCACCGAAGTGAGACCCAAGCTGCCAAGGCCGGGCGATAGAAACCACCAATCTTTTGACAGAGCGATGTTCGACTTGGATTTACAAATAGATCGAGGAACTAGTGTGTTAACTGAAGAATTTGAACTCTCTGTTTTAGTGCAAATGCAAAAAGTGAATATAGTCAAAGGTCCTTAGTTTGCCTGTGCTACTTCTAAGCCTATTGTTCTAGTCTTTTAGAAGCTTCTATCATGACGTCTTCGAATGTCGTCATTAACCGTCGTCGGATAACCGAAGTGCGAATAGAACCCCAGGAAGTATTTGGCCTGTGGGTTCGTCTCGAGTAGCACCCCCTCAAGATCCGCTATCGGAAGCGGCCTCCCCCACCTAGTGGTTAGGGAGCAAAGTAAAGGCCAGGTGGTTAACACCCCTGATACAACCAAGGAAAAGGCCAGGGGCGACAAGCTCCCTGAAGAATTTGGTTATAAGCCCACTCTCGACCAGGTCGTTCGAGTGGCCACCTACTGGCTCACCGAGTGAAGCATATCCACTCGGGTCTCCAAGGTCTTCCTCTTTCAAGGCCGACATCTACATCCTCACCCAAGTTTTCCGAGAAGTGCGACCCGCCAGCCGACGGGTACACAAGGTGAGAGAAGGTCCATACGCGGCGTCGGAGTACCCCTTCCGTAAGTCGGCAGTCCGGCACAGTGAGTGGTTTGGGGTCTCATCACACAGTTTTAGGAGCCCACTCCACCACAATAGTGTGCGTGCCCGGATCTTCGGAAGACGCGGGATTTCACCGCGAGTCCCAAGAAGATGAAGATGTTCAAGTCAAGATTGAGCAAAAGACCGAAGAGTCACTGGAAGACCGATCGCCAGTGACTAAAGAAAACAAAAACAAAGGATCGAAGGATCGACCGGACCTTGAGAGGGGCCCGGTCAACATGGTCAAGGTTGAACTTATTGAAGAGAAACCTAAATACTCTCCCTATGTCCTCGTATAGGACACCTTGGGTCATGATACCTATCATGCTCCAGAGGATCAACAGCCGATGGTGAAAACCGAGAGGCTAAGGTCCCCGAAACAACAAAAAACAAAAATCGCTCAGTCCAAGCCGAGAAAGTTCAGGATGAAGGCGCCAGGTGACACCAAGTCGGTAGACCCCAAGACGTCAGGACCGTCAACCTGGTCGGACGCTGATGTAACGATGGCCTACCATCGACGCAAGCTTGATGCATTTTTGAAGAGCGACCCCGTCACGAAGACCCTCGAGATCCGGCTGCTTGGACAGCTAAGTGGACCGGTGTCGACCCTGCCAAAGCTGCGGACGGTAACAGACGCGATCACTGCGCTAGTCACCCTCCTTCGAGAAGCAGGCATGGTCGCGGGGAGATTCGAGCCGGAAGACTTGTTTGCCCTGGGGTTCGGCAGCATCAAGACAACGTTAGAGAAACTTCACAAATGTTTGAGGATCCTCGTCGGAATAACCCCTGCAAAGTGCGACTTACCCGCGGCTAACGTGAAAGAACCGTCGAGAGATAGCCAGATGACGCTCCAAGACATCGAGGTCCACCCTCAAACGCAAGAGGCGACCTGGGACTTACGGTCGATGCAAGATCTACCGCGAGAAATCCTGCCGCCATGTGCTCAGGTCGCGGCGGGGCAGTCGTTACAAGGGTCATCTGCTACTAGCCACGTAAGCAGGATGCCACTGGGACCGACAGGTGCGGCGTTACTCCAGGCCCGAGCAAGGGACGCGGGGCGGGAACATCGAGCTCACGAAACGGCGACGCATGCAAAATAACGCGTTGTGACGCGTAAAAATCCATACCACACGTGGGTTCCTCAGCTAGAAGGACCGAAGGATCAGCCAGTAGATCTTCGCTACTAAATCGATTCTTCAGCACTGAGAACATAACCGTTGCGATCTTTCTTTGATCATTTGATCCTTGTTGCTTCTCCGGCAACCAATGGAAAGCCGGGCTCCTGATAGGTTGAATTTTCGGCCAATCAGCAAGGAAGAAACTGGAATTTACCCCGCCACGTGGCGAAGATGCCGGGGATCAACCTGGTAGACAATCTGCAGACATACTTCGACGCGGCGATGGCAAGATTCCTTCAAGAGCGCCAAGTACCACAGACACACCCCAACTGGGGAGTGGCCAGAGGGAGACAGGGGGCGCAAATGAAGGCAGCTAAAAACGGCCCGAGTTCAGGTGTACAAGTTTCGAGACATCATACGATGCCTGATGTAGGAATGGAGTCGGTCAGCTCATGCGAGTACGATCCAGATGACATGGACCTTGAAGGACCTCTGGCGAGGATGGATAATGCCACACTGGGACAGGCACCCAACGTGGTCCCCCGCATCAAGCTCTCAGCGACCTCAGACCTCAAGGAGTTCCATGGGAGGGATCAAACCGAGCACGCAGCTGGGCGACTACCGCATTCACGAGAGATCAAGCACCAGACGGAGAAAAGTGTCTTTTTTGGGGGGACAGTTGACCGGACCAGCGCAGAACTGGTACCGCCAACTAGGTCGCTCCGTTCGAGGGGATTGGAAGGATGTATTACAAGAATTCCAGATGCAGTTCTGCGGTTTGGGGGTACCAGTTTCCCGCCAGTACTATCATGCGAAAAAGAGGTCGGATGAATCCCCGTTGGACTATCTATACCGTCTGAATGTGATTGGACTCAGGGCGAGGTTGAAGATTAAAGATGGGCCGCCTGCAATGGGGCAACCTATTACATTAGCTGATATAGGTTTTAATACATAATTACATAAGTAGGTAGGCAGTATCCGATTAGCGGATACTGCACGTCTATTTATTATTGGTTTATTATTGGGGTGCCAGACCCAATAATTAGCCAATAATAAATAGGTCTATATTTGAGTGGTTCCCATGAGCTAGGGAACATATTCGCACTTACTGCGAATTATAACCAAAAACCAAAAATAAACAGAGTTATATTTACGTTATAAATAAGAGCGCTTCCTCACGCTCCTCACAGTGTACGACGGTAACGGGGCTCTCACCCCGTTACACCTGGTAGCACTTAGTAGTCCTTCCAATGGCCAAGTTCGAAATGAACGTGGACGTTTCTTCGATGGCTCCAGCGGTTTCGCTGGAGCATGCAGATTTCCCACACCTCACTACGGTGGAGTGGCAGGCATTACACTGCCTTGCGGCGGTGTCTGGTGAGATCATCGTGACGTCGCTGCTGAGCACAGCGATGCCCGATCAGCACCGTGCCGCCATCCAAGACTACATGGTGCGCGAGCTCGCCGAAGCGAATCAGCGAGCATCGACTCCCTCGCGCACCTCCCATTACAATGCAATTAAAATGGAGACATCAACGTACTCTGGTGATGGTCCGGATCGTCTCCCCCTTAATCTCCGGTTTAGAGAGATTGATATTGCGATAGCGTCAAGATTAATTGACGCTCCGACGGCCAAGGTTAATTTTCTGCTGTCTCGGCTTGTTGGTAAAGCCAAAGAATGGGCCTTGGGAAGCTCGTCGTAGACGAGTCGGCGTTCCCCAAGCTGGAGGATATCCAGCGCGACTTACGACTGGCGTTCGAGCCTTCCCAAGATGAGTCACGATTGCGTGCAGACATATTTTCACTTCGGCAGGGCAAGCTGTCGATGCGTGATTATGTGCAGAAAACACGACATCTTGCTTCGTGTATTATTACGCAGCCGATCGACATGGCTTCCCAAGTCCATGTCTTCGTCTTCGGTATGCAGGAGGGCATGACACGTTATTGCCTCACACGTGCTGAACCGAAGTCTCTCGAGGAGGCATTTGCCCTCGCGCTTCGTGAAGATTACACGATCGCGTCATCATACTAGCACGCAGCGTCGCAGCATCCGCGTACGTCTGGCCCAGAGCCTATGGAAATCGATGCAATCGATGCATCACGTGGTCGCGGCAAGCAATTCAGCCGCGACGTTCGTAGTCATAACACGATAAAGTGTTTTCGGTGTGGCAAGACAGGTCATCGTGCGGCCGTCTGCCGAGCTCCAGCGCTGGTGGCCATGAACACAGCTGTCTCACGTGGAGATACTGTGTCGTCGGTGGTCCCGCCAAAAAACGAGCGGTTCCGGTAGGCGCGGGCGCCCTACTGGCAGGAATGGAGCCCCGAGTACTCAGGTGGCAGCTCGGGCTCCTAGCCCCAAAGTGATTCATACTCACTTCAATGCCACCACCATGCGCGACGATTCGAGACTGATTATCATCAGTCTCATCGTTTTTGGATTCGGGTGCATCCAACAACTTCTTTCGAGCATCCTGTTTGTCCCTTCTCCCGTCTACTATTACGGTTCGAGAAGGTCCAGGTGACATCGTTGTCAAACTTGCTGATGGACAACCACAGCGTGTTCCGCGTAAAACAGTGGTTTTGCCGTACACGTTCGACGGTTTCCAAAGCAATGACGAATTTCTGGTGTACGAGATGAACTATGCATTCGATTGCATCTTGGGGATACCGTGGTTGTCGCGGTATCAGCCGACGATAGACTGGCTATCTCGGTCCGTCAAACGACGAAGCGGATATGACGTTAGCGAAATGTTCACTCATCTGTTAGTTGCGTCATCCGATTGGCCTCATGTCAGAGTCGTGAACGAGCTCGCCATGACTAGCAGTCAACACAGAGAGAACGATGGCCCTCTGTGCCCGGTATGTTCAGTCACACTGATAGAGTCACAAAACGAGGCGGTCGAACAGAGGTTCCCGCAAACACGGACATCGGTCGAACAGGGGTTCCCGATTCCTAGCGAGGCGGTCTAGCAGGGGCTCCCGCGTACAAATACATCGGACGAGCAGAGGCTCCCGCAAATACACAGAGCAGAGGCTCTCGATTGTTACCGAGGCGGTCGAGAACGAGCTCCCGCGTACATCCGAGGCGGTCGACGACGATCTCCCGCCTCTAATTGACGAGAATGAGCGGACTGTGGATCCGCGAGTTTGGTTCCTGGCCTACGCCCAGGAACCAAACTGAACTACGTCAATGGCTTGGTCTGGCTAATTACTTGCACAAGTATACGAAGAATTATGCAGAGCTAATTCAGCTATTATCGACACTGCTGAAGAAAGATGCAGTTTGGTCATGGAAGGCAGAACATCAGTCTGCCTTCGACTCCGTGAAAAAGAGTTTGTCTGAGGCACCAGTGCTAATGCTGCCTGATGACTCCAAGCTATTTCACGTCGTCTGCGATGCGAGTAATCTCGCGATTGGATGCGCCCTCATGCAATTTGATGATGAGGGCCGAGAGCGCGTCGTGAGTTTTCAATCACGATAGATGAAACCTGCTGAAAGAAACTATCCGATACACGACAAGGAACTTTTGGCTATGCGTTACGCGCTGATCAAGTTCAGAGTATACTTGCTCGGCGAGAAGATGTTTTCGGTCTATACAGATCACGCATCACTGCGTACCGCCGTCAAGACTCTTCACTTGTCCCAGCGTATGGCACGTTGGCTGTCATACTTCTCAGAGTATAATTTCGTGGTATTTTACGAGCCCGGCAAGAATAATATTCTTGCTGACGCGCTTTCTCGACGTCCCGATTACGATCCTCGACGCGACATGGGTCATCAGCCAGGTAGTGCTGATGACGAAGACGATGATATTTGTTTGTGCTGTATTGAGCTGGGGCTCAATGCAATGATTTCGACACCTGTGCTGTCAATCCGGACTCAGATCGCCGAGTCTTATGCGAATAATTCCTTCTACATGGGAATTATCAATTATCTTCGACACCCTAGTGAGAGGTCACTCGCGAAGTTGACGAAACCAACGCGCGACAACATCAAGCGTTACGCGCTTGATGGTCCGTTGCTGACGTATAGATGGACGTCTTTGATTCAGCGCGTGTCGTCATCCCTGCTGATGACGACATCCGAGCACGAATGGTGCATGAATTTCATGACACTCCAGATGGTGGTCTCCTGGGTCGCGAAAAGATGTTCGCGGCCATTTCTCGCGTGTTTTTCTGGCCGCGCATGTATAAGTACATCCAGAAATGGGTACGCTCTTGTGAAACATGCCAGCGTGTGAAGCCTGCACCGTCTTCACAAGCCCCATTGCGACCGCTCCCGATTGCTACGGAAGCCTGGCGTTCAGTCAGTATGGATTTCATCTTTTGGTCTCCCACCGGATGAACAGAAACGCACGGGCGTACTGGTTCTTGTGGATTGAGTTAGCAAAATGGTGCATTTTGCTCCGGTCTGCGCGCAGATCTTCATCGATCTTATTTTCAGGCATCACGGCTTGCCAGAATCTATTGTGTCGGATCGTGATCCGCGTTTTACTTCAGCTTTTTGGGCAGAGTTGTTTCAACTATTAGGCACGCGATTGCTTATGTCTACGGCGGCCCATCCAGAGACAGATGGGCAAACGGAGCGCGTGAACAGAGTGCTTGAAGATGTTCTGCGCAGTTATGCGACATCGTTCTCGTCGTGGAGTTCGTTTCTTCCACTCGCCGAATTTGCAATCAACAATGCAGTTCATGCGTCAACAGGTTTGACGCCGTTTTTCGTAAACAACGCAAGGCACCCTCGCGTTCCAGCGCTTCTTGCTCTCTCAGCTTCAGAGCACCCGGTCTTCAAGCTTGGTGGGGGAGTATCTGTCGATGGCATTGCGCCGAAAAATTTGATGATTGATTACGTTGAAGACAAGGTTGCTGCAGATGCAACTTATGCTGTTAATTTTGTGGCCAACGGCATATCGAGTCCCGACACGATGCATCCCATCGCGTCTTCCGTCGCTAATTTTGCTCCTAAAGAGTCCACTTCGCCTGTAAGATCGGCTGCGGTGACCGAATTCCATTACTACGACAAGGCATCACGCGTTTTGTACGTGATGCCCGGATAAACAAAAGCAGAATGCTGACAGAAGAGGTCGAAAGAACATGTTGACATTTAAAGAAGGCGACAGAGTCTTATTGTCGACAAGTGGACTGCCAGACACATCTGTGACGAACTTGGGCGCTAATAAGTTAGCGCCAAGATATATTGGTCCCTTTCGGGTTGTTAAGGTACATGGAGACGCCTACACGTTAGATATACCTACATCTATGCGTTTGCATCCGACTTTCTATGTCGGGCGTCTTAAGGCTTACCTACCGGCGGATCTCACTTCAAACCTTCCCCGCTCTTCTGTGCCGGCTCAAAGTCCGACACCCCTTGTCGACGACGCTGACAAAGACTGGGACCAAATCCTGCCCGAGCGCGTGCAGACTCGTTCTGCTGGGGCCCTCCGAACGCGGCAGTCTCAAGTTGGTGAAGACGCTCAACCAATCCCTGCTGCTCCCGTCGAGTCCGCTCGGCAGCCTCCGTCGCAGCAGCCGCACGATCGCGAGCACTCTCTGCCATCTCCCGAGCACCCAGCAGGCCGTTCTTCGCCTCCTCAGTATCAGCGCGAAGAAAGAGCAGTTCGTCATTCAACGGCACAGGCGCCCGATTGTGTGAATTGGCGCCCAACGCAAGAGACCTTCCGTCGTGATGCTCCTCCTCTCTTGGTGGATGCATCAAGTGCGCGACGTTGGATTGTGGACCGAATTGTCGGTCACGGAGGTATGCGCCAATTAGTGACTCGGCGCCCTCGAAGTGCCGTACTGAGAGACATTATAAGGTCCGTTGGTTTGGGATATTCACCAGCGGACGACACATGGGAGCCTCGAAATATGTTGGCTCACGATGTTCCTGATGTAGTCGAGGAGTATGAGTCCAGTAAGAAGACGGTAAACGCGACCGACGCTGTCGGTTCCACCCACGATCTCGCGAGCCGTGACGCTCGCGAGCTGCTGATCAACGACGACCTCCCGAGCGACTCCGAGATCTATTACGAGGCTCGGGAGCATTTGGATAATATGGCGGTACCGTGTGAAGAGGTTCTTCATCGACTCGGGTGACTCAGGTTCTTCAGCACCTTCAAGGCTGTACAAGTCCCACGGCTTCAAGTCTTCGTCCATGACTCGCGATGCCTGCTCTCTTCAGATTGTCGCCTGATGGTCCCAACCGTTGTTAGGGACCTCGGCGCGTTAGTGGCCAGGGTTCATGCTGCTCAGTGGTGAATGACCGAGCAGATTCGAAGACCAAGAAGAGAAGCCGCTGGAGTTCTCGTTGGACTCCTCGTTGGACTATTCGTTAAGAAGAAACTTTCTGCGAAAGGCGCTTACGTTGCGGTAAGCGCAACTTAAAGAGGGAGGTGATGTAATGGGACAACCTATTACATTAGCTGATATAGGTTTTAATACATAATTACATAAGTAGGTAGGCAGTATCCGATTAGCGGATACTGCACGTCTATTTATTATTGGTTTATTATTGGGGTGCCAGACCCAATAATTAGCCAATAATAAATAGGTTTATATTTGAGTGGTTCCCATGAGCTAGGGAACATATTCGCACTTACTGCGAATTATAACCAAAAACCAAAAATAAACAGAGTTATATTTACGTTATAAATAAGAGCGCTTCCTCACGCTCCTCACAGTGCGCGACGGTAATGGGGCTCGCACCCCGTTACACCGCCCAAGATTCAAAAAGAACATGTCGAGCACTATATTGAAACTTTGGACGATCCAGAGTCAGCAGACCAGTTGACTGTGCTATGTCTGGCGGATGTGGAAGAAGTGGAGGACGTGCTGAGAGCGCGTCAACGAACGAAGGCACGACGAGGCAAGATGTTATTTGGATCAAGCAAGTTTCGTCAGAAGGCACCTACCCTCCTTGACCGACCAAGAGAGATGAACCGCCGCTCTGTGCATGCAGTTCGGACGACCCCGGAAGAATCGAGCTCTGAAGACTCCAGCCTGGACAACTCGGACAACGAAGGGGATTTAAGGCGAGTCTTTCTAATGGAAACGGAAGCGGAGAAGGACCCAAGTATGAGGATTCCAAGGGACCGACCTACCAGAGAGGTCGACCAGCATCGACACCAGGCAGAGGACCCGGGACCCCGCACTTCGTCGGCCGCTCCAAACACGAGATGTGCCCATTATGGGTCCAGGAAACATGAAGACTTGGGATGTTGGAAGCGAATGACCTGTGACCGCTGTGGAAAGAAGGGTCACCTATCGGATCGCTGCTTGTTTGTGTGCCGAGGCTGTGGAGAGATTCATGAAGTTGGGAAGTGCCAGATGGAAGAGTTCTACAATTTGATTCGTCAATGGTACAACCCAACCCAACCAAGCACGCCGAAATGTTGCCGGAGAAGATCGAGAAGATGATAAATTAGGACGCTCGCCAGGTTTGAATCTGGTACGAGCCGAGCGTTCTAATTGCTGTATCTTTGCATATGTGGAAAAGCAGCCCAAGGAAGAGATGAGTATACCAGCTAAGAAGATTGGAAATATATCGAAGATTGGAAACCACCCTATGATCCATGTTATTTCTCTAAATGAACCTAATGATTTTGCCCGAGAAAATGCAGTGATGGAGTTAGACCTATTGCCGGGCGAATGCAGGGGATATTGGAAATACCATGCTCCCACTAGGTGGTTTAGGCAAGCCAAAGCCTCTGGAAAGGTCAACAATGATCGCGCAAACTTGTTGTTCGATACTGGCGCCGAGGTATCCATCCTGGATACCACCTTTGCTCGTAAGGTAGGCTGCCAAATTGACGAAACTGAACGACAAGAGTATATTGGCATTGGGGAATCCGTATATACTACGGAAGGGCGCACTCGCATCAAGATCACTCTGAATGGAAATCTGGTGTACATTTTTACTGTGTGGGTAGGCCCTATGGTGGGTCAAGACGTAATCTTGGGCATGGACTTCATGGTCCCAGCCGGTGTCCGGTTAGACCTGGCGGACGGAACACTCTGTCTCCCCGATGAAGTTCGAGTGAAATCATCCGGACGGAGGACGATTTATGATAACCGAGTGTCAGACGTGAAGTTGGGTCAGTATGCGCAGATACCTGTTGGAGGGTATGTAGAAATACCTCTTAAAAGGTCGACCTCGGAACAGTGAAAAATGTGGGTCACGAGAGGAGAACGGTGGGTTACAACCATGATCCAAGGGGTAGGACGTCGATAATTTTTGAAGGTAACCAGCGTCAGCTTCCACACCTTAATATTGCACGACGATACCAAGGTAGGTGTGGTTGAAGAAGGACCAAGTACCAAGAGCACAAGGGTTCGTCTCGGTGGGCTCTCAAAGATATGCTGAGTGGCTAAATCTGGCATTTGAAGCCACCACTGACCAAGTCGGCCATCAGGTAGACCCAACGGAGGAGGACGAGGGGCCGTTAGTGGAAATACCACAACATAAGACCCCGTCACGCATTTTACAGCAACCAAGGGTCCCAGTCCCAACGATGAACATGTCGCACCGACAGATGCCCGAGAGAGAAGGACAATCGTGCGAAGAAAGGGTGCATCTACGGGAAGAGACCTCTCAAGAACAAAGTGCGTCCAAAGATATTCAACCTACCGGAGCCACCGCCGATAAGGAGGAAACCAAACTGGACGACTCACCGCAGGCAGATCACCAAGTGTGTACGTTTGAGAATGGAGAACTCTGGGCCGAAGAAATAAACCAAGGATGGGCAATCATACCGGAGGTGGACCGGCTGCGACAGATAATATGGAAAAAACGACATCTGTTGATGGGGAAAGGTAACGCCCTACCACCAGCCACCCGAGGGGCTATATGTGACATTGATGTGGGGAATGCAAGGACGATTGCGCAGCGCGTACGGAAAGTGGCCCCTCAATTCAAAGAGAAGTTAGCTGACCTGATCAAGGGGCTGCTATCAGCGAGGATTATCCAACCCTCTACCTCGCCATGGGCCAGCACAATCGTGATTATCGTGAAGAAGAATGGAGTGGACATCAGGTTGTGCATCGGCTATCGGTTGGTGAATGACTTAACCCAACTCATGGTCTACCCTATGCCTCTGATTAACGAATTATTGGAGGATCTGGATGGAGCATTGTGGTATTGTTCTCTTGACATGGCGAGTGGTTTTTGGGTCGTCGGTATGACCGAAAGGGCGAGACGGATCTTGGCCTTCGTCACCCCGCTGGGATTATTTGAATGGCTTCGGATGCCATTTGGGCTCAAGAATGCACTTCAGATATACCAGCGACTGTTGGCAAATGCTTTATATGGGTTTTTACAAATTCCTCAAGGAACCAATTCAAATAAATCAGAAGATCTGTTCGCGATGGGGGAACCAGATGTAAAGTCGGGTCGCTCGATATTGGGTCGACGGTCATATTAGACGACATTCTAATTCCCGCCGAATCGTGGGATATGTTATGCAAGAAGGTGGAGCGACTGTTAGATGTGTGTGACTATTGGAATTTGTCGATCAGCGCGATCAAGAGCTCGTGGGGATGTCGGAAAGTCGACTATCTCGGACATCGATTATCTAGAGGGGGACTAGAGGCCCACCCGAAGGACCTTCAATCTTTGGTCGGCTTACCCTTGCCGACGACACTGAAAGCGATGCAATCATTTCTTGGAAGTCTGAACTATTATAGTAGGTTCATTGAGGACTATGCCGTGTACGCGTCGATCCTTTACGAATTGAGAGAGGTGGGTTTCCACGCATGGCGGTGCAAGTTAGAGATTAACGACAGTGCGACGACCAAGGAGGAAGACGAGGATAAATGGTCCCGAGTCCAAGTAGCTTTCGCCATGCTCAAGAATAAGATTGCTACAGCGCCAATTCTGCGACATTTCGACCCGGCCAAAGAAGCAGTGATTATCGTATGCGAGTGAATGGGCTATCTCGGCGTCATTGGTACAAAATCATGAAGGCCTACTTATGCCGGTAACCTTTACAAGCCGGACCCTCAAGACGAATGAACTGAACTACAGTACTGTGGAGAAAGAAGTGTTAGCATTATTGCGGATATTGGAAACTTGTTTACAACGTTGGTCACCCGACCCCTCAAAGTCCTGACGAGACATTCGACATTGGCATGGTTAGTCAGATCTTCCGGGTTGCGGGGACGCCTGAAAAACTGGGCCGCCCTCTTGTCCCAGTGGACTTTAGAGATCGTGAAGTGTAAGAAAGGCGAAGACCAAGTGCTGGGGGCGTTGCCGGCCAGTATTACCCCTCGAGAAAGTGTGGACTCGATTTTGTCGTCAATTGATCCTAAGAAGCAGGCAAGACAAACGATCGACCTACCTACGCCCACAGTGGAACCCGATGAAGAACTGTATGTAATGAGTTTTGATGGGTCGGCTCGTGTGCAACAAGGAGGTGGGGCCTGTAGCGGTATTGTATGGAGATTTCCTACATGGACTATAGTCAAGGCTGCCTCGAAGTACCTCGCTGTGTCTACAGTGAATGAGGCTGAATATGAGGGCATGTTGCTGGGCTTTGACCTGTTGGAGCCTCTGGAGCAACGGCGACTGATCATCTGTGAGGACTCCAATTTGGTCGTACGACAGATGCGTGGGGAGATCGAGTGTAAGGCCTCAGGCCTATCCCCGTTACGGGCAAAGGCTTTGAATAAACTCCAGTCGTGGCCCTTCCAAGGAGTCCTACATGTGAAACGCGACTGGAATCAGAGCGCAGATCAGTTGGCCAGTACAGCTTTACACCAGCAGAAGGGGATCGAGTCGATACCGAAGGGAGAGTGGCCAGGTTTAGAAGCGACCAATCAGTTGCCAGAGTTGCTAGTCCCTAAAGACCGGAGCCCATCTGTCAAGATATTCGCGGTGACCCGATCACGGCCCCCTATTAGAATATCTGGGGAGGTTATGCAAGAGGATGTGATACAACGACTCCGGGTGGACTGAATCCGGGAAGCGCAAGAAAAAGAGAGCTGGGTGCGAGATTTGAAGGCATACTTGAAGGGAGACTGAGGCGACCTGTCTGTGGAATCTGCTCGATCATGCAGTAAGATGTCCGGAGACTACGAGATAAGTGAAGAAGGACTACTAGTTTACTGCCCCAGCCAGAGAACCGAAGGAGACGACTGGGATGTGACAGCCAGATTGGTGATACCCGAAAGTTTCCAGACTGACTTTCTTCATCATTATCATACAGTTTGGAAGGCGGTCACCAAGGAATCGGACGTACTTACCATCACATACGGCGGTATTGCCATTGGAGAGATTTGTTTCGGAGTGTACAGAGATACGTGGGTCTTTGCATGGATTGTGAGACTGGAAAGGGGGGACCTACCTTACGAGGGAAGACTCTGGGGAATGTCGAAGCGACGTATCCTTTCCAAATCATAGCAATGGACCACATTCTCTCTCTTCCTAAGTCGCACAAGGGAAATACAGAACTACTGATCTGGGTCGATTTGTTCACCGGATATGTGATGGCCAAGGCTAGTGCTTCACGAACGGCCCAGACGGTAGCCGAGGGATACGGAGAATGTGTTTCTCGCCGTTTCGGTGCTAGTGAGGCGATCCGCCACGATCGATAACCGGGCGTTTAGTCGCATGGTGGGCCAACGTCAGCAAGCGATTATAGCCTACCGACCTCAGGCGAACGGCACTGCGGAGAGGATGGTTCAGATCCTAACTAGGTCTATCAAGATGTATGTCTCCGACGTAAGACAGCGAGACTGGGACGAGTATGCGAAACGTTTGACGTTCGCGATGAACACTGCGCAAGACAGAGTGCAGAAGGAGACACCATTCTATTTGGTCCATGGTTAGGATGCTAGAACCACCCTCGAAGCTACGTTACCGGTAGTGAATACCCGACGCCGAGAGTCAGGGCCTTGAAGATGGAGGTATCGTATTCAGAGCCATTATCAGCGAGCAAGAGCAACGAAAATCTACGGGCAGCTAGTCAAGCCCGGATGCAAGCAAACAACGAAGGAGTGGTCGACCATAAAATTCAACCAGGGACCCAAGTATGGTTTTACCTGGACCGAGTAAAAGAAGGGTACGCCAAGAAACTGGCCCACCTTTGGCATGGAACTTTCCGAGTTTTGGAGTTGGTTGGAGATCACGCGGCGCGCCTGGAAATACGAGGTACGGAGTATAGATTATTCTCAATCGTACATATTTCCAAGCTCAAGAAGGTCAGGGAGTTCCCCGATCGACCAAGTAACGCATTAGCAATGGACAGAGCAGACCGGGTCGACTTTGATGAATGTTTGCTACCGGAAGATGGTTGGGTGCGAGAACTGGAGGAAGGTGAATATGAAGTCGAAGAGTTTCTGGAAAGTCGTACAGGCAAGAAGACTCGGTATGGGCGACAACAACGAGAATTTCTCGTCCGTTGGAAAGGACATGCGGATCCCTCGTGGGTAGATGAAGTGGATTTGAATTGTGGGGCCTTACTCCGAGATTTTGGGCGTAAGGAGACGAGCCAGAACCGTTTCGAAATGATGCAGAGCCATGAAAACTAGCAACGTGTGCCGGAGTCCTTGGATGGTAGACCTTGGTCCTCAAGAGTGAAACCTAATGTATCGAAGAAAGAAGAACTGACATGGCTACCAAAGGCAGAGGAAAGCATGACGAGAGGATGGAAATGTGGGCGAACGCACAAAGTTAGCATCAAAGAGAATGGAAGCATGTATATTCAAGTGAGGGAGACCTAAGAGGGTGGACAAAACTTGTTCTGAATGCGAGGGATCAAGGTCCCAGGATGAGGCTCCGATGACGTTCGATATTGAGTGAGCCAGGGCCACGTGGAGTCAGACACCTGAAGGGCTTCCAACAAGTTGACTGGATCTGATCCCTCCTCACGGCCGGGAAAACAATACATCACACAGCGAGATCGAGGTAGGTGCCTGAAGAAAGGATCCAATAGGATGTCGATATCGCATCGGCCATCACTCATTCCCTTGAAAAGTCGATCACGTCCCGCCACGCCCGAGTCGCCCGACCTCGACGCTTCTTCCGTGCGTTGTAGTAAGACGAGAGGAAGGTGTTCGCGCGCGCTTGGTCTTTGGAGATCCATAAGCAGTAGGTCGCCTCCCAAAGCGCTTGGCTGTGGTCTTCGTCGGGTGTATGCCGCGGCCAACCCGGCGAACCAGCCCACAGGTCGGAAGGACACGGGCGGAAGCGGGACTCTGGCTGATATCCAAGGTTTAGTGGCCAGCAGGCTTTTGATCATGGGGGAGTTGATCAGTGAAGACTTCCACTTGGTGGGACGGTCAACGTTCCTGTCCGGTGGACCGAGCCACCCCCACGGCATCTCCAGATGGTCGACCAAGTCGGTGGGGCTCATCGTGCTAACACACCAGGAGTTGACAAGGTCGACTGACCAAGGCGCCACTTCCGCGGCAGAAAAGGTCTTCGCCCGCATGTACCCAGGAATGATGGCATCCCTATGGAGTGGGTATGGGTCATCTTGAATTGAATCGTCACCCTCAACCGTAGTAGCAGCCTTCTTCCCGGAGACCGACTCCGAGCCGGAGGACCCGAACATCGCTTGATTTAGTGAGCAGCTTGGGATTGAGGCCGGCCCCGCGGAAGAGGTGGCCGGTGGAGGAGGAACCGAAAAACCCTTGGACGTGGGACATCGACCGGAAGACCGCGACTTGGCCAGGGCCGCCCGGACCACCTCGCTGTCACTGCTTGAATCGTCGTCGGAGGGTCCCAGCAGGATTTGGGGGGAGGTACCGCCAGAAGCTCCTGACTTAAACACCGAGGAAGCCGAGGTGCTTGACGCGCCGAACTTGAGAAACTTGAGCGACTTGGCGGATACGCGGGAAGACCTTCGCCGTAGTCGCTTGCCGGAGACAGGGGACAACGGTCGACCTCCCAAGGCAGGATCCTTCAGGGGGCTGGTGTCTTCAGTCGGCCCCCCAGAGGGACCGGCAGCCGCGGAAGAGGCCGCCGGAGGATGAACTAGACACTGAGAGGCCCACAGGAGAAGTCAGCATGACCCAACTCCGCCGCGAGGAGAGAATACCGACTCTGACGATAGTCGACCTGCCACCGCAGATGTTCGACCAGAGCCGTCTCGTGCTGAAGATCCTCGCGGAGAAGGACCACGAGACTGGAGCTGTCGCGTAGCTCTTTTTCGAGGTGCTCGCACCTGGCCGTCCAGTAGGCGGCGGAAGGGGAGACTAGAGCTAGCCGACCTTCGCAAGCCTCAACACGCCGGTCTGCAGGTCACACAGGGCTCGGCGTACACCAGCGAGGTCGGCCAGCGTGGCAGACGAATCATCAACCGGGTCGGCCAGCGTGGAAGAAGCACCAGGTGGGTTGGCCAGCGTGGCGGACGAATCATCAACCGGGTCGACCGGCGTGGAAGAAGCACCAGGAAACATTTGGCCTGTGGGTTCATCTCGAGTAGCACCCCCTCAAAGATCCGCTATCGGAAGCGGCCTCTCCCACCTAGTGGTTAGGGAGCAAAGTAAAGGCCAGGTGGTTAACACCCCTGATACAACCAAGGAAAAGGCCAGGGGCGACAAGCTCCCTGAAGAATTTGGTTATAAGCCCACTCTCGACCAGGTCGTTCGAGTGGCCACCTACTGGCTCACCGAGTGAAGCATATCCACTCGGGTCTCCAAGGTCTTCCTCTTTCAAGGCCGACATCTACATCCTCACCCAAGCCTTCCGAAGAGTGCGACCTGCCAGCCGACGGGTACACAAGGTGAGCGAAGGTCCATACGCGGCGTCGGGGTACCCCTTCCGTAAGTCGGCAGTCCGGCACAGTGAGTGGTTTGGGGTCATATCACACAGTTTTAGGAGCCCACTCCACCACACATGACTGCTTGTCATCGTCCTATTTACTACACCAGTCTCTTCGAGCAGTGTTACTTGAAGAAACACTTTCAGCTACACTAGGCTGGGTAGTACTTGGTGATGTATGATATAACGTCAATGCGCTCTCGACTGTGCTTGACACAGCACCAGTGTGAAAACTACGATGAATGTTTTTGAAATAAGTCACTTTCGTCAGGACAGAAAAGTATGATCATAACAATACGTTTTTTTTGAAAATTGTCAAATTTAGGGCAAAAAAGGATGGCCGTTCAATGCCAAATGACGCAGGCCTTTTCACCGTCGTCTACCGATATGCTGATCGAGGAGAAGCATTCATTGAGCGCTTCTCCTCTACTATCAAAATCTAGACGTCGCATTCTCACTGTTGGCGATGGAAACTTTTCGTATTCATTGGCGTTGGCCAAGCAGCACAAGAGTCGAGGAAATGGCACATCAAACATTCAATTGACTGCAACGTCCTACGACACTTATGACGAACTAGTTACTAAGTACCCAGAGAGTAAGCGAATTTGCGCTCAATTGAACAAGCTAGGTGCTACAGTGTTGCACCGGGTGGACGCTACGAATATTCGCGAGTCCCTCGTGGCGGCTGGCACAGAGCTGAAGCTCCGGTTCGACTCAGTGGTGTTCAATCACCCGCACTGTGGAGAGGAGAATGTCCGACGACATCAGAGTTTGCTATCTCACTTCTATGCTTCGGCGTTGGAGATTTTGGAGGAAGAGGAGGAGGATGATCACAGTGGCATTCTGCTGACGCTAGCGGAGGGGCAGTCGGAACGGTGGCAAGCGGTGCAGCGTGCACTAGGTGCCGGACTGACGTTGTATCGACAATCTGACGATGTGGACAATGACGATCAGTTTGGAGTCGTGTATGAACGCAAACGGCATCAGAACGGCAAGTCTTTTCATCAGGTTACGCTTTATGGCGACAGGACGAAGCAAGCTAGCACGCTTTTCATTTTCCGACGACAGAAGGATGATGTGGATACTATTTCCGCTACGGATACTGCAGCATTTACTGTGGCCGGCAAGAAAAAGATGATGACGACGACGACGACGTCACGTAAGCGGAAGACTGAGAACGAGCTACGGCTGGAGCTTGCGTGCACTCAATGCGAGAAAAGCTTCAAGTCTGCGCAGGGTTTGAAGACGCACGTTCACATGGTGCATGAGCTCGAAGCTAGTGGTGCGTTGATGAAGGTGCTGCTCTGCAAATTCTGTGACCGCACATTCAAGAAGGAGGACGCTAGAAGACAGCACCAGCTAGCGAAACACGGCAATGACCCGCTCATCAAACCGGATTGGTTCGAAACGCGGCAGACTATCGGTTGTAGAAGCAATGTATCGGCAGCTTCTTCTGCTAGTGTAAAGGATGTGCCAAGTGCAGCTACGACAATAAGGACGATAGTCACTTTGGAGCCGAAGACATGTTTGATATGTGAGCATTCTTTCGCCACGGTGGCAGATTTTGACGCACACTGGCAGAAACTTCAGCCACGAGCTACAGCCACGCGCATATGCTCCAGTTGCAATCGTGAGTTTGATGAGGAACGTGCTCTACGTCAGCATCGAAACTTTTGCAACCAGAAGGTTACCCAATAAGGAATCACAAAAAAGTGTCCGACCATCTAAAACTTGGTCGGACACTTTGGATTTTGACCAATATCGTGATCAATGGAGTGGTCCACAAGTCCAAGTCTCAGCCACAAATGTCGATAACATTGCGGCGAACGTCGCGAGCATCTGCACTGACTTCTCTCTATCCTCGCTGGTCGTCAACAACCCACGTCTCTCGTCTGCGTGACACACCATATCTTAAGCGCAAATTGGGACAGCATTTGCTCGTTTCCGATGGCATTTTGGACCAAATCGTGGCAGCTGCCAAGCTCACGACCATTTCTTCGACTTCTGTGCATGTGCTTGAGATTGGTCCGGGAACAGGCAATTTAACGTCAGCATTACTCCAAGTGAGTCCGAGAGTGCAGGTTCATGCTGTAGAGTTTGACTTTCGTATGGTCGAGCAACTGAAGCTTCGCTTTCCGTCTGAGATCGAGTCGGGGAGCCTCGTAGTGGAGCACTCGGACTTTGACGAATTCCAATTTGTTACGGACAAGAAAGGGAACAACCAGGAGAGAACTTTTGATGCTTGTGTAGCCAATATCCCATACCAGTTGTCGTCACTAGTAATATCTAGACTCTCGAATTACATACATCGTTATCCAACGAACTTTAAGTGCGCAGTGCTAATGGTTCAGGAAGAGTTTGCATTGAGATTACTCGCTCAGCCGGGTAACAAAAACTACAGTCGGTTGAGTGCCAATACGGCATTGGTAGCTGATGTCACGTCAATTATGAAAGTATCAAGGCAGCACTTCTTGCCCCCGCCAAAGGTGGACTCGCGAGTGATTAAACTCGTGCCACGTGCTGCTTTGACGCCTGTGCTACTTACAAGTGACAAGTTTTTCTTTCAAAAGTTTGATGCATTGTTGAGGTTGTGCTTTGAACGGAAGAATAAGACACTGAGGGCGTTGCTGCTGGCTAAGACTGCGAGATCGCAGTATTCGATGAAAGAGGCTGAAGGAGAGGACAAGCACAAGGCGGTTACCGAACGTGTAGAGGCCGCTCTGGAAGCTAGCGGACTCGCGTCTAACCGGGCAGTGAAGGTGTCTGTGGGTGAGTTTATAAATTTGATGCAAGAACTGCACGAGCGCGGAATTGATCTACGTCCGAGCACCACACGCCATTTCCAGGATTAGACGTATTTACAAGGAAATCATCTGGTCAATTTCGATCACACCCCTACGAGTTGTCGTTGTCAAGTATCTCCATTTCTTCTCCACTCTCATCTTCTCACTTGTCTACATGTTCACAGAAGAAGCTAAAATAATTAGGCTGTATGCTTTTGCTTGCTGCCACTCAAATATCCGAAAGACGACCCGCGTTTAATGGGTGCTGCCGCTCTTCTGGCGCTTGCTATGGTGGTTGGTGTGATGTCGATGATGCACGTGAGATACATGAAGTTCTTCTGCAATGGGAGACCCATCATTATCTGCCATTCCTGTCGGGCTTACTCGTGGACGCTTGAGTAAGCTCTTTGTACTGTGGTCGCTTCGCATAGGTCCTCCACCCTTCTCCCCACTAGATGATGATCCAGAAATTCCCACCCCTGATGTACTCTTCGACGAAGTTGCCGATGCTGACTTAGATTTGAGTGTGACGATCTGTAGAAACCCGTCACCTACTGCGGCACACAACTTCTGCTTCTTTAAATTCGGAAACAGTGACTTCACATTGCGATCACCGCTGTTGTTACAATTATTACTGCCGGTTTCGTACTTCATTCCAAAAGCTGCACGACGCTTGCGCGTTTGGGGCGTAAGATCCGCGAGGGTGCTGTTTAATGGTCTTCGCACTCTTAGCGGTGACTTAATACGTGCCTTGTTTCTTTCGTCAATCGACTCGTTTTCTACTCCGTCCGTGTCTTCATTTGCTTCTGCTTCTTCATCTTGTTTTTCCAATTCTTTCTCGGGTGTATTACCAGATGAGATCGACACTTGTCCGATGCGTTGACACAGCGACAACGACGTTTCATTTCCGTCCGTTTCCGACATCAATGACGCCATCTCAACCGCCGGTATTGCCGTCATCTCTTTCTTTTCCGCCTGACTCGAATTCTCCTTGTACTCTTCCTCACTCAAAACAACGTCCTTGTGCTGTTCTACCTCACCCATCATCTGTCCTTCTTCTTCTCGTTTTCTGTCACTCTTTTGCTCTTTTTTTTCAACTCGGTCCTCCTCTTTCTCGTCTTCTTCTTCTTCTCGTGCTGTCTCGTCTTCCCGTCTCTTCATTTTCCGCGTCAGTTCCTCAATAGCTGCGAACGAGTCGAGCCCCTGGCGCTTGAGTCTCCCCAGCTCCTGCTTTACAATCAATGCACGCATCGCATCATCGTAATTCATCTGGAACTGCCGCATCACGCCGCGCACAGCCGTTGCTTCCGGTGGTTCAGTGCTGGCTACGATACGTCTTAGCAGCAGCTTTACGGCCTCTTCACGCTTCACACCGTCCAACAACAGCAGCTGCAGCTCATGTTTCACCACGCTCTGGAATGTACGCTGAGCTTCCATCATCCGTAAGCTTGAGAAACCTGCGCGCGCTGCTGCCGCCGAGCGCCTCGTCGTCGTAGGAGTCGTCTCCATGTGCCTTAGGTGACGAGAAGACAGAAAATGCAAAATAAAGAATAACATTCTGATTCGTGGAAATATTTCTACCAATCAACAGCGCTTCTATCTCAACGAAGCCTTTCTTTTCAACCAATGAAGATCCTTATTACGTCTGCTAAATAGCAACGGTGATTACGTCTCCAGTCCTCGCGGTTCTTCCGAGCACACCCAGGATCTGAGCGCCTAAAGTGCAAGTAAATAACAATAGAGCTACATTTACTTCATCGGTAGCTCATATGGCCCGTCGCATCTTGCAGAAACGCAATGCCAAAACGTACGAGCGGCCAGGGCTGAGTGAAGAGGAAGTCGTGGAGATCCGAGAGGCCTTTAACCTCTTTGACAAGGACGGTCGCGGCAGTATCGACCCAAAAGAACTCAATGCGGTCATGCAGTCACTGGGCTTTGAGTCCAAGCACCAGAAAGTTGATGATTTTGACAAAGAAGACAGCAGATCCATCGACTTTGAGGAATTCCGGGACATGATGAGCGCCAAGATGGTCAGTACTCGCTAGTATTTTTGACAATTGTCGAGATGGCTTTAGACTTAATTGTTGTATGCAATTTCAAGAGCGACAAAGATTCGAGAGAAGATATCCAAAAGGTGTTTGACCTCTTTGATGATGACAAGACGGGGAAAATCTCGCTGCGCAAGCTCAGACGCGTGGCCAAAGAGCTGGGAGAGACAATGACAGACGCCGAGATGTTGGAGATGATTGAGCGCGCCGATACTGATCAGGATGGAGAGATCGATGTCGACGAGTTCTACGCCATCATGACCAAGAAGACTTATACATAGATCTCCAAACTAAATGTAATCATTTCAAACACCGATACATCAGCTAACTCAGCCTCTCCTCCAGCTCAAATTTCTTCATGTCCTACTTCTGTTCGCTTGGTTCAATCTGCGACGGCATCATTTAGTGCCACACAAATGACGGCCTTGTGGTGGCCGCTGTACTGGCGAATGGCCTCACCCTGACTCAGGTCCCAAAGTCGAGCGCTTTGGTCCGACGAGCAGGTCACCAAGTAAGACGAAACTGTCGAGAACGCGCAGTCCCAAACCCATCGCTGGTGGCCCTGCAGCGTATGGATAAGTCCACTGCTGCTTACCACGAAAGGTGCGGTCGAACTCAGCGTCGAATTCATGCTGGAAGAACTCATCTGTTTCTGAGAATTGATAGATCCATTGCCGTGCATTTCGGCTTCAGACGCCTCATTTGCCGAGGCAGCCATGGCCGCTGAAAGATTCCACAACTTGGCCGTTTTGTCAGACGAGCACGTAGCTAGAAATTTGCCGTTAGAGCTGATTCTCGTCTTTAGAATATAGCCATTATGTGCTTGCATCGAGCCATACAAGTCATAGTGGCCTTCCGGTTTTGGGCGGTAAAAAAAGCATTTGCCATGGTTGTTCGCTGCTACCAAGGCACTACCGTCACGTACAATGTCCACAGAGCGAATACTGCTCTCTCCTGTATCTCCAGTTGGTGGTTCCAGTTTGGTCATCAAAGTATTAGCTGTAAGGTCATACACACGTATAAATCCATTCTGATCTCCAACGAGCAGCTCCGCTTGATTCGGATGCAGCACAACCGAGTTGAGCGGTACTCCAGCATTGTAGCTGCGTTGACAGCCAGGCGACCTCAGGTCCCAGATTTTGACACAACCATCGTCCGAGCACGAGTACATCCATTTTCCATTGCGTTGGAAGCCCAACGACGTGACGTTGCTCGCGTGGCCGTCGTAGCTCGTCACATGATTGGGATTATTGCTGTTTATCTCAAATAGGCGGATATGAGGGTTACCTGCTGCTGCAATGTACTTCTTATCCGGTGCAATCCGCAAACAATTAACTTGCTGCATGACAAGTAAAACATCGAGCGAGATAAGTTTAAGAAGGACGTGTGTCAAACAGGATAGTCGAAAGGTTTTTAGAGGCTCCTATTAGGCTCCTATAAGTTAAAAGCGAGAAGTAACCTACCGAGTCTGGATACTTGACCGTACGGTTACATGTGCCCGATGCTGCCTCCCAGAAGCGTATGGTGTGGTCGTAGCCAGCTGTCGCCAAGACTACACCCGCCATGTTGCGTAACTTATTTTAGCATAATAATGTCCTAAGTAGACATACACCAAATGTACCCACGAAGTGGTACATGTCTCTTGCGAAAATGGTCCATGTCAGACTATTTTTTAAATCAAGTGTAAATCGTCAGAGTGTAGGTCATATGTTCTAAGTAGTTATACAAATCGCTACTTATACACAGCAAAAAACACACGACACAAAATGAAGATGAACAAAGTGTTTACGGCGCTAGCGGTGCTCTGCGTTGCGACATGGACGCCCGTAAGAGGAAAAGAAGGCATAGCCAACGTCTTGAACGACTCACCAAGTCGTAACTTGCGTCAGGAAGGTGCTTTGTTTGTTTCCACACTTGCTCAGACTGGAATGACGCAGGACTCGACCAATCCGCTGCGACGTCGTGATCAGGCGCTGGTGTCGACCCACCGCGTATACGACCCGGTTTCTGGTTTAGCCTGCTCATTGGTGGGAGAATGTCTGGCATGTGAAGAGTCTGAGAAGGATGAAAGCTTTTGCCATGAGACAGGATTCCGGCAGGAGCTACAATGTCCTGTACCTAAGGACCCTAAGAACGAGTCGCCAGTTGCCAAGCCAGAAGGTGATGGACGACAGACACGATTCAAAGTGTGTTTACCGGCAGATGCAGCACGGCCGGGCCTCGCAGTGGTACAATTTGAGGTAGGAATTGTATTGAAATGACTGCAGTCAAGAGATGCAATTAGATAAAGACTAACGAATGTGGTGGTTCTTTATGTATATCAGGCAATGATAGCAGTGCTGTTTGCTGTGTCGGTTGTACTGCTGCGACGTGAGCGAAGGAACCACATGAGTTTGTTTGACCAGAGGAAGGATCAAGGGCAATGTGCGGGGCTGCTCAGTGGCCCGGCTACCAGCGACAAAGTCTCGGACTGAATTCTAAACAGTCAGTGGCAATGTCCTGCAGTTCACTGCTACCTGCAATTTATACAAACGCAGCATCTGATCTTGGCACGAGGCATATGAACCTCCCTAATGTCAAAAAAAGATAGCAATGTATTCCCCTCTTTGGTATCGTGCTGTTCGTAGTAGCTACTTCTTAGCACGCTTAATACCTCGAGCTCCAGCGGCTAGTGTCTTCTTCTTCTATGCCTGAGCCTTCTTACGAGCAAGCTGGCCTGCACGCTTCTTAAAGATGCCCGAGAGCTTGGGCATAATAGGTGGCGCGTCGACGCGCTCACCGAAGTGCACAGGCGCTGCGTCCTCAAAATAGTCCTTCTTCGTGTCGCCCGTGATCTGATAGTCACGCTCGTAGCGCTCCTGCTGTGTCATTGTCTTGTGACGTCCCTTCTCCTTTTTCATAGCCAAGTACGTCTTGCGCTTCTCGCTACTGCGTCTGCCTTGCTTGGCCGCGTCGTAGATGACGCGCTTGACCTCCGTACTGATGCGCTTGTTGAACTCACGCATAGTCTCACCTTCTCGGATAGATCCGACCTGCAGTTTTTTCTTTGAGTGAGACGCAGCACCGTCGCCGTTTACTGCCGATATGCGCATGACATACTGCTCCATGGCATCGACGCTCAACGTCTTGCGACGACGCTTCTTGGAGCGCTTGGACTGCGTGGGTGGCAAGTCGTACGTCGTTTGCTTCTTGCCATTGTCGCGCTTTCCTTTGAAAAACGGGTCGCACTGCTTGAGCTTCCTCTTGGCACTTACTCGACCCATAATGGTGACGGAGCTCCAGCCAATGTAATCAATCGACTGGGCGGCACTGGATCTCCCTGTAACAGAGAAGGCGGTTCTTTTATAAGACCCGCCTGTATAATCAGATTGGTGTTCACATCACCTCAATCAGACGTCATCATACTAGTACATTTTCCTTGAAAAACGTATCAGATCGAAGAAAATATCACAAGCTTTCATTGAAGATTCTTTCATTGAGGATTCCAACTGGTGTCTGTTTGCTTGCTGCGTTCTACCTTTGAAATAATGCTCAACCCATCGACAGGGACGCCCGTGGACGTGGATGATCACGCTGCGGCTCTGTGGCGTGAGCTCGTGGATAATAGTGTCGAGTGTGAGCTGTGTAACGAGCCCTACGATGATAACGACGGCGACGAAGGTCACATCCCGCGCCTCTTGACGTGCGGTCACACTTATTGCCAGGTAGAGTCATTCTACCTCCATGCCCCTTTCCTTGATTATCATAATAAGTTGTGACCACTTCCGCCTTGATATTGTAGAGTTGTTTAGATGGCTGGGCGATAGCAGGCGCGGGTTATGCAGGGACTCAGAGCGGAGAACTGGCAGTAATGGAGTGTCCTACGTGTCGCCAAGTGACGCGCTTTCACAGATCAACGGGTGCACGTGCTCTTCCCAAGAACTACGAGCTGGTGCGTGCCCGCCAGGAGATGGAGTTGCAGACGCAGAATCAGCTACGCAGACTGAAGGATGCTTGGACTACCCAAGTAAAAGAAAAGGAGCTCTTGGCGAGAGATGCTGAGGAGCACGCGCGTACAGCGCAGAGAGAAAGTGTACAAGCTTCGCAACGTGCCATGTTTTTGGCCAAACAGGTGGAAATCAATGAACAGGAGAAAAAGCAAGCACAGAAATTAGCGGAGGAAGCGAGGCACCGTGCTTTGGTGGCGTCGCAACAAGCTGAAGCTCTGCAGGCAGAGACGGAAAGCCTGAAACGTCAACTGCAGAGTGATGCGGCACAACTTGCTCGAGTGCAACTTGATGCCTTTAGTGCTGCAGCTGTGGCGAAGGAGCTGCATTCCAAGGCGGAACAGTTGCAACAGCAAGTAGACTGTGTCCGTGCTCAGCTATCGCTGCACGCCGGAAGACATGATCCTAGCAAGTTGGTGGTGCTGGTGTGTGAACCGACGACGGTGGGCTCATGGTTGCTTCCATACACGAGGTACGCCGTGATCTGCATCGCCAGTGACACGACAAAAGGCACACAAGCCATTGACCCATATCAAGCTGCTAAGACGTGGACACGTCTCTGTCAAGTGGAAGAACCTAGCTCTTCGGTGAAGGTTTACCGTCGATACAGCGATTTTGTGTGGCTACAGCGTGAACTGCAACGTCAATTCCCATTCGAGCTGGTGCCCTGCGTACCGGGGAAACAGCTCTTTTTTAACAAAGAGAAGGAGTTTGTTGGTGAACGCATGCGCCTGTTGCAAGCTTTCTTGCGTGGTGTACTACGGCTGCCGCTTCTCGCGGTGACGGAAGAAGTACGCGCTTTTTTACTGTCAACCACGGAAGAGCTTGAAAGCCTTCGACGCGCCACTTCTATCTACTACAGCAGTTTGGACGGTGACGATCTGTCGTTCTTGGATGCCGATTCACCCAGTGAGGCAGAGTCTCGAAGGACATCACCTCCAGATAGCAGCCCTCCATTAACGTCGAAAGAAACAACACTAAGTAAGCGCAGCAGTAGTTGGAGTGCATGGGGTGCCGTTTCGGCCATGACTTCAGGTGCCGCAAAGCTAGTCACCACAACTGGCACGGCTCTCACTGGCATGGGCTCAAAAACCAGTCCAGCAGGTCTTCCGGAAGATTCGGATCTGGAGTTATCGACGAGTTTCTTGGAGGCTGAAGGAGCGGATGCAGCAACTCAGACATGCATCGAGCGTCGTCGTAAATATGTAGACGTGGCAAGGTTGTATCAATCGACCGCTCAAAAAGGAAGCCAACTATCCCGAGCTTCGCGTCAACAGTCATACCACTTACACCGCATGTGTGAACTACTGCATGATATGAACAAGCTGGACCAAGGCCACGCACGGCGTCGCCGGCACAGACTTGCAGCATCTGAGGACGTGAGGTCCCGTCTGGAGGATGAAGACGACGATATGGAGACGCGAGCCTTCGGTGAACGAGCATCCGATGTATTTAGTGCCATTTCTCTTAACACGAAAAATGATGCGGACTGCATGGAGTATGCACTGTTGGAGGTCGTTCGCATGCAGACACTGGAGTTAGGAGGCATCGAGGATGCTTTTGCGCGCGTGCGTCGTCGTGAGGAGGCACTTCAAACGCAGCAGACATCAACCTCATCGACCATCAGTCCTGCGATAGGCAACATTTCAAACAATAGTGGAGCTTCACTTTCCGCATTGTCCCTGAAACGCGAAGAGTTGATAACACACAGGCGCGAATTGAACGAAAAGGTGGCAGGTCTGGATCCAGGCCGTTCGCAGTTCGTGCTGGATGTACTTGGTAAGAACACGAGCGAAATGCACAAGCTTGCAAAGACGAAACGGAAACTCTTTCAGGCCTCGCAGCAGCAACTTGTTGGCGTGAGGCGCTAGACGGTTTTCTGCAAAGTTTTCGAGTAAGGAGTGGACGAGACGAAAGAAGTGAAAAAGCAATGGTAAGATTGTACAATATATTGGGTGCTTGGCAAGCTGCTACACAATGCGCTTCTTCACGTTTGCAATCTTCTTGGCCGCGTTGTCGGGAGGTACAAGGAGCGCGGTGGTGCTTCTCGCTTGCAATGGTGCCCAAAATTTGCTATAAAGTCCATATATACGTCTGCACGAACGTCAGGCTCACGTTGACGGGGCGAGCTTCATCTCTTCACCTCTCCTCACCTTTTTTTGTGTTCGTTTGCAAACAGTCATCATCGTCGTCGTCAGCTTTACTTTTCTGAATGCGAATAAGTGCCGTGTCACACGCTGATGACGAGGTCCTAGAACATAGCATCACTGCATCGACGTGTGTAATGTGAGCTTAATAATCGGGCAACGGTGCAGTCGCTGTACTGCCGCCAAGTCGAGGCACAGCAAAAGATATAACGTCAATTCTCGCCGAGTTGTACCATCTGCAGAGCGGCGACGCGGGCTGCTACGGTCTGAGAAGCAGCGCATCCATGCATCAGCAGCTGGCGTAATGGCTCAGTAAGTTGCGCTGCTCAAGTTCAGTTGCGTCTCGATGAAGAAGCATAGCGATGCATCGGCAGTAGCGCTGGGAACGTCTGGTGCTGATCGGTTGCAAGACAAGTGCCACCCGTTAGCGTGTGGACGAGCCGCATGTGGCGCTGCATGATTGGGCCGCCGCCACATTGACGTTCGACGAGCTGCGCCACCGAATTCAAGATTGGCACGCGTAGTGGCCGCAATGGCTTCAATATTGACTTGTTGAAGTTGTAATGGTCAAGCCCAGTAGTTGATCCGATGGAAGAAAAACTACTGCCTTATGAGGGAGGAGATCTACTAATCCAGCAAGGCGACGAACACATCGGTGATCGTCTGGCCAGCAAAATGCAAAGACCCGATTGAAGTTGGGCTGCTCGGACAGCCTAGCAGTTCTGATCCCCTTTGTGATTGCAGTCGGGTCATTTTGCGAGAATACGACGCTCTGCGAAGAAGAGTTTATCATAATGATCAAGTCTGTTCAAGCTGTAGCGCCACCGACTGCAAGGAAGACGCTTCTTCCCTTTGCAAGGTGCGACCGGACGACACGCGGAGACAAGTCGGGAGCAAAAATTAGCTGCGCTGGACTTGGCCCATCGAACGCACCGCGCGTGTTCCGCGAACGCCACAAGTGAGGACACCCAAGTATTGTCGGATTGTAGGAAACCCTTATAGCCTCCATTATGCATCAAGCTCAAGATCTGCTCGAGCCCTTTCTGGCGCCAGCAGGAAAGCTAGCAGAAGGTCCACCCTGGAACGCAGACGAGACGGATGTGCCACCCGGGCGGAACACAAATCGGGTACTGTAGTGGCGGCGAAGCTGGTCGCCCTTGTGACCATAGGGACAACAACTACTATACAAGCAAGCTACATGTAACGCACGTCCGTGTCGAAAGCGACACACGGTGTTATCATTGGTGAGAACACTCATAGGCTCCAACGCCTGGGTGGAAACGCGATGCATTTTGGCCCGTCTCTGGCACATTGGAGAAGAGAGCAGGAAGGGCCAGAAAAGAGACGGCTCCCGCTTTCTCAAGCTGACAGGGCGCATGCGATCCTGCCACTTCACAGTCAGCTCAATTCATGACTACCCAGCAGCAGCAGCAGCAGCTAGCGGCTTCTAGTGCCTTCGAGGCGCTCGAGAACACGAGTTTAACTACCAAATCAGGCGAGACGGATGGAAACGAAACTGCCTGTCGATTCACTCATAATCAGTGCGAGAAGGAGCTCTTTACTAGCGAGTATTTAAGGTCCGAAGCCATTCATTCTGTTGGAGGGGAGGGAAAACTAATGATGCTCACTCTTGTATACCTTATGATGGTATACGTAACAGAAGTAACAAAGCCAGTGGGCATAAGGTGCAGCAGCAGACATGACTTTATTTTTACGGTACAGTTCACTGGATACTGACAAGAAGATTACTACTTTCTTCATGTAGAATTTACGCTGCTTTCCTCATTGTTGTGGTGGACACAACCCCAAAAGTTTTTGTGGTTCAGGACTTGTGGTAGAGTGTTCGCTAGCAAACTGTCAACTAATACTGGGCAGGTTTGAAGAGGTAGCCAAGCAACAGCCAGCTAATGTGAAGACGTTACCGTCGCCTACACCGGCAGCAAACTCGAGTCTTGGTCGCAATAGTCTCATTGTTGGCAGGGAGTATCTTTGCCAGGAGCTCTTTGACGACGTCAAGATGCCCGATCAACCCTTTGGGTGCTGGTTCCGAGGCACAGCAGTGCCCAATGGAGGTCCGACGGGATCAAGGAGCAAATGCTTCCTGCTCAATGGCAATCGGCAATCGTGGCACTATGGGTGGCAGTCATCACGACTAAACTGCAAGAACCTGCACGTGTTCAAGGTCTACGCCTTTGATACAAGTGCTAGCAGAAATGGCAACATTTTGACGTGCATTGCTGCTCTGGCATCTCCAGCGTTTCGGATCTCGTCCAGTCGCAAGGCCAGGAAGACGTTTCGCTCGCCCGTGAACCAAGCAGCACTTGCCAATACAGCTGCACCAAAATTGACTGGAGCAGCGATGGGAGTGCAGTTGCCTCGGAACGTGACGCCCGTTGCGAGAGAATCTAGAGCAGGGTCATCACCAGAACCACAAAGTGCGAGGAGTATTGATGAGCTCTTGGGAAGTGCAGCGAGAAGTAATATTACTATAGCCAATGCTACTGCTATGTACGCTGCATCTCAGCAACAGCAACGACCGCCGACGGGCTTCATGTCGGGACAGCAGGATCCAGCTCGACGTGAACGGAAGCGTTTGACTCGATCAGCTTCGCTCAAGACGGATTATTTCTCGACCGTCTCGATCTCTACACTTCAACAGCAGCAGTCGCAGTTTCAGCCACCACAGAGATTGTCACTTTCTGCAACGCATCCATCGCATTTTGGGGGTCTCCAGGAGAATCGCGTGTCAACGCCATCGTTGCCAGGTGTCGGCTCCTTCCTGAACAACTCCGCAGGATCTAGAGCAACAGAAGGTAATCGAGCGTTTCACGTCCGACGATCATCCCTAGCTGCTCTTCCGATGCCTGTCCCCAACCCGCTGATCATGTCGCGCCAGCACCAGAGAACATTTCCTGTGCTTACTCCAATCACAGGCATGATGCAACTTCGACTGGAGAATCGCTCGCCTTACGCAAGCACCCCAATTGGAAGCTCAACTCCGCAATCGTCCAGTTCTGCGGCCTCCTGTACTGGCGCACGGGTCCCTTCTGTGAATACAACTCACCTCACGGCTGCAGCTCTGCACCAGCATGCGTATGCTTCTGCCAGGCCGTACCCGTACGCGCGGCGTGAAACTTGGTTGAGCAGTTTGCAAGGAATGATTCCTGAAGGAGGTCGTATCCCAATGATGATGATGCCACCTGGATTAACGGCTGATAGTTACCTGAACCGCAAGCGCAACCGCTCCACGGACTCAGATAAGGCGATCACAGCTGCCATTGAGGCCTCCGAGAGGATTCGCCCAACTTTGTCGACTGTGTCATCTCCTGGGTATTCACCTCCAATGGTAGCCCCAGTTCCTACGGACAGTGAGCTCTATCGTCGCGCACGAGTTTTGCAGCTAGCGTTCACTATCGTTAAGCGTATTCATCGATTTGAAGAAGTTGCAGCGAAGCAGAAGGAGTTGAACCAAAAGGTGTATCGCCACTCGTTCGAGATGATCACTCCACCAATGCCGAGTACATCGTCGGTCTCGAATGAGACTTTGAGATCTCAGCGCAAGAAGTGTACGCTGGTACAGATTCCTTTGAGTAACCCGAAGTTGCTGCATTTGTGCTCAAACCTTGTGACGGTTTGTACATCGCTTGTGAATTCTGGACGGCTGGAAGATTTGCGTGAAAAGATGCACGACTGTGCCCGGGCTGGACGTGGTGCATTAGCTGCTTACGCGCAGCTTGTGAGTCTGTTGAATGATGCTGTTGAAGCCCAGATGTTGCGTCTACCGCGTCGAATGCACAGGTCGTGGGGCGACGCTGAGTCTGCCGACGAGGGTGAGTGGGATTTGTACGGAATGTTGAAGAGTTGCGAGCCATGGCTACTACAAGAGCCATGGTGGGTGGTGCTGGATGACGATGACCAGCAGCAGGCAGGTGATAAGGAGGAAGGTGCATTGCGCCCACTACCGTACATGAAGTTGTTTGCGGATTACTATCACGCGATTCGGGATGCGATGCCTTCGCCCCACGACCTGGAAGTGTCGGCCTCGCTGCGGAAGGCAGCGGTTAAAGGTGCCACGGGTCTGACTGGTGAGTGGAGACGCCAAGGCGAAGCTGACGAGCATCATCTGCAGCAGCGTCAGCGCGTTGCCTCTGTTCGATCTGCAACGGCAGCTTCGTCGCTTTCGTGGTTTGCACGTTGCATTCATGCGCACACAACTAAGGTGTTCCACATCACCGAGACGGACACGACTATGACATTATCGCTTCCGAATAGTTTGGTTTCTGCTGATGCAGTTTTCCTACTGCAGTTGAATCAGCAAGAACCAACGGTGCTTCTTTCACAAGACTACTTTCCGTTCGGATGGTCTCGTAGGCGTTCGTTGATAGCCTATCGTGCCTGGCGTGTTCGTGGTATTGGTGACTCGAACGGCAGTGCCGTAGCTGTTCAATTTATGCGTTGGTCTGACGATACTGAGCTCGATGCTGTTGAAAATGATGAAGAGGAGGAGTTGGATGATGACGATGATGCAGAGGACTCTCCTGTAGAGCCGGAGGAGGAACTTCACGGTCATCGTAGGCGCCAGCCGAAGCGTCTGCGCACACGAATTACCATCTACTTTTCGGTATTTTCCACGATGACTCTTCAGCTGCGTACAATTGTTGAAGCGAGTCTTGCCCCTGCTGCTGCTTTGCCTGCCTCCGCGTCGGCGCAGCCCACCGAAGCGGACATGCTGCGATACTTCAAATCACCGTCGTCTTGGGAAATGCGATCGCAAATCTCGCAGCAGTACACGAAGAACATGTAATAGCGGTTGGTGTTCATTCGTCGGTTCGTGGACGCGCCTCACTCATTGAGCGAGTTACCGATCTGAGTTGTCACTCCCAAGCATCTACTCCTGGCCGACTTTTTATTGTCCATGTATCTTTTTCTAGTTAGGCCTAATGGTGTCTACGTTAACACTATCGTGGTCACAGATAGGTAGGTAGGTTATAAGCAGGGTCATGTCAGCCACGCTCAACTACAGCCCAAGCAGCTCCAAGAATAAAATCAGGTAGAATTCAATCAATAAACCTTCATTGCTATAGCTCAAAGACTTGTTGGTGCAGCATGTGTAGTCGGTGCTGCTGGTATTGTCTTCATTGCAGGCGCTGTCGTTGTTGTCACAGCTACGGCCGGTTTTGCAGTGGCTATCTCTGTCCTTGCAGGCATCCCCTGTGTAATTCCTAACCTTGCGGGCATGCTTGAACTCGGTCTCGACATCGTCAAAGTATTGGCTAGTGGCAGCGAAGTCGGCTTCGTCTTCGCCTGTGCATACGCTTGTGGCAAACCAGGACTCTTGCCTGCTGCAAATGCCGCCTTGGCAGCATTCACAGCACTAGTTGCAGTGGTAGCCGTCGCAGCGGCAGCTTTTTGCATTGTCTGCTGTTGGATGAGTTTCTTCCGTTCCATCTTCTTCCGCGCTGCGGCGTCTTGGCTGGCCTTGACCTTCTTATTGTATCCAGCTAACACTTGGGCGTACGGCGTGAATCCTAAATTCTCCATGCTTTTCACGACGTCAGTGCCAGAGATCGACAGACCTACACCTTTTTTTGTTCTCCGATTCTGCATCACGGAAAGATCGCGCGCCTCGCTTGTGATGTACAGGAGAAACTCCGTCACGCATTCTTGCATAAAGGTGACAGCCTCGTCACTGATACTGATTGTGTCTTGCGAGCTAGATTCCTGCTTTTGCAAGCTGTGGGACGGAGAGATGGCTAGCGATAACGTTCTGCTTTTTCCTTGCTCTTCGCGCTTCGTGCTTACTCCACCAGCCGCAGCTTCCTCTTCACGCGCACCGGGAAGGACCTTGGACATGATGTTGGACACGACTTTGAGTGGTAAATACATCTTGTCCTCAGACTCAGAGCTAGTTCGAGTGGTCCAATCTAGATCGAAAAATTGCTGTGCGACTTGAGGAGAGATCGGAGCAACAGATGGAGTTGAAGGTCGGCAACCAGCGGTTGAAGGATTTGACGGCAGCACATACCCGTCCGTCCGTTGTTGTTTCTTGGCGAAAGCAGGAACATCAACCTGCAATGGGCGCTTGTGTGTCACTGGTAGCATCGCAGCTGTTGCCTTGTGGTTACTAATGACGCCCATCGCTTTGGCCGCTTCTAATTTTGCAGCATCTCGTTTCGCTTTCGCCTTCTGGTTAATCTCAACCTGTTTGGCTTGGAGTTGGACCTTCAATTCAGCGTACTCGCGCTCAATCGCTGGCATATCACGTTTTACAGGAATCTTAACGGGTCGGGCTAGTGTTGTTGTTGTTGATGGTGACAAATTCGTTGCAGCAGGTGTCGCGTTGTTTAGCGCTACCGCTGCTGGTTGCTTTGGGACAATAGCGGACGTAGCAGTCGCAGCGATACTAGTAACAGCAGTAGTGGAGGAGCTACTAGCACTATTGCCAACCGTGGCCAAACAACCAGCAGAAGTAGTGGTGATGGCAAGAGTAGCAACAGGAGCAGTGGACGTAGCAGCAGTTGTGGCAGTGGTGGAACTGAAAGAGACGGTGCTGTTAGCGTTGGAGGAGCTTAAGGCAGTAGCAACCGCACACTTGGCACCTGCAGCAACTTTTACAGCAGCTTGTTGCTGAGCAGCTTTATTCTTGTGTCGCAACAAAAGCGCACCCAGCATTTGTGCAATTTTTTGAGTGACATGCTCGGATTTGACTTGGAGATCTAGTGGCCATCGACCTTGTTGAATAAGCATCGGCCGGCGGTGGGCAATCGAGTCACGGTAGTCACGCTGTGCGATTTGTAGCAACGGAAGCTCCGTACACCGATGCAGCCACGATGTCATTTTCTCCAGAGCTTGACGCATTTCGCTGTCGGTTCTTGCGTTGGCCACTCGAATACAGACCCTCGCCAGTGCTTCTAAGTCCATATCAAATGTATTCTTCGTCAGTTTCTTCCTCACCGAATAACGCGTTGGTGCAGTTGTAGTATAAGGCTTGGCTGGTATCTTTGACGTCGGCACAGCCTGCATGATCGTGGCACTTTTGTCCTCTTTTTTCTTCAGTTGCATCTGTAGTTGCAGCTGCGCTTGTTGCTGTTTCTGCTGTTTTTGCAGCATATCTCTGAGCATCTGCTGCTGTCGAATAACGTGTTGCTGCTGTGCCAACAAACTGTCGGCAATCGACGTGGCCGTCGTCACGGTATTCCCTTTAGTCTTCTGGCTCAACTGCTGTTCATGGGCTCTTAGCAGCTTGATGGTCTCTTGCTCCAGCTGCATTTTGTTTCGAAGCCACTCGTCATTTGACCGCTTCTGCACTGCCTGTGCCGCAATGGCAGCTTGCTGCTGTACATTCTGCTGTAGTCTCGCTAGTAGCTCCTGTCGAAGCTTTTGTAGATCTTCTGCCGTCTTCGTTAGTCCTACGACACTCATAGTACTTGTATTCGTCGTAGAAGTACTATTTGCAATCGAAATAGACGGCTTCACAGTGATACTAGGCTGTGTCTCCAGCTGCTTTGTCATGGCCTGATATTGCTCAACCTGTTGCTGCGCCAGAGCGAACTGCAATCTACGCGCCTCCTCTTGCGCCCGAAGCGTTCGGTCCATGACTGACGCATTTGCACCTGGTTTCATACAGGAGATTGAAGCGTTTCCGCTCGTTGTAACACCAGCAGAAGTCGTACAAGTTGAGCTTCGACTGGACAAACCCAGAGTCGTCTTGTCAGCGACATTTTGAGACTTCTTCGGAGCAATAGAAGACAAGGAGGACACTGGAGGATGTGTCAGCGTCTTGGCTTCATCGAGAGCGGTAGCGGATGATGTAAAAGCATTCAATTGAGCTCGTGGCTTCGCGGGCGAGGACGCCGCCGCCGGATGGGCCATGGACTCTTGAGGTTACGCTAGGGGTAACCCTTTTTCGAGTAATTGATCGTACAATGCGGTTCGTACAAATACGTGTCGTACACAAGTTGTTAGACTAATCTGAGTACATGTGCATAAAACACATTTCTGGTCCCTAAAACAAAGGTTTGGCCAACGTTTTCAACACTGGTCCAATTTACTATATGAAGAGTTAGAACTCACTTTTTAGCTATGGTGGGATGCTACAGCTACACATACGCCAGAGCCTTCTTTGTTAGGATCACATAGAGGTATTAGCGAAGATAGAGACACGTTAATCTAGGCACCACCACTATTAATGGACATAATACGATCGAATCGCTAAAAAATCTCCGTAGGTACATAGTACGACGGCATTGTAGATGGTCTGCACACACACATAGAATTCAGTAGGTTACATGTCATACAAGCACGCATGTGAATAAAGAACTTATTTGATAAATTACTTCGGTATTTGCCTTATCATTAACCGGTTATCACACAACCAGCATCATGTCGACGATGAAGACCGCAGTCGTCGGCGGAAGCGACACTACTTCCACTGGTCTCAGCCGCTGCTGTGAAACTGAAGTAAGGCCGTGTGACCTCACTCTCGCTTTTGCCGATATACAATTTTATATAAATGAAATGTATAGGCACGCCTTCGCCATCGCCACTAAGTGGTGATGAAAACAGCGAGAAGGGGATGGCGTCATCTTAATTCTTTCGTTGCTCCTGCCATGGAGACGCCTAACGTTGCGGAGGCTTCCTTGTCTTCCGATAACAAGGTACATGTCTCGTTGTCTGCGCCAGCGTGTGCAGCGACTAGCACTGAAAGCGCTACCTATGCTGACTATGCTCACCTAATCACGACTGCCCTATTTTCTTCCGTCCAGACCCTTCTGTCGACAGACGAATTGTAGATCTCGAGAGTCAAGTTGCACAACTGACCTCGGCGTTACGTGACATTTGCAGGAATGATCGCCAGTGTTATAACCGGATGAAACTTCGTGGAGCGCTTGGTGTTGAGTGGCTCGCGTCAAATGCGCAGTCCTCCTCGATCTCCGAGTCCTTTGCCATGCGGGAGACATTCGACGCCTGGAAGCTATTCCTACTCCCCGTCGTCTCCGCGGCAACAACGCTCGACTCACGGTCGGCGTCATTACCGGTCACGTTACACCAATGCGGATATGTGATCTCTTGTGGCGACCCACGTAAATTACGGAATGCGTCTTTATATATGGCGAGAGGGTGAGCCTATAGTTTAAAACTAACACCTAAATGGCCCAATAAATTGAGGCAGTAGTTTAAGCAGTACATCCAGGTAGAAGTGAAACTGCATTTTTAGGTCGGATAGCAGCACTTGATAGGACTTTGTCCCCCACACTAAAGCGTTCATGGTTTTTGCGACTATGCTCAACCGATCCCCAACATGATCAAGTTCAGCATCGACTCAAGTCCACCGAGAAGAGTGCAACATGCCTAATCGACGGTTACACAAGATGTCGAAGGCTTTACATACGGAATCAGATCACCTTCTCTGTTAGTGGGCAACAGAGGAGAGTGTATCGCATAAAGAGGTTTATGATCGGCGCCTACCACAGAGGTCAAGTCTGCGTTCTTACGCGTTCAAGCTCCGGATGATGCAAAGTGTATTGTATTTGGCAATCTACTTACAGAGCCAGCGCGAAAGTGGTTCAGTAAGCTAAGCGATCGACGTAAATTTTGTGGAAGCCACTGCTGGAAAAGCATTATGATCCAATATATGGGTATGGTATGTCTATCGGAAGACAATATTACCACGCGAGAAAGCGACCGGATGAAATTCCGCTAAAATACCTGTATCGTATGGATGTAGTGGCAAATCGAGCAGAGATTCCAATTGAGAAGGACCACGCTCTGTCTGTCGGAAACACGTGGAACACTTTATTGGTACACTAGACGATCGCAATCTGGCCAAACAGTTAACGTTGCTATGTCTTGGAGACGCAAACGATATGGAAGAAGCTATGCGAGTGTATCAACGAATGGAAGGCCGACAAAGTCAGAGTTTAATGGAACCGAGCAAATTTCGACAGCGATCCACGTTAGCTTCTACCCAAATACCGTCTGAACCAGCCCGTGCATTGAGGGCGATCCATGTGGAAGGTATCATACAGTGCGACAATGGACTATTGTGACGGCTGCATCGGAATACGCAACACATTCGATGAGAAACAAAGCGGAGTATAGAGGCTTGTTGTTGAGTTTTGACCTATTGGCGGGTCAGATTAGGGGACGTGTTATCATTTGTGGAGATTCCAGCCTAGTGATCCGACAGATGCGTGGTAATATCGATTGCAAAGCATCTGGCTTACAGCTACTACGTCATAAAGCAATAGAGAGACTTTGACCATGGCCAAGCCATGAATTCCTACATATGAAGCGAGACTGTAACTAAAGTGCTAATCGTCTAGCGAGCACGGCATTGCAGCAGAAAAAGGCACGAATGTTACCTCTGATCAAGACTTCTAAGATTTGATTACATTAAATTGGTTGGATGAACTGCTGACGCCAAGATGTGTTGACCGAGTGGTTAAAATGGCTGCGCAGCACACAAGTAAGAGACAAGTACAGGCAGGTGCAGGACGGATCAAGTGGTCAGAAGATTCTATGAGACAGAAGTGATCGATTAGAAAGATCAGCACATATACTCGGTTGATCGTGTGAAAATTTCCACACAGTCACCGCCCCACCTATCCCAAACGCAATTAGGATCTACATCGACTCAAGTCCACCTAGAAGAGTGCAGCACGCCCAAACGACGGGGACACAAAGTGAAGAAGGCTTTATACGGAATCAGAGTACCCCCTCCGATAGTCGGTCGTCCGGGCGCCAGTGGAGAGTCGGGATCACATCACCAATTTTGTGACCCCACTCCACCACAGTTCATCAGCGATTCCAGATCTCTCAGATGAGCCTCCAATTATGCAACTGGACTTTGATGACCCACGTAACCTGCTAGATGTTGTCCTCAAAAACGTTTAGCCATACTAATCGACAAGTTCCACTTATTGTATATCTCTAGCAGTCGCTCCACCTCCATTGCCTTGGGCCAGCCACCACGCTTGTCGCTGCACATGGCTTCGTTGTAGACGGTTCGATCGCGCTCGAAAGCAGCTTTCACAACGTCGCCGCTCGCAGTCAACTCCTCCTGAGATGCGGCCGCCTGCGCACGCTTCGATGCACTGCGTGTGCCGTGTGCAGGGCGTGTCCACGGCTTCTTGCTCTTCTTGCGAGTCATCGTGTTGTTGTCACTCACCGTTGGCGAACTCGCCGCCGTCGGTGCGCATTTGCGTGACCTGCTGTTGCCGGTGTGGTCTTTTTCCCAGTCATTTGATGGAGACGTGACATGAAGAGCTCGGACTGATCGCTCAAGGAGCTAGATGGAACACCATACAAATATGTGGGTGGCAACGTTGGCCAAAAAGGCTTGGAAAACCTTTCCGCGACTTCTACAACCGGACCACAGTCCACGCCGCATATTCATGACCACAGATTTAAGATGGAGAACGGGGCGACGACCTGGATAGCTTCAACGAGCGCATCTTGGGGCTGTAAACGCTCGGTGAGCCGCAAGATAAGGCGCGACAGCTCGTGATCTTGTTGAGCCGTTTGCCATTGGGATGCAAGTTGATCTTGTCGAGTTTATGGAGAAACCTCAACGATACCACCATGATCGAGGTGAAGGAGAAATTACTCAAAGGATGTGCGAAGAAGGTGGACCGGTGATTGACAGCAGTAGACCGCAAAGATCGCAAGACGACATCACGATCATCGTGGAGACTATTGCGGAAAAGAATGGATCCACTTGGTATATCGATCTGGCAGGCATTGGCAATGGCAATGAGAGAAGTTTGCCTCATTGTTGGCTTGGATTTGCCACATTCGTATGGTAATTACAGCTGAGTTTTTTTCGTGTTAGACTTTCTATTGAGTAATTTGCTGCTGTATGCACTAGCTTTGGTAGTTACGAAGACGCAACACTTTTTCAGCAGAGAGAAGAAATGCAGTCACCCGGTATGGGACGTCAAACGCTGGACTGTCTGTACCCTCAGGCGCGTAAGATGCAGTTTGAGTTGAATATGCAGATGAGCTACTTGGAATCTGGTCGCACAGGTGGCAAGACGAACACGGAGCTGCAGGCCGAAGCTCGGGGGAACTTGAACACACTGGAGCAATTACTATGGCAGTTAGACTCGCTCGTACAGAGGAGCACGAAACCCACTGAAAAGGACACGTGGCTGAAAAAGCTGCAACAATTAAGGAGTGAGACTCACGCATTGGGCAGTACATTGGAGCAACATATCTATAGCGTCAGTCGTCGAGCGATGGAGGCGAGAGAGAGAGAGAGTCTCATGAGCAGACGCAATGCTGTAAGGGGCCTAGTATACGACCACAGACCAACTCTTGAGCTGGGATCAGACTGACTTGGTCGTGGTTCTGTGTTTATGGTTCAAACAGGGCTTTGATAGTGGCAATGGGACCATGTACGCTGCGCAGGAGTCGGAAAGTCTACAGAGATCGTCGCAGATGGTCTCAGACTTGACAAGTCTGTCGCAGTCAATACTGGGAGATTTGGGAGAGCAACGTCATCGGATGAAGGTGTGGTTCTGTACGAGTATTTGAGTGAAAAAGGAGACAATGTGATTGAGAAGTTTGTATTCTTTTTGGACAGAATGTGCGCACAAAGCTGTTGGATATTGCGAATAGATTAGGTCTGTCCAGTTCGCTGCTGCGGGTGATCGAGCGGCGAGACACCGTGGACTTTTTGATTGTGATTGGCGGCATGGTCTTTACGCTCGTGTTTCTATACGTGTGTTACGCGTATGTGACACAAGGCTAGATTGGTTCGACAGAAGAAATTTTTTGCTTGATCTGATACAGCCTTAACTTTACGTAGCTGCTAAAACTGTTTTAGTCCCGAGTATAACCGGCGTTAAGTAATACTACTGTCTTGACTGTTAGCTTGTCTTAAGTGATCAATTCCTTTCGTATCACTTTAGGCAAGTTCTTTTGTATCTCGTTTCGTCTACTTTTTAACCAATGGCATTTCGCCTGCGAGTTAGAGGCATGCCCGAGGTAGACCGTTCGAGCGTGCGTCGCTCCCGTCGCTCTCCTTCTCACTCGCGATCGGTGTCACGCTCTCATCATTCGTCTCATCACCGCTCATCATCGAAGCGACGTAGTCCGAGTCGCAATCGCAGCCGAGAACGGTCGCGACGTCGACATCGTCACAGTCGCAGCTCCCGTCGCCGTCGCTCTCGTTCTCAGGATCACCATAAGCGTAGAAGACACGAAGGTGATAATAAGCGAGTACGACATCGCTCGCACTCTAGATCGGCATCGAAATCCAGGAAGAAGCGGCAGAATGAGAGCAAAAACGAGCATGATGAGACGACGGTGACGAAGACCTCGTCATGTAATTCCAAGTCCGAGAAGGCAGCATTTAACATGCATAAAAAGATCATTACGGAGAGCACGGAGGAAAAGTTGGAGACGCATTTAATCCCAAACGTGGTGGTTTGTAGGAATAAGGAAGAGGAGGCAGCAATTGAAAAGGAAGAGGAGGCAGCAATTGAAAAGGAAGAGCAGACGAAAAATGCAGTGAATTTGTTGAATTCTGTTGAGAAGCAGAGACCAGAGATGGATGAAAACAGTATGTCAAGTCGACTGAAGCCAATAATGGACGTCAGCTCGATCAAGAAAGATATTCTAAAGGCTCTGGCAGACGCGAGAAGCACGATTGAAGGGATTAAGAAAAGCAGCGCGGGCGGTGATTACATCACGACAGCTCAAACGTCAGCACCAGCATTGGTTGTGATGGAGGTTGAAGCGGACAAAGAAGATCAGGATACAATTTTGCCGAAGAAGCAAGCAATGGAGCTGGTTGAATCGCCACAGAATACAGCTCAGTCGCTGAAAAACACTATCTCTGCAGAAGGTACTTCTGACAGTGAGTACACTGCAGATGAGTTTGACATGTTTTCGATGGCGGCTTTAAACGACCACGATGGCGCGATGGACGGCACGAATGGTGTTACTGCTATCACGGTGGACGAAGTGTCGCTGCAGTCGAACCGCGATGACGAAGAAGGGTATTACTATACCACTATTGGAGAGGTGCTGAATGGGAAATACCGCGTGCTTGGTATTGTTGGCAAGGGCGTGTTCTCCACGGTGCTGCGTTGTCAGTGCATTGCTCCTTTTGAGATTGCAGTCGGCAAAGCACTGAATTTCGTAGCCATCAAGATGATCCGAAACAATGACATCATGCGCGATGCCGCGCAAACAGAGCTCAAGGTATTAAATGAGCTACGAGAGCGCGACCCTCGCGACAAGAAGCATTGCATACGGCTACTAGATTCGTTTTCTCACCGCAGTCACGTCGCGATGGTATTTGAACCAATGCAAATGAACGTCAGAGAGGCTATGAAGAAGTTTGGCGGAAAAGGTGGCATTTCGATCCAGGCTGTACGCGTCTTCAGTAAGCACTTGCTAATGGCGCTCAATCATTTGGAGACGTGCGGGGTGATTCACGCTGGTACGGATGCTCTATTTAAGACGGGTAATGTATCCGTAGCTTTACGACTTATCAGTAATCACTGTTGAACGTCTTATGTGTAGATATTAAGCCGGACAACATACTGCTTGATGAGAAGCAAACGACGATCAAGCTTTGCGATTTCGGATCCGCTTTTAAATCGGACAATGGGAAGCAAGATCCGACACCATATTTGGTCAGCCGCTTTTACCGCGCGCCCGAGATTGTGCTGGGCCTCGCCTACGACAAAGCGGTAGATATGTGGTCTGTCGGCTGTTGTTTATACGAAATGTTCACTGGCAAAGTTATGTTTCCAGGGAGCACGAACAACGAGATGCTTAAACTCTTTATGGAGCTCAAAGGCAAGATCCCGAACAAGCTGATTAAGAAACACCGCCAGACGTACATCGACCAGCTTGAAATGGAACCACACTTTACAGAAGATCTCAAGTTTTGCAGTCGAGAGAGTGACCGCGTCACAGGTAAGCAAATACGTTTTGATACTGAAAAGTGTCATACGCGTCTAACAGTGCTTGTATTATCCGTTGCATCCATTCAGGTAAGCCCATTTTGCGCTTGATGAACACCCTTAAGGTGAAGAGCGATCTCATTAGCAGCCTGATGGTTGCTAAAAGTGCCACTGACGACCGAAAGCTGGTGCTGGAGCTCCGGAACTTGCTGGATCGGATGTTCGCGCTGGACCCGTCGAAGCGTATCTCGGTCAAAGACGCACTAGCGCACTCGTTTGTGAAGGGAGGACAAGAAGTGAAGATGCAACGATAGGTGCTATTGCAAAAGGAAGCACTCTCGCGAAGTTGCGTCGCCTCACAGCTGCATTGAAACACGTACTTACGATTCAAAACTAATTTCTTTGGTTGTCTACTACTTTCAATACCCAGCATTTGGAAGCATCAGAGCATGTTCATACACTCTGCGTCAGCCTGCAACAAAAGATCTTCCATTGTCATTTTCGAGTCGATTCTTCATAAACGCTATACATACCGGTAAGAAAAATCCATGCTGGTGAAATGCCAGAATGCCATTCATGCACCTTTCCAGTGTAAACGGATAGACTGAAACGTCTAATTTTTCTGTTCTTGACCAGCTGGAACGTCCTGATGCTCTCGACCACCGAGTGAGACTTGTGAGAATCGGAGGAATAAGGTCCAAACCGAGCATGTGGCATGTTGTCATGCGGTTCTGACTCGTCTATTCCGTCGAAGCATCATACATGACAATGGCTTTTAAGTATTTAATGATCACAATCGAGCCAAAATTCACCCTGTCCTAGTGTTTGGATGCGTCTTTGCACCATGGCACTTCATCTTGCTACTTAACGCTCATCCTACTCCCTCTCCTCAAGTGAAGCAATGTACCCCGTAATGTATTACAATCAAAAAAACCCACATCGATCCCAGTCGTCAGTCTCAAGCTTTTCCTTATCATGTTCGTCCGAAAGCTACCCGTATCCTTTATCCGTCATAAAGGACGTCATCAATCGCAGGTGGCTTCCGTGTCATTGACAGTACCTGGTTTATCATCTGAAGTACGCCATGACTGGACGAAAAAGGAAGTGGAAGCCATCTTCGAGCAACCACTGCTGGAGCTCATTTACAAGGCTGCTACTGTACATCGCATGCATTTTGATCCGACCGAGGTGCAACAATGTACTTTGCTCTCGATCAAGACAGGAGGCTGTACCGAAGACTGTAAGTACTGCTCACAGTCGTCTCGTCATAAGACGTTTGTCAAGCCCGAGCCAACAAAAAAGGTGAGTCCTGGGTCGACAATCGACGAGTTTTGACACGAGGAACTTATGACAATGAGCTGTAGGTACAAGAGGTGGTAGAAATGGCGCGGCGGGCCAAGGCAGCGGGTAGTACACGCTTCTGCATGGGCTCGGCGTGGCGCGAGGTGGGCAAGAAGAACGCATTTAGGCACATTCTCGACATGGTCCGCCAGGTCAAGGATATGGACTTGGAAGTATGTTGCACGCTCGGTATGCTCACCGAGGAACAGGCTGTCCAACTTAAAGAGGCTGGGTTGTCAGCATACAACCACAATCTGGACACCAGTCGTGAGCACTACGCCAAGGTCATCACGACTCGAACGTACGACGATCGTCTTAAGACCATCGAAAACGTTCGCAAAGCCGGCATCTCGGTCTGCTGCGGCGGCATTTTGGGCCTCGGTGAGGAAAAGATTGACCGCATCGGTCTGCTGCACACACTGGCCACCATGGACGAGCATCCTGAGTCTGTGCCCGTGAACGCCCTGGTGTCGGTGGAGGGCACGCCTCTTTTCGACGAGGATATTGCGCCCGTCACTGCGTCTGACATGGCGCGTGTGATTGCAACCGCGCGTATCTTGATGCCTAAGACCATGGTGCGGCTGAGTGCGGGACGCATGTCTTTTACGGACTCGGAGCAGGGCATGATGTTCATGGCTGGTGCCAACTCGATCTTTAACGGCGACACGCTGCTGACGACGGCCAACCCGGCGTTTGAAAAGGACAAGAAGTTGTTTGAGAGCTTTGGACTGAAGGGCAAGCCGGCGTACCAAGCGCACAAGTCCACACCCTATATCGTCAACGTGATCCACTCGGCACCTGTCGAGACTGAGGCTGTGGCATAAGTCTGTTAAGATTAAGTGCGGGCATCAATATCCCCATTTGACGCAAATATTTGACGCCTTGACATTGTCCAAAGGGAATCGATAATATTTACGTATGGCAGGTATGAGTCAGTCATCCGTGACGCATAAAGCTTACTTCGACTTCTTAGCCTTCTTGGTCCGGTTTCTTGGAGACTGAACTGTCCTTCGTCGGACGCTTCTTATTCGACTTCTCCTTTATTGTCTCGTCACCATTGTCATCCTTTGTCTTCACTTCTTCTTCATCCGACTCATCGTCCGGATAAAAGTCACTCATGTGGTCTTCCTCTTGCTGCTTTTTGCTTGCTTCGACTTTCTCGAGCTCGTCGTCATCTCCATCGTCCTGTTTCTCGTCCTCGTCGTCCGAGTAAATAACTTGGCTGTTTTCAAACTCAAAGGCATCCGCGTCAAAGTCTCGGTTGGTCTGCATCTCGTCGTTCTCGTCGTCCTTGCCTTTGGTCACTTTAATCTTCACGTGCTGCTTCATCCGCTTGTACCGTTTGCCCTGCACGTGCTTCTCTACTTCCGACGGGATACGATTCAAAATTGTGTTCGTCACGTTGCAGAACAAACTCTTGGGAAGTCGACGGTGTGGCACAATGTACGGCTCGTACTGCGAGTAGTCGTAGCAGTACCAGTCCCTGGCTTTCAAAAGCTTTTTGGACATGAGGTGCGTCGCGATGAGGTCAGTGCGCAGCAGCATCTCGTGCTGCGTCAATTGGCACTTGATGCGCACACGCTTGTTTTTACCTTCGCCAGTCTCAATTATCTCCAGGAACTTGTGCTGGCTGAGAAGCTGCTGCACTGCAGGATCTACCGTCGAGGACGCCATCACTAACAAACGCACTAAATAACACTTGAGCAATCGATCGAGGAGCTCCAGTCGAATAATTTGTCTCGTTTATGCCTCGTTTTTAAGGGCTACATGTACAGGCAAATGAGGTCGCTTGTTTGATGCGTGAAGTTGACGCGTTTGACTACGTGGCGTTTTGGGCGAAAGTAATGTGAAGACACGCACGGCAACGCACAGCATACTGGACAATGATGCATCGCAAACACGCGGTTCAAAAACTCAACAGCGTTGTTGTAATTTCGTGAAGATCAGATAGTTCTGCAGCATCCAATTGGAAGGTGGAAGACGCTTTGGAGGACATATCGGTCATTTATGTGGTGGCATGTTTCTGACCGCAATGTGCAAATTGTAGAATTCCTTTGTGGCCGTTGACCAACAATTTTGCTTTCAAGGACGTCAGTTCGTAGCGTATTTTCTGCATGTAGTGCGTTAGAGGTGCCTTTACGCCATAATATGTCGGTCACCGTGTTCTCGTTTGTCGATGTAGTAATAATACCGACAGATGATCTCTTCTAAGATATTGAATCGACAATTCAAATACCTCGGCTGCAAAAGTTTAGTGTTTTGGCATCAAACTCCTGCCGCAACCATGACGAAGTGTATGGTCTGTCTCAATGATGTAAACGTGGAGCACGGTCACCAACTGTTTTATTTTCGTCTCCTTTACAAACATATCTGACTGCTGGTGGGTCTCCAGACGCTTGCACTGCCTGCAACTTTGGCATATCTGACATGGTGCATATGACAAAAGAAGAATCGTCAACATGTGGAAGATAAATATAGGGACTATTTTTATTATAGTAAGTACTATTAGATTAGTGGTAGCATTACCACTTGCACCGGGCGACTGAAGTTGGAAAACTTGGAGAGCACAATAGTCGGCCTTCGAGCATACAAGCATTTGAAGCTCGTCTTCGACGCCACGACCAGTCATCCCTTTCGATTGCAAGCCACCGGTATCGCCGCAAGAAAAGCCTAATTGGCGACACCACACCAGCACGAACATTTTGATTAGGATTGTAGATGCTGCGAATGAGTCGTGTAAGAAATGTGAGTAGGCAGAAGTAGATTTCACAGTGATTGAGGTTCGGTCCTTAGTGTGCAAACTACTGCAATGTGTAAGAGTTTCGATGGTCTGCGAGCGAGCGGCTCAAATTTGCGATACGACGTGACATATCTATCACGTCGTGTCCCGCATGATGATTCTCGTCCGAGGTTTGCCGGTCTTTATCAGACGGACGCCAGCTTCCAATGGGATCAGACATGGCTTCGTACAAAACTTCTTGATGATCGATCCAGTGTACGCGTGATGGCCAGTGTCTTTCATGTCATAGCCGATCTCAATTCCGATAATAATCGACAATTTACGTACTTGTATCGCGGCTTTTGACGCATGCCGTCGACCTAAAGGCACACAAAGTCTATGTTCTGCTTCTGCAACCTCGTGCCACCGATGCTCTTTAGCTTATCTTTGATCGGGACAAGACGGTCGCACGAAGGTGCATGGCTCAGCGCCACACGTTGTGCACCATGTCATTTCTCAAATTGACTACTCCCCGTGACGTCATTTGTTCATCTTGTGGTATGTTCGCTCGCGCCACTTCGCTCACGGCTTCGACGCTGCGTCGCGCTTACTCTTCAGCAACCTCTGGCAACCAGAAAGTGGCGGTGCTGGGCGCTGCGGGAGGTATCGGCCAGCCCATGTCACTGCTGCTCAAGGACTGCGACCATATCAAGCATCTGAGTCTTTTCGACGTGATCAATACACCCGGCGTGGCCGCGGATATTGGCCATATTAATACACACGCCAAGGTGACAGGCCACGTGGGTATGGACAAGGTGGGTGAGGCCCTCGAGGGCACTGATGTAGTGGTCATTCCGGCCGGTGTGCCTCGCAAGCCTGGCATGACGCGCGACGACCTGTTCAACACGAACGCCGGCATCGTGCAGTCGCTGGCCAAGGCCGCCGCCAAGCACTGCCCTAATGCCATGATGCTTATCATTGCCAACCCCGTCAACTCGACCGTGCCCATCGTAGCTGAGACTTTTAAGAAGGCCGGCGTGTACGACCCGAAGCGCCTCTTTGGCGTCACTACGCTGGACGTCGTCCGCGCCGCGTGCTTTGTGGCCGAGAATCAGAAGTGGAACCCGCGCGACACTAACGTCAAGGTCATTGGTGGTCACGCAGGCACCACCATTCTGCCACTACTGTCACAGCTTGAGAACGCCAAGTTTTCGGACGAGGATATCGCCAGGCTCACCCACCGCATCCAATTTGGCGGCGATGAGGTCGTGCAAGCCAAGAACGGCACGGGATCAGCCACACTTTCGATGGCGTACGCCGGCGCGCGCTTTACCGTTCGTCTGCTGGATGCCATGAATGGTGCCAAGGACGTCGTCGAGTGCTCGTACACGCAGAACAACGTGACTAAGCTGCCATTTTTCTCGACACCCGTGACGCTCGGCTCTAATGGTGTGGAAAAGGTGCACCATTTTGGTGAGCTCTCGACCGTGGAGCAAGTCAACTTTGACGAGATGATTGGGGCTCTTGAGGGTCAAATCAAGAAGGGTGTGGACTTTGTCAATCAGAACTAAGTGCACCAAGGACGGCAAGCAGACGGACAAGCTAGCGCTTGAGTAAATGCTTACTTGAGTTCTATCATAGCCGTTTGCTACTGGTAAATACAGCGGACGGTCAGTGCTGCTGACCACGTGAAAGTGATATTGAATACGGCTTTGGTCGGGTATTGCAGAGCTAGGCGCTACAGTCCAGAATGTAAAGCTGGATGCGGTGATCTAAGTACAAGATCATATCTTGACGAGTTCAGCTTTCCTTGCCCGTCTGCCTGTCGCTGCCGAAAATCGCTACTCGACTCAGTGTTTTACCTTAATGAGACCAAACGAACTAGATTAGATTATAGCAACTTTTTGAGTGGGGAACATCAGCTGAGGTTTCTAGCAAGACATTGACGAGATAACGCTCCGCTACAATCTTTGGTTTGTTGTCAGCGTACATCGTAACAATGCAGTTGCGTATCTCAACATCAGGTCGCAAATGTGTCATCATTTGCAACCGTAATGTTGAGCCAGCTGATTATAGACAAACGCATGTTCCATCACCTTAATTGATCGACCGCGAGGCTCTTATGCTCAACACTGGTCGATAGATTTTGCGTGGAGACAAGAACTCGGATAAAATTTGGGCGACCTCTGTTACAAGGCTATTTGTATCCGTTGCTTGGTGCGCCTTACTACCGGAAGAGGCACCTGAAATGTGTAGTTTTTCAAGAGACACGAGCGACTCTAGGAAACCAAGGGAAGATCTTAAGAAGGTAGTTACCACCAGTTAACAACACTGATGTATAACCACTTTCCATTTTACCAACCTGCGCGACAGACTTGTGATCCTATAGGTTATGAGCCCAAATTCTGCAAATTTGTTGTCCGTGTAACAAACGTACACCTCAAGAACCAAGACGGATGAAGATCCACGTAGCAAGATTATAGACGATTTCAACCTGTCGAAGTCTGACGAAGAGGGAGATGTTAACATGGTCTGGGATGACGAGTACATCTACATCTGACGTAGTTTTTCTGGTGAACAGGACCAAGAAAGGTAAATGATGTGGGAAGAATTGATTACTAGGAGACGGTCGTTAGCCAACAAGAATGGTACTGAGGGCTGGACGTTGAAAATAGGTACCAACAACACACATCTACGGCGTATTTGGCGCATCTTCCTTCGGGTTGTCCTGTAGGCTTGCAGCTATCTTTGTCGACCGCTGCCTATCTGGCGAAACGATCTGCCTGGTTTTCTTTTGCGAAGCCGGTTAGCCGCCGAGTATGCCAGCAAATGATCACGAGCGAAGCTGAGATGACTCGTGGAGACGACCTTCATCGTCCAAACTGAAATCGCTGAATGCACAAGTCCTCCTTGACAAAATTAGGAACCGCGGTATAAGTGTGTTGACGCAAGCTGCATGGAGGTTGCTGTTTTTGTTGCGCACATTTGACTGCGCCAGTATACAATGCAAAAGCGTCCATATACCATTTGAAGTCAATCTGGTTGTGTGAGCTGTATGGTTGCATGTGCATAGAGCTGATCCGTAAAAACGTTTTGCTAAGTACTTTCGTCCAGCTCTAGCGCCTCTTTCTGGATTCTACCGACCCAAAGACCGATCCGAAGACCGACCAGTGGTGGCCAAGACAGAAGGTGAAACTTGAAATGTTGTCATTGCTGGTGAGCTTACTACTAATACATACTATCTTGACTTGTGTGTAATCTCAGAGTGAGCTAGCTATCTATACCCGCATTGTAACCTCCTGAATCTTCTCGACCAATTTAATAGGCGCCGACATACCGAGGTAACGTACCACCATGGCAGGCATATTGCCACCCAAGTCCATGTGCGCAACCACACTAATTTCACACATGTCAGGGTTCATTGGATGCGGCGTCAGCACGTATCCTGAGATAAGGATAGTTGCACGAACATAACCCTTGCGCTCGGGCACGTGCTCGACCGAGCGAGTGGCGATAATAAAGCGTCCATTGGCTTCCTCACGATGCGTCGAGACAACGGAAAAGTCTCGAGCTGCCGTAAACATGACAGATTTTGCAGTCACACGACGTGCTTCTGAGGCATCAGTGAGCTTTTCCACAGTCTTTACTTCCTTTGTCATGTCGTCAAACTTGGGTACCATGTCACAACGCATAAGAATAGCAGCAGCCTTGGAAGCACTGACGTTAAGTGTACCCGTAGTCTTCATCGTGTACCACTCACTGCCGGCTACTTCACCATAGACAACCTGAATGCTTTTATTACATGGGCCCTCGCGCCAGCCATTAGGTAAAACGTCTACGCCATCGTAGCGCTGTAGCAACTTGTGGATGCTGTCGTCCTCGAAAGCTTGGATGTTTGCACGCACAGACGCGATAGGAGCCGGAATGGAAAAGGTCAGTACCGACTCGGCCTCGTCCGCCGGATTCTCGGGCGACGGTGCGCTATGTTTGGTCTCCACGCCGCCGCGTGTGATTTCCACGGTGCTTTCAAAGGTCATTTTTCGACAAACTGAATGGGTAGGAGGAACACTGTCTGCCTTAGAGCAAAATTACAAATGCCAGATATCATCGACGTTGGTTTAAGAAAAAAAGGCCGTTAAAGTTGCGATACATCCGGAGAAGCCCACAGAAAGTATTCGTGTATTCTGTTGCAGAGGATATAAGACATTACGCTGAGACACGCTAGTGATCACGCAGACTATCAATAAGTCTAGTTGCTGGCAGCTTTCTCGAATAACATCTGCCGGACAAAAAGCGTTTGGCTGCGCTGTGAGAAAGACAAAGAAGCGGCTAGAAGGACGCTGACGGAGGTGATATGCTCTATGTCCAACGCAGCCCTTTTTCTACGAGCAACACATTAGATTGATTGAACGCAGCAGATTGATACCGGCTCCATGGAGAGTTTTACCCTGAGACAAATATCTTTGTACAGTATTATGTAATGACATGCTGATTACGCTCATCGGGTCCGCCCTGTATTTAGGCCGTCATCTGTTGCCTGTCCTACAGCATAAGCGACTTATGCTGAGACGCCCCCGCAGCATTACGAACAGGTGACCTCGCGTGTGTCTTCCATCGGTAATGATTGCTAAACATGTAACAATATACAAATGGAATGTTGACGAACGATACTAGGGTCCTATCACAAATTCGCGACTTTTGTCATCAATCGCCACGATTCAAGTCGGACCGGCAGCCAAAGCATCAGCAGCTTAACCTCTTGCTTGCTTGATTGCTCATTATGCTGCACCTACGACCAACGCTCTCATCCAAGTGCTGCTTGAATACGATGTGGCCAATAGTCAGTTACGCTGCCATCATTAACAAAAGCAACAACGTACCCTTGCGCGGTTCATTGTGCTGACAAAGTACATGCCACGCCGGACTTAAGAGCGACAAGTGGATGTCCATGGGCAACAGGCCGCACGAAACCACGGACCGAATCGCTTGCACCACATCTAAAGGTGCGGTGCACGATTACGCGTGAATAGCCGATGACGAGCTCGCATCTGAGGTCCGATATATTTGGTGGAAGACCATATTGACTCAAGTACGTTTGCAATCTGAACTGGTCCCGTGCATTGATTTATCAATCACGTAGGCTTGACGCTGCAAATGTAGCATCCAATCTGGGCAAACTCGGGCAATACCATTATTTAGGTAACTTTAACAATGACAAAGGGTATGAAGACGGCAAGAATGCTTTCTGTAGCACGTAGATAAAAGTTGAGTCCAGCATAGCGCTCAGCCCAATGGTGATGGTAACTTCTTAGCATTATTAGTACCATTTTCCAATTCCGAGCAAACCTGGGGCACTGAGCAAAGTGTTCTCTTGAAGGTCAGGAGCTTCTGTCGTATCAAGTGACTGAAGCCTCGCTGTCTGATTGTTAAATTTGTGGTGCACTAGACAAACGAGGTTTTCAATTCTTCGTCTTTGAAATGTTGGTTCAGGAACTCCACGGCCACTGGCAAAAACATTTAGTCTCCTCTACTTGGGTAAGACATTCAGCGTCGGTTTTGCTGCATCCGCTGTAAATATTTAAGAAGAAGGTGAGTGTGTTGATGAATTTGGATATCATTTGCAGCTTCTGCTTCATGGCTAAATTTTTAGAATTTGATCGACAACAGGACACCTCATTGATTCGATGTACTTAAAGGGCGGCAATATAGCTGCATTAAAATACCTACGGCAGCAAAGTGCACGGATGGCGAGCTCGATATCCTGTAAACGCTGTATCTGATCGAGCTCACAAGCTTCTAGACACCTTGATAAAAAACTGCTTCTTGTCAAAGGCTGAGTCCATCCGTCCATCCGTCTGTCCCCACTGGTTTTACTTGTTGGCATCGAGCTTGAGGTAGTCGTTGTCAAAGTGGTGAAGTCGCACATATCCGTCCTCTGCTCCAGACGCGTAACTCTTTCCATTCGGATGGAAAGCAATCGTGTTAATCGGTCCAAAGTGTCCTTTGACACGTCCAAACTCTTCCTGGAAAATCATGTGGAAGAAACGTGCCTCAAACTTGCCGACACGGCCCGATGTAGTGGTCACACTCATGGCTTCCTGTCCGCCACCGAGCACGACATGCTCCTTAATAGGAGAAATAGCCGCTGAATTGACTGGACGGTCAGTTTCGTAGACCTTGAGCACCTTCATTGTCTCAACGTCCAATAGTTTGGCCGTATTGTCCTTGGACGACGTGATAGCCAATGTCTTGGACTTGTTAAAAGCCACATTAGTGATCTCTCCCGTATGAATCTCATGACTAGAAATCAATTCTCCCGTCGTCGGATCAAACAATTTCATGCTGCCGTCTCCACCTGTAGTTAGAATGGCCTTGTTAAGTGGCATCCAGTAGGCACCAGTGATACGACCGTCATGGCCATGGTTGGTAATGGTCAGTACAGGTTCTGCACTCTGATTGGTTATATCGTCTGCTAGCTCGTAGACAAAGACGGCGGCCGGTCGGTCCGAGAACTTGTCGGCTACAGACACAAACTGCTTGTCACCCGTGCTAAAGTTCACACTACGGGCCGGGCCTGTATGAGGAAACGAAAAGAGTTCGTCGCCCGTCTGAACATCCCAAAGCTTTACACTGGCATCAGCTGCAGCTGTTAATAGTTTCTCCGAGTGATAACTCACGTCACAGGCCCAGACAGCTCCCGCATGACCAACATATGTGCCAATACGTTCCCCAGTGTCACTGTACCAAAGATTAGGTGTATGATCCTTTGCACATGAGAAGAGAAGATCACCATCACGATTGTATTTGATCATGGTCAAAGACCGAGAGTGGCCCTTTAGTAAGATCGGACGCATGCTAAAGACACAAGGAGAGAGGAAGAGTGATGGCTGGGAATGGATTCAGTCTGTACGTACTCACTCACCACCAACAAAATGATAATGTGGTGGACGTAGCTTACTTATGTGAACCACTCATCTATGACAACCCTATTTCGGATTGGCTAAAAGCTAACTCAATTCTTGATTGGTTAGAAATGGATTTTAGTGTCAATAATGCTGCTTGGTCGACGTGTGGTCGCACTGCGGTCCCGATGTCTGTCTGTTTCGACATCGTCTCTATCACTTTCTCATAGGTTGCATCAAAGTCGTGTGCAATTTCAAGCGGCAAATGTTGCACGTGCTGATGTAGAGATTGTTCCAGTATTGAACGTATCCGACTTTGCAATGCGCGTGTCAAATGGTGTGGACGTTCATGACGCCTTCTCCATTGATATGGAGGACAAGAAGACATTACGTATCGCCAAGAAGAGTGGAGGTGACACGAAGGTACAACTGTTTCTACCACAGACTATTGATTTGCATGTGGCAGTAGCCAATGGCAGTGTCGTTGTGCAGGACAAGATTGAAGGTGACGTGAAGGTAGTCGTAGGATGTGGAGACATTAGTGTACATAAACTGCGCGGTCAGATGGTAAACTTAAAGACCAATGGAGGAACGATCCAAGTTTCGGCATTGGCAGAAGGTGAGACGGTGCACTTGGAAGCCAGTGATAGTATCCAATGCAAGAAACTTATGGCAGGTAAAGCACAGGTGAAGCTTGGGAAAGAAGGGCAGAGAAATTCGGAGTTTGGAGCCATTTATGCATCTACGTGCAGCATCACATCAACGGATCAGAGCGGAGAGACGGAATTGAGAGTCGGCAATATGCATGGATATCTACGAGTGGCAAGTGAAGGACTAAAGAGTGTGCAGGTGGACAGTGTGACGGGTGCTTTGGAGATGCAGGACAGTGGAGACAATTGCCACGTCGTAGCACACTTTGATTCGTGGACAGACAACAGCTCCAGTAGTATTTTAGTTGGTGGAGACGTGCGGGTCTCATTGCAGCCTGCAGCGCCAATTGATGTGGAATTGCATGGTACAAAGGTCACACTGGGGACAGAATGCAAGTTTTTGAGCAGTGAAATGGACCATTTGGACGACGACTATGCAGTCTTTACAGGCGAACTTCAGGCACAAGAGGGAACTCTGGCCTCGTCCTCGACGGGTAAGATTAATATGGAGAGCGCAAAGGAGGACGCGATGCGGACTTCCTTCTTTATGAAACAGAGCTCTAGCGACGAGGAGGGCGAGGAATCCAAGACGTCGCGGCTATTTGTGCATGCACTGAGTGGTGAAGTTACGATGGATCAGCTGAACTGGATGGACAATATCAAGCGCAAACACTTGAAACGATAGAGAATGCAGCGACAGCGTCAAATGAAATGACCTCGTTTGCTGCTACGGGCAGTGACTTGTATAGAGGTGCCTTGTTCGAACGACGTCTGCTGGGCTGTGAACATTCGAAATTGCAGTAGAATACTGTAATAAAATGAATGTTACGCTGGAACTAGCTAGCGCTGTCGATAAGTAGTTTAGGTAACTAACATGTTGCTCATCGGAAGCTACCAATTCCTAAGCCCAATCTGGACTCAACTTGACCAATAGTAAAACGCAAGCAACGAGAACACCAGCCACAGGCCGTTGCATCAGCCGTACGACATCGTTATCATCGGAACTCCCGTCAAGCCTCTTAACTCGGATGCTGCATGCGGCAAATACTGAACTGTCATCTCAAAGATTGGAGTGGGTTGCCTATCTCTCAATAATACATCGACCAAGTCCTATGTAGAATAGCTGGCAAAAAAAGATATGGCAAGCAAGTTACACATTCACGAGTTCCTCACGTTACTGTCAATTTGTCACACTATGTATGATCCACGAGATGGATTATTACATATTGATGAGAAGGTTTAAGCAAAGCTGCAAGTGTTCGAGATCAATAACAAGGAGACTCACCACTGCGAAGGTATCGACAGTGTCATGCTTGATCAAAGGTCGTCAGCCGATGAATAGATTATTTATTTGCAGTCGCTAGAGAGAGCTCGACATCAATGAAAATCTCAGACATCAGTCACTTGTAAGCTTTTCCAGCGATGTCTTACGCCCACTTGCCAATGAGTGCCATTGCACTGGCACCCAACCACAGGCAAATGTACAATGCAAAACGCTGCGACGTAGGTCGAGACAAGAACTGGCCGTTCGTGGTCATATTGTACGTCAACAGCTCGACTAGACCCGTGTACAGCAAAATACCACCAGCGACACAGTCCAGTGTGCCCTGCACCCACAAAGACGTTGACGATGATGCCGAATAGGTGTTACGGATACCAATGCCAATAACTTGACCCAGCGGAGTCGTACTGGCAAACATAAAGTTTAGTAAAAATAGCTTGCTCTTGCTCTCGACCGAGTTCAGTGCAGAGGTTCCGATAGCAACACCCTCGAAAAACTGGTGAAAGCCTAAGGCCGCAAGCAACGTTATAAATTCGGGTCCAGTTGTAACACCCAAGTCAAGACCAATGATGACAGAGTGGAAGATAACGCCGGCCTCAAAGATGATTGTGGCTAGTTTACGGCGAATCTTCAAATCGTTTGTTGGACGGTCGGGAGTCTTTTCGTAATACTGGCTTCCAGCAGATCCAGGTGTGACCACACCGTGTTGGGTAGCGACAGTCTCCTGATCAATAGGCCCCGCGTGACCGTGGCCGTGACCCCCGTGAAGCATGGAGCCTTCTGCACCGAAGAACACCGAGCTTTCACACTCAATGAAATGCATGAGCATCAACGTGATCAGCACAACCGCCAGACCGATGCTTTCGTACTCCTCAACTATTGAGCCGAGGCATGGGTCGCTCAACTTTTCGATACCTTCGTTAATCATGTGGATAAGACCAGTAGCGATGACGACACCGTATGCAAAGGCACCAATTGCCTCCATAATGACCGAGTTGGTCTTGCATTGAGGAATCTTTTGCGAGATAATGGGAAGTATTGTGCCTGCCCCAGACACGGCAAAGATGATGAAGATGGCGCCAACGTGTAGACCCATGTCATACTCATTGTCCACGTTGAGCGAGACACAGCCACAACAGCTTTCTTCGGCCATTTTCGTTGGTTGCAAGTTGAAAGACGAGTCGAGAGATGGAGACGCTTACGCACAAATGAAAAAGTGAGATTTATCTTGTCTCAAACTACATGACTGGTAGATGGAGAATTGGGTCCATTGAAGTGCCACAGTTATGGCATCGCCGTCGGACAAATCATCTGGAAACAAATTGCGCCGAAATCACATTACTGGGTAATTACTAACTGCCTTGTCTCAGTACTACTTGGCTGACTGCACCGAATGCAGGTGACCCCTGTTGTGCTGGGCTGGTGTGATTCTATAGTGTAAAGCCAGGTTTGTGTTTAAAACTAAAAAAACAGACATCAGATTTGCAATCGATTGATCACTTCGGAGTACTCGGGCTTTTCGCGAGATTAAACACCCTGTCTGCACCCCAAGCTGGATAAGCGATTCCAGCAGAGTGTCTCCCGTGAAGCCTGATGTCTCAAGCCAGCAGACTGAGCCAGCTAGGAGAAGACTGATGAAGTTCTGGTAGAAGTATACTGACATCGTGTAGTCATAAGCACTTAATCGACGTTCTGATCTCTCGACTCCACTGATCACTTTCCATCAAAACCTTTGGCAGTAAACGACACTATCTACACTTGATGCTTGCAATCATACGGATCACTTAAGCTCTATAAGGTCGGAGAGTCCAATAATGAGCGGACTAGCTTCACTGCATCTTTTCGGGCTATAGTAGGACGTAATACTGTTTGGTAACGGCTTTCTAAGCGACGCTTCGTTTGGCAATTCCTTCGTTTACCTGCAGACAAACGAGATAAAAACTAACGTTTACAAGCGTAATAGACCCACAGACAGCACCGTGGCACGCATATTATTGCTTCATTTTTGTCTGTCACGCGTGGTGCTTTTTAATACAGTCTATATGTTCTCTAAAAGTGTCAGCTGGTGTAGGTCTTAGAATGCTTGCCATTCTATTGAAACAAATTGAAAGTGGCATCATCATAGACTTATCGAAGTGAATTCCCTGTGCCAGCAAACACGTCGGAAGACAATGACATCGAAATGGTTCTAACATGATAAAGGTAAGGCCAGATATCCACAACAAACTATGGAAAAGGTTGCAGACCGGCCACTTTTATATACCACCATCTCCGAATCGACAAAATGTTAGTCCACCAACCTATCTCTGCCTACTGACTCGTTTTAGGGCAGTCTACCGTAGCCACTAGCCCGTACGTGTTCATTTCGATCCAAGGGTGACTGCAGCTCTTCTAGGACTGGTTTCGGTGTTACAGGAAGTAACTTGGCATTAAAGAACTCAACGTGTCTCTTTTCAGGCGTCTAAAACCTCAAGAGACCGAGACGATGCAAGTCCTCAGCTTCCAAATGGAAGCAACAATCGATCAATCGAACTTCCACAGAAATCTTTTCCACCACACGATTCAAAAGAGTTAGAAGATAGCTCATCGATCTTACTGCTTCAACGTCTACCTTATCCATTTCTCATCGGTACAAAACAATCACCTATAAATACGGGAGGCTTTCGATCGACCAAAGCTGTTTGGTCAACTATTTTGTAAATGGGCGATACACGGTGATGAACATGGTCTATCCTGGAAGTACACATACAGAACGGCAGCAAACACCTTTGGTCGATCCAACGACGCCCTTTTAAAACGTACACGCTTTATACCTGACGTGGCTCTTGGTGTTGGAGCCAACGCAGTGTTTGACAGACGTAAGTCTTTCGTAATCAAAAGCAATACCATGGGGTGCACCATTTGCTCAATCGCTGAACTAGATACAATGCGCTACTATAAGTGGAATGCAAGTCAAAGCGTGGTTTACCTCTCATTCCCAAAGACCATCTGCCTCATAATTGGGTAGGTTATGTATTCGTTAGCGTTGATGCTAGTTGTAAAGAGGAAGTCGGTAGCGCTGTGATAAAAGGATTCTGTCATTGTTTGTTGTGTTATCTCTCTCTACTGGTGTGCTAGCTGTCTTACTCTTTACCTCTTCTGTCCATTTAATCAGCCATCCGTCGCTCTTGTCCGACCTTTCAATCGCCCTACACCTCTTCAAGTCGTCAGCCGTTAGCCGACACTCGTATGTTTAGTCGCAGGGTAATGCGTTCGCATGCCTGTTTCCAACACTCCTCCTCGGCTACGACTTACCGTCCTAACCGAGACGCATCAAAGTGCGCAACGTCGACAGCTTGGGCGGGTCGAGTGCCTTCGTGAGCAGATCGGCGAGCATTAGCTCCGACTTCACATACTGCGCGAGTACGATCGAACGTCAATGTGTTTCGCCTTAAGCGACGACGCTTCGCCCTCGAGCTGTCGAATTGCCGCTGGTTGTCGACGTGCATCAACATCGGCAGCTCTGGCGCCATGCTGATCTCATTTAGCATCTCACGCACGCCCAGCAGCTCGCGAGCAACCTCTGACGCCGCCACAAACTCGGCTTCCATTGTCGAGAGGGAAATGCCGCCTTTTTTCTTGGTGCTCCAGCCGACCGCCATGCCGTTGAGGAGGATGATGCCACCGGTCAGAGACTTCCGGTCGCTTTTGTCCGCAGCAAAATCGGCGTCACTATAAAACTCGAGCTTGGTCGACGCGCACCCGCCGTCGCTCGGCTTCATGTTAATTTTCATCGTCTTCGTGCCCTTGAGGTAGCGAGCCACCCGCTTTGCGAGCTTCCAATCGTGAAGCCGCGGTTGATGCGTCTGTTGCGTCGTCTTGTGGACGGCGAACGCGATGTCGGGTCGCGTGCACCGCGCGACCCAAAGCAGAGACCCGACAAGAGACTGGAAGTCCTTGATCGTTGGCGCTCCATTCGTACTCGTGGCCTCAAGCAGCGCACTGTCGATCGGCTGCACTTCATAACAGTCGGCGCCGATGGGTGCGAGTGTCGAGTTGGCGTTCGTGAGCCCATATTCACGCAGTAAGTCGCTGATCGCCTCCTCCTGGTCCAGAACGTACTCGCCGTCGCCGTCGAGCGCCACTCTCATCCCGAGAAACTTACTCACGCGGCCGAGGTCCTTAATCGAAAGGCTCTCGAGGCTTGCGAAGAAACGATCGATCGCAGCTGCGCCGGTGCCAGTGGCAAGTAGGTCGTCGACGTAGACACCCACCATGACGGTATCCTTCCCGTCACGCTTCCAGTAGAGGCACATATCTGCCACACACTGTAAAGCCCGCGCTGCACAGCTTCGCTTGCAGAAGCTAGCTCCAAAGTCGGCTGGCTTGCTTGAGGCCGCACAAACTCTTGCGAAGCTCGAGTGCCAGCTCCTTCTTGCTTGCCGCACCGAGCTTCTTCAGCGTCGCTTCGTCGACATCCATGGCTTGCGGCACCTGGAGCAGTATCTCGAGGTGGGACTCTTTGTTCGCCTTCACATACGCATTTGGTATGTCACCGTGCTTAGCGGGTACGCCCCACGTCGCCGCCAGAGCAAGAAGCACCTTCACGGTGGACATGTCCATCACCGCCGCGAAGGTGGTAGTCGATACCAAAGACCTGCTCGTTTCCGCACGCAACAAGTCGAGCCTTGAGTCGCTCGAGGTCGCCGTGCGCATCGGTCTTCGTCTTGAACACCCACTTGGTGTGGAGTGCGTTGCTACTGGGCGGCCGCTTGATCAAGTGCCACACTCCGTTGTCTTCGAGCGCTTCGAGCTCTTCGCGCATGGCTTTCTCCCAGCCTTCATTTGCTACTGCGCATTGCTTCCCCATAATTTTTGGGGTCGCGCTCGTATACGTGAGCCACTACACTGTCGCCACGTGCTGGCTCCTCCTGAAGCCCGGACGCCTGCGCGCGCTTCGTCGCGCTGCGCGTTCTGTGTGCTGCACGCGACCATGACTTCGACTTCTTCTTTCCGCTTCGGATCGTCAGAGCCGGAATTTCGGCTGCTGGCGTCGGGCTCGCCGTCGCTGTCGTCGCTGCTTGATCCTCGTAGTCGAGCGCGCTCTGCAGCTGGCTATTCTGCGCATTGCTGAGCGTCTCGATGTCCTTCACGTGCTGCGTGACTGTGACCTTGTTCTCCTTCTGAAGAAACACTCTGTAGCCCTTTGTTTCATCGCTGCGTCCGATGATGATGCCGACTTGCGACCGCTTCACCAGCGAGTTTTTTCGCGGGTCGCGGTAGACAGAGCAGACAGAGCCGAAGGCTACGATGTCTCGCAAGTCAGGCGCGTGCTCTGTCAGCACCTCTAATGGTGACGTGCGCTTCGCGTTCGCACTTGTCAGGCTGCGGTTGAGAATGTATGCTGCATATTCAACCGCATCACCCCAGAAGGACACGGGCAGTCGACTCGCAAAAATCATCGACCGCGCCACGTTCAACACTGTTCGGTGCATGCGCTCAGCTTTGCCGTTTGACGCCTGGTTTCGTGCTTCACTGACCTGTCGTGCGACACCAGTCGACTTGCAGAAGAGGTCGACGCTCGCGTACTCGCCACCGCCGTCCGTCCGTAGCACGTGGATGCGGCAGTTGAATTGACGTTCGAAGAACGCCAAGAAGTGTTCGAACTTCTTCGCGGCTTTGTCCTTCGTCGGAACGAGGAACACACGGCAGTAGTTGGACTTGTGGTCCACGAAGTTGACGAGGTACCGGTTTCCGGCCGGTCCTTTGGGGTCATCGGACCCTTGAGATCCGAACAGATGACGCCACCTATGCGGTCGATCGGTGAGTTGGCGCCTGTGTCCTTGCGCGACTGTACGTTCTTAGTTTGTTTTCCTTGAGCGCACGAAATGCACGTTGGCCTCGTACGATCCGTGAATGTGATGCCGGACTCTGGGTCCCGTGCCATGCACTCGACCGTGTCATACGCCAATTGACCCAGACGCTGGTGAAAGTGGTAGAGCGAGCAGCTCTGTGAATCCATGGCCGACTCATCCGTCAACTCACGAGTTAGGATCGCCATTAGCACGTCGCTTGGCGTCCCTGGGTCGCGTGCTGGTGCCACTGTCTTAACGTAGAGCACATTATTTTCCATCGTAATATCGAACACGACTTCGTCATTGCTTCGTCTCGCCAGCGCGCGCGTTGTTCCATCGTAGACGAGTCCAAAGCCCTTGCGCTCGAGCTTGCCGTACGACATGATGTTTTGCGACAGCTCGGGCGCGAGGTAAACCTCAGTCAACGTCACATCTCGCTGATGTCCTTTCGCCATCACAGTCAGCACTACGCTACCGACACGCGACAGCTTGACCACCTCGTCGTCGGCCAGATGGCACTCGTGTTTGTAGTCTCGCACATCCTGTAGCAGGGGCGCGTTGTTGACGAGGTGGTGGCTGGATCCACTGTCCAGAATCCAGTCTTCGTCTTCTTCGACGCTGTCGTCGCTAATCGCCAGTGTCAAGTCACACATGATACGACGCGAACCCTTCTTGCTGGCACCTTCGCCTATCGCAAGCACAATGTTTCCGCCGCTCTTGTCGCGACGGCCTCCGTTCATGTCGCCGGTCTTCTTCTTACGACAGTCGGCTTTGACGTGTCCTATCTTGCCACATCCATAGCAAGTGCGCGTCTCCTTGCGCGATGTTGAATCTTCCATGTGCGCGACAACCTCCTTTCCAAAGGAGCGTCCAGGTCAAGCTTCCATCTCGATTGCCTGCGCAAAATGTGCGAGCTCTTCGGCGTGCACTAGGTAGTCGACAGCTCGGGCGATGCATACCGCACAATGTTATCGAGCACCTGCTGCTCGGCGCCTCCAGCCGCATCGCTGACTGCGACAAGGTAGAGGTAGTGTTCCGGCTACGAGCGCTTGCCGTCCTTCTTCGTCGTGAAAAGTTTCATCGCTTGAGCTGCGGTGATGGTTGTCTTGAATGTGTCAAGCATGCGCTGCATCACGTACTGCAGAGTCGGTAGCACAGCCCACCACGTGTCAACCTGCTTGCTGAAATAGCGCTCTGCCGTACCGGTCAGGTACTGGCCAAGGACGTCAGTCTTGACGTTCTCGGTCCACAGGAAGCCGCACGACTCTTGTGCCATGTCTACTTGTCGCCAGAAGGTCTTGCTCCAGTCGAAGAAACCGGACCTGAGTCCGACGTACACTTCGGTCCCGTCGAACTTCCGGATCGCGAGCTTGCGCTGCCTCGCGTCGGGTGTCCGAAACTGGGTTGGCGCAGGAGCTTGCATCGGCGATGCTTGATGCTGTGGCATCGGCTGGTATGGTGGCAATGGAGACGGCGGCTGCGGAAGTTGATGTGCGCACTGCGGCGTACGTTGCTGTTGCCTTGGCCTGGAGCCGTCGAGCCGATCCGTCGCCGGACGGGGAACTTGGTGGCTTCGCACGTCCGAAAAGTCAAGCGCGTCACGGTGCAGCTTGCCCGCGAAGTCTGCGCCGAGCATCGAGCTGAACATCCCGCTGTCGACAGCGCCACGCATACGTTCGTCTTCGTCGATCCTTGCCTGCGACAGCTCCATCTTCTTCATACGATCTTCCATCTTACTCAGCATCTCGAGAACCTTCTGCATCGCATCGGTCTCCGCGCTCCTTGCATGAGCGTGCGGAGGGATGACCACGGCAGGCTCCGACGCAGCCCTTTCGTGACTGTTTGTCGGCGGTGCCTGTGCCGTGTTGTTGTCATCGGTCGTCTCTGTACTTGGGCTCATAACCTATTCGTTAGCGTTGATGCTAGTTGTAAAGAGGAAGTCGGTAGCGCTGTGATAAAAGGATTCTGTCATTGTTTGTTGTGTTATCTCTCTCTACTGGTGTGCTAGCTGTCTTAATCTTCACCTCTCCTGTCCATTTAATGACTATTGGAAACAGGCATGCGAAACGGTTGAGGTAACGGCCCTACACCTCTTCAAGTCGTCAGCCGTTACCTCAACCATTTCGCATGCCTGTTTCCAATAGTCAGCCGTTACTTCAACCGTTTCGCATGCCTGTTTCCAACATTATGTCTATGGAACAACCACCCTTGGTCGATCTAAAGCCTCCCTTAAATACGTATTCTATCATTTGATCCTTTTGACACCAGTCAGTCCATTCACACACAGTCTCCAATATGGTCATACAAATGCAGGTCCTTAGTGTGCAGTCCATTGAGACGACACCGAGTCTTCTTTTATCCACTGAAACTTGTCGGTAGGTTAGTACCAATACATGTCTACCCTCTTGCAATTGCATTCTATTAACCTTTGTCTGGATCATTCCCAGTTTTCTATTCAATGTCGGAGATGGTACCCAACGCCTTTGTATGGAGCACCATGTGCGACTCGCAAAACTTCAGCAAGTTTTCCTGACTGAGTTAAGGTCTCATACAGTTGGGGGTTTACCCGGTATGGTGCTCACTGTATCGGACGCTGGCAAGTTAGGATTACATATGCACGGACCTCCAGGTACTAAGAAATATCTGAAAGCCACCCGTCATTTTTTGTACCGCCCCAAGTTTAAACTAGAGGCATCGGAGGTGCTGCCAAGTGATCTCAAAGATAAGAAGAAGGAAAGCTGCTATGAAGATGATGAGGTGGTGGTGCACGCTATGGCGATAGCTAAACCTCGAGCTGGAGCCAAACGAAAACTCAATGAGAGTCCATCCATTGACGAGACGGACGACCACGTGAGTGTGAGTTATATGGTGGAAACAAGGACACAGAGAGGCAAGTTCTTGGTGAATCAAGCAGTGACACTTGGTGTGCCTAAGGGAAAGTTATTTGGACAATTGCATCAAGGAAAGGACGTAACACTGCCCGATGGTCGAGTAGTCAAGTCATGTGACTGTGTGCTGCCTTCTGTACCTGCTGCAGCGTGTGTGATTGTGAGTTGTCCTACGACGGCACATGTCGAGGCATTGGTAGGTTGTAACGGCTTTGATCGATACAGAGAGAGAGAAGGAAAAAGTGCGCAAGTCGTGGTGGAAGTAGTGTTTCATCTTGGAGGTGGCGAAGTGTTACGTCACCCGAAGTATGCTGAGTGGGCGCGAGGTTTTGGCAACCAAGCACGACATGTCCTGCTTGGACACGACGCGTGTGCGCAGAAGACGGTGTATCGCGCTTCAGCAATGTGGCAGGCGCAGATGCACACAGTGTTCCCAAGTGCTTTCCCGTCAAACGAGAAGTATGAACTGAAAGATGCTGCTGTTCCTTTTTCGCGTGCTGTGCCAGACGCTGCCTCGTTGCAATTCACTGCTGCCTCTAACGAAGAAGAGGAAGGATCGAAACCAGCCACATCGAAGTTGGTTCTGGGTGAGGGTATGCTGAAATTTGTGCTAGCTCCTCAAGCTCGCCGTGGTTTCGACGCGTCGAGTTGCTGGCCACGTCTCGATTTTGACTTGATTCGTGAGAGCGTTGCTTCATCGGCGGAAATTGTAACCAAGGCATTTACAAATTCAGAGGCGAACGATGATCTCATCGATGGCCGGATCACGTTCCTCGGCACAGGCTGTGCCATCCCTTCAAAATATCGCAACGTCACTGGCATGTATCTTGAGCTACCCATTGACAAGAAAAAAGACACAGACTATGCTTGGGCAGGCTTGATGCTGGACTGTGGCGAAGGAAGTTTAGGTCAGATGTACCGCTACACCGGCGGTGATAATAAGCGACTGCATGAGCTGGTGGACCGCCTCAAATGTGTCTGGATTTCTCATAACCATGCTGATCACCACTTAGGTTTGCTTCGGTTGTTCAGCTATCGCACCGACTGCGCAAACACGGAACCGTTGCTCGTCATCGGGCCAACGGCACTTCGCTTTTGGCTCAACGAGTATGCAACCCTGGACCCGACGGTGCGTGGTAAGTTCTCCTTTGTAGAGAACTACAGGTTTGATGAGAATGACTCGCGGTTTACGGAAGTCGAGACTCATGCCGAGGCGGCACGTGTTCTTGCATGGCTACGAGAGACACTGTGTATTTCACAGCTCGAGTGCGTCCCCGTGAAGCACGCACTTGAATCATACGCGGCTGTGGTGACTTTCGTCGATGGTGCTAAGTTAGCGTTTTCGGGTGACTGCCGTCCCAGCGATGAATTGGCAGAAAAGGCGATGAATGCTTTCTTGATGGTGCACGAAGCAACTTTCGAAAATGATTTGAGCAAGGAGGCCAAAGACAAAGCCCACTGCACAATGGCTGAAGCTATGAGAGTTGGTCGTCAAGCGAAAGTTCGTCACCTGCTGCTTACACACTTCAGCCAACGGTATCCGAAGATGACAGTGCTCTCAACCTCACGCGACGAATCTGATGTGGATCAAACTCCCATGGAGGTGCTAACAGCTATCGACATGCTGTCGCTGCGTTTCCGTGAGTTACGGCAACCACACTTGATGGAAGTGTGCACGCAATTAATGACGCTGGATGATGAAGAAGAGGGTAATACCGATGCAGTGGCTAGTCTCAAGGCACAACAGGAGCGCGAAACGAAGAAGAAACAGAAGATCGTTGAACGCGGCCAACAACTTTAAAACTGCGATAATAGGAATTTTGCTAGGTATAATCAAAACATTGCATTGTAGATGCCGTTGCGTTGGTGGGCTCACTTGACTTACGACTAGAGCGCTCCGTCCATGAGACCATCGCGAGAGTATTCACGCAGCACAGCAGGAATGGAGGTGGGTGGGATCATGCCCAGCTCCGTGACCACCATCGAGACGTAGTCGATTGGCGTCACGTCGTACACTAGGTTGAGCAGTTTCAGGTCCGAGAGATCGCGCCAGTCGGAGAGGATGTGACCGCTCGAGTAACCGCTGGACTCGTTGTCAGGAGCGCTACCACCATTTCGGTGTCGCGAGCGCGGCTTGTCGGTACAGTATGAAGACACCAGCTCATCGGGGTCACCTAACTCGTTGTGGGTAATTGCATCCAGCTGCACTCGGTCCGAAAACTTGTAAGTCTCGCAGCAAAACAAGACCGGTACATTAGCCTCATGAGCAGTCATCGCTACCAAAGCCGTGCCAACGCGCGCCACAGCCACACCGTTACTCATAAAAGCAGCAGTACCGAGGAACACCTTTGTGACCTCGCGCATAATGTACGACAGCGCGTTGATCTGCAGGTACGAGCACTGTAGCCCCGCGTCAGCTAGCACACTAACAAGCTTACGTCCTTCATAGTGCGGACGTGAGTCTACGACAATCACACGAAGCGTGGCAGCAATCTCAGGCGACGACTTGGCAATATCTAGCAGCAAATTCTCCACAACGTTTGCACGCGCATAGGTAAGAATGACGTCACCAACGCTGATCTTTGACTGGGCGTTCTTTGCTACAGCACGCGAGGCCAACAAGATGCGACTTTGCACGTAGTCATCCATTTCGTCACGAATTCGACGTTTAGCTTCTTCCTCGCTCAATTCTGGTGGGGTTGAGCCTATAACACGTCGGAGTCGGCGAATAGCATTACCCATGCCAATACCATGTGGTCTGCAGTCAATAAGGTATTGAATAAGTGGACGAAGACGTTTATCCAAGTCACGACGTAGCTGTTTATCAGGTGGCGTGATATAGTCATCAATCACTTGATGGAATGCCGTGATCATTGCAATGCAACGTGCATTACTACCTGAAATTTTTCCTTCTGCGTATTTGAGTCCAAGTGACAACACTGCTGCATGTACTTCCTCTTTGTTGGAAAACCCAACATTGAGTGACAAGGAGCTCTCACGCTCGTATTGTGGCAAATGTGAAAACATTTCCACTTGTTTCTGAGCTTGGGTGCGTACCACAACTGCTGCTTTGGCACGACGTGCTATTTTTTTAGCATCATCATATTGCAATCTCACATTCATTGGTGTCGAGGCTGTAGGTCCCACAATGTCCAGTTTCTTGGGCTTGACTCCCGTCTCTTTTTTTTCTCGATTGGCTTCTTGTTGAGCACGACGTTCACTTTTACTGCGTTTTTCTCTCTTTGGCACACCTCGAGCTCTAGCAAAAGCTTCAGCAGCTAATTTTTTTCTCTCAGCTTTGGATAATGGTTTTGTTTTCTCATCATTGGAAATTTCTGAACAAAGTTTTGAATCAATAGAGACGGCGATTGGTCCGAGATTCAGGTTTTCCATGGATGAAAACGTCTCGTGCTTATCTGCAGGAGACCACCCTTCGAGCATACCTCTGTTTCATACAAATAGGAATAGTATTTGAAATTAGTATACTGTCTAAGTTCGTATACTACGTGTATTATATTATTCAAACAAGTAGTATACTATTCCTACGCACTCGTATGGTCCGTCCAATTTCTTGTTCTTGTTATGTTTGTTCGGGTTCGTATCGTCCAGCATCGACTCTAGTAGTAATCCGAAATGTATTAGAAAGAGAAAGGACGACGTTCTGTTTCGAATACTACATTAATGAGGTACCAAGATTTTTGAGGTGGATGCTTGGCTCAAGTACGGGCAATTTCCTATCCGCCATTGATATTGTAATTGACTGGACCAGAATGGGAATTAATTTGGTCGGACTAAAAGATAGACAAAAGTGCTCAACTGACAAATCTGTTGTGATATTGTATCAAAGTATATGCAGCAAATTCTGCATCTCTTGCTTAAATATACATCTCCTTTTGGCGCGAAAGTTTTAATTTCGTAACCGCGGTCACTTACGCGAGACCGATGAATCGTGACTTCTCGACGCTTCTTGCGGCCTCGACGTCTGCTAAAAGTCGCACCTTGATACATGCTGAGAAAGAAGAAAACAAGAGCTTTTCGAAACTGTCATTTTTATCGCCAATATCCGTATGTACCAGTGACAAGAACGTGTCAACGACTCTCACTTTAAGTGAACAGTCGGCACGAAAAGAAAAGTCTCCACTCCAACCGACCCAATTTCCGGATACAAAAACGAAGATAAGAAGAGTGAAGGTCCTTCAACGTTCAAAAGACCTTTCCAACAAAAGTCGTCGTCGGACGCGGAAGTTGGAGTTCCGTACACCAATCAAGACACAATTTGAGACTCGAAGCAGCAGTTCTGAGTCGGAAACTGATTCCTCTGATTTCGACGAAGCAAACAATATCCAACAAGAAGAACCAATTCCGATACAAACTCCAAGTGACGACACGACATCCCTTGGATTCCAACGTCAATTTACTGTCTCTTCTACTGTCTCATCGGTAGCCATCGCTCCGAATGGTCACTTTCTTGTTGTGGGTTTTTATAATGGAATGGTCTGTCTCTACCCCTTATTAAAAGAACAAATGACCTTTCAACGAGGAATTCTATTGGATCAGATTACACCTCGTGGAATGTATACCCAAATAATGGTCACGGTCTCGATTCCACAAGATGGTAAATTTATCTTTGCTGGAGTATACCGTGGTTCCACGGACATTCGAGCTTTTGAAATTGATACTATTATCTTGCCTCCTATAACCAAATCAAGTCAAAAATCAACCTCTTTATTGACCAAAGGTGATACTGATTTCAACGAAGAAGATGAAGAAAATGGTCAAGCCTTTGGATTACCAATTGCGAAAGTTGTTTCTCATACATATTCAGATGCAAAACTTAAAGGGTTTGCTGCAGCAAAAAGTTTACCTCATCAACAAAACAATAATAAAACGGAATACCGTTTATTGTGTGGCATTGGAATCAAAAACGTCCACATGTGGAGATTTTATCAGAAAAAGACAGAGAATGCAGACTTGGAATGGAGTTGGGAGTGTGTCTTTGATAAGCAGACAAACGGTATTTCATTGGAGTTTATTTCGTTCCATCCGACAAATGTGAACCAGTTTATTTCCAAGTCGGAGCACCAAAATGTACGGATCTGGCATTTGGAAGAAGATTATCATGATGAAAATGATTCGGTTACAATCTGCAAGAAATCACATACTGATGTGAAGCAGACAATTGATGCTGTCGCTGTATATGGAGATTACGCCTATGGTGGAAGCGAGTCTCTTGCTGTTATTGACCTTGAAGCTGCTACTCGCATGGATTTGGATCTACCGCTGTCTGCAAAGGAACAAAATCCTCAATGTGAGCCTGCTATCAACTCAAGAAATGTCAACCCATTGCGTTGGAACCCCCGCGGAAGTCGTCGACGAGGTGCTGAGGATACGAGTGGACAACGTCATATGCGAACTGTGAGCAAAATTGCAGGACAGGATGCGTCGCCTTTTACGGTCGGCATGTGCAGCGACGGCAGTGTGTTTTTTCACCAGCCGAAAAAAGAGATTGGAATTGCGACACCTCTCGACTACATCGAAGGGTACGAAGAGTTTTTCGTGGACCCGTCCCTGGACTTTCAAGCGCAATTTTCGGATCTTACTCGAGTCAACACCAGTGGACTTCTTGCGGTGCTTCCTCTTCCCGTTACAGAGAAAGAAGAGTGGATGATTGTGGCCGCTAATCAAGACCAACTTCTCGTGCAGAGCCTGGAGGCCTTCTTGCATCGCGACCAACAGAAGAAGGAATACTCACGGGTGAAGAGCAATTTAAGAAGCGTCATGCGAGACCTTGGTGGAGCAGAAAGTAGCACAGACGAGGCCAGCAGCGACTCTGACGATTACAACGAGAGTGCCACGAAGAAGAAACATCAGTGCCAAGAAATGCAGGAAAAGGCAATTCTCAAGCGCAGTCGCCAAGAAGCTGCGTTGAAGTCTCAGGAAAGAGGGAGCAAGAAGAAGCGAAGCCGGCACGACAGTGGGGTGAAGACATCCGGTGTGTTAGGAGAGAAAACGAAGCCGTTATTGTCGAGTAAAAGTGAGTCACAGAAGAAGTCTGTTAAACCGAAGCCGCTTGGTGTGGTTGATGACCAGGAAGAGGACAGCGACAGCATGGCAGCGGTAACCACTCCCAAGTGCACCGCGAATCGTAATGACAGCAAGTTGCCGACAAGCACGGCATCTCCGGTTGTTTCGATTTCATCATGGTCGGGTTCTTCAAACCCAAACACTCCAGAGCAGCTCAGGCTATCAAGAGTGGAGAGACAACTCATAGCTCTCACGGAAGTGGAATGGACTTCGCCACATGCTGCAGCTGCCAAGCCACGACGGGACAACCAACAAAAGATTATGGATTCCGCTGCAAATGTGGCGGCACTCTTGGCTCAGCTGAACTCGAGCAGTAACCAAGCGCAGACCGAGACGAAGAATGTGTCAAGTGGAAAGAAGACGGCCCGTCGAATGAAAGCGCAAGCTTTGTTCACGGATAACGATAACAATGAAGACCGTGCTAAGGAGAAGAGCTGGGAGGTGACCCAGACGAAAATCAAGAAGAAGGCTGAGACGGTGTCCTTACTGTCGAAGGAAACCGCGGTAGCTACGCTCTCCAGCAAGCGCGACCCCCGTGCAGAATCCAACAAGTTTTCCTGTGTACAAGCGGAAACGCAAGATGCTGTGCCTGGTGAGCAAGAAAAGCCAACAGAAGTAGACAAGCACATGGGACTGGTGCAGCCTGCCGAGGAGGCGGACGTTGATCTGGAAGTGGAACTGGAGCAACTCGAGCAGTACGAGCCTGAGTTCGAGTCCATACCTTTGATAAGTGACAAGGGCTCACTCCTGGCTGCAACCATGTACCAATACGCTGATCCAGCTGCGAAGTCGAATATTGACATCGAGATGGCTAGTGGAGACGTCGATATCGAGGCTGACTGTGCAGCCGCAATTACCGAGCAGACCAACTTGCTGCTGCAGTTTTCACACCAGAATGAGCGGCTCAAGATGAATTTTCTGGCTGAGCGCGAACGCATTTACAAACATCCGGACTGCAGCTGTGCATCGCATGTTAGCTCAAAGAAATCGTCGTCAGCTTCCAGCAGCGGTATCAATTGGCGTCGGAACGTGGCGCACGATTACCTGAAGCGGAAGCAATTGAAACGACGTCACAAGAAGCAGCTCGCGGCGAATTTGCTCCAGCTGCACGCCAGCTACGCCGTGCAAATACAAGAATTGTGTACGATGCAGCAAATGCAGGCCAGCGCTTTTCATGCACGACAGCAATTCCAGCATCTTCACAAGCAGTTTTGCCGTCAAGCCAGCAAAAGCCCATCGTTCCCAACAGCGGTAACATCTCCAGTCAAACACTCAATCATGCCTGATCATCTCGCTGGAGCCAGCTTTCCATACCCCAATTTGTTATCCTGATTGGAATTCTCACAGGTAGTGAGTGTCCAAGTATGACAAGCAGTTGCTGACCACGTTAGCTGCACGACAAAGCGTAAGGATGCGCCTTTGGATTGAAAAAAATGGATATTCCGATCCCAGCTGATCAAGCAGTTAAAAAAGCGACTACTCCAGGAAAAATATTCAACGGACTTTTTGGGCAGGAGGTTCGACTACAATAGATTTACATGGGGTTTGTTCTCACATGACGTGCACCATGATTTTAAAAGTAGTAAATCATTGAATCACGTGATTGATTGTGTTAAAACTCCTATAGCTTCCTGTACGAGCAAAGTCGATTGACAAAATGCTATCATCTAACAAAGGTTATCACGTACCGGACGATGACTTAGCAGAGAACATTCTTTCCTATAATCAAAAAAGATATTATCTATTCAGATGCATTGAAAAAAAGACAACTAAGAAAATATGTCCGTCTTTTGGATTAGAGAAAACGACAAAAATCTAGATAAAAACAGCAATATTATCTCGGATTTTCTCACAAAATGCTGCATTCCTGGCCATAGGTACTGGCATTATTTAGTTTTCCGCAATTGCGGCATCTCCAGCTCGTGCAGCCAGCAGGAAGTGGATATGGCGTAGAGCATTCATTACACAGTGCATTATTCTGTGCATCACGGCGAATATTTGCGTTATTGGGCACTACATGCGTGTGGAGAGCAGCAGCAGGAGAGCCACCGGGCACAACAGGCACAGCCTCGACGATTGGACGACCATAGGCGTCTACATGGATGGGTTGGCCTGCAACTGTAGGACATTTCGATTCATCGACGGTCTTCTGTGGCTTGATAGGAGGGTCCATTGTTGCGATATCCCGAAAATTGGATAATAGTTGGAAGACTGAGAAAAGGGTTTGGTTTTTTGCTGGATTTTTCCATGAGCTGCGATATAAACAGAGAAAGCGACGTTGACAGATAAAAGTAATAATCGAAGACTTTTTTGGCTATAGCAACTGCAACTGCAACCACATCTCCTTGTTGTTGCTTGTGTAGCTACCACAGAACCTATTTAAACGAGTATTCTTGGTTTCAGCGGCAACTATTTGATACTACGGGTTATCAAATGTAACAGTATTGCAAAACAGTAATCCCCCTATAAGCTATATAGCCCCAATAAGTTCGTATACTGTTTGTCCACAGTATTTATAACTTAATAGAGGGAGACCGTTATAATCGCATCTCTCTATATGTAGGAATCAATACTAAATGAATCAATAGTAGAAAACATAACCGAAAGTAAAGTCTACTTGAAAAGCAAAATCCATGCAATCAACGGCTACCCTTTGACCGCTAAAAAAGCATCGACTGCTTCCACTCCAACGTTTCAACACGTTTTCTTCCACATTGTCGCTTTATCTTTTCAAATGACTCACGTACTTGAAAGTCACGTAAATGGCAATCTGCAAAAGAATCCATATCACCAATAGCCCTCCCATCAAATTGTACTTGCTCTCAGGACGAAAGTCGTAAATGTTCTCAATGTACTTGGCCACGGTCACTTCGGTTGTCACACCACCCGATGTCACCTCAATAATGTCTTGTACTTCGCCAAATTGCACACCCACCAAAGCCGAAAGCGAGTAACTCGATGGTACCAAATACTCAAACCACTTGTAACCTGCCTTCATGGCAGTACGAGGTAAAAGATAGCCCGAAAACAGGTTAAACAAACACGACAGTGCACCCACAGCCACATTCGCCACCTTTTCATTCGGCATCAAGGCAGACATCCATTGACCCACGTAGGTACATGCCGACGTGTACAGGTAGAAAACAAACATGAAGAACAAGTAGTCGCCTCCATTTGAACTCCAGCCGACAAGCCAGTACTCGATCGTCACGAACAAAATGATCACCACAATCAGGTACGGAACTTCAGCAAACCACAACGATAGACTGTATGGCAGCGGATCGTAGTAATTCGACATCCGTTCACGGTAGAACACAGCACGCTCGGCACAGGTCACCTCTAGCACTGTCATGAGGTTAATGACACCAATAAAGTCCATACTGTTGTAAATGAGACCAATGTGCGAGTTGATCTTCTTGACGCTGTCAGCCGACAACTGGAAAAACGTCGTGCCAAAGATAACACCAAAGAGCGGGAACAGGAACATGCGCATAAAGTTGTACTGCGGATTACGCCAGTACGTACGCTGCTGTTTCTTTGCCAACTCGGTCAATTGGTTCATAAAGCCCGTTGCAATGGGATCATAGTTCAGTGTCGAGTGACGCACAAAGTCATCGGACGTCTCCGCCAACAACATGGTGCGCTCACGGTTCGATTTGCAAAGCTCGCTGTTCTTGTACTCAAGAGAGTAGTCTTTGACGTCACGACCAATACCAGCGCCAATCACCTCGAGCATGTATGTAGCCGGGTTGTACTGCGGACGGATCTCCATCGTACCAGGGATAGAAGCAAAGTATTCCAGCATCTTCACCGAGTCCACACCGAGGTCACCGAAGTAAGCCGTGAACCCGCCTCTCTGCAGCAGCAGCAGACCATCAAATAGCTCGAAGATCGAAATACTCGGCTGGTGGATTGTGCACAGCACTGTACGGCCCGTGCGAGCAATCGACTGCACACCGCGCATCACGATAAGTGCCGAGCGCGCATCGAGGCCACTCGTCGGTTCGTCAAGGAACAAAATGCTCGGGTTCGACACCACCTCTACTCCAATCGTCACACGCTTCTTCTGCTCCACCGACAGACTTCCCACCATTTCGCCAGAAATCGAAGACAGCTCCAACAGGTCCAAGGTTTCATGTACCAGAGTCATGCGCTGTGCCTCCGTGAAGTTGGGCGGTAGCCGCAAATTAGCTGAAAACACTAGCGCCTCGTAAATCGAAGCAGCTTCCGAGTGGATGTCCATCTGCTCGCAATACGCCGTAATGCGGCTGAAATATGCCGGGTCCTTGAGTTCGCCGTTCACGACAATGTCGCCCACAACGCGACCACCCGTCTTACGGCCAGCGATCACGTCCATCAGCGTTGTTTTACCAGCACCCGTCGCACCCATAAGCGCCACCATGCGTCCTGGTTCAAAGTGCGCCGTAATGCCATTCAGAAGTTGTCTTTCTTCGCCCGAAGGAAGCGTCACAAAGTATTCCAAATCCTTGATGCACAAATTCGACGGGATAAATGGTAGACCACCACTATTTGCTCCCCCCTTCGCATCGTTCACACCGTTGGGCGTACTAACCTTGACATACACGTTGTCGTCTTCTTCGGCCTTGTCGGTCAGAGTCTTGACAGTCACACCCTTGTACTTCTCGTACCGGATGTAGTGCAGCGCCAGACCGTTGAGCGTCGTGAAGAAAAAGTAGTAGATCACCAGCACGATGACACCAAACGAGATGTACTCGGTGCCCTGAGTGATCGAGAAACTCTCGAGCTTTGTCTTGCTTTCCAACTCCGTGTACCGATCACTCGAGAACTCCGACAGCATGTTACTACGCAGAGCCCACGAGATCGGAGAAAACCAGTACATCCAGATCCAGTAGTCCGGGATCAGGTCAGCCAAAATGATGTTGCCCGAGAACAGCAAAAAGAAGCTGACAGAAATCGAAGCAAGCGCCTGGCCAACAGTGATGCTAGGCGACAGGGAGCTGAGCATCGTCATGTAAGCACTGATAGCGTGCTGGAAACTCAGCAGCACCACGTAAAACACAATGTACTTCTCAAACGAGCGCGTCAAACCACTCATAAAGTAGAAGAACGTGCCCAGCACGATGGACACCGCGACATTCACCGGGATCTGCACCACACTCTCGGCGATAGCATACGACGTTGTACGGAAGAAGTTGCGCGCACGTTGCTTGTAAAACACCTTGCGCAGTTGAAACGAAATGGTAATCTGCTGCCAGGCCTGACGCTGAAACAGCGCAATACTGAAGAAGATCATACGGAGGTAGTACGTCGAGCTCACGTCAAAGTAGATCATTCCCATGACCAAACCAATGACAAGAGCTTCAAGCAGCTTACCCCACAGCAACGGCGGATCACGCAACCAAATCAACTTCTGTCGATTCAACAACAGGATCGTGCTTGGAACGAATGCCAATCCAAACTCCGAGTTCTGCTTCGAGCGTGCCAGCTTTGCCACGCTTTTGGCTTTCTTAAAGTCTTCAGCGCTCTCAAACTGGTGCTCGTTAAAGCCTTTGCCGATAGCTTCATGAGTCTTTTTGTAAATTTGTGACTCACAGAAGACATTATTAAAGTCCTCCGAAGTCACAGGCATGTCCTTGGTTGGAACGCTGCCGTTCGCATAACGTAGACCACGACCCGATGTAGCTTCAATGAGGAAATCAGCAGGATCCACACGAGGTGGGCACGTGAGTCCAAGACCTTGGAAGTAGTCAAGAATCTCCGTACGTGGACCGTGGTAAACCATGTATCCTTCATTGATCATCAAAATGTCGTCAAACATCTCAACAACCTCAGGTGTTGGCTGCAATAGTGCGACCATGACTGATCCACCCAAAGTCTTGCACCATGTGCGCATCGACTTGACAATGTCAAAGGTAGCAGCACTATCCAGACCCGTTGAGATTTCATCACACAGGAAAAGACTCTGGCCACCGACGAGCACTTCACCGACTGTCACACGTTTGCGTTCACCACCACTCACACCACGTAGCAAAGCATCACCAACAACCGTGTCGGCACAATTCTCCAGACCCAAAATCTGTAAGAAAAGTTCCGTACGGAGTGCTGCGATATCGCGCATCTCCTCCGGTTGATCTTCAGCACGTCCATTGACACACATGTCAGCAAACTTGAACGTTTCACGAACCGTTAGTGTTGGAATGTGATTGTCCGTTTGGTCAACGAGACCAACGAGTTTAATGAGGTCAATCTCGTCTCCACGTAGTCCCGAGTAAAGAATTTCACCTCCAATCTCAGTCTGTGAGTTATCTTGTAACTTGCCAGCCAGTGATTTGAGAAATGTTGATTTACCAGCACCAGGATTGGCAAGTACCAATGTCATGGAACCAGGTTTGATGATACCCGTCATAGGATGAAGAGCATGTTTGGTCTTCATTGGTACTTTTTGCCATGGTGTAAAGATGGAGCTCAGATGACTACCCACGGTCGCATGAGCACCGACGGTAGCTGGTACTTGCACCGAAAAAGATAAATTCTCAAATCGAACTTCAGGAGTTGGCAGTTGCAGATTAATCTTCTTGGACAAATGGTCGTACTTTTTGTAAAAGCGTTCAAGACCACCATTGAGCATCGTGTCGAGATCATCAGCACGTAACGTACTATACCGACTCGCCATTGTATCCTGATTGTGCGAATAAGGGTCTTGAAGACTGCGAAAATTGAGCGAACGATAGATTTCAGGAACTTGTTCCGCCGAAATATCATTTGCCTCGGGCTGTAAAAGGCTGGCCACCGCCTCAGTCTTCTTGTCGTCGTCCATGGCAACGGTTTCTTTGTCGCTAGGTAGAGAGAGACCTCTTTGATTCAAATGGAGGGGAAGCAAAAGAGGACGACGTTGAGGTCAAGCAAGCAAATTGAAAAGTGACCGAGAAGCGGGAAGCTCCGCTGGAATTGACCGTTTTTATGTAGAGACACGTATGTGGTACGATTTAACGACAAGCTGGGCTGGTATTGTTAGACTGCGTCTGGTTCTGTTCACTTCGTCTGGTAAAAAGAGTCTTGTCGCTTACCGAAGCATGGTGAACAGAGACATTTGACACGGTAATTTGGAGAACGGGACAAGCACTTAATGCTAATACATCGCAGTTAAAGCTAAAAACGTTGCATTTAAATCATGATGGGAAGTAAATTAGATACAGTGACTCTATGAGTCGTGTAGAAACAAGACGGTCAAAGCCTTGTTCCGTTCTGAATATGTAGACTCTTTGAGTCTCGTTAAATTGAAGACTGTCATGGAGTATTTATTATCTATGTCAATACGGTAGGCTTGTAAAGTATCTACAAATGCTGGCGTATGTTGGTAGTGAATGGCTGTTTTTTAGTATACACACACGCGGCCATCACAAAAAAGACGTGATATATGGGAAAAGGATCGTGCCTCATGAGTTCTGGCTTTATTTCATTCCATCGCCTCGCAATTGTAAATGGGTGACGAAACCTTAGACAATTTTAGCCACATTCTGTCTCTTCGAACCTTATCTCCTCAATGGCGATCAAGAGTATTAGGGGAGAAACCACAATCTACGATTTAAGTAGCTGTAATTGAAAGTTAGACATAAGCCTGCATTTGCCAGAAAAGACGAAGGCATGTGTAGCAAGAGAATATAAAGCGGTGGTGAGTTGGAAAGCCTCAAAGTGTCCAATTTTTTTCCTTCAGCAGTAGACTCGCTAAGCAAACATGCTAGCCTGCAATGGGCCATGTATTCTGTTTGCTCCATTTGGTTTTACAGAATGTACTTTTAGCTAGTATCCACTAGCTCAGCTCGCGACGCATTTTGTTTATTTCTCGTCCTCCTCTGGTGCTTCCATGACAATATATCAATACAATTGATTTTAAAGCCGGTACGGCGGAATGGACGTACAGAGTAAAGTACATGTTATTGTTTGCTCGTTTTCACATGCATTATTTTGTTTCTCAATATATTTTTAAGAAAAGAGATATAGTAAGCTCGTTACCAGGTTGTGAAGAAGCTTGTCAGCCGTGAAACGAACTCAATAGTCAGTGCCATTGAAGATGATACATTGTAACCGATCAAAAAGCACCACTCCGAGCAAGCCCGTTACCAGTTCTAATGGGATACTGCAGCTAGTGCTTTGGGCTTACAGGGATCTGGCGTTTTGATCGTGCCGCTGCGTCGCATGCACAGCTTCGATGCACTGTATGAGCATGGCAGTATTGCGTACTGTGTATACCTGACATAAGTAAGTCATGTTTATCTGGATACGATATAAAATGAATAGTGCTATCTGTAACACGGTGTAGGAAGCAACAAATCGCAATCCACAGCGAACAGTGCATACGCAGCCTGCAGGCAAGCAATCCAATGCGCGTGGGATTAGACTTCATTGTCCAGGCGTCGCTTCTTCTGTAATGACTGGGCTTGATACCAGTATCAATACATCTTCAACATGATTCGGATACTGGATGACAGAAAGATATCATCATCACCAATGGCTCCAGATTTCTCCATTGCATTCGGATCGCCGCATGGTAGTTCTGACGAAACAACTGGACAACTAGCAGCTGTATACTCGTGAGGTATGCATGTGACTGATTATCATGGAAACAGACAACATGGAACGGTATGCTATATCCGGAAAGGTACGTTGTCGGTGACACTCTGATTCCTGGTGTAAGTGCAGGCGCTACGTGTGACAAGTGAACAAAGTTCCGCCGAGCTGTGTTAAGCGGTAATTCGTAGGTGGTCGGAAAATGCTTACTCCACATCGCTTGATGCTTCATGGAATACTGATAATTTGTATGTACCGTAAGGTCGCAACAGCCTGACGCCTCATCGAAAATGTGTAATGTATTTGCATAGTCAGGTTTATTATGTGCGACCTTATCTCCTTCGCCATCTGGCCTTACTCATTGAAAAGCCCTTGTGTCTGTAGAAAGTAATTTACGCAAGCTTACATTTCCCTACGGTGGGTGAAGCGCACAGCTGGAAGATCTCCATGTCAATATGATACGACATAAGCTCGCACGTCGCACATTTTTAAAAAGCAAGGTTCAGTTCGAAAAAAAGGATAAAGAGCTCCCTCGTACGACGCTATTGAGTCGGCATTCGTGCAGACGACATATAGTGTCGTTGGTAACAATCTGCCGGCCATTCCAATGGCTAGAGCTTTGAACGCGTGGCATTTACCGAGTCCCCAGCCCAAAACGATATCTCTTTGTTGTTTGGGCTACGAGCAAGTGACGGGTGTTTTTTGACAAGAGAAAAACGTCCGAATGCAGCAAAAGGCGGCAGCCGTGTACCACTTATACTTAGTTTCACTATGGTAATAGTATTGTCGGGTTCCGCAACAAATTTTCGGCTCCTCAGTGTCCAGGGTTGTCAAACATAGTGGAGACATCATTGTTTGTCACAGTGGAAACGTCCGGGCAGCATAGCTTTGCCATTGGTATCGACGTCGGTATCTCTCTGCTGGAGAACCAGATTGAATGCCATGAACGGCTGACGCATTCCTGTTTTGGACAAAGTGGGACATTAATTAGGGAACGAGGCACGGTAAGCGTGCTTGAATTACTAATGACGTTGCTCTCAATACTCCATTTTGTACATGAACGCCCACGCAACAACATGAGAACACACCTCTGCAATGAGCATGTATCAAGATGATGAGGTCACAATTGCCTGGAGCATCCAGGCAATTGTGACCTCATCACCTTGATACAACTGCCTACATGGCCATGTAGGCAGTTGTAAACTAGAATATCTGATCGGCCAGATTTTAAACTATGATGTTCCGGCCTTAGCCATCACCCTCGTTGCCTTCGTGGAGATCTCCAGCACCAGCTACGACGTTTACTTAGAGTAAAAGCGCAAGTCTAGAGAAAAGGATAGGGAGTAGATCTCTACTAGTGTTTAACCTTCACAGATAGTGCGTGGCTGCATGTTAATTGAATTCTCATGGCCTCAACTATAACGGAACGAACAAATGTCACGCAAGTTAAAGCAACGGTCGCTCACTTATTACGTACCACCTTTTCTCTTTCTTCACCTCAAGCGGAGAACAAACGTTGTGGACGGATTGTTAAGGTCAAAGGGGTTTTTAGTGCGCAAGATATCGAGTTTTCGTTTGCCTTTCAATAGTTAGTTGTATGAAAATGAGAATAGATGTACATTTGCTTGCACAGCACACATCATTGCTTTGAGAGGTTGTCTAAACGTTCGCTGTCATAAGTGAGGAATACTCTTTCCGCCGTATGTGGCGCGCCATGATGCGTATTCCAGCAGCCACGATAAGAATGATGCCTACTGCGGCACCGACAATGCACCACGCAACAACCGTTGTTGAGGATGAAGAAGCGATCACGACGTGGAGACGCTGCTGTTGCTGGTTCAACCCCAAGGAAGCAATATCCGGGTTCGTACTGAGCAAGTGAGCAGCACCTCCAAAGTCGCAAGTAGCGCCTGAATGACGATGAGCGTGCCAGAACTCGTTAAACGCCCAATTCGCACGCTCCTCGAGAGTCAAAAACTTAGTCTTGATCAGCGAGCAATCGACGTGTTCGCTGCCACATGCATAGTCCAATCCACGTTCCAGGTCTTCAGCGCGTACGCCTCGCTTGGCAGTGCATAGGAAATCACCACGATCCTCTTTTTCACAGGCGGAGAACACCTCGTCACTTTCGTGGTAGGATGACACATTCTTTGGAAAGACACCTCGACGCACCAAGTCGAGGAAATTCCAGCGCGAGTCAAGCTCAGTCTTGAAATTCCAGAAGTACCAGCCGTGGCCGAGTGTGAATGCGTTCAACTTCTTCAGATTCAGGTTACGAGCAAACTCGACGTCGTCTTTTTGACCAAAGGCGGTATCGCTGGTCACCGGGCACTTACCAAAAGCAGGTCCCGACTGACCCGTGCCGTACGGACCCTGAATTGGCTTGGTGATGTCAAGCGGTGTGCCAGGAAAATCCTTACCCAGGTAAGTGCTGTGCACAGGGCAATCCACCATGCGGCACTGAGTGTTCGGAAACCCGGGCAAGTTGTCATTAAAGCCGTTCAGCCACATTGCACAGTTATCGGTGCCCAGTGACCACTCACCAACGATCACAGGCATCACGGAGCTCTCCATGTTGGCAATCGTGTACTTTTGCTGACAAGTGTTGGAATAATAGTCGAATTTCGTGCCCGGCGCCATCCATGCCTGGTAGATGTGGGTATCTAAGGCGATGTCTGGGCAACCGACCATGAATTCCGACCAGTATTGTACGCCAAAGCGAAAGGAATCATGGATCACAAACTTCCAGCGGGGAGCACGGGCCTTTACACGCTTGTATGCTCGCCAGTAATAATCCTTAAGTAGATCAATTGGCGTCAGCTCCCAAGGTTCGTTGGCAGGCTCGAGTCCGATGATCGCCGGATGTGAGGCATAGCGCTCAACGATTGCAGCCACCGTATCGAGAGAGTGCACCATATGCTCATAGTTGATAGACGTGTAAAAGCCTGTTTCGGCATCAAAGTTTCCGACCCACTCAGCGGAACGAACAGGCCAATGCTGGAACATAGTAGTGCCAATGGGATGCGTGTTTGCAGTGGATGTCCACTTGACAGTCGACGCCTTTCCACTGTTGTCAAAACCATTTTGCGAGCCAACAAGGCCATGAATGTCCAGCAGGAGGTCGATATTGTACTTCTCAGCCAGATCGGCGACGCGATCGAGTTCTTCAACAGCGCCATCGGTGCACCCAGTATACGGTTCGTAGGGCTTGAACATCCAGTCACCGATAGGAACGCGGAGAGAGTTGACACCAGCCTCTGCCATCTCCTTGATGTCATCTTCAGTAACCCATGTAGCGTAATGAATTCGAAGCTGCCGGTTGGCCTCCTCTTTGCCCAATGCCGTGCAGAAGGAGTGCATGTCCATTGCAGTCTTCTCGGGGGCCTTGTCACCATAGCGGTCTTGCGTTCCCAGGAACTGGTAGAATATAGAGGGAGTGATCCAAGGTTCGAGTACGAGCCAACCACCGAGGTTGGCACCGCGCACTTGCTTGTGGAACGAAGTCGCGTGCAAGTCACTGGAGCATGTTCGGCTCTCATCATTTAGCCGAAAGTTTGCGAAGAACCCAGTGTCAGCAGCGTACGCCGGGTCCTCCTCGTTTTCCCAGAGCCACTTGGCGTCCTTGATAATTTGGGTGCTTTCCGCCGTCTCGGCAATTGAGAAGCCCAGTGTCGTCATCATTATGGCAGTTTGAAACAGGAAATTGTGCAATACCATCGTGGAGTGGAGAGCAAATCGTCAGGACTGTTGCAGTGGCTTCTCGAGCTTGTTATTGTCAAGGTGCAAGTTTGAAAATGACTGAGGTGAGATCCGAGCTTCTCGTTCATTAAACTTCAGACAAAACTACGGGCTCAAGTAAAGATGATCAAGCATTCAGCCATAAAGATAACGTATGCGTTGGTTTCAACGGGTGGTGTCGTCCGGCTTCTCCTAAGCAGCAGCCGGCTGAGCGACTATCTGCGTGGAGATCGAAACTTTTCCTCTCAATGGGATAGACCTCGCTTGCTAAGTGAGTCTGTCCCGCATGAGGATGCCCCACCTCAGCACACCAAGGTATAAGGTACATGTACAGCTGGTACTCTTAATATTCAAATGGATGTGGTGGCAACAATTTTAAGCTGTTGCTCAAGCGGGGCTGTTGGATGATGATGGAGTGCGCGTCGGCGCCGGCATCATCCTACAGACGGCACGCTTGACTTGTCGTATCCTTGATGATCAAGTTGACTAGTGGGATCACCACAGTTTTTTGTCTGCGCCGATTGAGCCCGGCACGCAATTGCGGCATGGCCACATGACGTCTTTTACGAACGGATGAACATAACATCAAAAGGACGTGCATTGAATGTTTCGGTCTTGAAGATGGGGTTTTTGCAAGGTGATGCAGAAAGCATCTCTTCATCCATAAGAATGTATCCATTACGACGAAATCATGTTCGTTACTTCAAGCTGAGGCTCCTCATTTGATAGCTAGGACAGTATTACCCGTCATTAGGAAGATTTGTCTTCGTGCAGGTCGTATGGTATAGAATTTTTTGGAGCGAGAGAGAAAGTCGTTTTGCAGGTAGGTCTGTCGTCGTCGTTTGCGAGCGGTATGACACATGCTAGACCAAATGAGTACTTGACCTGGTGGCGATTAACCAGTTGGAGAAGTCAGCCATGTTTGCATCACGTCATAATGGTCATGTACACATGGGCGTACCTGCTGTTCACGAAAGACATTCCGTGTCTTTCTCCAACACCTGGAATGCTATATCACAAATTACCTCGTGTCGGCCAACTATGTTTTCATACAGCCCGGCAGTCGGGACCTGAAGAGTTTCAATTTGAATCTTATGAGGCAATTAGGATTTTGGACGTGTTAGCCCTGAAGCTGTGTGAGTCCTTAAGCTTGAAAGCATTCGTAATTATTAAATTATATTTATACGGATAGGTTAAGAGTTTACCTTTAGCTGGTCGTGTCTGACTGGTACCCGATCAGGCTATGCCGTTTACATGTGTGCATGATATGTAGCTGGTTATCAAGAATGGAGCCGTGTCATGCCACAACAGTCCGTCGACAGCAAGGATTATGTCTCGGTTTGGCATCAATTTCCAACGAAGACGGCAGGCTGCTCCAAATCGTACACGTAGCCTGTTGTCGTTTGAGTCTTGGATGCAGCATTCCGCAGGATGAAGATAGAGATGACAACATGGATCTTTGATGGAGGTGTCGATGGCTGTAGCTTTTTGGCTCGTCAGTGTTTATGGCGTCAATGCGCTTCCGCCACGACTGCAAGAGACACGAAAAAGCAGACGACGAAACATTTGCTGAATCTGATGCTGTTCCTGCTGCTCTCTGTAAGTCAAACAGCAATTGCATTGACACTGTTGGAATTGCTCAATATGGTTGCATTGAAAACTGCCGCTGATTAAAGACGTCGAGAATGGTGTAATTGATGGAGGCATCGTGGTCTGATCGAATATAGACTGGCGCTTGTTGGATTGATCTGTCGTGTTGTGTACAACAAAGGGTATTGCAAAGTGGAAGGTTTAACGCGCTGGAATGTTGTTCTCTGAGTGCTGCTAGAAGAAGGAAATGACGGTAAGACGCATACTCTGCCAGTGCAATAGTCAACTCAAGTCAATGGAGCTTGATGGCCAGCGCGTGGCCCAGCTTGTACTCAGAAGCGGTAAATCTTGCTTCCTCGTCGTAGCGACTTGTACAGTTGTACGTTTGCCAAAGAAAACGATACATGCGATGATTGTAGCGTCACACAGAATCGAAATAGCTCGGACGATTAGCGTCTCCTTCTTGCTCGAGACTCGTGTCTAATTTTGACCATTGGCGGTTGCCAGAATGTCTAGTATTTCCTAAGCCTGGATGACAACGCCGGCGCTCAATCGAGTCCGATAATTCTACGGGGCTCGTGACGCTCTCGGGCTTGTCCAGCTATGCAATAAACAGCTTTCGAGGCTGTTTATCTGAAGTGCACGGTCACCGAAACGAAGGCGCGTGTCATGGAGTGTGGCTTCCTTATGACCGCTTGCGCAGTCCGTTGAACTGACATGTGCGACCACCAAAGCGATGATGCATGGCGCGGGGACGCCAATGCGAATGGCTACGTCTTGTTGTTGCGTCGTAGCTTCTATACCAACAAGAATGGCTACGTTTTGTTGGATGCGTTACCAACGAGAATGGCTACGTTTTGTTGGATGCGTCATTAGCTTCTATACCAACGAGAATGGCTACGTCTTATTTTATGCGTCGTATTCCTTTACCAGCATTCCCACCAAATCGCGTGCGATCATAGGCGAGTTCTTCCTTTGTTCACCGTGTGCGAGTCCACTGCCACGAACATCTTGGTAATTGTATGTGGATTTTAGTCATGACCAATTCCAATGTACCCATTCACACATTTCGTCGCTCACTCGACGATTGGACGTTCAAGACTTCGAAACGCGATTATCTCTCTCGCGTCCTACCATGTCAACGTCTGAAGCTGCTACCGCTATTCCCGTAACTTTTGATGCTAATCCTATCGAGAAGTCGAAACTCGCCATGTCCTTGACTTTTCGTGAAAATCTCACGTCTCTAACTGCACTCCTGGCCGAGTTACAGCTATATCAAGTTGTCAAGACTTTGTGGCGCATCCAAAGCCATGAACCCATTCGGTTCGACCTCACGCCGTCACATTGTGTAGTCGAAGCTGTTTGTAGCAAAAATCAGACGCTCAAGCTTTCATGGGGTGACGTATTAGGCGCTCACGTGCTCACAGCCGATGGGGAGCACGTAAAAACGTCGATACATAACTTCGACACAGTAGCGGCCAATACTCCGTTCCTCTTGAGCATCTTTGCCTGCATCTGCTCTAGGCACAGACCCAAGACATTAAAGAAGAGAATAACTAGAGAATTTGTTTTTAGATTCAATGGGATACAGCTGCAACAGGTGCTTCAATTGCAGCGTATCATCAACTTTGTAGCAGATCCTCGAAACTGCGAGATGGTGCAAAAAGTAACGACATTGGACGAGTTGGAGGTTTTGGAGAGACTGCAACGCAAGTTTCTAGTGTTGCTGAACCTTGTCAGTGGATCAGGTAAAAAAAGAGAGAACGCTGACTAATCGGAAGATGAGTTTTTGAGCGATGATGTTGTTGCTATGAATGGCTGTTGCAGGACGTGCATTGCAGACTTACGAAAACACAGTGGCGCCGATTTTCCAGTTTGCGAATGTGGAAACCGAGGTGAAGATCATGGAACGTTCAAATCATGCAATGGAAGTTGTTATGGCGATGCCATTAGGTGTTTACGACTGTGTTGTCGCAGTGGGTGGAGACGGCACTTTGTACGAGAGTATGTGTCATTTTGGGTTATGTAGATGGATTGGCGTGAAGTGGCTGAATCTGATGGTTTGTTTGGTGTTTTGCAGTTGTGCAGGGTTTAATGAAGCGGGCAGACTGGAATAGTGCTATTCGACAGCCCATCGGTATTATTCCAGGTGGGTCGGGCAATGGTCTGGCGCACTCTATTGCTCATCGATGTGGTGAGAAGGGCAAACCGGTGAATGCTGCATTTGTTCTGGCTAAGGGTGTACCCCATGATCTGGATATCGCGTCTGTGCGCAACGAGAAGGAGACAAAGTACTCGTTTTTGTCGCTAGAGTGGGCATCTATCGCTGATGTTGACATTGAATCTGAAAAGCTGCGCGTGCTGGGAGAGCTGCGATTCACGGTTGCATTCATTAATCAATTTGTGTTTCAAAGGCGCGAGTACCCGGGTAAAATCTGGTATCTAGAAGAGGAGAACAAGAATCCACTGCATTACTTTGAGACGAACGACCCCAAGTTGACGGATCGCCCCAAAATGGACTTATTCGATGGAAAAGGTCAAGGCCCTCCTCAGTCAATGGACTTGAAGAATGGAGAGGTGCAAGCAATCGAAGAGAAAATTGAGAAGAAAGTAGACCAGGGCGGGAAGTGGAAGGAGCTAAGCGGTCATTTCCGCATCGTGTGGGTAACGAACGTATCGCATGCAGCTTCCGACGCCCATGTTGCTCCCGACGCAAAGTTCGACGACGGCTACAACTATATCACCTTCATGGATGGCTCATATAAACGCAAGGACCTACTAGCTATGCTGCTCGCCATCAATAGTGGCGACCACATGAACAAGAAGGGCGTGCAGCAGGTACGCACACGGGCGTTTAAGCTCGTGCCGGAGCGGGCCACCGATCTCATGTGCGTTGATGGCGAGTTGGTGGAGGGTCCATTTATCGAGGCACAGGTCCACCGTGGCATGGCTCGTATCATGGTTATTCCTCGCTGGCAGAACAAGAATGAAGAAATGGCTGGATGAGTTAATGACCTACGTACGAGCTGCGACGGGAGCAATTCCGAGGAGATTACGAGTGGTAAGGTGCAAGAATGGAAAGTTTAGCTCGCTAGAACTTTTCTTGGAATTATCAGTTGAAATGGATTCTTCAGAGGTTAGCGAAGAGGTACATTACCCTTTGATGTAAAGAAAGATAACAATTCTTTCAAAGTGTTTGATGTATGGAGAATCTCCACTGAAGCTAAACGTAGCTGGCCAAAGAGCGTATCGTTCATTTTTTTTCATTTCATGCAGCAAAGATGACCACTATCTTATCCATACCATCGTTTACTGCTTGGGGTCTAGCTTTAGTCAAGCATTGAAAATGGTACATGCAATCAATCTGCATGTAAACATGCAAAACGCACTCTCCATTCGGTGACGGCCAACAAACACCTCATTTGAAACTTCACTACTTGGGACGATTCGACTAGAAGTCTATCCGTCAGTTAGTTTTCTCTCAGTCAGTTGGAGAGCGTCATGTTGTTGCTCTTGTTCCTGTCTTTGCTTCCAGCTATTACAGCACGTGACGAAGATGCCACGGTGCCTTTCAACTCATGGAACAACACAGTCGACACGCTGCAGTATGGCTTAGCTTTCATCGTGGTGTTAGTGGCCGCCCACCCATTGGGTCTCTTCTTTCCCAAATACTTCAAGTTGCCATTAATCACTGGCTACCTTGTGATCGGAATCATTGCCGGACCCTTTGTCACCAATTTACTGTCCGAAGCACTCGTTGAAATGTTGTCGGCGTACGTGAGTGCTCTGGCATTGTCGTTTATCTCGTTTCAAGCGGGTCAAGAGATTTACATACCGGAGCTGAGACCGCAACTCAAACAAATCTTTATCTTACTCAGTGTACTCTACGTGACAGCCATGGTGATTCTTACCAGCGTGCACTTGCTCGCCAATGACGCTTTCTTTTACGATGACTTTGTCACCAATTGTCAATTGGGGATCGCACTCATGTTCGGGTCCATCTCGGTGCTTGGCTCTCCTGCGACTGTAATGGCTATCAAGATAGAACTCAATAGTGTTGGACCTTTCACAAATCTAATGTTAGGGGTGACTATGGTGGCAGAGTTCATCGTGCTCGTATCCTTCTCGATTTCACGGATTATCTGCTTGGTCTACTGTGCAGATCTGCAAGTCTCAGCTGGGAATGTTGTCTTCACGCTGACGATTGTGGCGTCGAACCTTTTGATCGGTGGTTTGATTGGACTTGTCATCATCTTGATTTTCGAGATTCCAGGCAGCACAGCTAACGAACATTTAGATCTTCATGCCTCGGAGGCGACTACATCGTCTAACTACAGCCAGGAATCTTTACAAGATCCAGACGCGATGCCACATCCGCACAATACCTACGTGGAAGAAACGGACGGAGAGCGAAAGCCTCCAAAGACTCCGAAGTTTTGGACGACGCATATGTCTCTATACGTGAAAGGATTTCTGTGGTTGACGCTAGGATACATGTTCTACATTGCCACTACGACAATCGGTGAGGCTACTGTTGCTTCGTTCGGAGCTTCATGGGAGGTAAGATTCGAGCCTTTGCTGGTATTGATGGTCGCTTCTTGTCTTGCTGGTCACTACTCTTTGATTCGCCACGATATGCATGTGATCCTGGATACTGTGGCACCATACATGTTCCTGCCATTTTTCGTGATGACTGGAGCAGCACTCAAATTGGACATGGTAGTGGATACACTTCCGCTCATGAGCTTGTATGTTTGTCTGCGCTTCGGTGCGGTCTTTATTGCCTGTTACTTGGGTGGGCGCTTCTTGCTTAAGCTTACACCAAGACAGTACATTAATCTTTGGCTTACGCTGACCCCCCAAGCTGGCGTTGCACTAGGTCTGGCTGATGAGATGAGGAAATTAAGCTCAGATCCGTGGGCTGGAGAATTTGCAGTAACAATTGTAGCGGCTGTGGTGGTGAATCAGATCATTGGTCCGGTACTGTGTGCTTTTGGACTTCGTCGTGCAGGCGAGAGTAGATACGAACGAAGGGCTGAGACTCAGCCAGTTGAAGACGGTGTTGATGGTTCGGATAACGATGACAGCGTCAACGGTGGGAGGGCTCTGCAAAGTCGTCTCCCGAGCAATACTACGCAGGACCCAAGCACTTTACTTCCATTCCACGAGGTTAAAAGTGCTGTGATCGTTGGAGAAGACGAAGTGGCATTCGAAATTGCACTAGAGTTGTCTTTGTGTGGAGCCCATGTAAAAGTGCCTCTGTTAGACAAGGAACATGCCGACAAGTGGCAAACTATCAGTGAAACCATTTTCCAACGGTCAGCTAAGGGTGAATTGATCCAGTACAAGAACAAAGCGAAAGAACACGAGCGCGAAGAGCACATGGAAGAAATGTCATCGGCAGATGTGTTGATTTTTACTGGTGACGACATGCGTACGCTCGAGTATGTCCGAACTATGAGAGCAAAGCTAGGCAGGCAATATCTGCGCATGATTGCAGTCGTCCCGGACTGCATATGCATCAAGGAGCTGAAAGAGTTGGAGGTTCTGGTAATTCAGCCTGCCATCGCTTTGGCACACATTGCGACTCGAATGGCACTCTTGAACCAAAAGCTTGCTGAATCACTTTCACACGAGATGAGCACGACGAGCGACTTCGTAACTACTGCCTACTTATCGGACATGCGTCGCGAAGGTCGTCGTTTGGCACTCGGCAGGAGCGTTGTCAAACACCATTCGGCAAACTACGACAGACTTGCCGAGATTCTGGCAGCTGAGAGTCTCCCCGTGCCACCGCCGCCATTGCGTGTGTCGATGTTCGGTACGTCTTCCGCTGGATTTGATCCGTTTTCTAGGCGCGACAATGGCATGTCGGCCTACGAGCATTTCGTGATTCAAGATGTGCCCACTGTCCATGACCCGACAGTTTTCAATGAACATTTCGTTCAGCGTTCGGCAGGTCCAATTTCACCGCGCTTAGGTATCTCCCCGTCGCCACAAGGAGGCAACCCATACGCTTTCGTGCGATCACGATCTTCTGAACGTCGCTCTCGGGGCAACTCGGGTAGAGGAAGCGTTCAGCGCCGGACCCGTTCGAACGTATAATTACTTCCTCAGCAGAAGTGATCAAGTGTTTTCTAGCGACAGAAAGCAAACTACTGAAGCTTCCCATCCGTCCAATCGATTTGTGCGACCGCCGAAGGGATGACGCGTGGCGCCGAGACGCTGCCAGTCACTGCCCAATCGGATCGATACTGGCGCAAGAATGACGGCTCCTGTACGGTTTTACAGAACCTACTTTGAAACTTATAGGCTTTCTGGAGCTTGCTGTGGTCGTCCTACTTGTTTTTTCATAAAACGCCGAGTTACGACGTATCTTTCATTCTCCTTCAACCTTTTTAGATAATGAAGTATGAACGTCGGGAACTACTCGGACTGCGTAAGCAGGAGGAGGCTGTCATTGATCCCAAAACCATCGTGTACACGCTTGAAGCAGGAACTTACAAGGTGAAAGGCTCGCTTATGCCTGCAGATGGAATGCGAGGTTATCTGTCGTGAGAGTGCAAATAGAGCTACTATACAACGCAATTCCTGGTCGAAGCTTAATGGCGGATCGACTGGCGAAAATCGCTATGGATACAGGTGCTTCCATTCAAGTGCAGGCTACTTATGCGCGCGGTGTTATCACGGAAGCTGCGGCCTTCCTCGACAATGATGTCAACCACTGGCTAGAGGCTTCTCAAGCCGAACACTACGAACTACAGGGCCCCGCAATGACCGCGAGCGACCTGATAATCTCGAGACAAGACTGTGCGCAACGCCACTCGGCTGTCCGAGGATTAGTTTTACCTAGTATATAAAGTAGAAGTCGCCACGGTACCTATGTTGCCGGTCGACAGGATATAGCAGGTCGTACGGGTACCTACCTCACCTTCTCACTCACTTCTCAATTTCACGGATTATCTGCTTGGTCTACTGTGCAGATCTGCAAGTCTCAGCTGGGAATGTTGTCTTCACGCTGACGATTGTGGCGTCGAACCTTTTGATCGGTGGTTTGATTGGACTTGTCATCATCTTGATTTTCGAGATTCCAGGCAGTACAGCTAACGAACATTTAGATCTTCATGCCTCGGAGGCGACTACATCGTCTAACTACAGCCAGGAATCTTTACAAGATCCAGACGCGATGCCACATCCGCACAATACCTACGTGGAAGAAACGGACGGAGAGCGAAAGCCTCCAAAGACTCCGAAGTTTTGGACGACGCATATGTCTCTATACGTGAAAGGATTTCTGTGGTTGACGCTAGGATACATGTTCTACATTGCCACTACGACAATCGGTGAGGCTACTGTTGCTTCGTTCGGAGCTTCATGGGAGGTAAGATTCGAGCCTTTGCTGGTATTGATGGTCGCTTCTTGTCTTGCTGGTCACTACTCTTTGATTCGCCACGATATGCATGTGATCCTGGATACTGTGGCACCATACATGTTCCTGCCATTTTTCGTGATGACTGGAGCAGCACTCAAATTGGACATGGTAGTGGATACACTTCCGCTCATGAGCTTGTATGTTTGTCTGCGCTTCGGTGCGGTCTTTATTGCCTGTTACTTGGGTGGGCGCTTCTTGCTTAAGCTTACACCAAGACAGTACATTAATCTTTGGCTTACGCTGACCCCCCAAGCTGGCGTTGCACTAGGTCTGGCTGATGAGATGAGGAAATTAAGCTCAGATCCGTGGGCTGGAGAATTTGCAGTAACAATTGTAGCGGCTGTGGTGGTGAATCAGATCATTGGTCCGGTACTGTGTGCTTTTGGACTTCGTCGTGCAGGCGAGAGTAGATACGAACGAAGGGCTGAGACTCAGCCAGTTGAAGACGGTGTTGATGGTTCGGATAACGATGACAGCGTCAACGGTGGGAGGGCTCTGCAAAGTCGTCTCCCGAGCAATACTACGCAGGACCCAAGCACTTTACTTCCATTCCACGAGGTTAAAAGTGCTGTGATCGTTGGAGAAGACGAAGTGGCATTCGAAATTGCACTAGAGTTGTCTTTGTGTGGAGCCCATGTAAAAGTGCCTCTGTTAGACAAGGAACATGCCGACAAGTGGCAAACTATCAGTGAAACCATTTTCCAACGGTCAGCTAAGGGTGAATTGATCCAGTACAAGAACAAAGCGAAAGAACACGAGCGCGAAGAGCACATGGAAGAAATGTCATCGGCATTTTCAATCAAACGGTTGCTGCATAAGCTTCGACCAGGAATTGCGTTGTATAGTAGCTCTATCTGCCATAATCTCCACATACTCAATCACATCTCTCACGACAGATAACCTTGCATTCCATCTGCAAGCGTACATCACCTGTAAGCGAGCCTTTCACCTTGTAAGTTTTCCTGCTTCAAGCGTATACATGATAGTTTTGGGATCCATGGCAGCCTCCTCCTACTTACGCAGTCCGCGTTGTTCTCGACGTTCATACTAAAGAGATACGTTGTAACTCGGCGTTTTTTGAAAGAAACCATAGCAAGCTCCAGAACTATAAGTTTCAAAGTAGGTTCTATTAACCCGTAAAAGGAGCCATGATTCTTGCACCCGTATCGGTCCGAGTGGGCGGTGGCTGGCAGCGTCTCCGCGCCACGCGTCGTCCCTTCGGCGGTCGCACAAGTCAATTTGACGGCAGTCAAAAAGGGGGCCACACCACACGACAATACTGTCGTTTTGGCGACCGTGCATTTCAGCCGCTCGAGCGGCCTACAAGGACATAGACAATGGTACACGCCTGATGCTATGCTAAATCAGCACAACCGGACAATCCCGAGAGCGTTACCAAAGGTGACTAGCCCCGTCCAATTACCGGACTCGATCAAGCAAGTATTGGCGTTGTCCATACTTAGGAGAAGCCAGACATCTTGCAACCACTAGCGGTTAAGTCGACACGTCTAATTGTTTTCAAAGTGCGTCGTCGCACGGCAAAGAATACTAGTACCGAAATCTGTAAGACTAAGCATGAAGTCACGCATATTTCCGTTAATATATCGCCTCTTCAATCACAGCCACGACGATTCCAGTTTTGATCGTCTGCCTATCGTGAAAAGGCTACGGTTTGGCAGCGATAGTTAAAATGGCAGTTGAGAACACACTCAGGGATTCAAGGATCGGACCAAAGAACCAGAATGAAGAGAAACAACGATTGGAGTGGAGTGGAGTGTCGTACCCTTCGCTCCCCCCTTCTGCCACAGTGGACAAATGTCCGGCAGTGCAAAGAAAGTGACACCTTGTCAATGGCGCCCAAACGAAAAAGAATGTCGTGTGTCGTCAAAAGAGAGATGACATTCGCGGCGACTTACCAACCGAGCGCTGAGTTTAAATCTCTACCATTTGAGACCGGTTGCACCGCTGACAGCAAGGTAGACTCCACGATGCGACCAGCTCAGACTAGAATTTATAGTCTGAGCCATAGTCTTTTCCTACGCAGCCCAGTGGGAAAAGCAATTGGGTGGATAACGTGCTGTCGCAATAACCGAGTCATATGGCGCTTGGTATCCGCAATGTCTGCTGGTTTCAAGGAAGGTGAGAGTGTGTAACGAGGCTCCAACCTTGACGACCTGATTAAAGTAGTCCCATATAGCCGCCTCAATTACAATAGCTGCGCATTCGAAGGCATGGTAATTTTGACGGAATCGTATTGTATCTGGCCTTTGCATTGAAGCTAATAGAAACATGTACGACACCGGTATTTTTTTGCTGGCTCGTTTGAATTCATTACTTTTGGATGCAATGGCCTTGCAGTAGCAAGGTGGATTGCAAGCTGCGCGTATAGGACATTTATTCTAGCCCAGCATTTTACACATCAGGCGTGAATGTCGTAGTAGCGACTTTACCGAAACAATGAAGAGAACACATCGCCGGGATAGGGAGGAAGAAACGACTTTATCGAGACATTGACGACAAGACGTTGCCTAAGCAGGTTGGTCCAATCTGCTCTCAGTTCTTCATTTATCACTTGACAAACCGAGCAACTTTTCAACGATTCCTCATGGTTCACTTGACCTTGCCAATTTTCGCCGTAGCGTCGGCCCTTTGCAGCCTCGCTCTGCTATTCTCACTTGCTGAAGCCCACACAGTTTTGCGGAAGCCCGAGAGTTGTTATAACCATACACTACTGAAGAAAATGGGTAAACGAACGATGGACCCAATTCAGTTTCTCGAGAACGTGAAAAATTTTACAGTAGAAAAGAGCTTCCCACCGTGGCTTAAAAAGGAGGGATACGCTAATCTCCGTGCTTTCCTGGACGATGAATCGAGATACCAGGTGTTCCTAGGTGTCGACTTCAAGAATGGCTGGACCACCAATTGCTCGTCGGCGCAGCCAATTCCGAAAGATAGTATCGTGCACACCTCGGGCTACTTGCACAATGGAATGTGCGAGATGTATATTGACAATAAGCTAGTGTCGTCTGCTGAAAATTGCCACGATGCCTTTCCTGAGGCAACCCAGTGTGTCGATTTCTCGTCGTGCAACGGCACATGCGTACTGAGTTGGTACTGGCTGGCTGAGCGCTTTTTAAAGCGCAAATACTCGTGGCAAGTGTACAAGGCTCGTGTCCATCTGACGACTGGAGGCAAGCCAGTGGACAAGCCAACTTGCACACCGATAGGTGCTTCTCCACAATAGAAAAAAAGAAAGCTGGTAAGTAATTGGATGAGGCTGCTGGAATGAAACAGCAAGTCGCTACATTTTTGCAGTACGTGAAAGTTGTTTAGCTTTAATTTCTTTTCATACACTTTTGAGTTTGGTATTTTTTCGGTATTTTTATGAGAAGAACGTGAGTTGTTCAGGATATGTGGATCGAGGTCGATACCAAAGGGCAGACAACGTTGAATTCAATTGCGGCGTTGTCCCGTACGTAAATGCTTCAGGCTTCAACGAATGTTCGATACCTTCGCTTGTGAATGCGGTAAGTCAGAATGCCAACGTGATATCTTGAGCCTGACGAGTGAACCACTTGGAAGTCGTTCACTCGTGGCTCAAGATATCACGTTGTCACGCAGCAACATCTTCAACAACCTGTACTGCGTGAAGAACCTTATCAGATATGGTCACGTGTATTAATTTCCACATCTCTCTTTGTGAGTTGAAAATGTCATATGTGCTGGATATATCCAGACATGTAACACTTGCGGTGTCCATTACCGCAGGTGTCTTACAGCAGGGGTCACGGGGGGATGAGCACGTCGCAAGGACAAGCTTGCTGCCATCACGTCATGCGTATGATATGTATGTTGGCTATCTACCTACCACACTTGCACACGTCCGTTGGCTGATACCATGGCCTATAGCAGCCAGTAAGCAGGGCATCTCCAACTTCAAGGACCATTACAGCGAGTTTCACGTCAAGCGCAGTAATGATGTCCAGCTTTGCAAACAGTTCATGAATTTGTGATGACTCCTGATAACATCATAGTCCATTTTTTCAAGTTTAACTCGTCCTGCCTCGGTCGGTGATGAGGTGATGGAGTTGGGGACTCTGCTGGGAAGCTTGTCGCCGGAGTATGACGCGATTGTTAAAATTATTGGAGCTCGTGAGCATGTGGATCTGTACGAGACAAAGAAATGCTACGGCGCAAGTGTGACACAATGTTCAAGAAAGAGAAGCAAGAGACTGCATTTAAGGGGGTTGAATCGAGAGGCCAGTCACGGGGGCGTCGGGATGTTACGCGTGGCTGTTGCAACAACTGGAACAACCAAGAAAAGCGTCGTCATACAGCGTCAAGAAAAACAAAGAAAACCGACCTGCATGTGGGTTCGCAGGTCGATGCTGTGAAGTAGGTCACAAGCGTGACCAGTGTCCAAAGAAGAGAGGTGCAACAAAGCCATTCGAGTTTTCAGTGGAAAGTGGTGGAGATGTGAAAAACATGTGGTTGCTCGGTAGTGGAGTCAGCTCCCAGATGACGTTTAATTGTGATGACTCTTGCACTCTCCAGCCAGTGAGAGATGAACTGAAGGTGTTTGTGGCTAGTAGTGATCGCTTGCCTATCTGTGGCACTGGATCGGTCAGCCTGATACTCGAACGCAGTAGGACTGTGCTCTACATTCCGGATTCGGACCGCAAGTGACTATCGGTGTCGGTGCTCGCAGCGCGCGGAGCAGAAGTTCACTTTGAAGAATGGATGTGCTCAATTTTGTATGAACGTCAATCCCCGAATAATGCTGCTGATTCAATAATCTCAGCTAAACACTCTACAAAATCCTGCGTTTCCAGTTCAGCGACTATGATCGAATTGATCAAGGGGGAGAAGATTGGCTAGTTTGTGGTGGTCAATTTGCACCGCATTCTACGGAATCGCAATTAGTACCGCGACTCTTGGATGAGTTTCCTGCTTTGTCCCCGATGACAGAAAATCATGTTGCTCAGTAGAGACCACGAGACGATGAACTAGGAGATAATCATTTTTATGATCTTGACATTTCTGAGTCATATCTGAAGCGGCATAGACTCACTGATGGGCACGATATTGCATTAGCAGTTATGGAGCTTCCTCGAACGTACCAAGAAGCACTTACATCTCAGACGCAGCATATGGAAAGAAGCTATTGTCCGAGAGCTCAGCTCTCATTCCTCTAATTACACGTAAGATGCTGTACATCGTTTACATGGTGCTTGAGTAATTGGCTGCAAGTAGATGTTTGGTATCAAACGAGATGCTAATGGAAATGTTGCCCGGTACAAAGCGCGTCTAGTAGCCCAAGGTTTTCGTCGAGTTTATGGTGAGGACTATTGGGCAACATATTCTCCGGTCGCAAGTCTCAATTCGGTGCTCATATCCTTGCTATATGTTGCCAGTACGGCTACGTGAAGCGTCACCTTGACGTGGAGACTGCCTTTCTTAATGGCACATCGAATGAGCAAGTTTACATGCGTTCACCAAGTAGGAACCTGCCTGCCAGAAAACACATTGTGCAAGCTGTACGACGTAGCCTGTATGGCCTTGAGCAAACGGCTGCTGTTTGGCTCGAAACGATGTTGAAAGCATTGGGGCTCAAGCCGTGCATTGCTGACCCGTGTTATTTTGTCCGCCAATTGCTTGCCCGTGTTTTTTTGTCCGCCAGTTGGCTGGGAAGATTGATGTGTACATTGTGCTCTACGTGGATGACCTACTGGTTGGATGTATGAGCAATTCTGAAGCTAAGTTGGCACTCTCGAAGTACTTTAACCTCAAAGATCCTTTTTGCTCAGCATTTCTCACATGCGGTGCTCCTGTAGTCTACAAGCCCAAGCAGCAGAGGACTGTTGCGTTTTCCTCTGCCAAAGCAGAGTATCTGGCTTTGTCTCTCTAGCGGTGCAAGCAAGCAACAATGCGGCTCCGTCATTAATTCAAGAGCTCGGCGTGACCCAGCTACCTGCTACCGTCATGAAAATGTTGATTACCAAGTTGCGATATTGATGGCAGAACATGCTGGTTATCAGTCGCGCGCAAAGCATAGTGCTATCATTTTGTGCGAGACGCGGTGTAAAACGATGTGCTCAAGATGCAGTATGTGCCTACTGCTCAACAACTTGCAGATTTCATGACAAACTCACTACCTACGCCTCAGTTCATCAAGCTCTTCAAGCTTACTGGAATTGTTGAAGACCGAGATCGGCATTCAGAAGGAGTGTAACGGATGGTGAACTACCATCTCTTATCGAAGCAATTGCTATGGCTCATCTGTTGTTGCAGTTGCAGACTGTACACGTTTTTTCTTCCAAAATTGAATCCAGAAGATCCGAACAAGGGCAAGAGAATGATGATTGCATATTTGACATAGTTTGATAAGTTGAATTTACTTCCATTTCTACCATCAAGTAACAAGTCTTTTCTCAAGCCTCTGCCTTATATTACATCAACGCGACGCATCTTTCATTGCCCGCTTTTGAGTTCATGCTATTTGTAATTTCTCATCTTATGTAGTTTCCGCTCCAGACTGCGGTTCCTTCAGCTCCTTCTTTATACGCAGCTTCTCATGTTTAACTTCTAGCATCAGCTGTTCATACATGGCGGAGTCAATCTGGTCCTTTTGCGCCCGGAAGTTACCCTCCACCTCGCGCAGCGACTCGAGACGATCCTGCATTTCTTCGCGCGTCAAACGTTGCGGCTCTTTTTTTTCAGCAGCATCACCTTCGCTAGCCGCGTTCGCATCCAGTATACCGCAGTTGATAATCTTGACTTCAGCCTTGGGCTTGCCAGAGCGTCTTCCGCAGCTCGAAACGATGTCCACGACATCCATACCCTCTAGCACACGTCCGAATACCACGTGTTTGCCATCCAGCCACGGTGTATCGCCCATACAGATAAAGAACTGGCTTCCGTTAGTATTCGTGCCAGCGTTTGCCATACTCAGCGTCCCAGGGCCTCCATGAGGCACACTCAGGTTTTCGTCGTCGAAGCGACGTCCGTAAACAGACTCGCCACCACGTCCATTGTGCTGGGTGAAGTCACCGCCCTGAATCCTGTAATGTAGCAAGATAAACAGTCAGTATGAGCAACACTGCACACCCCTAACAACAACGCGTACATGAAACCGGGGATGATGCGGTGGAAGCTCGAGCCCTTGTACCACAATGGTGGCCCTGCACGCGATGCACCCTTCTCTCCTGTACACAACGCGCGAAAGTTCTCGACCGTCCGAGGCTGCACTTCTCCATACAACCCCATCACAATTTTTCCCACATAGTCGTCGTTAATGCCAATGTCGAAGAACACCTTGTCTGTCACGAGCAACTGCATCAGAAAGAACAACACGAGACCAAAGAAAAGCTCAGTACAACGTCAACATACCTTTTGCGAGTCAAAACGTCGCTCATATCCAAACCTCTCCCTTGTATTTCGAAGCTCCTCCAATAACTTTAACTCCCAAGAGATCTTCTAAAGACGGGAAGGGCCCGAAAAAGTACCCAATGGCATACCCGCCACCAAACACGGCAGTCAAAACCAACGACGCTTTCTGTAATGACGTGAACCCCGACGCAGTGCTAGTATTACTGCTGGAGGAACTGAACGCTGTCGCCTGCAGTCAAGAACAAGCGGTATACCATCAAATTAGTTGAATTTAGTGTCGACCATAAATCGAGGTGCTTGAACCCGGAAAAAACACGGCAGAAGAAGAGTAGCCAGGACCTGTTTATAGACAATAGGAAAGCGCAACGAACGACGGGCTTGCAATAGGCGCTGCGATGGACGCAACAAGAGAGATGTCATGGTGGCCACGAGCTTTGATATAACTACTAATTTTGTAAAAATAGTAGAATGTATACATATATGAGAGCACATTAATGAGCGTATTAAATGTATACATATGTAGAGATAATATATATCAAAGAGCACGAATGTTTGTGCCTTTTAATACTTAGCTTGTGCTTTTCTCTCTACAGGCAAGACATTCTAATTAGTATTTTTCATATTCATACATGTAAACAACGTAGTGAATACTTCCACAAAATATTGGGATACAAACCATGAAAAGGATGAGTGGAAGAACAACCTATACAGAACACATCATTCATTCAAGTTCAACAAGTTCAAATCAACGAAAGTAACTCCGATTTCAGTTTCGCTCTTAAATGTTGCCTCTCAATGCAAGAAAATCAAAGGAGATCCTGCCAGTGTGCAACTTCTTTCGATGTCACAGCAAACCCGACACATTGCCTCCTTCAACTACCAAACTTCTTTACCGACACTTAAATGTTGGCCTTCTTCTCCTTAAGCTGGCGCTCTTCCAGGATGTTGAGCTTGACGCCCTTGCCCTTAGGCAAAGACACCCACGGGCGGGCCTCTTTACCAACGACAAACACGTTGCCGAGGCGGGTGGCAAAGTCGTTACCAGCCGAGTCCTTCACGTGGGCAATGTTGAACGAGCCCTGATGTCTAATAATGAACACAATCAACAATAAAACCCAAAGTCAGTTCCAAATTTCAGAGATCCACATTAACAATATGAAACAACAGCTGTCGCTATCGCACTATAATATAGCACATGATGCAACCAGTGGCTACCACCACACCCAGCTCGCAATGAGTCGAAAAGGTGTGTTCCTACCTCTCAATGTGATGCAAAATGCCAACACGGCCAGTGTTTCGTCCACGAGTGATAGTCACCAGGTTGCCGACCTCAAACTTGATGTGGTCCACGACCTTGCCCGTCTCTAAGTCAATCTTGACTGTGTCACCGACCCTAATGACTGGATCCGGGTAACGGATCGTGCGGCCGTCATTGGTAGCAACGTATGGGATAGCCTTCTTAGTGTACTCTTGACGAATCACCTTTGCAAGCTTGAACTTTTTCTCCTCATCAGAGATACGGTGCAGTACGAAACGGCCCTTCGTGTCGTACATCAGACGGAACTGATCACCCGTCTTGGGAAGCTCTACCACGTCCATAAAACCAGCTGGAAAGTCCTGGTCTACACGAACTTTCCCATCCACTTTGACGCTCTTTTGCATACAAATCATAGTCACCTCCTGCTTAGTAAGCGCGTATTTAAGGCGGTTGCGCAGGATGATGATGAGCGGCAAGCACTCCCGCAACTTGTGCGGACCCGACGATGGACGCGGCGCCCAGATGCCGTCCAATTTGCCCAGCATCCAGTGCTTGGGCGCGCTCATGCGCTTAAGGTGCTTACGGGGTCCACGAGGCATTCTTGGTGGTTGAGATGAAAAAGGAGAACTACTGGTCCACAAGGCAGCATTTGAAAAGTGTTGGCTGTGGATTATGAGTGTCTATGTATGAGACTGGAAAGCGCCGCATATAGACATTTATAAGGAGCAAAAATGGGATGATCTTTTCAAGACATTTGTGTGTATTTTGGCCCATTCATTTTGTTGCTCGAAGTATTCACTACGTTGTTTACATGTATGAATATGAAAAATACTAATTAGAATGTCTTGCCTGTAGAGAGAAAAGCACAAGCTAAGTATTAAAAGGCACAAACATTCGTGCTCTTTGATATATATTATCTCTACATATGTATACATTTAATACGCTCATTAATGTGCTCTCATATATGTATACATTCTACTATTTTTACAAAATTAGTAGTTATATCAAAGCTCGTGGCCACCATGACATCTCTCTTGTTGCGTCCATCGCAGCGCCTATTGCAAGCCCGTCGTTCGTTGCGCTTTCCTATTGTCTATAAACAGGTCCTGGCTACTCTTCTTCTGCCGTGTTTTTTCCGGGTTCAAGCACCTCGATTTATGGTCGACACTAAATTCAACTAATTTGATGGTATACCGCTTGTTCTTGACTGCAGGCGACAGCGTTCAGTTCCTCCAGCAGTAATACTAGCACTGCGTCGGGGTTCACGTCATTACAGAAAGCGTCGTTGGTTTTGACTGCCGTGTTTGGTGGCGGGTATGCCATTGGGTACTTTTTCGGGCCCTTCCCGTCTTTAGAAGATCTCTTGGGAGTTAAAGTTATTGGAGGAGCTTCGAAATACAAGGGAGAGGTTTGGATATGAGCGACGTTTTGACTCGCAAAAGGTATGTTGACGTTGTACTGAGCTTTTCTTTGGTCTCGTGTTGTTCTTTCTGATGCAGTTGCTCGTGACAGACAAGGTGTTCTTCGACATTGGCATTAACGACGACTATGTGGGAAAAATTGTGATGGGGTTGTATGGAGAAGTGCAGCCTCGGACGGTCGAGAACTTTCGCGCGTTGTGTACAGGAGAGAAGGGTGCATCGCGTGCAGGGCCACCATTGTGGTACAAGGGCTCGAGCTTCCACCGCATCATCCCCGGTTTCATGTACGCGTTGTTGTTAGGGGTGTGCAGTGTTGCTCATACTGACTGTTTATCTTGCTACATTACAGGATTCAGGGCGGTGACTTCACCCAGCACAATGGACGTGGTGGCGAGTCTGTTTACGGACGTCGCTTCGACGACGAAAACCTGAGTGTGCCTCATGGAGGCCCTGGGACGCTGAGTATGGCAAACGCTGGCACGAATACTAACGGAAGCCAGTTCTTTATCTGTATGGGCGATACACCGTGGCTGGATGGCAAACACGTGGTATTCGGACGTGTGCTAGAGGGTATGGATGTCGTGGACATCGTTTCGAGCTGCGGAAGACGCTCTGGCAAGCCCAAGGCTGAAGTCAAGATTATCAACTGCGGTATACTGGATGCGAACGCGGCTAGCGAAGGTGATGCTGCTGAAAAAAAAGAGCCGCAACGTTTGACGCGCGAAGAAATGCAGGATCGTCTCGAGTCGCTGCGCGAGGTGGAGGGTAACTTCCGGGCGCAAAAGGACCAGATTGACTCCGCCATGTATGAACAGCTGATGCTAGAAGTTAAACATGAGAAGCTGCGTATAAAGAAGGAGCTGAAGGAACCGCAGTCTGGAGCGGAAACTACATAAGATGAGAAATTACAAATAGCATGAACTCAAAAGCGGGCAATGAAAGATGCGTCGCGTTGATGTAATATAAGGCAGAGGCTTGAGAAAAGACTTGTTACTTGATGGTAGAAATGGAAGTAAATTCAACTTATCAAACTATGTCAAATATGCAATCATCATTCTCTTGCCCTTGTTCGGATCTTCTGGATTCAATTTTGGAAGAAAAAACGTGTACAGTCTGCAACTGCAACAACAGATGAGCCATAGCAATTGCTTCGATAAGAGATGGTAGTTCACCATCCGTTACACTCCTTCTGAATGCCGATCTCGGTCTTCAACAATTCCAGTAAGCTTGAAGAGCTTGATGAACTGAGGCGTAGGTAGTGAGTTTGTCATGAAATCTGCAAGTTGTTGAGCAGTAGGCACATACTGCATCTTGAGCACATCGTTTTACACCGCGTCTCGCACAAAATGATAGCACTATGCTTTGCGCGCGACTGATAACCAGCATGTTCTGCCATCAATATCGCAACTTGGTAATCAACATTTTCATGACGGTAGCAGGTAGCTGGGTCACGCCGAGCTCTTGAATTAATGACGGAGCCGCATTGTTGCTTGCTTGCACCGCTAGAGAGACAAAGCCAGATACTCTGCTTTGGCAGAGGAAAACGCAACAGTCCTCTGCTGCTTGGGCTTGTAGACTACAGGAGCACCGCATGTGAGAAATGCTGAGCAAAAAGGATCTTTGAGGTTAAAGTACTTCGAGAGTGCCAACTTAGCTTCAGAATTGCTCATACATCCAACCAGTAGGTCATCCACGTAGAGCACAATGTACACATCAATCTTCCCAGCCAACTGGCGGACAAAAAAACACGGGCAAGCAATTGGCGGACAAAATAACACGGGTCAGCAATGCACGGCTTGAGCCCCAATGCTTTCAACATCGTTTCGAGCCAAACAGCAGCCGTTTGCTCAAGGCCATACAGGCTACGTCGTACAGCTTGCACAATGTGTTTTCTGGCAGGCAGGTTCCTACTTGGTGAACGCATGTAAACTTGCTCATTCGATGTGCCATTAAGAAAGGCAGTCTCCACGTCAAGGTGACGCTTCACGTAGCCGTACTGGCAACATATAGCAAGGATATGAGCACCGAATTGAGACTTGCGACCGGAGAATATGTTGCCCAATAGTCCTCACCATAAACTCGACGAAAACCTTGGGCTACTAGACGCGCTTTGTACCGGGCAACATTTCCATTAGCATCTCGTTTGATACCAAACATCTACTTGCAGCCAATTACTCAAGCACCATGTAAACGATGTACAGCATCTTACGTGTAATTAGAGGAATGAGAGCTGAGCTCTCGGACAATAGCTTCTTTCCATATGCTGCGTCTGAGATGTAAGTGCTTCTTGGTACGTTCGAGGAAGCTCCATAACTGCTAATGCAATATCGTGCCCATCAGTGAGTCTATGCCGCTTCAGATATGACTCAGAAATGTCAAGATCATAAAAATGATTATCTCCTAGTTCATCGTCTCGTGGTCTCTACTGAGCAACATGATTTTCTGTCATCGGGGACAAAGCAGGAAACTCATCCAAGAGTCGCGGTACTAATTGCGATTCCGTAGAATGCGGTGCAAATTGACCACCACAAACTAGCCAATCTTCTCCCCCTTGATCAATTCGATCATAGTCGCTGAACTGGAAACGCAGGATTTTGTAGAGTGTTTAGCTGAGATTATTGAATCAGCAGCATTATTCGGGGATTGACGTTCATACAAAATTGAGCACATCCATTCTTCAAAGTGAACTTCTGCTCCGCGCGCTGCGAGCACCGACACCGATAGTCACTTGCGGTCCGAATCCGGAATGTAGAGCACAGTCCTACTGCGTTCGAGTATCAGGCTGACCGATCCAGTGCCACAGATAGGCAAGCGATCACTACTAGCCACAAACACCTTCAGTTCATCTCTCACTGGCTGGAGAGTGCAAGAGTCATCACAATTAAACGTCATCTGGGAGCTGACTCCACTACCGAGCAACCACATGTTTTTCACATCTCCACCACTTTCCACTGAAAACTCGAATGGCTTTGTTGCACCTCTCTTCTTTGGACACTGGTCACGCTTGTGACCTACTTCACAGCATCGACCTGCGAACCCACATGCAGGTCGGTTTTCTTTGTTTTTCTTGACGCTGTATGACGACGCTTTTCTTGGTTGTTCCAGTTGTTGCAACAGCCACGCGTAACATCCCGACGCCCCCGTGACTGGCCTCTCGATTCAACCCCCTTAAATGCAGTCTCTTGCTTCTCTTTCTTGAACATTGTGTCACACTTGCGCCGTAGCATTTCTTTGTCTCGTACAGATCCACATGCTCACGAGCTCCAATAATTTTAACAATCGCGTCATACTCCGGCGACAAGCTTCCCAGCAGAGTCCCCAACTCCATCACCTCATCACCGACCGAGGCAGGACGAGTTAAACTTGAAAAAATGGACTATGATGTTATCAGGAGTCATCACAAATTCATGAACTGTTTGCAAAGCTGGACATCATTACTGCGCTTGACGTGAAACTCGCTGTAATGGTCCTTGAAGTTGGAGATGCCCTGCTTACTGGCTGCTATAGGCCATGGTATCAGCCAACGGACGTGTGCAAGTGTGGTAGGTAGATAGCCAACATACATATCATACGCATGACGTGATGGCAGCAAGCTTGTCCTTGCGACGTGCTCATCCCCCCGTGACCCCTGCTGTAAGACACCTGCGGTAATGGACACCGCAAGTGTTACATGTCTGGATATATCCAGCACATATGACATTTTCAACTCACAAAGAGAGATGTGGAAATTAATACACGTGACCATATCTGATAAGGTTCTTCACGCAGTACAGGTTGTTGAAGATGTTGCTGCGTGACAACGTGATATCTTGAGCCACGAGTGAACGACTTCCAAGTGGTTCACTCGTCAGGCTCAAGATATCACGTTGGCATTCTGACTTACCGCATTCACAAGCGAAGGTATCGAACATTCGTTGAAGCCTGAAGCATTTACGTACGGGACAACGCCGCAATTGAATTCAACGTTGTCTGCCCTTTGGTATCGACCTCGATCCACATATCCTGAACAACTCACGTTCTTCTCATAAAAATACCGAAAAAATACCAAACTCAAAAGTGTATGAAAAGAAATTAAAGCTAAACAACTTTCACGTACTGCAAAAATGTAGCGACTTGCTGTTTCATTCCAGCAGCCTCATCCAATTACTTACCAGCTTTCTTTTTTTCTATTGTGGAGAAGCACCTATCGGTGTGCAAGTTGGCTTGTCCACTGGCTTGCCTCCAGTCGTCAGATGGACACGAGCCTTGTACACTTGCCACGAGTATTTGCGCTTTAAAAAGCGCTCAGCCAGCCAGTACCAACTCAGTACGCATGTGCCGTTGCACGACGAGTAATCGATACAGTGAGCTCCATTAGGAAAGGCATCGTGGCAATTATCAGCAGACGACACTAGCTTATTGTCAATATACACCGTGCACATTCCGTCGTGCAAGTAGCCCGAGACGCGAAATACACCATTTTTTGGAATTGGCTGCGCCGACGAGCAATTGGTGGTCCAGCCATTCTTGAAGTCGACACCTTGGGGCACCTGGTATCTCGATTCATCGTCCAGGAAAGCACGGAGATTAGCGTATCCCTCCTTTTTAAGCCACGTTGAGAAGCTCTTTTCTACTGTAAAATTTTTCACGTTCTCGAGAAACTGAATTGGGTCCATCGATTGTTTACCCATTTTCTTCAGTAATGGCTGGTTAGGACAAGACTTCGGTTCCCGCAAAGTTGCGTGGGCTTCAGCAAGTGAGAATAGCAGAGCGAGGCTGCAAAGGGCCGACGCTACGGCGAAAATTGGCAAGGTCAAGTGAACCATGAGGAATCGTTGAAAAGTTGCTCGGTTTGTCAAGTGATAAATGAAGAACTGAGAGCAGATTGGACCAACCTGCTTAGGCAACGTCTTGTCGTCAATGTCTCGATAAAGTCGTTTCTTCCTCCCTATCCCGGCGATGTGTTCTCTTCATTGTTTCGGTAAAGTCGCTACTACGACATTCACGCCTGATGTGTAAAATGCTGGGCTAGAATAAATGTCCTATACGCGCAGCTTGCAATCCACCTTGCTACTGCAAGGCCATTGCATCCAAAAGTAATGAATTCAAACGAGCCAGCAAAAAAATACCGGTGTCGTACATGTTTCTATTAGCTTCAATGCAAAGGCCAGATACAATACGATTCCGTCAAAATTACCATGCCTTCGAATGCGCAGCTATTGTAATTGAGGCGGCTATATGGGACTACTTTAATCAGGTCGTCAAGGTTGGAGCCTCGTTACACACTCTCACCTTCCTTGAAACCAGCAGACATTGCGGATACCAAGCGCCATATGACTCGGTTATTGCGACAGCACGTTATCCACCCAATTGCTTTTCCCACTGGGCTGCGTAGGAAAAGACTATGGCTCAGACTATAAATTCTAGTCTGAGCTGGTCGCATCGTGGAGTCTACCTTGCTGTCAGCGGTGCAACCGGTCTCAAATGGTAGAGATTTAAACTCAGCGCTCGGTTGGTAAGTCGCCGCGAATGTCATCTCTCTTTTGACGACACACGACATTCTTTTTCGTTTGGGCGCCATTGACAAGGTGTCACTTTCTTTGCACTGCCGGACATTTGTCCACTGTGGCAGAAGGGGGGAGCGAAGGGTACGACACTCCACTCCACTCCAATCGTTGTTTCTCTTCATTCTGGTTCTTTGGTCCGATCCTTGAATCCCTGAGTGTGTTCTCAACTGCCATTTTAACTATCGCTGCCAAACCGTAGCCTTTTCACGATAGGCAGACGATCAAAACTGGAATCGTCGTGGCTGTGATTGAAGAGGCGATATATTAACGGAAATATGCGTGACTTCATGCTTAGTCTTACAGATTTCGGTACTAGTATTCTTTGCCGTGCGACGACGCACTTTGAAAACAATTAGACGTGTCGACTTAACCGCTAGTGGTTGCAAGATGTCTGGCTTCTCCTAAGTATGGACAACGCCAATACTTGCTTGATCGAGTCCGGTAATTGGACGGGGCTAGTCACCTTTGGTAACGCTCTCGGGATTGTCCGGTTGTGCTGATTTAGCATAGCATCAGGCGTGTACCATTGTCTATGTCCTTGTAGGCCGCTCGAGCGGCTGAAATGCACGGTCGCCAAAACGACAGTATTGTCGTGTGGTGTGGCCCCCTTTTTGACTGCCGTCAAATTGACTTGTGCGACCGCCGAAGGGACGACGCGTGGCGCGGAGACGCTGCCAGCCACCGCCCACTCGGACCGATACGGGTGCAAGAATCATGGCTCCTTTTACGGGTTAATAGAACCTACTTTGAAACTTATAGTTCTGGAGCTTGCTATGGTTTCTTTCAAAAAACGCCGAGTTACAACGTATCTCTTTAGTATGAACGTCGAGAACAACGCGGACTGCGTAAGTAGGAGGAGGCTGCCATGGATCCCAAAACTATCATGTATACGCTTGAAGCAGGAAAACTTACAAGGTGAAAGGCTCGCTTACAGGTGATGTACGCTTGCAGATGGAATGCAAGGTTATCTGTCGTGAGAGATGTGATTGAGTATGTGGAGATTATGGCAGATAGAGCTACTATACAACGCAATTCCTGGTCGAAGCTTATGCAGCAACCGTTTGATTGAAAATGCCGATGACATTTCTTCCATGTGCTCTTCGCGCTCGTGTTCTTTCGCTTTGTTCTTGTACTGGATCAATTCACCCTTAGCTGACCGTTGGAAAATGGTTTCACTGATAGTTTGCCACTTGTCGACATGTTCCTTGTCTAACAGAGGCACTTTTACATGGGCTCCACACAAAGACAACTCTAGTGCAATTTCGAATGCCACTTCGTCTTCTCCAACGATCACAGCACTTTTAACCTCGTGGAATGGAAGTAAAGTGCTTGGGTCCTGCGTAGTATTGCTCGGGAGACGACTTTGCAGAGCCCTCCCACCGTTGACGCTGTCATCGTTATCCGAACCATCAACACCGTCTTCAACTGGCTGAGTCTCAGCCCTTCGTTCGTATCTACTCTCGCCTGCACGACGAAGTCCAAAAGCACACAGTACCGGACCAATGATCTGATTCACCACCACAGCCGCTACAATTGTTACTGCAAATTCTCCAGCCCACGGATCTGAGCTTAATTTCCTCATCTCATCAGCCAGACCTAGTGCAACGCCAGCTTGGGGGGTCAGCGTAAGCCAAAGATTAATGTACTGTCTTGGTGTAAGCTTAAGCAAGAAGCGCCCACCCAAGTAACAGGCAATAAAGACCGCACCGAAGCGCAGACAAACATACAAGCTCATGAGCGGAAGTGTATCCACTACCATGTCCAATTTGAGTGCTGCTCCAGTCATCACGAAAAATGGCAGGAACATGTATGGTGCCACAGTATCCAGGATCACATGCATATCGTGGCGAATCAAAGAGTAGTGACCAGCAAGACAAGAAGCGACCATCAATACCAGCAAAGGCTCGAATCTTACCTCCCATGAAGCTCCGAACGAAGCAACAGTAGCCTCACCGATTGTCGTAGTGGCAATGTAGAACATGTATCCTAGCGTCAACCACAGAAATCCTTTCACGTATAGAGACATATGCGTCGTCCAAAACTTCGGAGTCTTTGGAGGCTTTCGCTCTCCGTCCGTTTCTTCCACGTAGGTATTGTGCGGATGTGGCATCGCGTCTGGATCTTGTAAAGATTCCTGGCTGTAGTTAGACGATGTAGTCGCCTCCGAGGCATGAAGATCTAAATGTTCGTTAGCTGTACTGCCTGGAATCTCGAAAATCAAGATGATGACAAGTCCAATCAAACCACCGATCAAAAGGTTCGACGCCACAATCGTCAGCGTGAAGACAACATTCCCAGCTGAGACTTGCAGATCTGCACAGTAGACCAAGCAGATAATCCGTGAAATTGAGAAGTGAGTGAGAAGGTGAGGTAGGTACCCGTACGACCTGCTATATCCTGTCGACCGGCAACATAGGTACCGTGGCGACTTCTACTTTATATACTAGGTAAAACTAATCCTCGGACAGCCGAGTGGCGTTGCGCACAGTCTTGTCTCGAGATTATCAGGTCGCTCGCGGTCATCGCGGGGCCCTGTAGTTCGTAGTGTTCGGCTTGAGAAGCCTCTAGCCAGTGGTTGACATCATTGTCGAGGAAGGCCGCAGCTTCCGTGATAACACCGCGCGCATAAGTAGCCTGCACTTGAATGGAAGCACCTGTATCCATAGCGATTTTCGCCAGTCGATCCGCCATTTTGTTGTAGTTGCGATAATGATGTCCCCAACTGGCTACGTCGATGCTGTCGGCTATGGCCGTGCCTCTCGAAATAGCAACGCCAGGTGAGGCTTGCGAGGAGGGTGATGGGTTCGAAACTGTGAGAGCACGAGCGAACTGTCCCCAACGACATGCAGGGGTGAGTAGCCGCTAGCTTTCGCTTGTCGGAGCCCGTGCACAAGCCCCCAATATTCAGCAACATAGTTAGTGGTTTCAGCAGAACCGTAAGCCATGCTCGCTACCCACATGACGCATGCAGCATGCAGCATGCGTCGGAATGTGGATTTGGACAAGGACAGATCCAGCTTCTCCCGGTCCTGGATTCCCTCTTGGTCCCCCGTCGAAGAAAAGGAGGTACAAAACGCCTGAGCAACTGTTGGCTGGTAATGCTCGCAATGGGGTGGTTCATCGCAGCAGAGGAGAGTATCAGCAAGAGCCGACCGCACTTGCGCGAAGAGGTGCCCGTCCTCCCCCATGTCAGGCTGGTATGTTGATCCGCGAAACCATGTAACTGATCGTCGAAATTGGGTTCTGGCCCTGGTGGTGTGTACCTCCTGTGGCAAAGGCGCGTCTTCCATGCGGCGGAGACGCTCTATCCAGATTGCATGTAGCGTCGTAGAAACTATAAAACGCTATAGCTCACGAGCTGCTGGGAAGACCGCATCCTTGCTCTCGACGAAGCTAAGCTTGGGTCGATAGCGTGTTTGATAGCATCCATGCAGCAACTGGAATACCCGGTAGATCCATACCAAACACCTAGACGTTTAAGTCCGCCTTTTTGAAATTGCCGAGACTTCGCCACCGGATAAGAAGACTCTCCCAACGTCTGCGGGCGTTACGACAACTCCAGAATACATGACTTGCCATCGCGTGAAGGGTAGTCGAACACTCTGGGGCGGGACACGACAGATCTTGTTTCGCCCAATTCCAGAGCGGGAAGCTGTTACTCTTCAGGCGATATAGCGTCTCTGCGTTGGTCGAAAATGACGCCCGTATCCGTCGGATGTCTCTCCATTCGATCAAAGTTGTACCTTCAGAAATCACTTGGAAGTTAGTCGTCGCCGCACGCTCATCGAGAATTCGTTTCCCTTCATCGCAAGGCCGTCGGGAAATAATCTGCTTGCGTTTTCTTCGTTGCGACCTCCATCTTCGATGTCCAGCCCAAAGGTGCACGACGCGCGTGAGCGCCGGATGCGCGCCAAAGTGAACCGGAGTCCCACCGGCCACGACAGCAGCGGTATCGCAAGCGACATCGATGTGGCCGGTGTCACCCCGCAATCCATTCCCGTATCGAAGTGAGACAGCGATGTACCGTCTCCGTTGAGTAACCAGTCATGATGACGGTGTACTTTTGCAGAGTACGCAATCAATGCCCCCGGCTCAATTGCACGATACACGAGCGACGGGAAGTTGTAAATGATGGCGAGGCAAAAGGACCCAAAGTGCCGTCGCTTCGCCATCGATTGGGTAGCCATATCGCGCTTGAGCGAGAGCCGGATAACACCACTCTGAACCGTCAGCCAAGACATTGTGTCGCCAAGGTAATTCAGTCCCCTCGCAAAATCTGCTCCGTTCAAATTGTGTGCCTTTCCTCTTCAATCTCTAAGCCACGACATGTCCTTCAGCGTTGCGTGTACAATCAATCGACCCTCATCCCGGCCCGAGTCTTGTCATCAATTACCCGGCGGACATCAATTGTGACACTACCGTCGTCATTATAGTCGACCGCGGCTCTCGACGTAAAATGAGGGCTCTTCGGCAGACTTCTTTGACATCACCTTGACGGGCATGTCGAGCAGCTGGGAGACCAACAATTTCAGAACCGGTCAACCATAGAGACGCCCAAAATCTATGGTGCTTGTCTTCAGTCCAACATGGCGTGATATAAGCCGGACCCGACTCGGGAGAACCCCATAGGATCAGTTAATTTCTCGAGGAAACCGTAGCTGCCCATTGGCCAACAGCTGTCGCCGCCATAGTCATCAGTTCCGCTCGAATACACGGCACCGCGAGTCCACCTTGCTGTATCGGTAGTGAAGCCATCTCGGAGGGCACCCAAGGTCGGGACCTCCTGCCGTCGCGGGTGCCCCATACAAAATCCATAATTGCGCCTTGCAATCGGGTCACAGTGGCTGGAGGAGGCCAACAATGTCGTGCGAGCAAGGTAATTTTTGGCACCGCTATGGCACTCGCGATGCGAGACCGCTGCTCGACAGTGTGAGTCTTTTCTCTGGCGAGGACAAGCCGGCTCCATAAGGATTGGATGCATTTTGTCCAGTTTTCGGCCACCGCATCCTGTTGCCCTACCAGGACACCAAGGTACCTGCAGGACTCGCAGGAAGCTTGAAGAGTGAGGCCGCGGGCGTCCAGAGGCAGTGCCGATCCGCGAGGGTCAAGTTCAATGACCATAAACTTCGCTAGATTCGTCTGTAGGCTTGAAACACTAGCAAAATCATCGAGAATTGTAACAACTGCCGTAACCGCAGACCGATCGCGAAGGTATACCGCCGTGTCATCGACGTATCCCGACACTTTGAACTCAGTAGTTCGTCCCCCAGATGAGAGAGGTACCCCGCGAATGTCGACCCTCTCTTGGATCACCCGATAGACACTATTAAGGGCGAAGATGAAGAGTAGTGGCGCAAGGGGGCATCCTTGTCGAATTCCACATTGAACTTCAGTCGACTGGAGCGGTACCCATTCACAATAAATTGGCATGTCGTGTCGCGGTGTAGTGTAGTGTTGCCACGGCTGAGGCAAGCTGGGGCGAGAAGCCAAGCCACTTCAGCTCCAAAAGTAAATACGGACGTTGCAACGTGTCGTACGCTTTGGCAAAATCAAGAAGCAGAACGACGGCACCATGTAGATCGCTGTCCAATTTTGCTGCTTTGCGGGCGGCCGTAAAATATCTAGTGCCGTATGGATCGACCGCTTCGGGACAAATCCAACTTGAGCTGACAGAACGATATGCGACAGCATCGGCCGCACTCGAAACGAAAGAATCTTGGTAAATAACTTGTAGTCGCTGTTGAGCAGCGCGATCGGGCGATGCTCAAGAGGCAAGGCGGAAGCCGCAGTTTTCTTCAGGCACTGGATGTTCGCATCTCCAAACGACGCCGAGAGCACGCTGCACTCCAGCCATCTAGTGTACAATGCAGCAAGAATAGGCGTGCGCGCATCTGCGTAATTGCGGTAGAAAGTGTTGGTGATTTCATCCGGCCTCGCAGCTTTCCCACGTTTGAGCCTCTTCAAAGCCACACTCAGATTGTCTGGAGAGATGGCTGACGTCACGGTAGAGTCATCAACTCGGTCCGGTGTGGATGTCCTTTCAAGAAATGCGGCGGTAGCAGCGAAACAATCAAAAGAACGAGCCATAATACGCTCCCAGCCGTCTGCCATTTCATCAGCCAATTATTGAGAGACCAATTCGACCCGTACGAAGCTTTGCCACCCAGGGAAACAGTCGTGTTGTCCTGAAATTTAGTTGACACCCGGGCGAAGAATCGTCGAGATGTCTCACCCGGAGAGTACGTGTGCTGGACGAGGAGTCGCTCTTTCTTAGTTTTTTGCCATAACCGACGACACTCCGCAACATTTCGCCGAAGTTCCCCCGGAGTATCGACAGGGATAGTTTGGTCGCATCACTCTTGAGCCCTCGCCGGCGAGTCATCCGCAGAGTGCGCCTTTAAAAGCGCCGCGTCTAGTCGGACGTATAGGCGACTCAGCCGCTGCCGATAGCTTCTCGTCAGACCTTAGCGAGCTTTCTTGGTAGTCGCCAAGAGAACGTTGCGTAAAGTTATCTTCCATCTGTCCCACCAGTCGGCCAGACTACGGGCTGTGGCATGGTCCGACGGCAGAACAGAATGTGTGTCGTTAACTGCAATCTGTGCCGTCTCAAGGGCCGCAAGAATTGCTCGATTTGCGGCTGCTTGTGCACATCCCGGAACGGGATATACTCGCCGTGGCTTACGTACGCGCACAACAAGACGTGGCGCCCCAATCCGGATAGTTATGCCATTTTTTATTTTTTATGGTCAGCTGCTGGACCAGGTACCGAAAGATCGACGTCTCGAACCCAATCAGCATGAAGAGCACTCACATACCGCCGATCAAGTCGAGAACTGGCTGAGCCACCGCCTGGCAAAATATAGAAATAAGCGTGCGCCGCCGCATGAAAGGCTGATACGGCCCGCTCTTCTTCCGCTCGCTCCATTTCATCGTCGAGAACATCACTCAGCTACGCCCTCCCAAGAAGCCGACGCAGCGCCAAAGAATCATGTCTACCGGGTGGTGAGGCGAAAGAATGGTCAAGCCGTGGGACCAACGTGCAGTTGAAATCTTCTCCCATGAACATGGGTCCGTAATGTCCCAGAAGGTGGTGGCGAAGCATCTCGAAAAACGCCTCCCATTCAATCTTGTCACTTGGGGCATAAACGTTGACGACGAGGACGGGTTCGCCTATGAGGGCAATACGAGCGGCCATCCAGTGCGGTGTCCAATGTTCCTCTTGCTAAGACTCCATCTCAGTAATCGACGAGTACGGATTCAGTAAAATAGCAGCCCCTCCACGCGGATCCTCGGACTCTGTTCACATCGTGCGTCCGAGCTTGTCCACGAAGATCTATGTGTTGTTGTACAGCCTGTCCATGGTGGCCGCTTCCCCAAGAGTGATCCGCGTTTCCTGTAGAAGGACCAAGTCAATGAAGCCCCTTGATTCGCGCTGCCGAAAATGGCCGAACCAGTCTGCACAGCCTTCAGGATGCTTGCGGAAGCCAGCTACATTTTGCGAATGCAGACCGAGGCTGTTTTTGCGTGACCTCTGGGAAGCCTTCAACAAATGCCGCCGTCGACGTCGAGGCGGGCCTGGTGGAATGGGGGAAACGTGAGTTGTCTCCCTCCCGTCTATCGAACGAGGTCGCCCTACAAAAACGGGAGAAGAGGAAGGCTAAACCACGCACCGTGACGAATCAGCCCCTAAGGCTGCCGAGGTGCCCTCAGTACCGAGTGTCCAGCAGTTAACCATCGTAGGCGATAAGGTCAAGCGCCGGTTGCCAGTTGGCAGGTTTGCAGATAATGATGAAAACTGCCGCACGCACCTCTTTGGAGGGGTGATAGAGCACTGTCTTGGTCTGTGGCATTACAACCTTGGTCTCGTCCTCCGCTGGTGCAAGCTGAGGTAATTAAACACACAGGACATTGAGGATGCCCCAGTGATTCAAGTCCGCAAACGGTTCGACGACAATCGCGCACAACAACTCCGGCTGTAATTTGCTGAATCGTCTCCAGCGCTGGATGTTGTCAGTCATTTTTCATCGTATTTGTCCAAACTGACCATCTGCCGTCGCAGCCCAACATGTGCACAGCTCCCTAAGCTTCACATCTGCGTGTGTGGTATTGTGGTGAAGTGCTTTTCAAAAGTGTTGGATCTAGGTAAGGCGGCCCTTGGATGAGAAGAATTTGCAGGACCAACGGGAAGATCATTGCTAGGGTACCGGTTAAACGGTACTGAAAGGAGTCGACCACGGTCCCTCATCAGTAGGCCCGGTCCCTCATCGGTGGACCTCGGCCCCTCAGGGTCGACCTCGGTCCCTCAAGGTCAAGCTACTCCTGGCCAGTCAGAAATAAGGAATCAGAGCATAAGGCAAGGATAGAGTAAAGAAGTTAAAGGATAGGACTATATTAAATACTACTCAATTTGCGATCTACGTGGCACGACTTCTTCGCGCTTAAAGGAACTTGTTAAGTCTGCTCGCCTGATCCGGGGAAGGGATACACTTTGGTCTCCCCGTTGAAGACAGTCGCGTAGCAAGACCCAAGTACGAATAGAACCACAGGAAGTATTTGGCCTGTGGGTTCGTCTCGAGTAGCATCCTCCAAAGATCCGCTATTGGAAGCGGCCTCCCCCACCTAGTGGATAGGGAGCAAAGTAAAGGCCAGGTGGTTAACACCCCTGATACAACCAAGGAAAAGGCCAAGGGCGACAAGCTCCCTAAAGAATTTGGTTATAAGTCCACTCTCGACCAGGTCGATCGAGTGGCCATCTACTGGCGCACCGAGTGAAGCATTTCCACTCGGGGCCCCCCAGGTCTTCCTCTTTCAAGGCCGACATCTACATCCTCACCCAAGTCTTCCAAAGAGTGCGATCCGCCAGTCGACGGGTACACAAGGTGAGAGAAGGTCCATACGCGGCGTCGGGGTACCCCCTCCGTAAGTCGGAAGTCCGGCACAGTGAGTGGTTTGGGGTCTCATCACACAGTTTTAGGAGCCCACTCCACCACAGTCTGTTGACGTATCACGGCAAGCTGAGACTTGCTATTGATGGAATGTCCAAAGGCTCGGAGGGATTCTATAGGCAAGGAGGCGAGGTAGGCAACCGGAAAAGTCAGCTCACTGACGAGTGCCGCCAATTCCAACGCACACGAATTGACCCACGTAGTTTGGCCTTTTGGACCAGCTGGCAGATAGCAGGTACCTTAGCCAGCGCAAAGCGGTTGCCGAATCGCAGCTGTGTTCGCCGAAATTTGTTTCGTGCTCTCCGGCACTGCTGCAGCTGCTACCGCCGCCGATGCGGTATCCGGGACCTTGCGCACTCTCGTAGCGCACAACGTCTGATCGTGGGTATCCTGAGTGCGGATGTGGTCTAGGGAGGATCGAATCGCCACCGGTGTACGCGGACCCCTTCGACCGCTGGTAGGACCTGGCATAGGAGCACAGTTGCCCGGATCTGGGTCAGCCAGAATGCCTGAAGAGGCCTTGATCTCGTCCTCAATAGCCTTAGCTAGCTCCGCTGGTAGGGGGATGTTACCGCGCAAGACACGCTTGACGCGAGAATTGCGTCCTTTGACCAAAACACGTACTTGATAGTTCAATAAATTGCGAACGGCCGACGGAGCCGAGGCCGAGGAAGCTGCAATGTCGTCCCGCTCCATAGTAGCAGGACACAAGAGCTGAAGACGAGTCCCGCGAAACAAAATTGACTTCGCATGCCAACTCGCAGCAGTCGCTTGATCCGGCATCAAAAAAGTCAGTCGTCTAGTATCGGCGTCGTAACTGGTCCGCTTAGCACCCTTAACCAGTTCCCGACTCATGGGACTGGGTTCCGTCTCCTCCTCGCGGCGCCAAAGGAGTTGTAGGAGTAGCGTCTTCTCAGCAATATGCTGGGGCATGCGTACGAACGGAGGCACAACTGCGATGACCTTGCTCTCCAGGTACTCCTCAAAGAAGTCGAGCATCGCAACCCGCGTAGCCCGCGGATGTGTGCACATCAGAAAACCTGGCGGCGATGTAAGGACAATGCGTCCCATCATCCAAGCAGCGAGCGTCACCTCCTCAAGCGGAATCATCGGACGCAGATCATTGTCCGCCTTTGCAATCCACTGTCTGGTAGCTGTGCGTACCAGCACAACACTGCGATCATGTGTTGCATCGGCCCCCGCGTCGGCAGAGGCGTTGCAGTCGCCGGGGTCGTTACGGACGCCGGGGTCATTTAGGTCGCCGGGGTCAATTCATTCGCCGGGGCCGTTACGCTCGCCGGGCCGGATCAGACGACGGAACCACTAGGTGCGTCAAAGCCGGTGCGGTCGCCGAAACCCAACCAGCCGGCGCGTTAGTGGCGCAACCTGGACCGGCTGTCCCATTCACCGTCAGACCAGGATCACCGGGCAAATCCTTCGACGTCGGTTCGCACCGGCCCGTCACTCGTCCGCTGCGCACCTCCCCCACATCCCCTGAACGCAAGAGTACAGCACCGCCGTCGCCGGCAACGCGCTCCCGCTCCACGGGTGGACCCGGCACTTTTTACCACTGTACGTGCACACTTGCTTCCCGGGAGGTGGGAGAGCCTCGCTCGACCTCACACCGCCTTCGGCACTGCTTATGTTTTAAGGCACCCTTCGACGTGCCAAGCTAATCTGACTACGTACTTAGCCGCAAATCTGGAAGTCCGTGAAATTGAGAAGGATACGAGCACGATGAACTCTGCCACCATGGTCACCCCTAACATTAGATTTGTGAAAGGTCCAACACTATTGAGTTCTATCTTGATAGCCATTACAGTCGCAGGAGAGCCAAGCACCGAGATGGACCCGAACATGAGTGCGATCCCCAATTGACAATTGGTGACAAAGTCATCGTAAAAGAAAGCGTCATTGGCGAGCAAGTGCACGCTGGTAAGAATCACCATGGCTGTCACGTAGAGTACACTGAGTAAGATAAAGATTTGTTTGAGTTGCGGTCTCAGCTCCGGTATGTAAATCTCTTGACCCGCTTGAAACGAGATAAACGACAATGCCAGAGCACTCACGTACGCCGACAACATTTCAACGAGTGCTTCGGACAGTAAATTGGTGACAAAGGGTCCGGCAATTATTCCGATCACAAGGTAGCCAGTGATTAATGGCAACTTGAAGTATTTGGGAAAGAAGAGACCCAATGGGTGGGCGGCCACTAACACCACGATGAAAGCTAAGCCATACTGCAGCGTGTCGACTGTGTTGTTCCATGAGTTGAAAGGCACCGTGGCATCTTCGTCACGTGCAGTAATAGCTGGAAGCAAAGACAGGAACAAGAGCAACAACATGACGCTCTCCAACTGACTGAGAGAAAACTAACTGACGGATAGACTTCTAGTCGAATCGTCCCAAGTAGTGAAGTTTCAAATGAGGTGTTTGTTGGCCGTCACCGAATGGAGAGTGCGTTTTACATGTGTACATGCAGATTGATTGCATGTACCATTTTCAATGCTTGACTAAAGCTAGACCTCAAGCAGTAAACGATGGCATGGATAAGATAGTGGTCATCTTTGCTGCATGAAATGAAAAAATGAACGATACGGTCTTTGGCCAGCTACGTTTAGCTTCAGTGGAGATTCTCCATACATCAAAGACATCGAAAGAATTGTTATCTTTCTTTACACCAACGATGTAATGTACCTCTTCTCCAACCTTATTTTCTCTCTAAAGAATCGTCCATTCAACTGATAATTTAAGTCAGCGACACGACTCATACAACTGCAACAAGAACCACGTAACACTTTGATTGGATTCATCTTGTTTCCTTTATATGTCGTCCGGTAAGGGGGCACCGGATCCCGCAAAACTTGGTGGACTTCAGTAATTGACGATAGCACCGACACTACGGCGAAAGCCGACAGGGCCAAGTGAACCATGAAAAAGTGATGTCAAATGCGTCTGTTGGCCAAGTGGTACATGAGAAACTGATAGCAGATTGAACCAAACCTTCATGTTTTTCTATCCTGTGTCTTGAACCATAGCACAACCTTTCCTATTCACGCATTTCCTCGAAGACGTCGCGTCATGGCGGCTCCAGCACGGGCATTAAGTGACGTCACAGTAGCCCTATAGGTTCCGACAATGTGTTTTGCAAGATTCCAGTCTCGAGAAGTTGCTGATGTGTTTATCATGTTGCTGTATGGACGGAAAACGCAATGTCAGGACGAGTGCAACGTGCATTTCAGAGCAAATTACCAATCAACTGAGCAATGTATTCATAATTAGAGCAGCAAACCAGTCAAGCTGCATCACGTCAAACCTTCTAGCGTAGCCATAACGTCAAGTAGCGAAGCGCGGACAGATTCGTCGCAGACTTCAACCTGCGCGCACAGGCGCAGTAAGCTGCATGCCTCTTTGGTCTGCTCTTGGGTTTGCTTGAATTGCATCTCCAGCTTACTGATCTTCTCGAGTAGTCTGCTGCACTTTTCTTCTGCGACAGGATAGTATCGTTGCACAAACATCTGCAACGCTTCTTTCTCAGCAACATGGATCACCAGATCGCTATCAATATCTGTGTTTCGATTGTCACATTCCTTGGACGGTTGTCCGACGCTCTGATGCTCCTGCTTAACTTGCTGCTTTCTCAAGGCTTCGTTCTGGCTTTTCAGCACCGTGATCTCACACTGCAACTTGCTGTTCAATTCCTTTTGTTGGGACACCAATTCTTTTGACTCCATGAGCTGCTTTTGCACTATAACCAGTTCCTCGCTCATGTCATCCTTTTCGCAATGTCGAGCGGCAGACAATTCTGCCTTTTCCTGCTGCAGCTGAGCAACCTGCTTTTCAAGCTGCTCGTTTTGATTGCGATTACCCTGTAAATCTTTCAGCTCCTGCTCTAGTTCTTCTAGCCGCATCGTCTTCTCGGACACAGAATCCATAGCCGAGCTAAACTTCGTGTAAAGAATTTTAAGCTCTTCCTTGCGCTGTTTGCTTTTCTCCATCATATGTTCAGCCCTTGCCAATGCTGCAGTGGTCTCCGCCTGTCTAATTTTACCAGCTTGTAACATATCGTGCAATTTTTTGATTTCTTCCTCCTGTTTCACATATTGCTGCACGGCCTTCAACTCTCTTGTCTCCTTCTCTTCGCGCAGCTGGCTTGCCTCCTCTACCAGATTCTGGTTATGTATTTTTAAGTTTGCACGCTCTTCGTTCACACACGCTAACACTTGCATTTGTTCCTTCACCTTCTCCTTCAACTGCTTCAATTCTGTATCCATCGCTTCCTTTACCGCTACCAACGTCTCAAACTCTTTATGAAGCACACGCTGGCTCAACTGTGTGTCCAACTCCACTACTCGGTCGTTCATCAATTGCTTCTCCATTGCTTCAAACACATCAGTGTCTTGCATGTCCTTATAGATCTCCTTTAAGCCATTCGCCGCATCATCCTGGAGCCAAAAGGCCCACTGCAGTTCCATCTTGTTGGTCGTTAACTGGTCCTGTAACGTTTGTATCTCTACTGTGGTCACAAGGTTATTCAAAATGTCCTTCACCTCGTGTATCTCTCTTTTTTTCACTTTCCTTGCCAATTCTTGACTCCATGACGCTAATTTAGCCTGCCAGAGTTTACAACTCTGTAACAATTTGTCCATCTCGGTGGTAGTTTGTTTCGAATTATGTATCGTATTCCTTATATCCTTAGACTCTCCCCGTCTCGTAGTAATGTCTCGGTACATCCAAGTCTTGTCTTCATCCTCCAAGTCTCTTCGACTTGAATGAGTTTGTATTAAACGTTTACAAAGCGTTTTCTTCTCCTTTTCCAAGATATCTCGATCTTCCAAGAGCTGACCGTTTTCATCCCGTACCATCTCCGTCATACTATGTAACGTAGTATCACATATGGTGCCATCATTACAAAACAGCCGACGCTTTTTTTCAGCAAACGAGAGACTCGTGGAGCTTTGTGGGCGCTTAACCAAGTGTCGTGAAGACGATAGAGGTTCTTGTTCCATTTGTGTGGCGAGTCAGGAAATGACTTGATATTTGTAAGAAGGAGAGTAGTACTTTGATAACTCATTTGACCCCTTTTTACTATTTTATTCTAACACATCCGGTCAAATAATCAAAACGCGGCGGTATATCCCTATCCAGTCCCGTAAAAGGGTGCACCGTTCCCCTCTTTTTTCGATAGATATAAATAATCTCCATAACTACCTCGTGCCACCCATGACGGAATCACTCGTCGTGGTAATTGTACGTGTCTTGGCCTCATTGGCTGCGTGTACATTATTTGCAAGCCTTTTGCCGGACATTCAAGTCGTACACCGACATAAAAGTACAGCGAGTATGCCTAGTGCACTCCCTATATTGTCCATGATGGCCAATTGTGTCGCATGGGGACTTTATGGTGTACTTATTGATGACTATTTCCCATTAGTAGGTACTAATATTGTTGGACTAATACTTTCGCTGTTCTACCTTGTTGTATACTGCTATTATACAACTAATAAGGGTAGTTTAAGTTTTGACATACTGGTAACGACTCTACTACTTCTTGGGCTTGTGCTCTATCCGTTCATGGCAACTAAGGACGGGGTAAAACAAGAGACTATACAACACATTGTAGGGTTTCTTACAGTCACCACTTCATGCATTATGTTTGGCTCGCCATTGATTTTAGTGAAAAGGGTGATTCAAGAACGGAACACTAATCTACTACCTCTGACTATGATTACCACTGGAGCAGTCGCTTGTGCGTTATGGCTTGTATATGGTCTCTTACTTGAAGACGCCTTCATCATTGTTCCAAATGCAACAAATTTGCTTCTCAGCATCGTACAACTCGGACTCTTTTGCATTTACCCACGTGGTAGTACTGTTGACTCTTCTACTTCTGACGACAAATCGGCCGGTGTGAAGTATGACGACGACAGAGAGGACAGTACTACGATACTCAAAACAGAAGACGAACTGAGTAGTTCGGATGAAGAATCGAATTGCAACGACTCTAGTGCACAGCAGTTGACCAAGCGTGAGACAGTGATTGTGATGCTTTGAATGAGCAGAATGGTATCTTATACAGTAAACCCCCCGCTTGCAAGACCTCTGAAATGTTGCCGTGACGTTGTCAAGTCCAAGCTTACATTACGCATCACCCGTTTTGTAAAAACGAAGGAACCTACACAAGCTCACTCGGTTTCGAAAAGATATGAATGATCCAAGGTCTTTGCACACCCGCATAGAACACATTGAATATGATTACTTACAACTCATTAGCGAAAAACGAGCTCTGATGTGAGGACGAGCTAACAAGTTGAGCAAAGAGACGGCAATAAAGTGAGCTGTTGACACAAAAGTGACTTGACGATATGCCAAACAATCAACACAGTGAAGAAGTAAAAGGATTTTTACCTGAAGATCGACGTATGACATCAACACTCTCTCGATGCAGTTGTGGGCGGAGGAAAGTGGGGGCCACGAGACCTGGAGCTCGGCTGGACGAGGCTATCACCAGCACATAAACTTCCAAGTCAATGGTTCCATTTCGAACGTTTCTGGTTTTGGGACTGATTAAGTCGGAGGAGAAGGTATATAAAGTGTCTCGAGCTGGACGAAAACTATTCAATCATTGGAGGTGAATAGCTTGGCAGCAATCGCAAATGTCATCCGGACTTTTTGTGGTTTCCAGTGGGAAAGCCAAGCGAGGACACGATTACGAAACACAGGTATCTTGTATGCGGACGTGCTGGAGTTGATCCAGTAGTTGCTCCAATGTGTGGACGTAACAAGTAGCCCCGATGTGCCAAAAATGCTGTCGACCAAGAAGCCTGTACCAAGTCGCCATCGTATACGAAGACGCCGGCAACGAAGAAGCCAGCTACTAAAACCCCAGCAACAGAATCTCCAACACCGACCCGCTAGCCGCCTGAAACGAATTCGCCTTTAATGCCCCCCCAGCAACATTCTTGTGAGGAATCTACTCGCCCGAGATCACGTGTGAGCTTGTATCCGATCAGTAGCATTCAACACTCCATCTTTCATCGAGTTAGCTGTCTCGCCAGCTAAGTCGCGTCGTGCGAACGCTATGGCATCATAAAGGGTATAATGAAGGGAAGTCGTATTGACAATCTCTGCTTCCAAATGCTTGTACTCATCTCCTCAAACTCGCAAAGAGGTAGCAACATCTTTGCATCTGAGCTTGCTCCAGCGCCTGCAGTGGTTTGAATTTGACAATTCGTTCTCGACTACTGCGTATCCCAGTCATGGATCAGGCGTAAGAAGGCAGGTTACCGCATTGATCTATTTTGTGTTCCGGAACTATCAAGAGCAAGAACTCACATCGGAGTCACTTCGTTCATTAAAACTTTTTGTTTGTAGGAATCCTGTACCTAGTTGTGCCAAGCTAGTGATAGCTCGTAAGCTCAACCGGTACACGCCGTCGCTGGGCAAAATCCATCTCAAGAAGGCTTGAAATGCCTCTTAACCGTCGAGATTTCTCGACTCATCGGTTTCCAAAAAACATTCTTTATTGCGCTCGTATTCAAGAAATTATTTGAGGATGAGAATGGATCAGCCAGCCCGATGAAGCGTCACGTTGGAAGAAGGAGTTTTGACTGAGAGCGACGAATAAAAGATCTTCTCCGACAGATAATGGATTCTTACAACGAATAATGAGCCCTTCATACTGCCACACGATCATCCACGTTTCTGCAGCATGCTAACAAGTACGGATGCACGTGGCGTTGGGGACTGTTACGGTAGTATTTGCGTACCCTGAACAAGGTTGCACTTTCAACTCACAATAGCCCGAGATAATATTCCGATCCAGGTTGTAGTAGCTATCTAAAACCTGCATACCGATTCAATGTTGCCCCCATCTTGCAATGTACATGTCGAGCCCACCCTCCCATTCCGAGACATCAAAGCAGTCGGCAGAGCATCACGATGACTTGTTACGCGTTTGATCGCATTCCAGTTGCTCGACAACGTGCGGACATCTTGTCATGGAACGAAAATGAGAGCAAACGTTAAGGGCCTCAATGCGTCAGAGTTGTCCAGCTCAGAATTGCAACAAACAGTCGAGATCCCTTTAGCCGTCGCTACTGTGTGATAATTTGCTTTAATCACAGGATAATGAAACATCCGAAGACTACATGCTTCCTATAGAACTAGACTCCAGTACAACACCAGGATGGAAATCAGTACCAAAGACTGTCTATCCGGAACCTAAACCGTTGGAATTGACAGGTTGTAGCTTGGATCAAAGTTGGCCATCAAAGGCACGACAATACTAGTGTAGGGTAAAGACTTCATCGTCAAATATCGACTACTTGTGGGGCATTTGGCGTGTTTCCTCTCCGCCAGCATCTATTTTACATGTTTTAGCATGCTTACCAGTAGTCGAGTGTGAACTGCAGCACTTGCTAACCTTAGTTCAAGGACAAGATCTCTGCCAGCAATGGCATTGACTCACACAGAGGGTGTTCTCCGTGCCGTCAAAGCGCTGGCTGCAAAGGCCGTGATGAGTGCGGAAAGCGTGATGGGACGTCAAGTGGCTATTGCATTCTTACATAGCATAGTTTATCCCACGCATGGTCCTCAGTTGCACTCCTTGAGAAGGATCCCAAAAGTGCAACGTAAAGATGAACGGCGTGACGTTCCATGTATTGGACATTAAGGCTTTGCTGACAGAAGTCGATGACGGTGCCAAGATCTCCACTGTGTTCACTGGTGCACGCTTCAATGGTCCTGACAAAGCTTCGGGTCTCGACCAGTATGGACGCTACATCGATGCAACTCGCCGTGACATAAGCGCTGGTTTCTTCCACATCGCCATCACCAACATCATGGGAATGCACCAAACGTCGTTTGTGATAGATGTGACGGCGGGACTCGAAAGTCTCGAACCAGCCAGTTTGGTCATACGATGTGAGAACGATGGAGATTGTTGACACTGCTGAAGCTTGCAGTAGATTTTCGGCACGACTTCATACTCGTTCAACACCAAGGTGGCTCAATTGGCCTATGTCAAGACCACGATTACCTCGGTTGTTAGCGCGTCTGTTGACGGTCCATTGGTGTCGACTAGCAAGTTGTCTGCTATGGCATAAATGAAGGAGTGTTCGATTCGCGGTATGATTGGCTTCGGCTAAACAGGCGCTTGTTGAACGTTCTTCCTGCTATGGCGGTATGAACTGGTGAACCGTAATTCATGCGTGACTTGGCTTTTGAATCGGCTTTGCTGTTGCGAAGTAGAGCGACAGTTTCGGCTGTCGAGTGTCGACCCATTTGGGAAATTGTGCCGTGTGACTTCGGTCGGGTGGCATCTCAATTGGACCTGATATCAGGCAAGATTACCCGCTGAACTTAAGCATATTAATAAGCGGAGGAAAAGAAACTAACAAGGATTCCCCTAGTAACGGCGAGTGAAGCAGGATGAGCTCAAGCTTAAAATCTCCGTACAAGTTTTGTACGGCGTATTGTAGTCGATAGAGGCGTGGTCAGCGTGGGCGCTTAGGGCAAGTTCCTTGGAAGAGGACAGCATGGAGGGTGATGCTCCCGTTCATCTTTGAGTGGCTCGTGCGTACGACCCGTTTTCTTTGAGTCGCGTTGTTTGAGAATGCAGCGCAAAGTAGGTGGTAAATTCCATCTAAAGCTAGATATTGGTGCGAGACCGATAACATACAAGTACCGTGAGGGAAAGATGAAAAGAACTTTGAAAAGAGAGTTAAAGAGTACCTGAAACTGCTGAAAGGGAATCGGATCGTTTCCAGTGTCTATAATCCGTGGCATATTTCATTGGCGAGTGTGTGCGTGCGTGTGCTTTGGCAGCGGCCTTTTGGCTGCGCTTGGCGCGTGTGCTGTGTGTGTGCTTGCTGGTGCTCTGTGCTGCAGGTGGGACGTCAATGTCAGTTCGTATGCTGCGGGAAATGGCTACCGAGGAGATAGGGCACTTTTGAGTCTGTTATATCTCGGTGGACGAGTCGTCGCGGTTGGGACTGAGGTGCCTACAACGTGCTTTTGAGTGGGTTTGTGTCTCCGTGTGTGCCGTGTGCGGATAGCTTGCTATGCTTGTGTGGTTATGCGTGGATTGATGCGGGCTTTAACTTGTTGCCGTTCGGGACGTTGACGAAATGGAGCGATCCCACCCGTCTTGAAACACGGACCAAGGAGTCTAACATGTGTGCAAGTGTTAGGGTGTGGAAACCCCAGCGCGAAATGAAAGTAAAGGGCAGCGCAAGCTGTCTGAGGTAGGAAACGTTGCGGACTTTGGTCTGCGGCGTGGCACTATCGACCGATCATGAACCTTCGTGGTGAAAGATTTGAGTTTGAGCACACATTATTGGTGGTGAGTGGGGTAGGCGACTCCAAGAAACACCATCCTGACCTTCTGTGGTTTGCAACCAAAAAGCCTGCTATTTCAACAGTCACGAGTGTTGAGCTAAGCTACGTTAATGTGCTAGAGCTACTTGAATTGTCACTAGCGTGTAACTCATCAAGCGCCACCGCTGACGAACGTGACAACGCTGGTAACAATGACACATCTTTGGAATCAACCAAATCAAATGCAGAAAACACTGCAGCCACCATCGAAAATGCAAAACGGAAAAGAGACCTAGATAAACCACAGCCGATCCTTAGAAACAAGACAAATGTGATACCGGAATCTTCTCCGGAAGAGCAGGTTACGCTAGCTGAAGAGTCCGACATCGACAATGCGTCCGCGACCCCGAAGGCGGCCAATACTTTTGACGAGCCAGTGACGCCCATGCCGACCGTTGCGGGTACGTCATGGATATCTAGGCTTCTGTCACTGAAGTTTATGACGGATCTGCTATCCAGACGATCTTTACTGGTGCGCGCTTCATTGGATCAGATAATCCCGTCAGTACGAATTCGTACAGACGCTGTACAAAGTGCAGCTTTCTTTCTCATTGCATAGGTAAGCGGGCAGTCGTTCGTTGTCAACGTCGCTGCTGGATCTCGGATTTAGAATCAACGGGTGTGCAGACAATGGAGCTTGTTAACGTTGAATGAGCCTCATAGCAATACTTAGGCATCAATAAACGCACCCTTTCAGCGTCGAGAGTGGTCTAGCTACCACGTTGAGATGATTTTTCTAGGCATACACCAAAAGTCCGCCGGTTTTGCCGCAGAAAGTAAACACGGACACGGTCTCAAACAACCATGAGTACTTACTGGCGCTTGACGTCAACTACACCATGATCAGGTGTGAGTAGGACGATGGATCGAAGACAGGCTATCCGAAATTGCTATGGTTTTTCAAAGCCAGACGCATATCGGAGCTATGTATGGGGATCGTAAGAACTCCTTCAGTTATCAGTAGCTTGCGAAGCATCAGTGGCTACTTCAAGATAACATGGTTCGGCAAGCGGTTCTGCTTCTGCAAGTCTTCCGCTACTGCTTCTGCTTGCTTCCACCTCGACGAACTGCTGCTAGTAAGCAGAGCTGTCCTTATGGGGCAGTGTTACTTATCATGCTGTTGTTCGACACAGTTCAAGCGCAAAAATTTCCCCTCATTCGAAATAACGAGGACTTGATGTCAGTCCAGGCTGGCCCTTTCACAAACACATCGCAGTTGTCTCACAAAACAGAAGAAGAAAACAGTCGTCGGTAAGAATATCAATGTTACCTCACTAAAATTAAGCCGTTCGTCTCCGTAGCTACGAGCGATGGCCAAGCAAAGGTTCATCTCGCCCTGTAACTTGGGCAAGCTGCTCCCATTGAGCCGGAGTAATGCTAATGATACTCTGTGTCGACGCAGGTATATTAATCTCACCCATTCCCTCCTGATTTTCTGTTATCGCAATATAATTTGTCTTTTGTTAGTAAGGCAGCAACCGACAATTACCTCCGTATTACGTACTCAGATAAGGAAGCCCAGTATCATCGTCGATGCCGATTTCAGCAGAGTTGTTACGCACAAGGAACGACGTGTCGAACAGGTTTTCAACCGTCTACGATACAATGCATGGTATAACAACACAGCACACAACATGAATAATCTTTTTAGCTTGCCGTTCTCCTGTACACTCTACTATAGCCCACGCACCTGAGTGAAACTCTTTGGATCAACCACAATATCAAAAAGTGGTTGACGACACTCGCGTTGAATCAACGTCGACTGCAAAATCTCTAACCGCCGAGCCTGTGCGTCCCTACGGTCTTTCTAGAATGTGTCAATCCGCAAAAGATATCAACATCAGCTACAACAATTGAGTCAACAAGCCACATGAAAAACAAGCTCTCCAACCTTGTTAGTATACTCCGTCGGCTGCGCTTCTTCAGCATTGGCATCTTCCTGTACTCGTCTCAACTTTTTTCTTTCCTTCCGCACCACCTGCGTATCCATCAGCCCAAACCTAACAAAATAATGCAAAATAGTAAACACCTCATCACGTATCATCTTTTCCAATAATCAATTCTCAACTTACAAGAAACTAATGTCCGGAACAGATCGGAAACAAGCACCCGCCGCATTTCCTAAGGCGTTCCAGTCCAAATCTCCATTCTGCGACTCTATCGCATATGCATGATGTGTCGCTCGGATTAAATCCATTGTATCGTACTACAAAATATGAAAAGTAACATTAGTCATCTATGTAACTTTATAAAAAAACTCTCCACCGAATGTTCAAATATCCATCAAAAATCGACCAAATATTCAACTATCCACCAAATATCCAATCAAACCTTGGTCAAATCGCTTGTACTTAAGGCTTGCGACTGTTTTGCTACCGCGACATTAAGTTCATCAAGATTACTGGCGTCCAGATTTGCTTCACGTGGATAGCAAACATTCTCATACATTTGATCCAATTCCTGTGTGTGGGTATTGAATGTATCACTCGAGAGTTTGGCCAGATCATTGGCATTTTCCTTGATACTTTGAAGCAGTTCACGCTCTTTATATCGCACGTGACGTCGGTCCTTTTCGGTCAGCTTTGACTGCTCCAAAAAACCCTTACGGTTGCGTCTAGGAGGCGCAACATCGACGTTCGTGCTGCGCTGCGTCTTGGGCTCCTCGTCGGTGTCATCGCTCGAGGCACGACGTCGTATGCCCATGGCGTGGATAGTTTGGTGCTTTTGGTCATGAAAACATCGAGATTATTTACTTAAGAGGTACTTAGTATCTCAACGTGATTTGATAGTATTCGGGATAATTTGGTCTTTTATTCTCTTGAAAATAATTTACTGGTGTCAAGGAGATGATTTAAACAAGATGAGGCAGATACTTTTGAATGGAGAGGTGCTATGTAGTCCCGTAATGATAGACCCCATGGTTAAGAGTTACATGTTGTAGGTCACGTTATGGTTGATTCAGAGCATTGTGTCCTTGAGAAAAACTCTTCTAACTGTAACCCAATGATCCTCTGTCAATATTGCATGCAAAGTAGTAGTAAACGTCATTACGTAATAGTTAAACTCCTATCGCTCTGCTGCCAAAAAGTTATTTTGATCAGGAGACGACTACAAACAAGCCCTTTTCCATCGTCATCTTGTCTTGAGTGCGTGTTTACAAACAGAGCTGATGTTGGCGGGGTGGAAGCACGCCAACCAAATTTTTCAGACTCTGTTCGACGCTACCGTCGACGTCTTTTTGTCCATCATACGCCGCTATTGTTGTCCTTGAACGCCACGCCAGTCGGTTACTGCTCTCCTGCTATTTCTGATGTTTCAATGCCAAGCTGTTACTCACGATGAACCCCAAAGTATTGTGACCACTACAATTCCACTGCCAGCGGTTCTCGATCATGTGTTGCACTGTATCTCGGCTCCAGACGTTCTTGTGACCTGTGACTTGAACTCTGTCGGCGATCTATCGGGTAACTACCGGATAAAATGCGCTCGTTCGAGTAACTGCCTCCATTCGGATAGCTGGTGCCCGCCATACCGACCAGATCACTCGAGCTGCTACGCATGTTAACGGGAGCAAGGCCCATTCCTAACCTATCTGAGCTGCCGCTGTTAGCTGAACTCGCGTACATGAGTTTCGTTTCGTTATTCAAGCTTCCGGAGCTTCCAGATCGCTGGTGACTGTAAGTATTCCTCGGAAATAGAATCGGCGTCGGAACACCCGATCCAGCAACGTCACTGTGCTGACGAGCGTGCTGCTGCTGGTAGTAGCTGGCATCGGCTAAATTGTCCTCGTTTTCATTCAAGCGGTTTCGTGCCTTGCAGTAGCACGAAAGTACTGATACGACTGCCACCGTAAACAGCAGCACACCACAGCAAATAATCAACGCGATTTGCCACATCTTCAATCCATTGTCATGAGCTGGTTCACGAAAAAATCATCCCCGCCAAACCATCAGAAAAATTGTCATTCAACGTATCAGTACAAGCAAGCCTCATCCACTCACTTGTTTTAGGAGCCAAGCTGCCAGCAATTTCGCCTGCATTGTTACTGTCGGAGTCCAAGCTGCTAGAAGTGTTGGTTGTAGTACGAGATTTGCTCGGATCTGTGTTTGAAGAGGAAGGTGCTATAGTCGTGTTCGAAGAGGAAGGTGCTAGAGTCGTGTTCGAAGAGGAAGGTGCTGTAGTCGTGGTCGAAGAGGAAGGTGTTGTAGTCGTGTTTGACGAAGTGTCTGAAGAAGGAACAGACGACGTAGTAACAGGCGCGTTAATACCACAGCCACAAACCAAAGTAGCAGCATGCAATCAAACATAAGTTAACGCCTTACCTGAGGTAAACGACGCCAGAAGCAACAAAGTCCGACCAAAAATCAAAGGCACGTGCAAATTAACAACAACAATAAAGCAAGCGGTCAGAACGACATGAAAGTACTCTCCACTTTGCATCATCAATAAACTAGTCGGTCCAGTACCTGTCGTAGTAGTGGTAGAGCTTGGCGACGTAGTCGGCGTCGACGTCGGGGTAGTAGTCGAGCTGGGTGAGGTCGCGGGCTTGCTCGAAGTCGGATCTGGAGAGCGCGTGCAGTCTCCACAGTCTGTTCCGTACGTGCACGTGCCATCTCTGTTGACAGCATAGCCGATGATAGCTCCGTTCGCCTCGTCGTAGCACTGACCACAGCTACAGCTTCCATCTCCCACGCGTGTGGCCTTCGAGCCACTACAACTGCATCCAGCAGCACCTTCCGGTCCAAAACCCGTCAACTCGGTCGTGTAGCAGATTTCAGCACATTGTGCTGCCTCCCCTGAAGTATCACAAAAACAAATACAGTGAATCGTCAATAAGCTAGAACGTACTCTAGAACCGAAAGAGGTGTGTGTGTGGAGGGGCGATACCTTGAAAAAACCACATTGAAGATGCAGCCAAGACGTTGAGGAGGACCCACGAGCTCATAATTCCAGACTCGGCTCAGGTTTAGAATTACTTTCTTCTGCTAGAAACAAGAAATAACCCAAAGGTTAAACCCCACAAAAGTAAGTAGTAAAGAAAAGAGCGTGTTTAGAGGCTAGTGGCTTTCCTACAGCAGTCTCCTCTATGTGTAAGGTGACTATCCTAGCTTGATGAGTGCACTGGTCACAAAGAGACGACAAAAAGAGGTGAAAAAGTCTTACACTGTTGAGATAGAAGAAGAAGAAGGTTGTCAGTCTCAAGTGAAGGGGTATAGTGGTACTTAGTGATGGTAAAAAATGAGCACAAGAATGAGATTAGACACATGGAAGTGCGAACAAGGCTGATAACATTGAAAGTCAGACATGTAGCAGATGGGACCCAATCAACATGCGAAATGCCTGCTTCCAAGTCAAAAGTACAGACGTGCTTCTTGTTGATGGATCGATCTACATTTTTTGAGACAAAAACAATGAGTGGCACGTTCAAGTGCTTTACTTACGCAATTCTGTGTCCAAAGGCAGCGGCGTTAGGCACTATTATACGCTGTATATGTTCGTCTGTTTTCGATTTTGCTGGTTGCCTACTTCAGGTACCGCTAGCAAACACTAGCAAATAACTTTACTGCTCGATTTATATCGATTGATCTCTTCTCCATCTTCACTCGAAGATTGTGATGCGACCTTCGTGCTCCGGATACGCCAGCAACCGCTTTTTCATCATGAAGTCGGCCACGACCTCGGGAACTTTCGCAGCCTCACGTAGGATATCTCCCTTTAGCCATGATGTGCAGCCGTCACCGCCACTAGCAACAAACTTGGACGTCGCCACGAGGAGCTCCGTTTCCAAGTCCACCGGCTTGCCATTGACGTCTACCATTTTAGTAATCGCTGGGGGGTCTGAACGCATATCGATGGTCAAACGTAGTCCAGATACATGAGGGTGCGAACCGCTCGGCTGCGGGTATTTGTACAAATGCTGAATCAATGCGTCACGTAGGTCGCTGGCTTTAATTCGCACAAGAACAGCCGGCCGCGGAAACGGCATCTCGTGCTTCAAAATGCCGACTGTGATGTTGGACTTTGCGGAATATTCCCTATCTCCTCGAATAAAGCCTCCGTTTATAAAACCCACATCAGCGGATAGTTCACTGCGTAAAGCATCCGCGACCATGTTGCCTCCATTGCTTTCTCCAGCTCGTAGAAGTGCTGTCCGAGTCGACAATGAGGTTGCCAAGGTAGCCAACACACAATCCTTCTTTCCCGGATCATCTTCACTTGCCATTTGACGCATGTATTTGTAAAGAATTTGCTGGCACGTCGACTGCGGTGGCAGGTATGCGTTTGCAATCATGCTCCATTGCGGCAAGACGACAAGTCCACGTTCGGGATATTCAGCTGACCGCTTCAATTCAAATTCGAGCTTTGCCAACCAAAGAGCGTTCTGTCCTGATTTGTGAATGAATGTATTGCCTTCGTACAGTGTAAACGGCTCGTGGTCATGCCCACCAAGCACCAAATCGATGCCAAGTACTTGGCGAGCAAGTCTTTTGTCCTGCGAAATCGACAAATGTGTAAGTGCCAGGATGAAGTCCGCTCCTTCAGCTTTAAGAGCATCAACACACCGCTGAGAGGTGGAAAAAACATCCTCAAACTTGACGCTATCACCCGGAAACGATAACGTCGGGGTCTCCTCCGTGCAAACACCAAATACTCCTAGCTTAAGTCCGTCTTTCAAATTGACAATTTCCGTATTCACGACACCTTCAAATAGTGCATTGGATGTCGAATCAAGCACATTGGAGCCAAACCATTTCGCGGACGAGTCTCGCATGCGTGCCTTGAGTTCATCAGTGCCAAAATCAAACTCATGATTGCCCAACACGACGTAATCAATATTCAGATGGTTCATTAATTCAATCATGTGTGCTCTATATTACACAATACAACAGTAAACATTTAGTTTGATTCGTCAGAAATTGCATCGAAAAGCTAACGCACCCTTTGAAACGTTCGGCTATTTCCGAACCAGATAGAAAGTCTCCGTTAAGTGTGACCAATAGGGTCACATCCGGTGGTACTGCCGCTTTATGTTGCTCTAACAGTGTTGCAAATTCGGCAATCCCCCCATGTCCGTGATCATTTGGGACCAAATCGTACACGTCATTAACGGACAAAATTACAATTTTGGCACTTTGGTCTTTTGTAACCTGTTTCTCAGGCTCTAAAGTGGTTGGAATAGGGTCTAAAGTTGTATCGTTTACCGATGGTGAAGAAGGTGGTAAAAGGTCGGTCGTCTCAGTCATAACGTCTCTTACTTTAGTGAAAGAATTAGTGTCTTAGAGTGATTGATTAAAGCGATCTAAATACCTATCCATTTAACGCACGTTTATTGGATGAAAAGCGGTCGACAACATTGTTCGTAACAAACAGGTGTAGGTACTAAAACTCATTGGAAGCGTATCCGTGTTTACCTGTAAAGCAGCAAGTCATCGATTCGTAGACAACAAACATGTCCAAGATATTCAAGCATCGATTTCAACTTCTAGCTCCAGTCATGATTAGCTAGAGTCTATAACTTCAACAATTCCATAAGATCAATGCATCTCTTGATTACCATCGCTAGATTCTTCTACAATTTACCTCGTACCTACTTCACTCATCAATTGACATCATGGCTTTGTCTTTGTCCGTGAGCCTGAACATCCTACGCAAAGGTATTCCAACATAGCTACCCCGCATCCAGCGGGATCGATTTGCTGAAAGCTCTACACTGCAACATTGACGGGTTATCCAAGGACGAGCTGATATTGTCCAACATGCATTACGCGACTTTCCCGAAAAAAACTCACGCCACATTGGCACTCAGAACCACAACAGACAGCCTGGCCGTAAGACCTTAAATGTGATGGGTAGCTCTACTTTCTGCGCTGATATGGTTGTGCAGAACGCGCTGGGCGAAGCTGCTCGAAGAGCTACGTGGGATTGCACAACACAACGGTGGAGGTGTTGGCTAGGGCGAGGCCATGAATGGTGGTTTGACATGGCCTGGCGGCGCCCGTGAAAAGGCTGCGTGCAAGCTCAGCTGGGATGTAAACAATGGACACACAATGCTAACGCACGCTACGTCATTGAGCGTGAGATGAAGGCTACGATTTCACTTTTGAGGTGAGAGACTAGTACTAACTAACTTGTGCTTTTCTTTAACTACATGTGATTTACACACATGTCAAATGAGACCGGCGATGCTGACGTAAGCGATGCAGTCAGCAGCTTTTAGGACAAAGCTCGATGACATTTCGTACAAAAAAGTGATGTCCGACATTATTAACAGCAGCTCTTCATCCTGTAGCTTTATCGTCCGTAGAAGTTATATGTGCTCTCGCAATATGAACGAAAGTAATGTTTATCGTCTATCTCAAAACTGATTGAGGTTCTACTTCTAAGCCAAGCCCTCCAACGGCAAATGTAAGTCGAGAAACAAATCTATTTTTTTGACGTCTGATTATCGGGTAGTGTCATCGAAGCAGCATGTCGGTCGATCACGACATGATAAATAAAGAGACATTTCAGAACATCGGTGTTCGTTTGCCACTAGTTCTTGACCTTCTGTTGGCTCAAAGCGTAAATATCTTGTTCCGGTTGACGGAATCTCCGTTCATAAAAAGCAAAATACTTTGCCCTTCCGTTCAATTCTGGGCTAACCGAACATTGCTGTTGGGCTAAAAGATGATCAGAGCTGCTTAACTGTAAAGTGCTGGTGGCTCATAGTCTCCATGCGTTCGAATCGGACACTGTATGCGTTCACGTACCGGGTGCATCGGGTGGTGAGATGAATAAGCCTGGTGAAGGCGGTGATGACTATCACGAGACAGATGAGAAGTATCTGGCAACGGCTCCGGTGTGCTTCCTGAGGACCACGATCCTTGCGAGAGGTTGGCGTGGGTGGATGAATGATAGCTTGAATCCACCGTCCGTGGAGAAAATGACGTCATGAGCGTCACATCCCACTTGTTCTGAATCAGATGATATCGCCGGTGGTGCGCACACCACACGCAGTCCGGCGACGAGCATTCGACAAACTCCACTAGTGAGTGTGACGGTACCACCACCATTCGTGCGGGTTCGCGCTGTTCGACACGCCGCATAATGTACAAAAAGGCTATACTCAGAAACAGACCTGGTACAAGATACTTAATGACGCAAAAAGCCTCAAAGCTCAAAGAGGACCACGAGTCCGTCACACCCGAGAAGAACGTGGGTACATCCATGATAATCGGTAGCGATAATGACGCTGTCAATAGAGTCATCAGCAGAGACATTTGCAACACCGACTTTTTCTTCATATCTTCAGTCATTGCAGCTGATAGCAATCGCTCTCTCAATTGAATAGCAACGTAACATGCCACTACGGTATCAAATACCAGTGTGACAATGTTGATCACTCGATGGGTAAAAAAGAAAGATTTTGCATCGTTCGGATAAGCTTCAATACTACTGGGAGTATTGAATCCATGAAAGAGCACGCGAATTGCCATAGCAGATGTCCAAATGAAGTGGATCGAGTGTAAAAACACCAGTGGATGCAATACAGTGATTCGTTTGGATCTCTGAAGTTCTTGAGCCGTTACTCGTCCTGCCGTTATTGCACTCGACCATTGAAAAATCACCGCCGCTGTACACAATAACACCATGGAATTGGACCACCACAAACACGCCACACCAAGTGCCAGTACACTGGAGTTGCACATTCCGAGCCAAAACAATAATCGTAATACACAGGACACGAGTAGCACCTGTAACAATTAATATTATTTCCATCAATAACCTTCAAAACCAATGATCTCCACCAAAAACGTACAATATGGAGAAGAATACGGCGTAAATGGGAGCTCCAATAGAGCTGGTGGAAGATACGCCATAGAATAAGCCCAATTAGCACGGTTTCTAGTAGCATAAGCGGTAGCAGCGTCCAGCTTGCACATTGCAGCTTAAATGTTGGAGGTAGCCACACCATTAACTATGAGACTTGACTCCTTGCAGCTCGACGTTTATAATGAAAACTTCAAATGAATACGGTACAAATATCAAAGTGCTCCCTGTTTGTCGACAGGCTCTACGTGGGGTTTTTATAGCGACAAGTCCCTTTGAAGACGGGCGCGCGACTGTATTTTAACAACACTATAAAGACCAAATGGATACACTTTGATTTCGCTTAGTGGTATTGCAGTGTGTGACTTGAATGGAACCAAGTGTCCAGTGCCGTTGGACGTCTTGTAACTGAATTTCGGGTTTTTTTAGAGCCCAATAAACACATTCGATGATGGCGTGATTTGTCGTTTCGAAAAAAACAAGCTACTGCGACCGATTGAAATTCGTGGAGAACAAAGGTAGCTATTACTATGATGACGTTGAGAAGTTGTCGCAGTAGCGTACCAAACTTTTGTGTTGTCTTTTCTCTCGATCGCTTCCAACGGTTTACGAACAACTGCTGCGCCTCTTAACTGTCAATGTTGTGGTTCCTATGTCATTCCAAGCAATTATTTATTCACGGTCACACGCATCAAAACAGCTTATCGCCAAACCAGTTGCAAGATGCTCCTTGTCTGAAACTGTATCCTTTCATGGCCTTCAGAACCGCATATACTGCTTATTTGAGGTCCTATAAACCATGTGTCAAAAGGTATTTGCATAACCTATCATTTCTAATTCCCTCGTACATTCGATTCAATTACAGCCTTTGACTGCAGTACTCCACCCAAATTACGTAACAAACACCACATTCAATTTCAAGCCCAGACGTCTCCTCATGCATCACATCCGACGCCATCTCGCTCGCTTCCTCGCTCTGTTTCTCATCCCCATGCACTCCTTTAGCCGCGTTCTTATGGTGCATCTACACCCTGCTCTTGACTCTCAAAGCCTCTCGGTGTCGCTCCATGTCTCACGCTCTGAACGTCGAAAAAGAGTGCAACAAACCTTGTCCAGCATTGTAAACGACGTCCAACGCAGCGTTTCCAGCTTTATAACGGCCCAAGATGACGACAAGATCAAAGTTTTTCCTCTATGGCTACAGAACACGTTGATAGTTCACTATAAAGAGGAAAATTCCGTGCTAAATCGGTTTTTCAATCGAGATCTTGAAAAGTTTCCAGGGGTCTTGAAAATCGAAGAAGATACTCAAGTTTTAAAGTTAATTCAAGCGCAAGAAGAGGAAAATAAAGAAGATAACGAAGGAGAAGCTCAAAGTAATGTCAAGCTACTTCATGCCTTGCAATTGTGGGCAATTGGAGCAAAGGGGAAGGGAATTGTCGTGGCCAGTATTGACTCGGGTGTACGATACACTCACGAGGCTCTTAAATATACCTTTAGAGGTACAGTCAGGAGGTTATTTTTGATGTTACATTAGCTCCTTACAGCTGACAAATAGTGTTTTGTCAGGAACAAAGGAAAACAAGGTGGACTTTGATTACTCATTCTGGTTCACGCCAGACACGGACATATCGAAGGAAACGCCGGACACAGCAGATGAAGTGGGTCATGGAACACATACTATGGGGACAGCAGTGGGAGGAAAAGGAGTTGGTGTTGCTCCGGAGGCGACGTGGATCACTGCACGAGCATTTGATATCTGGGGTGCGGCGAATAAGAGTGACTTCTTGCTGGCAGCACAGTGGGTCTTGTGCCCAACCAAAATCGACGGCACGGGGATGGACTGCTCACTCGGTGCAGATGTGGTGACCAACTCGTTTGGGGTCGACCGATCGACGCCTGTTTATCCGCAGTGGACGTGGCTGAGCAAAGTGATTGATATATGGCGAGCAGCTGGAGTCTACCCAGTGTTTGCCAGTGGGAATACCAACGGGTTTTTGTGTGGGAGTGTATATTATCCCGGTAGCCGTGAAGACACGATCGCGGTGAGCGCATTAATTGGAGGGAGTTCACTTTGGGGCGCAAGTGGGAAGGGTCCAAGTTTAGAATCTGACTACGGTTTCGATAACATGTCGATGCATGTAAGCAGCAAGTACATCATCAAGCCTGATTTTGTTGCTCCTGGGGTGGGTATTCGATCGGCAATGAGCATCAAGGACGGCGTCTACACCCGGCTCACTGGTACGTCAATGGCGACACCACATGTGGCAGGTGCCATTGCACTGCTACTCGGTTTAAATCACTCGAAAACACCAGCGTACGAAACGATCTTGCGGAGTTTAACCGAAACAACCACGCGCAAGTTACATAAACCTTTTCTCGTACCGAGCAAATGCGGCAACACCACATACCAGGAGTATCCCAACAACATATACGGATGGGGCCTGGTGAATGTATGCTTAGCGGCAAAACGTCTCGGTTTTCCGTGTGACGACTCAAGCATAGCCACTGTTGGAGAAGAAGAGTTTGTTACACTTGCTGATGTCCAGGCGACGGAGTAAATGTGAGTTGCTTCCATTTGCGGCACTTAAATATTTTAGCTAACGGAACTCATCTCGTGTCCTTTAGGACTGACCGTGTGTCGTCGAGGTGTCCAGGATGCAATATCATGCTTGGGAGTTTGTTTTTTGCTGTTGTCGTCGCTGCTCACCATCGCGACTATTTCCTATGATCTGATGGTGGTGGAGGTAAAACTCATCAAGGTCGGGGTCGATGTTCGTAAATGGATGCTTGGCTGCATAGGCACTCACCATAGCAGGTGCCACGGCAGCAGCACATCTTGAAGTGAAAACAGATTCTTGTTGGAGGACGAAGACTTACAGGCACTACTAACGACAGCGTCATTGCAAGGTGCTACAGTTCTTCGTCGGCCACCGTCGCTACCAATTGATCTGCTCAAGACTGGTCTTTCGTGCTCGATGCTACTACTTGAGAGTAGTTAAACTTTGATGGCGTATCTTGCTCGTCGTTGCTTAATTGCTGCTACCACTAGTGATACTTCACTAATTTTTGACCGCTGTGATGTCGTCACAAGCGGCATTTCAGCTCGTTAGCAAGTCGAAAAATGTGTCAGCGTAATTTCCTACGCCACTTGAATCAAGATCTTGGACGAGAATTTGTGCAAATACCTTCCTCGCTAAGATTGAAAAGCAAGTTTTTGTGGTGTGTAAAGTCTAGATCGGTCAATTCCCCGCTCTTCGTTCGTCTCCGCGCCATCGCGTAGAATCCTCTGGCAGGATTACACTTGTCGATTAAACGTTGTTGATCTTACTGTCGTCAATCTGACCCAGTTGATGACACGTCAACACAGGCGAAGAAAACAATAACGGACACAAGGAGAAACGAGCTTTACTAGCGTTTCTCCGTTTGTTCTTGCGCTTTCAAGAGAAATTGATAATGATGCACTCGTCAGTTCTACCTTTCACATTTGTCTATCTGGTCAAACACAAGAAGCTGTTGGTTCTAATGCAAGGGGGAACTTACCGAACAATCTATTAGCCCGTTGCCAGCCAGAGCCACTACTGTTTAAGAAACAAATGGCTCCCAATTCGCTGGCACGAATCAAGCGACAAATAGCAAAAGAGAAGATGTAAGCGAGGACATCGACACAGATTTCGTGATAAGTGCATAATGAACAAACTCGTCAGGCACGAGACCGCAATGCAGCATCGACATTAGTTTTCATGCCAAGACAAAAGGTCAAGAAATGGAAATCGTGCCGATGCTACATTGAAGGTCCTGTGCTTGATGATCCACTGAAGATGTATCCATGGAACATATGACTGCATTGTTCTGGCCTAAAACAGGACAGTACAACAATAGAGTGCCCACTAACTGAACGAAACTGCGGTACCTTCCTCTGAAAGTCGTGGCGATGGCGTCCGGTAAGGACTGGACGTGTATGGACTGGGCGTATCTACGTCCTCCAGTCTACATCTGTTTGCGTTAAAAGACCGAAACTGAATTGATGGAAGTTGTGAGTTCATGGAATCGGATGGAACTGGTACGTACATGTGATGTTATCATGGACTGTGTGTTAATTTGTTTGTCGTCATGCGTTTGAAGTTTTGCGGTGATACTGCATTGTGAAACGACACATTGAACGCGTGCCATAGCAATTTGTCCCTTCAAGAATCTTGTCCTGGTTCCTGCTAGCTCCATTTTTCCATCAGGTAGCTCGCCTTTGCTGCGAAAGATGACGTAGCCCCACCTTTCAGGACGACGGATGTAATCGCTTGTGTTGGGTCCATGCAATGTAATCTTGCGTTTTTCATGTTGCTACGTGATAGGAATCAAAACAGCCCTTAGCTTATACGGCACGGGCAAGAAATTGACTCGCCACACTTTACCAGCCACTCATCACGGCTTCTAGATGTTGAAACAAGAGACCTTGATGTGGCAGTGGAGATTGGTTTATTGGCCCTCGACTACACGAAACAAAAGTTTGCAAACTGTTGGAGCTCTAGCTAAAGATCCATACACCAATGCGTTAACTTAGTTTCAGGTGTAGTCGGCCAGTCGATCTGCATGAAGGTCGTTTATGATATTGTATACATCGTTATATGGCCGATGACAGCAATATTTCCACATGGTGTTCAGGCACTTCATCTCCAAGTCACTGCATCAATACTGTCACAAATACTATCGTCAACAAGAGAACAATGGCCAGTAGCGGTGTCTACTGCTTGAAGATTGAAAAAGACCTCGGAAATTCCAAAGTGCTGTTCTTCTCACCCCATTTTTGGGCTCCGTGAACTCGGCCACAACGTAGAACGTTCGTCATCGTACTTCATCATGACCTCATCAGTGAGTATTCCATAGGGTTGCGCCTGGGTCCAACAAAAGCGTCCGACCTAGGCACACGGCTACAAACAAGTAAACACATTGCAAGACAAGAGAAAACTACAGTCCAATGATAACATCACCAAAATGTACGTACCAGTTCCATCCGATTCCATGAACTCACAACTTCCATCAATTCAGTTTCGGTCTTTTAACGGAAACAGATGTAGACTGGAGGACGTAGATACGCCCAGTCCTTACCAAACGCCATCGCTACGACTTTCAGAGGAAGGTACCGCAGTTTCGTTCAGTTAGTGGGCACTCTATTGTTGTACTGTCCTGTCCTGTCGTACGAACGCTTTTGTCAATTCACATAGCAAGTGGAATCCCAGTTCTTGGACAAGAATTCTGGAGTTTAGGCCAGAACAATGCAGTCATACGTTCTATGGATACATCTCTAGTAAATTGTCAAGCACAAGACACCTTTCTCAAGCCAAAAGCTCGAAAGGACCACATATTGTAGCTTTCAACTGTTGCAAACGTGGTCACCTGCTTTTTTCATATGTCCAAGGCCTGATTCAGGGGTATATGACCAGTAAACCTTTCATTGAAAACGTTGTCTTCAGTTTTGAATTTTCTTCGTGACACGAGAATGAAGTCGCTAGTCTTGTGGACACTTCGTATATTGAGTTTGTATATGCTTCACAGGATCAATGCAATCGACGTGAGTGTCTGTCTTGACGCCACGTACGCATTGGCATCAAGTGAGAAGAGCGACATCTGCTCTGGTAATGGTAACACACCTTTAGGAGTTGTATGTCCATTAAAAGGTGAATTGGCTGTTGCCGACTGTCACGCGTTTTCGCCTTCGTTCCTTGTGAATGGGAGCTGCATCTTACAAGAAGATGCCGAGTGTCGAATCATCACGGGGACGACATGGGGCTGTATATTGCCGTCTATTGGTTGTAAACAACAGGAAACGCGCTGTCCGACATGGGTCGTGACAAACTCAGACGAGACCGTGAACATCGATGTCAGTCACTCATTTAGTGGGAACGAGAACCATGACGAGAATTGGTTCGTGCAGACGTCACCGGTAATGGGACTTTATAATTGTGGAGAGAAGCCGATGCCGACACCGACGGAAGCTCCGAGATTCACGACACCGCAAGCAACAATATCCGCTCACGTACTGGAGACATTAGCACCGAGCACTTTGAAACCACCAGTAATTGAGACTGCAATGCCGACGCGGAAGCCAATGATTTTGCCTCTCACTACGACGAAGCTTAGGACGCCATGTCCGACGACATCTGAACCAGTCACACCTCGTCCGACGATTACGATCTGAGAAACATCACATCCGAACACGACAGCACCTGTTACATCTCTCGTCGACGATGTCGCTTTGACACTGCTTCCAAACACAACGGAGCCTGCTACACCATGTCCTAGTACGACAGAGCCAGCGACGGATTTGTCAACCACCATGGCCGACTACGACCAAGCTTATACCGTCTCAGACCACGCCGTGGTTAAGTACAATAGAGCCTCGACACCGACTTAACAACGCCGTGCTCGAGTATAACAGAGCTTATAACGTTTTATAGAAATGGCGACATCTTTGTCAAGAACGCTGACCAGGTACACCAGATTCAGCAACGCATGTGCCGGCGATTACTGTGTCCAAGCACGACAGAGCCTGCAAATCTCCGACCACGTCGTGTCCAAGCACGACAGAGCAAGTAGTAGAACCAGCAACGCCATCAGACAATGTTAGTTTTGTCAGCTTCCTCCCAGACAGGGAGGACAGTATTATGGCTTAACCACAGTGTCGTCGGCCATATGTCCTCGTATCAACAAGCCGATTGATGACTGACTTCCCGACTACCTCGTCACACACAAACCAATATGTTTTGTACATTGCGACGTCGGCATACGGGCGTTGATGCTGTCGTAGTAAATGGTGCTGTCCTGTATACCATCTAAGCGATGATTCGAGATACACGCTATCATTACGTCGATTCACATCGCCATTCTGATGAGCGGGATGGAAGCGTGATAATAGTCTGGTATAGCTCTCGACTACCAGCAAAGTTTTCGTTGCCTTCTTCTCATCCATTGCAGTTACGTCGAAGCTGAACGAGGAGAAGATGCCGGCTGGGTGGCATTCTCGCTTACAATATGTGTAAAGCTGCTAGATTCATTCCCCTCAACAACTCGAAAATCCGAGATATCTTCATTAAGACGCCTGCCTGCTACCAGGCTGTCTACTACCCAGCGCGCTCGCACGACATGTATACCCCTTTTCGTCGCCTTATCGTATTTCATACCGAAAGGTATCAGGCAGACCAGGTGAGTGTTTTGCGTGGTGAGTGTTTTCGTGACAGTCGCGCCAGCAATCCGTAGTAGTTCAACCACCACAAGCTGTTCAATGCCACGGTATACGGAAGTGGAGACCACCATGTCTTGGAAACCTGGTAGAGGCACTGAGCTGGTGAACAAAGCCCGCGGGTAGTTGGCACTTACTCCAAATAGTTCGTGTGAAGAAAATGAAAGCTTCGTTCTGGCAGCTAACGAGCAGTTCACCCACAGATCCGACACAAATTGCAACATCCGTTGCCGCGGCTTCCTGTCATGCCGCATTCGCTTTTGAGGTCTGTCAACAACCTCAGCGTCATCTTCATCGATTTTTCGCAGGGTGCGCTGGAAGTGGTGAATACGTTCTTGCATTTTGAGTGCGTCCCGCTCGTTCATCACCACACCAGTACAGACAACTACATGACTCAGAAATGAAAACTGTTCGGGATCTACATGTGGAAAATCAATGGCAGCAATTGCAATGGCCTCGGCGCCACCTCTTTCCCCACGAATGTTATCCAGCATTGGCTCGATCATGTGCTGGTCTTCAGGGTCTTGGCATAGTAGTAAAAACGAGTAACCCGCAAAGATACTCCTCCTCTTACCTTTTGAAGAAAACTTTATCACTTCTGGTGTTGTTATGATGCTGTTTCCGTCCTCGTTTTGTAGCAAATCTTCAGACAGCGCGAATGGTTCTAAGCTCACTTCGTTTTCCACCTCAGCATGGCCTTGCTCAACAGCAACTGGAGGACTACTACCACCAATAACAGGGACTGCATAACCCCCGGTTTGATGGACAGTATTAGGGACATGTACATCAAACTCAACTGGATACAATTCCTCTGGTTGTAGGTCCAAACACTTGACACAATCAAGCAGCCAACTAGCCGATACGAAGTGCACCTGTTGCTCGGCAGAGCTAGCAATCACGCGAGCCCGGATCGCCTTCAGAGTCTGCTCATCCAATAGAGACGCGCTCACAACCACGTGTGTCACTTGGCTTACAACCACATTATGGAAAATTGTCCCCATACCAGTCCGTATCAACCGCTGAAGCAGTGAAGTCATCTGAGGTGCGAATCCCAGCAGATACAAGACGCAACCGTCGAACAAATTCATCCATTCCTCATCGTCTTCCTCTTCAACCACATTTAGGTCTTTACAATCTTCATTATGTATGCGACGATAGTTTCTCACATACTCAGGCAATGCTGCTACAAGTTCTTGAGCATTCTTCCGTTGATTCATTGCAATATTGTTAGGTTGCAAGCTCGGACTCACCGTCTCCAATGGCAATGCAAATTCCTCCTCTTCCACCAATATCTGTCTCTCTATACATGCATACAGCCACCCAAGATGCACCACTGGAATATTATTAGCCACTGCTGCTTCACATTTAGCACCTTCTGAACGCTTCATCACCAAACCAGCAACAACAACAAATAGTAGCACATGTGTCTGTTTGAAGATCTCGACATCCAAACCCATCCAGCAAGACTCTTACCTGTGCAATAAGCACACTAGTAAAACCCAGTTCCAGTCGTCCATCATATTGAGCGCCATGAGTTGTGGCTAATCGTTCCACCGTTTCCTTCTCTTCAACTGTAAGTCCGGATGTGCACAAGCCCATTCCTTCTAGCAGCTTCAGACTAAAGTCCTGGATATCCAGCAGCTTCTGAGCTCGAAAGCTCTCAAAAACCCAACAAGGCGATGCCACAAAGAGCTCGTAAGCTACAGCGGTCTGCAACAATTGAAAAGTGAATGATACATGTCTTTAATCAATTGGTTTCGGATCATTTAAAGGACGTTTTCATCCGTACGCGGTGTTTTAAAGAGCCCACAGCATTGGCAATGAGATGGGTAGTAGTTTCCACGTCGAGATCGTCCTGGAATTGACCGCCACAAGCTACAATCATCTTGCGTACTTGTTCCTGGTATAAAGTTGTATATTGAGATGTAATAGGAGATAGAAAACGAATTAGAGCTTGAAAAGTTGTGCCTTTGAAAGAGGAGACACAGGCAAAGAAGAAAAGAGAAGGAAAAACACCTTTACAGTCCGTTCCAGCCCCGTAGAGCAGAGACAAAGTCCCTTAAAAATACGCTTTCGATCGCTCATTTTGACTTTCAAGTGGCTCTCTACAACTGTCGGATTGACAGGTGTAGAGCATACAATCGTAGAGCAGACCACAGTTAAAAAGCATGGGTACATCCACTTCAACATGGCGTAATGGACACCTCAATTTTTGATCACAATTCCTGCCTCTGCGTCTCTATACTCTCGCTTCAATGAGGTGAACTTGTCAAATGCTCAAGAAAATGAGGCTCCGATATCGTTTCCAGAAAGACTCAGCAAAATCAGTGAAGCACTGGACAGAAAAACTACAGGCATGCAATGAAGTACGTTAGACAAAAATTGTCTAGATGAACATCCTCGATCGCTGCACCTTACCATGAAGCAGACGTCTTCCAATCTCTCGCTCTCTCTTTCTCTCTCCAGTAGCTGCAACACTCAAGAGCTGGTAGAAGCAGATAGGACGATATGTAACCAATTCGCCTTGCTCTTACTGCCGGTATTAAGGCATCGAATGTGCACTTGGGTCTGGTCTATCTGTGACGCAACCCCTTGGCTGCAGTGTCCATGACCATGGCTTGACGACGGCCTTTACCACGACGCTCGCGGCCAAAACCAAGTGACACATCAGCGTCGCCAGCAGCTGCAGCGCTGCATAGAACGTCAAAGCATAGCTCGATCTTACGGAGCTGGTGAAGAAGAAGGAAATGCTCACTGCCCTTGGGAATCAATTCGTCGTAGTACGCATTTACTTCAATCTCAATTTCCTGTCACAACATCACACATGACAAGAGATGAATTTTGCAAGCTACTATGTCACTCAAAGCAAGCTCGAAGATTCAACTCACCTTCAATTGATTCTCGTAAACGGGGAGCTGGTCCGTGTTCATTGCTTTGCTGCTTGTCAACGAACGTGGCTGGAACATGAAACGTGGGGCACGCAAGGGGTACTCCGGCGATATCTCAACGATAGCAGACACCTTTGTCGGACCATTCATAAAGCAAGCACGAAAGTATTGACAGCCTAACGCGGACAATTGGAACTGGGCGTATGGACGCATTGGTGGAGCAGCACTCTCTTTGAAAAACTGGAAAACGTCTTGCGGTGGCACGGGAAATTCCTTCCACTCCTCGAGGTGTGTCTTCACTTTGTGTGGGAACAAATGGCGCGCAAGCGGATGTACAAAGCGTGTGTCGTCGTCTACTGACTGATTTGAAGCATCAACGGATTTGGCCAGCAGGTCTAGGTGCTTCTTGAGCACTGCTGTAGCTACAAAACGCTTCACAAGCTGGTTCATGACATTACGTACTGACGGCTCCGGTCGGCGATAAGTGGTATTGGCGTTCGTTCGGGACGGATCTAGGCGCTTCACCGGGTTCAGACCGCAGATCCACTGCGCCCAGTAGTACGGTCGGCATGTAGCATTCACAGGGAACTCCACTTCAACTTGCCCTTCGCTGTCATCTTGAAAACTGTAGTTCACAGCCAGTTGAGGCACGGTCAGCCCATCGTCACCAGGGAACAGATTCATTAAGATGTTTCGCTGGTGGTTGCCTTGAATGTAGCTTGCGGGAACAGTTTTCACAACCTCGGCCGTGACAATCTTGGCCACTGGAAAGTATTGAAACATCACGGCAAAAGAGCCTGAGACATTCTTTGTTGAATGTCCGCTCTTGTCAGCATCAAGAGGGACCTGGACGGAAGCTGTCAGCTGTAAAGCCTTTGCATGTGGTTTCCATAAATTTAACGCGGACGCAGATGTAGCATCACATAGTTCGTCCTGGTCTTGATAAGAGGTCTTCAATCCCACTACTTCGTCCTCAGTCTTCTCCTCTGATGGCAATGCATGAGGACGCAGTTCCAACAGCTTCTCCGCAGTATGCGTCGCTACTACAATCTCTCCACTTTCCGGCTCTTGAACTGCATCCGCTCCACGTTTCATTGACGGTGAACGAGACGGTGCACATGGTGTCGCAATCACTCCAGCAATACTAGCCGACGAAGAGCATGACGCTGCTTTCAGTCTCTTCACTCCAGCCGTCAATTGTTCCTGTCGATCAAGTGCCAATGGAAAGCTGCGTTTGCGGAATGCATCCACGTGCTTGGTACCCACTGAAGCAACAACCTCGAGCATCAATTGCTTGCCTGCATCTCCACTAGCATTTTGGTATGCTTCCACTTCACAGTAAAGTGCATATAATGGAGTAGCAAGCTCCATTTCAGCATCTTGATGTCTGTTCCGCTGAGCCGATATCGGTTCTCCCATGTATTTTTGCAGTCCCATGGTTGCAGCTTCAATACCATTTAACTGGTCAGGTAGTGCATCCAAAAAAGCTTGTTTCATCTCGGTCGTTTCCTCGATTTTTGCAATTTTCACTTGAAGCTCTTGAAGTTCCATCTGCAGACTAATATCAACCCAAACGTTAGAATTTAAGGCACATGTTTTTACGTTTTTACAAAAAGCACTCCTTTTCTTTTACCTTTTCCTCGCATGTAACTCGAAGGTGAGCTGATCCAAATGTTGACGATGTACATTCACGTCCACTTGAATTGGGACAGACCCAGTACTAAACTCAATTTTGTCCATTTCTTTGGTACTAAAACCTTGACAACGGTGAATTTCCCGCAATAAATGGTCTTTTTCATACAATAAATTCTGTAGCTGTAACTGGTGCGTCTCGGCCACGTTCTTTTGCTCTTGAACACGTGCCCGTCGTGCCTCCGCTTCGACAAACGTCTCACGTAAGCCCGACTTCATGGCACTTAATAGAAAAAGCACATGCCACTGACGTTGTTTTAGACGCATCTCGTCCGTTAGATGAAGATCTCGCTGTTCGTAGAGGGCCGTCACCTCATCCCGAAGCGCCTGACACGTCGCTTGAAGCTGCTTCAGCTGACTTCCTTCTTCGATCGGTGCCATTTTTTGTGTCTTGTTCGTACCAATTATAATAATGGATTTTCGCTTGCCGGTCCAATTATTGTATTATATAACGCGAATAATTATATTTTGTTAAACAGGTACGAGTGGGTTACGCATTGACTGGCCCTCGTTCCCTCGATCGCTGCCATGCTTCGTGCTGCTCTATACTCGCGTGTTGTCTTCATTCGTCCTAAGACAACACGTAGCTTTGCCAAGAAAGTGTCTTCACTCTCGCAATCAGCATTGCGTCCAATACATTTTGAGCCCCATGAAGACGTACGTAGCCAATGAAAAACGAAGCGAAGCAAAAAGTATCATCGATTCCAGGAGCTCTTTGACCCGTTAGTGATATGTTACTATTGTAGGACACGGCCGGCCGACCGTTTCGTATTGTGGGTGTTCGTGACGTCGAAGTTCGGGATTGGGAGTATCCAACACGTGTGGAAACGGTTCAAAAGAAGAAAAATCGTGTACTACGGAACCGATTTGGACATCCAAACTTTATCAGTCTCTGGATCGACAAATTGAGTGAGGTGGAGGGATATCTCAAGCAGGAAAAAGTGCCTTATTCAAGTGAAGGGGTTGTCAAAGGTCCCGAAGGTCATGATGTCCTGGTGATCCCTCCTAGTGAAGACGACAGCATTGAGTTTTTTAACTTGTGTGACAATCCTACGATGGTGGAGCTCGTGCAAGCTACCCCTGAGGTTATCAAGGAGTTTGAAGAAGACAATGAAGCGGACAATGAATTGATACAAAGAGAGTGAGTGAGTTCAAGCTGAAAAGCAGGGGAAGAGTGAGAGCCTAGACGAAGGAGATTGGCAGCAAGTGAGCCAGAGCTGGGCAGAGCTAGCTAGCTACAAGTACTAGCTTACAAGTTTTGAAGGCATTTTGAAAAGCTTGAATGAATAGCACGTGTACAACTGGCTACTGGGCTTTAATACATAGTATGTTGTTTGGTCTCTTTGATCAAAAACTGATGCTAACACTCGTCCGCCTGCTGAAACCTCGTCTCTCTTCCCATCAAAGAAACAGCACACATTTTGTTTCGAAAATCTTTCACTGGATGAATTTACGTCAACCACGGGTGTTTCAACGCATCAGCAGCAGTAATACGCTCCTCTGGTTTCCGCACAAGTAGCGCCTCGATGAAATGCTTAAGGTCTTCTGACGCAGTACTCCACGCCTCGTCCGAAAAAAATACTTTTTTCACACCGTCAGCCGTTGGTAAGAAAACCGGCGCACATCCACTCATCAGCACATACGTCACCACGCCTACACTCCAGAGATCAGCCTCCGTGCCATAGCCCTTGCCGCTCATTACTTCAGGCGCAATGTAGTCGCGTGTTCCACACTTAGTGTGTGCTCTGGCCATGCGATTACGTACCATGTCGGTTGAAGACGGCAAGCCAGAGACATTCGTGGCCGGTGCATCGTGGAGGTTTGCCACCTCAGACAGACTTTCATGGGGTGTTAGAACCTTGTCGTGGCCATGACCATCGAGTTTTCGCGCGATACCAAAGTCCGAAAGCTTGATGTCGCTCACATCTTGGCTGTTAAGTGGTAGCAGGATATTTTCCGGCTTAATATCACGATGCACAATGCACTCGTTGTGCAGGTGTGCGACTGTACGTACGAGCTTACGAGTAAGTGCGCGCGTTGTGGACTCGGGCAGTGGCCCGTTCCGATCAATAAACTCGAAGAGTTCCTGGCCGCACATTTCCATGACCAGAAACACACACTCGTTGTTCTCAAAGAGCTTCAAAAGGCGCACGACACCATCGTGACGCAGTCCATACATAATCTCCAGCTCTCGCTTGAGGAACCGTATCTCGGTCATCTGTCTCTTGTCAATAATCTTCACTGCAAAGTGCTCGTCCGTCGACTTGTTCGTACACCGCTTGACCACTGAGTACTTGCCAGATCCTAGCACGGCACCCACGCTATACTTATCATGGAAGTCTTGTGCAACGGGTACACCATCCAGCAATTTTTCGATTGAAAAGAGCTGCGTCGGCGCCCGTGTGTTCATACTCGGGTCCAGATCATTCGAAAGCGACAGCGACATCCGTCCCGATGGCGGCGTCACCTTTTCTTTAATAGGCTGCAAGAAAATAGGCGGATTAGACAGCGCATCGCTGTCAAACATGAGTAACGGGCGTGTACTCTCCGTTGTCGTGTGATCCTCCACCTTCATCACCAAAGGTAGCTGTACTTCTGACTCCACTTTAGTTCGTACAAACGGGTTTGGCAGTCCTCGCATCAAAAACGGGTCACTAAAGTCATCTCCAGATGTCGGGACGACAGGTGAACGCATGTCCATGGACGAAAAATCCATCGAAAGGTGCTCCAGAGCCGCGTTCTTCCTATTGACGGCCGGTCCACGCAATACACGCTGGATAAGTGCAGGATTCTGGTGCACAATGAACTGTTCCATGGCATCCACAACTTGTTCATCACCTACAATGAGCAAGTCTTCAATCAATTCCTTCTCGCGAGGAGATACATCCATCTTGGCCAGATCTGACGCGTACCGGTGTACTCGCTCAACATTGTTCGTTACTGACTTGGCTCTTCCTTTGCGTTTGTTTCCCATGGGGGAACTAGAAGGACTCACATGGAAAACGGGGGAGTGAGATGTCAGCACCGGAGTAAGGCATCCTTGTGCTACAAGTGTACGGAGCTCTTCACAGGGCTTATAGACTACAACTTGTCCATTTTGCAAGTCCGTAAGACTCGTCACAAGTGTTTCATGGTCTTGGTGACGTGTCCAAAGTCTCGAATGGGCTGCAAAGGCAGTAAATGACTTGCCAAAGGCAACTTGATGGAACTGAACGATAAGTTCCTTGACCGACAACAATGTTGACGTCATATCGATTGCTATCGTACCCGATCGATCTTTCATACGAACATAAATTGTCTTGACAATAGGATGTAATTGAATCGAAAGCGACGACGTCATGGACGTCATGGGCGTCATGGCCACTTGGGGCATGTGACGAAGAGCGAGTGAGACGTGGAATGAGGAAGAAAACACGAAAGCTGACGTCGTATTTTAAAAGGGGAGTACGGTACTACTACCTATTTTGGTACGTGCTTTTTTTGTGCGTCAAAACTGAACAGACAGCACATTTGAGTAGAGTTTTCTAGGGTTGCGGATCGTTTCCCAGCTGGATTGCACAGACAGTCCCTCCCCAACCCCGAGGGAGGGCCTTCAAGTGCGCCACATGAAAGGATGTGAGTCGTATTTATACGAGACTATTAACCACTACATCACTATCGACATGTTACGTAGAGCTTGGTGATATTACAATGTGTTTGCGTTGTCCGATACATGCACATTGATCGGTTATCCTTTCGATTTGCAAAAGTTGGCAAAGACAGCGCCAAAGAACGTCAAGAGGAACGTTGGGATTTTTTTTTTAGATCATTATGGCCATGGTCGGGACACACTTTCCAAGGAGATGCAACAGCTGGTATCTTGCGAACAAACACCAAGCTTAAAGTGTGGCAATAACTTGCTTTAGCGTCGGGTACTTGTTAAGACAAGAGCTTAATGCTTTGAAGTTCAGTGCATGTAAAATCCAGTACTTTTGCTCGCACAAAAGCTTTGGCACGCTGATCCACAGGTGCGATATCGCTATTGAAGCTCATCATGGGATGGCGCCAATTTGTTCGTGGCCTGGCAATGAAGACGAAGGAAGCAGATCAATTGCAGAAACAGCTGCACGAGAAAAACAACTTGCTGTTATTGGCGCATGTTCCTCGTCGTGCGTGGTGTCTGCTGGATGTACGACCCTTTGGGACTGTTCCACTGTAAAGACGTAATCGGTTCGGTGCGGAAGCATTTCGGAGACCTCAGTACTGGTTCAATTTCCAAGGCATGGGAAGATCACGAATCTTACTGGCCGAGCTTGGCATCGCATTGCGTTGAGGCGATCAAGCAACGACAGTCCGTACCTACACGTACTGTACGTCTTGCTACAAGGCAAGGGAGGTCAGCGAGCTGTGCAGCCTCGAAGTACACTACTAGCCACAAGCTGAACATTTCGTTCAAAGCCAAGGTGGGCTACGAGTAATTAAACTGCAACCGAAGGTATGTACAAAGGTCGAAAGTGAGCCAAAGTGACCGCTAACACTTAGCTCCATCATCTAACCACGTGGTCCTACTAGCGAATGTACACCTTGCAATTCATTTGTAAGGCCGCCACTTGATAAAATTTCATATGCGCCTTCAAAGCAGGCTACATCTCTTGAAATCACGATCGAGTACACAAGTAGTACAACCTTCAGCGTAGATAAATACGCTGGAGGTCGTGCTACGTATGGTGGAGCCGTAAAAGAAGCAGATGACAGCAATAACGGCTGCATGACTCACTGTTTATCGAAGTGGCTCTTAGGACGTCGGCTGTCTGCGAAAAATGGCCAGCTGCAGCATTGTCACCGCCGCACGGTGTGGATGAAGCGCGTCAACAGTCAGTTACTCAACTAAGATACTATTAACTAGGTCGAGAAACACACAACATGAAGATTTTGCATGTGGGCTGTAATTGGCTCCTTGCAACACGAAAGTAGTTTGCGAAGGATTCCTATCATGAACAACCGCTTGTTATGTGCAGCCAATAGCAGTATGGTTGGCCATAGAGAAGGACGCAACAACTGTGGCAGATTTGGCGGCACGCGACGGAAGGGAAAGCTTAACGACATGAACAGTGTTACGGCACGGAGGAAGTACAACTAGGAAGGATCAGGCCAGCGAACTGGACTTAGTATGCTTTCGATCATTAGATATCAGCCCCTCAGGATAGACATCAATTCCTTCCACTATAACTATATTGAGCTCTCCTTGGACGATCAACTTCAGGAATGGAGTTGGCTGCTCGTACCAGCCAACCGTTGTTTGCCTCTTCAAGCGCATACGTGTCCTTTCAAAACAAATACCGACTTGGAAGTAAATCGCTTCTGTGACACGTCACTAGTAGCGTAATGCGAGCAATGACAGCGTTATCATTATGGGAAGCTCATGGATCGACATCCTTTGTGCTTCCCACTGGTTGTGACACGATTGATGTATTATTAAACGGTGGTTTTCGCTCTGGTCTATTAACAGAAGTCTGTGGTGAAGCTTCGGCTGGAAAGACGCAATTGTGTCTTCAAATGCTACTGCAATGCTGTCTCCCACAATCTCATGGTGGACTGCAAGGCACGGCTTGTTATATCTGCACTGAAGGTGTAGGATCAGTCAAACGACTGCATGATCTTGCTCATAGCTATGCTCAACGATACGATACTGTATCAAGTGTCGGTATTAAACGTAAACGTGGTGACTTAATGCCAAAACTGACGAGTAGTGACTTTCTCGATAGTATCTTTATCGAGCAGCTCTACACTGTTGATGACTTGATGAGTCTATTGGTCTCCGTTGCAACAATGAATTCAAAAAAGCTGATGTAGCATTCAATTGACTTTTGTAATTTGGGGTTATGATGTGCATAGCAAGCAAGACTACCAACTCTACTGGAGGAACAAAATACCAAGCTCGTAGTTCTGGACTCGGTAGCAGCAATTTTCCGTCTCGAGTCCACATCCTCTGTCAAGGTTCTTTCCAGTCTTCTTTTTTCTTTTCTTCATCCATTGTGGAAGCTTATTGTCCTGCCTTAACAGGACGCAGCGAAACGCTCGCGCACCATGTTTCACATGGCGAACTGCATGCGGATCCTGAGCGACGAGTACGGCGTCGTGTTCATAGTGACCAATCAAGTCACGGGTGACTTTGATCCTCGCTCGGCGGCAACCGGGAACGGCCAACGTCCGGCATTAGGTCTTTCATGGTCGCACTGCATCAACCAGCGGTACGTTCTTAACCCTTTGGGAGGTCATTTTCAGCTTTTCCGACTGATGCATTTCAATCTTCCATCGTCTTTCAGTCTCATGATCACTAGAAATACCGACTCAACTCAGCGTCAACTTGAAGTGGCTTTTTCACCGCATCTTCCAGCAACGACCTGCATCTTCCAGATCACGAGTGACGGTGTCCGACCGGTTAACGGAGACTGAGTCAGACTACCAGATGTTCCAGTGGTATGAGACCCTAGGTAAAGTACTTGAAGGTACGATTGACACGATGACACATTTTGTTGACTTGGTCTCACAATGCCTCTCATCTGCTTCCGAATATTTTTCCGTTATTCGTGCAAAACCCTTCACATAGCCGTCAATGGCGTTTTGCTACTTTGCCTAGTAAGCACACAAAAGATTTATCTCCAAGACACGCAACTCTCATAGCAGAGTAGTCTAGATAGAATGGTTACCACCAAGCAAATGATTTTATCTCTACCCCACAGCTGCGAATTCCGCAGTGGCATGTCCGTTCAGGTTTGTCATTGTAGCATGTGATATACCTTGTTGCAAAGTTCTTGTAGCTAACAACTAACGTTTTGTGTCATCAGGATCTCAAACACTTGACGGCACAGCGTCAGCATCTCGAGTTTTGCGCTCACAATCAGGCGGACTCCACTTTTGCGTCGTCTCGCTCATCGTCGCTATCTACGTCACCACCACATAATCACAGCGACGGTTCGTGCTCTTCTGCAGTACATGGCTACTTGCATCGACGTGGACTTGCGTCCGACAATATGTTTATCACGTGTAGTGGACAAGAAATTTTCTTCATGGAAGGCGTCGTAAATGCTCCGCAAAGAGGTTTCTAATCGACAAGTTGTCAGCGACGAGCTAAAACAAGAGAAGGATGAAATATCTAGAGTACATAATGTTTTGTTCATGGAGCCATGGAAGAAAGCACACGCTTTGTTACTTATGTTGCCAAGGGTATCAACATGGATACATAGATGATAGTAACGTACATTCTACTGTACTGATTCAAAGAGACAATTTGGACTATAAACTGCTTGCGTATTTTATCACATTTTTATTGACTACTTTTTGGTCTTTATTACATAAAATCCATCTCACGACAAAACCGTCATGTACGGCAACAATTGTCCGCCTTCCCAGCACGGTTACCCTCCCCGTCCCCACGCAGGTTACGGTCCTCCTGCGCAGGGGTACGCTCTTCCAGGCGCGTACCCGTCACCATATCCACCTGCAGGGTACCCTCCAAGTCCGTATTTTCCTACTCCTCAGCAAGCACAAGCCTATTATGCAGCCCAAGGGCGGCAGCTCTTTGTGCAGGCGACGCTAACTCCAGCAGGAGGATACATGGCTGCTTTTCAGCCGACTAATGGTGAGCACATAAACCCAATGGGCTTGCGTTGAAATAAACGAGTTATGACTACACTAGTTACTTTCACAAACTCCCACTAATGTAGCTCTTGTTATTTTGAGTTCAAACCATAATTTCTTAACAAATAATTGAGGTTTGACGACTTGCAAAACAATACCACAAGCGTCATCTTAAATCGCAAGTCCTTCATTTTTTCTTGCCAACTTGCACGAAAACTCCACCAACTTCCAACCACTTTATCAAATGTTGAGCTCGTCAGTCTCAAATGCAGATGCACCACACAACTTGGCAATTTTCTCGCTCTTGTCACCGCAGGGCCTACGAGGCAGACGTGTTTCATCGTCACGAAGCCGTCAAAAGTAGCATCACGATTGCTTTCCTCAGGGTGCAAATGAACTTGGTATAAAAAACCTGATAGCTCAACTGCTTCGCCGACACTTACATCTGCTGAAGCAAGGAGGCATAAGTGTCGTTCACAACGTGCTCTAGCAATCGCCAATGCTCTTGAAACTTTCCTTCCGTTTCCGATGCTGCCCTCCGACCGCCATCCCTTCTCTTGTTGCTACTTGATCCACTTTGCTGCTGTCTCTGCAATTTGAGCAAGAAATGCACGAGTTCTGCGCTGAGGTCGGCGTTCTGTGAGCACGCGTCCACAATCCAGGGCAGCACTTCGCCCAAGAGGTTCACGTACTCGGCACAGCTCTCGCCTGAGCTTCCAACACCATTGCGCAGCTTGTTCCACACTACACGAAGCACCTGTTGCATCGCAGTACTCTGTTGACTGCCAGAAAGATGCGCAGCACACAATGAGAGTACGACACGCAGCCGGAAACGCCATCTAGCCAAATCCTTTTCAGCTCTATCTGCTACAAATTCCATCAGCGGCTTTGTTGCTGGTGCAGTTGAGCGCGAGGACGAACCTGAGGAGGAAGCAGTTGACGCCATCCAATAATCCCACAACTGCTTCATAGCTGGCACATTGGCAACCAATGTCGGAACCAGTGTAGCGTCATATCCCTGTGTGTGAATAGCAAGCAGCAATCGCGGGGGAGACGATACTTCACCATCTGCAGCAAACAGCTCGTTCACGATTGTGCACAGTAGAGCGCAACTCTCTTCGGCTACTACTTTGTCGCTTGACTCTAAGCTGAACGCAAGAAGCCGCTTTAGAAGAGAGTGTACCAATAAGCAGTCCTGAAGGAGCTGATGCTGCTGTACGCTAGCTGTGATAGATGTAGCACCAGTTAATCCTTCAACTGGCACTAAGCTTGGGTCGCACTTGACCACGTAAGCATTGGCTGCGGCACGTACGTCACGAACGAGCCCAAGGAGAATTCGCAACAACGCTGGTTGACGGAATACACCATCGTGAGCATCTTCCACAAGACAGAACGGTTCCTCCAGAATCTGCTTATATGTCAGCAGTTGAATTGCCTCTCTTTGGTGCGTCGGTACCTGTTGATGACGCCAAAGAGCATCCGCAAAGCATAGCGAATGCACCAATCGCATCATTAGATATATACTTGCTCCTTGTTCGCGACGAGCGCGAGTCTCGTAAAGTGCAGCAAGTTGTGAGCAGAATGCCGCTGCTTGTCGACACAACGTTGACGATGCCTGCGATGATATAACAACGTACGGTAAGAAACCGTCTACCAGCACGTGTAGCTCGCGCATCACCACGTCAATAGGCGCCGACTGTAGCTCAATCATAAGCGTATGGGCTGCTATCCACGAAACTGGGGATGGAACAACGCGGACACCCAGCACTTCGCCACATTTACGGCGACAACGAAACCAGCTATTTCTCAGATCGCGTTCCGCAGAATCGCGAGGACTACTTGCGAGCGGCAGTAACTGCAACGTCGAACACGATGGCACTGACGCCGTGATAGCGTCAAATAGCTGTGGATGTTCCTCCAGCATGAGCTTCAGCAGCGTAGGGGCTACGTACTCGAAGATGCCACCCTTGTCTCCGTGTGCAAGGGCCTGGGTTGCAATGTTACGCAACGGGAACGCACTCAGGTCATAATTAACGCATAAATCAGCTCCTGATCCCAACGCAGCTGGAATCGACGAAACGGAGGACACCGAGGAAGTGGAAACCAGACTGCTCAGTTTACTGCCAGCCACCATCGTAGCGTAGCGTAGTCGCTGGTTGAACTGTAGCGCGTAAGTGAGCCCCAGTACTCCGCGTGCCCACGCTAGTTCGTGCTCTTGTCCACCACCGCATTCGAAGGCGCGAGTTAGGAGCGGACTCGCGAGCCATTTTGTCAAAGTGGTAGTTCGCAGCGGGATAATCGAAAGCTGAAGCCGATGAGGAGTTTGAGAGATAGGATACTCAAATGCCATAACATAGTTCTCGACCCATTCGAGCAACAGGCTGACGAGAAGGGGGTGAACAGGCAACGCTGCCTCCTCGCCAATCTGAGTAGCCAACCAGTTTTCAAGCCGATGTGCGTGATGATGCCGTAAAAATGACTTCTCGCACAGCAATCCGTGCAATCCACGGAGCGTCAACTCGTTAGACGAAACTGCATCTAACGCAGACACACGGACCACGGGCGGGAACGTCAGCACCTCGCGGGCTAGCAAGTTTTCAGTTAAAACCGGCTTTAGCACTACATCACCAAACACATAAAGATACTCCGCTCGCAGTGTTTGCCGCACCTGAATGCCACTACCTGCTGTCGAAGTCGAGGAAGTGGTGCACGTATCTGTGTCAATTCCGATCACCGACGCGAGAAAAGGCACAAGGGCAGGTGCCTTTGTGTAGAACAGTACCGCCGACACTACAAACAGCGGTCCTGTGCCAGCTTCTTGAGCATGAAACAGTGAAACAAGTATTTGCTGCGAAAGAGTAACAGCGTTCTTGGTGTGCTCGTCGCGCTGACTTGGTGCCTTACTCAACGCTGGAGCGTGATGATACCACAGCAGCACTACCACGATAAATGCCAGACTAATCGCGCGAGAAGAAGACGAAGAAGTTGCAAGCTTGTCAAGGCTCTGCAGAATTCGAATCCGCTCCGATTCATTTAGCGGGAAACTGCCGAGCACTTGAAGTCCCATACACACGCCCAGCGCTGCCGTCATTTCGTACGGCGACACGCTAGAGTTACTGCTTTCGACCGTATCCAAGAGTCCGCTACAAATTTTCTTCAAATTGGCAGCTGCATTGTGCTGAAACTCGCTCTTTCCTAGAGCAGCTTCCCGACTCGCAAGCTGCACATAGGTCCGCAAAGCCGACCCTGGTGCACCGTGTCTTTTTAGCCACTGGTACATGAACACAGTCTTATCTTCTCGACTTGTACACGTCGTCAATAACTCGACCGTCATCGCTGCACAATGCAGCGACGTATTCTGTTGACTAAGTTTTTCTCTCAGTCTGGCCGCATATAGCGGCGTCAGTTTGGCCAGTTCCACACAAGTTTGACGTGCATTCTCCAGCAGCAAAGGACTTGTATTGACTGCCTCCTTCTCTTGCTGCACCATGTTCTTGCTCTCTGTGGTTGTCTTTATTACGACCGCCACGACGGCATTTAGAAGTTGCTCGACACTGGAAGGATCGTTAACTGCCAGTCTAGAAAGCAGGACGGGGCCAATAGGCACCGCTAGAGCCTTGCAAGCCACTGAATGAATGCTCAATGGACTGTCAAATGTTTTCTGCAGTGTTTTGAGCTTGGAACTGGCGAAGGTTTGTACTAAAATAACTGTTATCTCTTCTTGGTACATCTCATTGGAAAAGAGCTCACTAGACTCTAAACTTCCATGAGCTGCAAGGAGCCATTCACATAATACAATCATCACTTTGTCAGCTACTGATCCATTCTCAAAACGACGAAATGCAGGTCCTGAGTCACAAATTACAGCCGATTGAAGCTGGGAAGGGGTCAAATTGACAAAGAATTGAGCGTATTCACGCCATTTCGACGCCTTTTTCACACGGAAAAGTGTGGTGTCCAAAGACGTTGACCTCGGAATTGTATGAGACGTAGCAGACACACGTCGCAAGCTTTGGAGACGTGTAAGAAACGGGAGAAAAGGGGTCAAAAAGGTGTCAAGCGCTTCATTTGAATCGATCATAGCGGCTTCGGAAATAAAAGTTGGAAAATCTCCAGCAGCGAAGACGGAGAAGAGATGTGACGGAATAGATGCAGCTTTCGAGGGAGAAGAGGAGCGATCGGTGGGCGTGGGGATGGCCGTCACTATGTCGCCGTCCGGCCCGCATGGCATTTTGCTGCTCATGAGTTTAGTTGTGAAATAGGTGTGTGGCGCACACAGCCGATAAAATGCTTGTTTAAACTTGTTTTCTCTAAAACATAATGTTAATAAATTAATCAACACATGGGCTTGTAAGTTGTAAGTGGAATGTCTCAGATTCGGATGTGATGTTTCTCAGATCGTAATCGTCGGACGAGGTGTGACTGGTTCAGATGTCGTCGGACATGGCGTCCTAAGCTTTGTCGTAGTGAGAGGCGAAATCATTGGCTTCCGCATCGGCATTGCAGTCTCAATTACTGGTGGTTTCAAAGTGCTCGGTGCTAATGTCTCCAGTACGTGAGCGGATATTGTTGCTTGCGGTGTCGTGAATCTCGGAGCTTCCGTCGGTGTCGGCGTCGGCTTCTCTCCACAATTATAAAGTCCCATTACCGGTGACGTCTGCACGAACCAATTCTCGTCATGGTTCTCGTTCCCACTAAATGAGTGACTGACATCGATGTTCACGGTCTCGTCTGAGTTTGTCACGACCCATGTCGGACAGCGCGTTTCCTGTTGTTTACAACCAATAGACGGCAATATACAGCCCCATGTCGTCCCCGTGATGATTCGACACTCGGCATCTTCTTGTAAGATGCAGCTCCCATTCACAAGGAACGAAGGCGAAAACGCGTGACAGTCGGCAACAGCCAATTCACCTTTTAATGGACATACAACTCCTAAAGGTGTGTTACCATTACCAGAGCAGATGTCGCTCTTCTCACTTGATGCCAATGCGTACGTGGCGTCAAGACAGACACTCACGTCGATTGCATTGATCCTGTGAAGCATATACAAACTCAATATACGAAGTGTCCACAAGACTAGCGACTTCATTCTCGTGTCACGAAGAAAATTCAAAACTGAAGACAACGTTTTCAATGAAAGGTTTACTGGTCATATACCCCTGAATCGCGAGTCGAAGCATTGAATGCCTTGTGCGGTATACATAGTAAGCACAGACAGTAAGAACTTTATTTTTTTTTGCATAAATTTATATAATAAAAAAAATAAATATGGAGATAATTGGACTCGAACCGATAACGTTATATTTGCAAAACATATTGTTTTCGTTCTCGATGCTTGGGTGTTTGACCTCAAACTTTATCGAGTTCTCAAACTTTATCGATGTTTCAAACTTTATTCCAAATACTTAAATTCTATACCGTTATATCTGCCCGACTGAATAGTAGTCGTCTGAACCTTTGTAACTTGTTGCACTTACGACGCATAGGTAATTAATACATTGTGTTCGTTCCATGTGGTCCTGTAGATCAGCATATCCAACTTCAACTTGAAGCGGTTGCGCAGTCAAATTGGCTTGGGTGGACAAGAATTCACTGAAGAAGCTGCTAAGATGGCCGACGCGCATAACTTCATCACTCAGTTTTCAGACGGCTACGACACATAGGTGGGCGAGCAGTTGTCGGGTGGTCAGAACCAGCGCATTGCCATTGCACGTGCTATCCTGAAAAACCTCACAGCATTTTGTTGTTGGACGAGCGCGTTGGACTCAGAGAGCGAGAAGGTACTGCAGAAGGCGCTGAACAAGGTGGTGGCGCAGAAGCGGTAAACGACGATTGCGATTGCTCATCGACTGTCGACAATTGAACGTGCTAACAAAATCTGCATCGTAGATGGTGGCAAGATCGCAAAGCAGGGCACGCTCCAGAAGCTACTGCAGTTGACTGGTATTTACCACCTTGGTGAAGTCAGCGACTGCTTGATGTGGCAACGTTGACAGAAACTCTTGTCATTGAATCTTGTGCGGACTGTCGCTAGATCAAAGCTTCAGGGTTTTCCTCGCAGAAGACAGCGTAAATGCGCTTCGAGAGGGCTCGCTGAATTCGAGCATCATGCAATTTGTCAGCGACAAGATTTTGTTTCTGTGTGCGCGATAAGTTTGGGTCGCGATATGCTCGCATGAGGCTGCCAAACGTGGGGAAATGGTCAAGAAGACATTGCGCTTTATCCTCACTCACACCCGGGATTACTTGGAGCATTCGCAGCCAAGCGTTGGCACACGCACTTGCAGTGGCTCCTGTGTGGTTTACTCGAAATGAGTTATACCGAGGTACGGCCTCCAGGGATTCCTCAAGGGCAGATGCACGTGATGATGCAACCACCAACTCACGAGTAAGCAGTGCAATATAGTTTGCCGTAGCATCAAGGTCAGACGTGAACTTTGTATGTGCGCCTACATCCATGAACAACTGAAATGCCACCTCATGCAGGTCTGCGAAAGTGATCATGGGAAAAGTGGTGCTTGAAGTTCCATTCAAGGTTGATCCTTGCTTTTGTTGCTTTTTTAGCTTAATCAGCGCGTGATCCATACCTTCCACAATGATAAAGAACTTGCTAGACTCTTCTTCTAGTTGACGAGGTATATTAGCCCCAAGTTCCGTCTTCGGTACCAATGTTTTGAGGTACTGTACGGCAGCAATCAATTCCATGTAGCTCTTCATCTGAAGCAACTTGAGATAGACACCCGCTGTGTAGTATATTGCACATGAATAATAAGAAGTACCACTTCCTCGTCGTTTCCATCGAATTACCCCTGGCAGTATGCAATTCAGTGCAGTGGCCACTGTAAAAGGCACGGGTTTGCCATTATACACATGACTTTTCAGCGCGTCTCGAATCGTTTCTCCTGCTACCGACGTATCCAGCGATTTCTCCATCTGCACGACCGCAATCACATCAGCCACACCTCTACATTTGCCACCTGCTGCCCTTGACTGAGAAGACAGGGCTTCCCCTGTCGTTGAGCCAGCAGAAGCCCTGGATGACTCAGCAGAAGCCCTGGAAGACTCAGCAGCAGCCGCCGTAGTAGTATTATTATTATCCCCAGTAGCAGCAGTAGCAGTAGTAGTACTTGTCGTCTCTGTCTTCTTTTTCAATGTCTCAAAATGTAAATCTTCAAGTCTCCCTGACAGTCTCCTCGCTTGTTTTTCCTCTGTGTTTTGTATTCTCTCATCTGGAAAAACTTGTCGTCGCGTAGTTGACGGCAAATTTGACGACACATTGTTTGGAGAAGAAGACAAAGGAGAATTTTCAGTCTCCGATGAAAGAAAATACACAAAAGAGGACGGACACTCGGAGGACGAGAATGGAATCTCGTCCGGCTGGTGTTTGTCTTCTACTTCAATTGTTTCTTGTACTGGAGAACAAATATTACTATTTGTTAGAGAGGAGAATGGACATGGCGGCGCGGGTGACGTCGTCAAGTCGACAAAAGAAGGACCAACACTCTGCTTTTGTTTTTTAGCTGGAGGGGAAGTTCGAGGAGGTGTGATGAGTTCAATTACTTCAATAGAGATATCTTTCTTCGTGTGATTGTTCGTTGGGATCCCCAACTCGATCAGCATTGCGTCCAACGCATGATCGTCCTCGTCTTCTTCGATGGAATCGCGAGAGCGAGAGCATTTTCGAGGTGTCGTGTTCATTATTGCTATTGTTCCAAATATGACATTATCAAGTGAATTTATGAGTACAATGAGGAATCTTTACTTTTTCAGGCAAATGTCGCTTTAATTTAACGCAAAACGATTGGTGCCTTATATAGATAGTCACGATCTATGCACTGATTGGTCAATTCAAGAACCATTCATCTGATATTCTAGCCAATCGGCTGTCGATTTATGTAGCGCTTCTTTTAGCCAATCACAATGTATAGTAACGTACAGAGAACGGTCTCAGTCTCTAAGAAGGCGAGAACTAATGCCACGGTCGACGTCTTTGGCGCGTTTGACGCCCGATTCCAGTGATTCTAATGCTCACGAAGCATTCGAGACCAACTTTGACGTTTACGGGACATTTGATAAACGTGTCGTGCCCAATACGGACGAGAAATTGCACGTATCTGTCAAATTTTGGCGTGCAATAAGCGTGGCAGCAGTTCTGATTCTTTTCACATGCTGTATGCTGCTCCAGAGCTACAATAATCCAGTACCAGACGTAGAGAGTCGTCAGGTGGTATCTGGAGTGGTCCACAAGATCGTTGACGATCTTGTGGTAGAACAGATCGAGGACATGACGACGCTCCGTCAGACGAATGCGAGTGCTGGTCTTTCCACGTTCGAAAGAACGTTCTTGAGAAATGTCAACACGATGGAAATGAGGAACTTTCATCAAACTTATGCCAGTGTGCCACATTCAGCGGGTAGTTCCCAGGACTATAACACGGCGCTATTCACTGCAAAGCAATTGGAGTCGTTTGGGATCAAGACAGAGATTATAGAGTATTATCCGCTGCTGTCTTTGCCGATCCACCGCCATTTGAGTATCTTGTCACCGTCTACAGCAGTGCGGACGTTGAATTTGACTGAAGCTTCTATTCCCGGGGACTCATGCACAAGTAATAAAGATGCACTACCCCCGTACCTTGGATACTCTGATTCGGGCAATGTCACGGCATCTGTCGTGTATGTGAATTATGCAAGACCTGTGGACTTTCAGTGGTTAAAGGACAATAATGTGACGTTGGAGGGCAAGATCGCGTTGGTGCGTTATGGAAGCAATTTTCGTGGACTGAAGGTGATGCTGGCAGAGCAACATCGAATGGCTGGTGTTCTGATTTACTCGGATCCATTCGATGATGGATACGCACAGGGGCCGGTCTATCCGGAAGGCCTATGGCGACCAGAAGGGTCGTTCCAACGTGGATCGTTGCAATACAACTCCATTTATGGTGGTGATCCACTTACCCCAGGCTACCCATCCCTACCTGGCGAACCTTATTTGAGCAAGAAAGAGTGTAGAACGATCCCGCATATCCCGGCGCTTCCTCTTTCGTACGGTCAGGCTCGCTACATTCTCGAGTCGCTGGGTGGTAAGAAGGCGCCTGAGACTTGGCAAGGCGCTCTCAAACTTGATAACGGCGGCTACTTTGTGGGTGACGATGAAGCTACGGTTCTGAATTTAGATGTGGCCATGGACAATAGTATTGGACCTATCTGGGACGTCATCGGTACCATTGAAGGCACGAAGGAGCCCGACCAGATGGTACTGATTGGCAATCACCGCGACGCTTGGGTATGCGGAGCTGTGGACCCATCTAGTGGGTCAGCTGTCATGCTGGAGATTGCGCGCGGGCTGGGTGACTTGCTGAAAGATGGCTGGAAGCCCCGTCGTACCCTTGTCATCGCTTCTTGGGATGGCGAGGAATTGGGCTTGCTCGGCAGCACTGAGTTCGCAGAGGACCATGCTGAGCTGTTGAAGAAGCAGGGTGTAGCGTATGTCAATGTAGACAATATGGTTGGCCCCTTTGTGAGCTCAGGAGGCACACCGTCGATTGCTAAGTTCCTGCAGGAAACAGCCCAGCTCATCCCAGGCAACCCATTCTATGGCGTAGATGTGAAAGATAGCTTGTACGAGCAATGGGTGAGCCAGACTGCTGTTCGACGGTCAAGCCTTGCAGTTGGTGCCGATGATGGCACACTAGGTCCGGACCACCTGATTCAGTTTTTAGGCTCCGGCACAGATTTTACGGCCTTCTATCAGCACCTCGGCATAATCTCGGCCAATCTGGGCTTCACTATCGGTAGTACGATGTATGGCACGTATCACAGCACTATGGACAGTATTCCGTACGTTGAAACTGTGGGCGACCCACACTACGCAACGCATGCTACGATGGTGAAGTGGTGGGGGCTCATTACTTTACGCTTGGTGGATAACGTTATCCTGCCGTTTGATTTTTCTACTTACGGGCTTGTGATGCAGGAGGGCCTGGCCGGCTACGAGAATATTACGGCAGCTATGGGGCGCAATGTTGACTACTCCGCACTTCACGAAGCGATCGAAAAGTTCAGCAAAAATGCCGTGATCTTTCAAGCGCATGTTCGTGTTTGTACTCAGAAGAATACCATGAAGGAAGAGAGCTGCAAGTCGGAGGCGGAACGTCGCTTCTGGAATGAAAAACTTGTAAGTCTCGAGCGCTTTCTGATTTCGGACGCCGGCCTTCCTCACCGACCGTGGTTCAAGCACATGATCTTTGGGCCGGGCTTCTACGAGGGCTACAAAGGAGCTGCATTCCCGGGAATTTCGGACAGCATCGTGTTCGAGGATGACAACGCTGCAATGCAAGCTCATGTGAACGATGTCACCGCAGTCATCAATACTGCGGCGGCTTATCTTACATTCGCGTAGCCAAACGAGCACGCAAATTGGAAAAATCGTGGTGAGGTATGAATGCAAGTGCGCGAACCAAGAGAGTAAGCGAATATAAAAAATACATTACAGAAATGAAATAGCTTGGCAAAGATGCTGGATAGTACAAGTACGATTGAGTGAAGAAAATTCGCTGGAGTCCAGCTTCTAACGGCTTCAACTTGCGCTAGTTCCTGTCCCAGCACGAGAAGTTGGGCATTATCCATTTGCTACGAAGCTAAAGAGTGGTGTCCAAGTTTGGACGATTTGCAATGGTGTCTGAGAGCGTTAAGGTGTATGTGGCGTGCACTTCGGTGCTCTATCTCAAGTTTCTGATGGCCACTCTGATTCAAGGCATGAAGAAGTATTCCGTGGGTGGACGTCCTCCTGAAGACATGAAGATCTCGACAGCCAAAGTCAAGCAAACCTTTGGCTTTGGCAAGATCGACGATATCAAGGCTCTCGAGTCTTCCAAGCGCTGGGGAGGTATTGTTATGAACGATCTCGAGTCAATTCCCTTTGGCCTCTTAATCTTTGGTGCGAGCATTATGGTTGGAGCTAATTCCAACGTTCATTATCGTGCAATGATCGCGTTTACGACGGTGCGTTGCCTACATACGTATGCTTATGCGAATGCGATGCAGCCATTGCGTGGGTTGTGTTACGGCGTAGGGGTGATGGCTGTGCTGGTTGGTCTGGGCAATGCTCTTAGCGCAGTTTTCTAAGCTTCGTGATAGTCGGCTTGACAGCCTTCACACCAGCGGTATGAAGGGTTTACAATGGTGACTCGGACAAAAGTCACGGATGAAACGGTATTTGGAGCAAACTTGAATCGACTACGTCTTTTGCAGTAAATGTTTTGGCTAGATATCGATTGAGATGTATCGTACGGGCTAAAGATTTCATTTTTTGATCTTGAAATGGTGATGTCCTTCCACATTTTGCTGATGCGCATGCCGCTCACCTCTTCTAGCGCGTTGTTGCCCTCTTGGTACATGATTTTTGTGATAAAAATTGATTGTACAACACGCAGAAGCAACCGCATTTCCAGCTCACTTGATTCCTCTGCCACCTCACAGTGAAGTAGAAGTGGGTTTGATACGGCGCACAAGCTCTTCTTCGTACTGGGCGGTTATTTCATTCGAACGCAACACGACCGGGATAAGGAAAATGCGGCCAAGCCTCTCATGTTTTCAATTTTGGAAGACGCTGACGTATCTACTAGCGTCAATAGCTGCACGCTTCAAAACCTGTTAAGTAATACGCAGTGGAGAGTCGGGATCACATCAGCAATTTTGTGAATCCCGCTCCACCACAGTTATCTTAAATTTTGCACATGTAGGAACGCCTTTGTGTCCGCCACAAGCGCCGAGAAGCCCACTCTGAGGCCTTACCGTACATCCAGACGACACCATTCGTCTCAGCCGCAGCATGGCTATGTGCCTGAACGCCCATAGCTGTCCGAGCACAAACGCCTTGAACTGCTCCAACTGAGCAAGAAATAGATTGGCAAAGTCTTTATCATTTGGTGTGTGCAAGGCGGTGATCGTGCAGCTTATCCGTCAGATGGCAGCCGAGTATGCAGCGAGCGGAATCATTTTGCAACGGAGCTGCGCTGGGCTATATCGACGACTCGATCAGTCGTGATGATTGCCTTGCACCGCGTGATATAACCGAATTGCGGCTGAAGAGCCAGGCAGTATAAACTCGTGTCAAAGACCCAACAAAGCGCTGCTATCTGTTTGTTATCTATTTTCTTCTGTCCTACAAGACACGACGGACTGCAGCTAGCTAGAACTTGCCGCCTGTAAACATGTTGATTGCATACGAGAACGCAGCAAAACCCGCACAGCCAAGACATTGCGCCTGAAATCCCTGACCAGCTGCCAGCGCTGCACCCGTCGCACAACCCGCCACCAACTCGTTGCCCACATCGTGGCGTCCGCGAATCTTCTCGGACGCGCACTCCAATCCCGAAAACATGGCTACGCCGAACAAAACATCAATGATTCAATGAATTGAGACTTATTACACGAGCCTAGCAGCAGGTGCACCATTTACCTGAAATGACGAGAAAGTTGTTGCCCCAGTAGCGGCATTTGCCCGCGGTAACTCGCCAAGATCCCGCCATCTGCTCAAATAGTCATCAATATTATAGCTCTACTAACCTCATACATTAATCAACGTACCGACTCGCGCCATGGTACTTTTGGTAGCTCTCGCTGTCCAGGAAGTGGTATTGGTGGCGTGATCCCTTCGTAGCTGCCCAGTACCAATCCAAATGCATTGCCCATAATGTACCCTATATCACCAATACACACACGATAGCAAACATCAATACATTGTCTTACGTTATTGCATTATTTGTAGTACAAAGACTTACCCATAGCCGCTGAGATAAAGAATTTACTCATGCACGACTCGGTGATGGGGTTGGGCTGCTGCCACTGCAGAATTTGTGGAGGATACGCGGGTAGAAACGGGAGGATTCCTACTGTGTTATACATAAAATGCATATCAAGAAAACTGCGAGGGAACAAGAAGAGATTCGGCGGTCTCTCTTTGCTCAGGTCCTCTACGTGCACGCCCAACCGATCATTGGCATCCTTCAGTCCATTAGCACTTGACGCCATTCCATCAATAGATGGTCAAGATCGATGCACTGATTGGTCGATTTAAGAACCACTCATCTTTTGGCTGATGTTCTAGCCAATAGTCTGCTGTGTGTGTTTTTTATGTAATGGATGGCACCCTGAACTATTGTGTGCATATTGTGTCCTTTATCTGTGTAACGACACACCATACTTCAACTATTCGGTGTAGGATAGAGCAACATGTCCTATATTAGGTTTTGCTGCCCGGCAGTAAGCTCGAGTTGTTAGGTTTACGGATAAATTGTTATGGACCTTTGCACAAGTCTCGGAAACATGTTGTAGTCCAACGACATTATTAGAGACGCGGCGATGGACAATTCATAGTAGATGCAGATGTGTTTTGCAGCTTTATACATGTGCAGGGTAGCATTAGGTGCTACAGAATCCGGACCATAATCACAATTGTACTATGGTCTTAACTTTTGATTGGCTACAAATGCACATGCTCAAATGGTATCACTACATTTTAGACAACACGTCCTTGTGGCCTTTCTTAAAACCGCCTGTGACGTGCGCCATGGGTCGCTTCACGTCGCATCGCTGTCGCCAGCTGTTTTATTCTGGATGCTGAACTCACTTGGGTTAATTATACCACCGCCCAGCTGGTCTTTTCAGCGCGTGACGATCTTAAAACGTCGGGTGGGTGCCATGGCCATTAGATTTACCTTGACAATACGAACGTTTGGAATACGTTGATAGCGCCAGTACATGCAGTTTCCTCAGAAAGTTGTTTTGTACGTGAACATGAACACGTCGTAAGCAAGCACGCATTTCGTTCGAGGAGTCAGTACACCCTAGCCCTACCCCACAAGTGGCAACCTTAAGCATGGCCAAAATAGAGCGAGATGGCGTGCCCGTGCCCATACAATCCAAACATGAAACAGGAAAAAGTTTCCAAGTTGCTAGATAAGGGTGCTCTCCGGCCTTCGATCGTTCCGCAGTGGGGAAAGCGCGCAGCGAGAACGAGAGCGGAAGTAGCAGTGCAGGGGTAAGTCAGTACGGCCTCCGTCTTTGTAATCGACACCTTGCTGCACATACATCCACTCGACTCTGATCGCTCGAGACAGACTAAAGCCGCATCAGTTGCCAAGTCGTTGTTGATCCCGTTGTAGCATCCCGTCCCTCCTCCTCGTCTCGGTTCTTCGCACTTCAAAAGGAAAAGAGCGAAGTCGTCTACCAAGTAGTTAATCACAGGATCAGCTCGAGCTCTTTTGTTTGTAGTTTTTTGGATACTATCACCGATATGATGTTAACGATGGCACGACGTCCAGAACCAACGGTCATGCTGAACCACCGTGGCGAGCGCGTGATGCCGCTATTGTACCGTCCTAAGCCCACGAGTCAAGCGAAAAAGATACGCAAACTCTCTGTTATGGAAGACGAAGTTGAACATTTTCAATTGACGAAGAAACAACGCAGTGATAACAATATGGAACCGGAATTGAAATCCGCTTGTGCTTTTGAAAAGAGGGAGATCAACTCGCCTTTTGATTTGCATCTAGAGTCGGTCTACAAAGGCCAGGCCGAGGACGGATTGCAGTTCTTTGAATCCCACGGATATTATGATATCACCGATGCTAATACCGTAGCAATGTTTCGACAGAATTTTGGACTTGGTGACGGGTTTTGGCCACGTAATGAAGAAGAGGAGAATGTCGAGGAAGTGGTGTTGGACACACTAAGTCCAGCTGTCTACCCGTTTGGGTCTATACAAGAGATCATGAGTTCACGCTCGCTTTTAAATCGTCAACATACGAATTCGGGCAGATTTACGTTGCTTGATGATGATGGGAACGAAGTAGACGACCACACGCTCTGGGAGATGGAACGTGAGGACAGACTTAAGGCCAAGAGTCTGGAACTGGACGACGAAGAGCTCGCTGAGCTTGCTCATGATCAGCTTGTGCTGGTGCAGGCGATCACTGTTATTCGAGCTGAAAAGAATCAATGGCAGCAGTTTTTCTTGCAGTCTTTTCAAGAAGAAGAGACTCATACCGTACACATTCCTGGTCCTGTATTACAGCAGGCAAAGCGGACTGAACTGCCACCGGCCATGCCACCCGCGGATCTGGAACTGCCACCATACTGTGCTTATGTGAACTTGCTTAAGGACACGATCCCATTCTTGATGCGCAGCTGGCATAAGCGCTGGTTCTATCTCGACTTTCAGGCGGGCGTTGTGCTTATGTACAAGCGCAGCTATTGGAAGAGTCCGCGTGGTGTTGTGGACCTCTGTAATGTCGCACACATTGAGAAGATGAGTCAGGGCGATTTTCGCATTGAATTTCGTGACACGGGTAGCGATGCCCCGTCGATGATGCTCATGCGTTCAAAGCTGCCGGAGGAGGCTGAGCTGTGGGTGAACCTGCTGCGCTTTGCCAAGCAGGCGTCCCGTGGTGCACCTCGCCTCACCGGCTCGTTGATGGACAACACCAAGGCGATCATGAAGAAGGCTTACAAGAAAAACCAGGTGGACATTCTTGCACAGATACTGGCAAACTCAGCGAACAGCGCGGGGTCAAGCAATTTGCGTGCAATTGCTGAGGCCTCGGCAGTAGCAGCATCAGCTGTCGTTAACAGGCGCAGTAAACCTAACAGGCAGCACAACGCAGTCACGGCGTAGGATTGCGATACTATCACTAACAGACGGTAGACGTCAACACCAGGATGATGTCGAGACGAGAAAAAGCAGAAGACATGACAAATTGGTAATGGAGACTTTCCTCCGTTGTCAAGAAAAAAACAAGTCGCGTAGGAGCTCTATCTATTCCCCGCCCAAGTGTACTAGGCTTTCAGCGTATTGCCTCGACATGTTTCATAGCCACCAAACGGCGTAACAACAAAACAGCCAGATCACCAATGACAAGAGTAAGAGTAAACGGAGCGTATCTTCGCTTCGTTTATCGCGGACTCTTTGTCAGCATTGCAAAAACAAGGGAAAAATAAAACATCTTCTGTAGCTGTACGATCGACTTTGCTTCCTCCAAATGCCTTTAAAAGCCGATATTTGGGCGTTGAGGCAAACAAAGATTATAAAAACTGTTCTTGACAAACGTTGTAGTCTTGCGCCAACTGCACGGCACGGCCTTATAGCCTTCTAGCACGACAGTCTGGTTCTGAATCGTAGCCAGGTCCTCGTCGCCCGTGTAGTGCGGGTCTAGTGTGAGGAAGGCGCAGACGCCGGCATCGGGGTCATAGTTCACGCCCAACAGCGTGAATGCCAACTGGCCGCCGCCCATCATGACTGGAGTTCCCTGCGTTTCGAAGTGATACAGTAACTCGCGCGCCAGATCAGGCAGTTGGGCACCGCTCGAGACACTCAGGGACCGGAAAGTCACGCCAAACAGTTCGTCCAGCACATAACCGACTTCCAGACTGCCTATCCACTCTTTCGATCCTTGGAAACGTGCTGGTTTGTCGCCTATCTTAACAAGCGCGCTCTGAATTTGCTCGTGCGAGAGGAAGCGCTGCTGTGTGTAGTGCTCCAAAAACAACCAAGATGCCAACGTCTGCAGCGAGCGATAAGCACAGCCCCAGCCTTTGTCATTCATGCCCTGTTGAAGATAATGATAGTAGCCATAAAAGCCATCCACCAAAGCGGATTGACAGTGCGATCCCATACCAGAGCTCGGAATGCCTTCGTGTACGTTGTACAGCACATCGCTTGCTACAAGCCATTCTCCTTGCTGAGCTAGCGAGCATCCACGAGACGCACGGAACAGAGGCTGATTCAAAGGCTGCAGGAATGCGCGGTGCAAACTTTCTAATGTTTTCGCGTCGTTCATGCTTTCTTCGCTGCTGAAGTCAGACCCCACCGAGTTCGAGACAATGGTCAAAGGAAATGCTGCTCCAACAAGTGGAAACTGATGTACCGCGACAGATTTCACTGCCTCCGGTGCATCCCTGAGTTGGTTATATATTCCCGACAGCTGGTGATGTAGCTGTTTCCGAAGCAGTGCGAGCACAGCTACGACTGGTGAGTCCACAGGCATCACAACTATGATATCACAGTACGCGCTATAGCGACGGATAGGGCTCTTGGAGGCAGAACACGCTGGAATCGTAACCACAGGCGCTCCAACAACAGCGGAAGCCTCCACTGGTCCAAGACTGACCATCAAATCGACGGTAGCAATATCGCCGTATTCCAAAGATGGCAAGAGTCCCAGCTTCTCATCATCTTTTTTTACACCTCGCCGAGGCGCTGTCTTGATGTGTTCTTTTGTCTGCTTTTTTCCATTCTTCTTCTTTCTCTTTATCTCTCCTGCATCTTTACTAATACCGAATTCAGGCAAAATCGCCTCCAAAAGCACAGGCTTGTTATCACAAGACACCACGTCTTCTCCATGACCATTTAGTACACGAAAGCTCCGACCTTTCTTGGTTTGCATGACACTTGCACGAACATAAAAATCTCCAACATCACACGTCGCAGCTTTGTACTTTTCCAACTGATGCATCAACGCACTCTTCTCTCCAAGCACATGCAGGTCCACAGCACAACGCACTAGTGCAAAACCAACTGCTCGATGAAAATCTCGAGCATGAAGACACTGCACCACTTCCACTGTCAACGTCGTAGCCGTTCCGTCCTTGCACTGAAACATCCGTAAGCTTTGTGTATTCACCTCATACACCAACACAATCTTGTCCTTGTGATTATCTGCTGCTGCTTCAAGTGCCACAATTTCTGCTCATGATACCAATAGAAATTAAAGTTTAGAGTGTTACATTGTATACATCATTTGTTATCTAATCAAAAAATGAGCACGTACCGAGCTCCTTCTCGTCTTCAAAGACGTCTTTTCGTACGACCACATAACTGCCGATACGGTGTATGCCACCTGGTACATTATTGTCGAATGATTGGCCAATAATGTGATTTGTAAACAAACAACGTAGTCCCCAAACTGCGACTTGTGTCGTTGCAGTGACATCGTCTTCATTGGATCGGATAAACCTCTGTGTACCTAAAATAGCGCCTTGATTCAGTGTTGTAGCTGCAACTGCATTCTCAATTCCTTTGTCAGAGACGGCGAATTGTCGTAGAGAACGGAAGAGTGGGGCTGGGAAAAAGGTCTGCATCGGATGAAAATGGGAGAGCTCTAGTTGGTTGAAAAGAAAAAGGGTAAAAAACGAGGAGATATGAGACTAATTAACGGTCGTCTATTCGAATGGACAAAAGGGTTCTCGATGCCACCTTATCCGCCAATAAGGTGTCGACATATGACGTGGTAAACTATTTTGCAAAGAAAAGGCGGATATGCATATGTACCTCCACGTAGTAATAATCTTCTGATTCCTTAAGCTGTAAACGTCGCAGTAGAAAAAAGACGATTGGCTCTTCTCATGCGTTGTTGTCCTTTCGTTGCCCATCGTCAGAGTCTGTATGTTCTTTATCCCGAGTACATAAGTGAGTCTTGGCTCTTCTGACCCAGATGTAACATACCACCAGTACCACCATCGACCCTGGAGTTTGATAAAATACTGCACAATTTCCCGCCCCAGTCGCACGTGATCACGTTATGACTCCCATGATCTACCGTCGCAATCGAGGCCTTTCACCTACGCGAGAGTCAAACGATATTGTCCAAGGCGTAAAACCCATAGACATGGACACGTCCTTTTTTGGCCGCACAAGACACTGGTGGCGAGGCCGTAGCGTCTTGTTGGCGTCCCAGAGAATGTATCAGACCATGTGGCTTGCTGTCCTCGTGTACACGTTCCTCGGTCTCCCAGTTCTCGGACGCGTTCTCAATTTTGCACGCTTTGTGCATCGATTTAGTGTCCCTGCGATCATTCAAGGGCTGCTAGCAGGATGGCTGCAAGACGTGGCAATTTTCTTGCAAACATCGACCTGTATCTGTCTTGTGAAGGTGTTGTTTGACGTAGACGATTTGACATTGCACGGAGTTGGAGCGACTTCTAACGCCCCAATTTTCCCGAACAGTGGCTTCCTAAGGGACCGCAGTACAAATGCCAGGTTCTTGCCAGTCTATATGCCAGTCTTAGCGAGTGAGTACGATCTCAGAGATGAAAGGATGGAGGCATTGGCGTCAGGGGTTGCTACTAATCATCGGACATTGTTGAGCTTAGGAGCTGCAGCCAATCGACCGTCATTGACGACGAGAATCAAAAGAGTTCTTCACGCGTTCGTGATTGTTTCTTTGCTGCAGTTGATTCTAGTTGTGGCGACGATTGGGAGTGTAGCGGACTTTTGCTTGCAAGTGACAATGCACCCGAGGTTAAATCGAGCGTTTGTTACTCTCTTCTTCGAGTATATGAAGCAGTTTACGGCATCATTAACGGATGAAGAAGTCATGACGCGGACAGTCATGGGGTCCTGGGCGGTGTATTTTGCCCTCATTGCTGTGCTGACGTATGGACATTACACTGGTCGATTACCGTTGGCATCAGACTTTCTTAGACTACCGAGTGCGCTCTGCTGTTGTTTTGGCCAACGATACAACGTACGGAAGGACTCGATGGCGTCGATGAACCCGTCAGCGGTGACGACGTCGGACTCGTACGTTTCCAACTTATTCACGTCGTACTGGCATCGTGCAGAAAAAACGGTTTGCTCACGGAGACGCAGCGACCAGAATTGTGGTCGTTTGCCAGGCGGAAATGCGAGCGAACCTTCTAGTGCGTCAGCTTCAGGACCATCATTGTCCTCTGCGGGCTATGGCTCTTACACCAAATCTGGACCATTCACAGTACTGGGCCGGAGCATTCTTGCGAGTTTGTTAATGACTGGTGCTGCTTTGTCAGCATCACTGCTTATTGATGGAAAAGGTGGCGTGGATATGAAGCTTATGAACAACGCCATGTTTACGCTGCAATCAGAGCAGTTTTTCTATCGTCCTACGACGATTCATCGCGAAGAGATCAACTGCGCAGCAGCTAGCAGCGCATTGCGATCGACTCTGGGTGTCAGCGAGAAGTACGAGCTGGACGATCTGGGAAATGATGACCATTGCGCATTGCTGTGGCGTAAGACAATTGGTTATGAAGGTGACAACTTATTTGAACTCGATCTCAATGTGACAGCCCCCGTGACTGCAGCTCCTGAGATCGCAGAGAATACAACAGACGGATCAGGAGCAGCGAAACCTACAAAGGTTCAGCCCAACATAATCATACTCAATATGGAATCCTGGAAGCACCTGGATGTCGGTGTTCTTGGCGGTGCTGCGAAGAAAGAGGCTTTTGGCAAAAGTGCGACGCCCCGATTTGATGAGCTGGCAAAGACTGGTGTGCTGTACAGCAAGCACTATACGCCGTGCGTCCAAACTTCGCGCACACTCTTGACGACGCTATTTGGAATGCTGCCGTCCTGCACAGAGACTGCTGCGCTTAAACAGTACAGTACGACGCTAAACGTGCGCGGACTTCCGCACTTTTTGAAGGAGCGCGGCTACTTTAACCTCTTTTGGAGCGCTGTAGACCTTACATGGGAGTACTGGGACAAGTTCCTGCTGAAAAACGGGTTTGACAAGCTAGTTGATGATCGTAAGGTTCGCAAGATGCTGCATGAGACGCGCAACTACAAGAACACGCCTGACGACCATTTTTCTTGGGGCATGCACGACCACCTGTCCTTTGAGATGCTATTGTACGCCATTGAGGTGGCTCGCAACGCTAGTGTGGACTCCATTGATGTAGCAATAGCATCATCTGTGGAATCTAACGCCGACAACACGACGCCGACGAATGCGACCGAAATTGGGAGCATGACGACTGGGTCAGAGGCTGTAGTTATTGGCAGACACTCCCACGCCGCTAATTCAACATCAAAAGGGACATCCACTTCGAAGACATTAATCGAAAACGTGTCCACAACAACGCCGCCGCTTCCAGGCTGGGAAGGGCTGCAGACGCCGTACTTTATCGACATGTACAGTATTACGACCCACAATCCATGGGCGCTCCCGAATTTCTATGATGTTCCAGACTTGTCAGGGCTGTACACGCCTTACAACAAAAAGTATCTGGACTCGATGCGTTTTTCTGATGAAATGCTAGGCGACTTCATTACAGCACTGCGTGCGAAGGGGCTGATGAACAATACAATTGTGATCATCGAGGGAGACCACGGCTATGGTCGTCTCGAACATGACAACAACCCGTCGATCGTAGACTCGGGTGTGTGGGATGAAGTTTCCAGAGTGCCGTTCCTTTTACTTGCCGATGACTTTATCCGTGATGAGGACAAGGGAATGGTGGTAAGCCAACTGTCGATGCAATCAGACCTCATGGCGACAATTGCCGATATCCTTGGTGTCACTCCAGATGAGCCGCTCTACCAGCACGGCTACGGCCACTCTATGAAGCGTCGTCAATTTCAACCGGAGGCTCAAAGAGAAGCGCAGGTACTGGCTAGCAGGACTAAGGACAAGGACACAAAGCTGAAAGACTTGGAGGCCGAAGCTGTGGCAGCTGAAGCTAGGGAAAGTCTCCATGAGCGCCGTGTCGTTTTGTGCAATCCGTTCAACGGAATGACCAAAGGCGTGCGCACTGAAGAGCTCAAGTACATTTTCCACCCTGACGGATCCTACAACGTGTTCGAGCCTGCCATCGATTCTACTGAGAAGAAGCCGCTGCGGACAGGTTTTGACATTGAGGAAATGGACGACGCTACGCGTGACGTGTTTGAATACGTGACCAAGGCGGTGGACCTGAACCAGTTCCTCTTTGAAGCCAACCGGTTTATGACTCCGCTGGTAACACCACCAGTAGAGATAGCCTCCCGCCTCAAATCTGGTACAAGAAACACCACAATATCCAACGAGGTTGAGCTAAAGCAGCCGCGCGGTCCGCCTGCACCCGGTGACTCGTAGATAGAACATCCCGGACGACACGGTAAGTCTGGACGCACACTAGTATTTGTTAGGAAAAAGAGATACGCCGCCCCACACACATCAGTATGCAAACACGCGGTATTGAGCAGTACACGTGCGTTGACCATTCAAAGGTGTGTCTTATCAACGAAGCCAGAAACCAAGCTTAGGCACAGTGATGTACATGTCAAACGTCTTGTCTCCACGACATCAGGCAATGGAATTTTAGCCATCTCATGTACATAAATATTCTCGTCACTGCGTTCCTTCGCGTCTGCGTCGGATTTCAAGCGAGTCGCTTGTTGTCTTTCCTGACGCGCGCCGTGTCTTGAGATGCTCGTTCCTTTTTTTCATTACGTCTGCTCTAATCCACACTAGCACTAACAAAATCCGAATCAGCGTACCATTACAGCGAGATCTCCCGCTATAAATCTAGATCTCAACACTCTGCTTCGTTTGACTTGGACCCGTCCATTGTTAACGCCGTGTCGTCGTAGACGAAGCAAGACCACACGTCACCAGCAACCAACCAACGAGTTGCTCAACCTCATCCTCGATTCCAACCCCTCTCTTTTACACTGTGGCCGTCTTTGCCACTGGGTGATCTAAGCTCCCATCTGTACAACAATTAGTCCGTTACAAACTCGTAGACAAGAGAAAGAAGAAAACGTTTTGCAACAACTCACAGGCAATGACGGAAATTGCACTCAAGCGCAATGAATCTTTGCGTGTCGATAGTATCGAGTCATTCTCGGACTCCTAGTACCAGGCATGAAGAACCATTGTCAGAATGTTGTCTCACAGTAAATTCTTCTAAGTATCTCATCCGTCTTACGCGTCCACTCTCATGCCGTTCCTCAGGTATTGGCGATAAAAGAATAGGCTTCAGACTTGGCCAATTAAGTCCCAAGTCATCATCTGTAAGCACGGGCGCTGGCTCATATGCCACCCATCGTGCCTGCGAACGTTGTACAGCTTGACGGTACTGTACCAGACGATATACCCACAATACAAACAATGCTATTGCCATTGTACTCAAAAGCACCAATGCAGATTCGGCCACTCCTAGCTCCATGCTCCTCGACGGAACTTGCCGTCGTCCTTGGAAATGAACCACCACGGTGTCGTGTACAAGACCCCCACCAAGTTCGGCTTTAGCTTGAATAATTGAGACTAGATGGAGTCGAAAAAAGTGGGACGTTGGATACTCGATGATAGGGAGATTGGGAAGAGATTTGACAAATGATGGAATGATCAGGACGCTGACTTGTCCCTCGTACGGTCGCACGAATTGATTCATACCTGGCCGCTTCACACATGTGTATCATTACTCTTATGCTTCATCTTCTAAGGCCTCAACAAGGACAAAGTCAGCGGGTTCCGACTCGGTGGCACTTACTTCCATTGCGCCCTTGACCAGTTCATGCGAGTCCAGTTTAGCCTGGAGACTGCGCTGCACCATCCGAGCCTCCTGTGCTTCCTGCACTAACGCTGCCAAGTTTACTTGCGAGTACGGCTGCAGACGCTTCACCTCTTGCACCAGCATCTTCTTGTGCGTCCGCAGAGTGCAGTTCTGCTTTTCCAGCTTCTTCAGCTGCGCAGCTTGCTCGACGTGTCTTTCCCGCCACGAAGACGCCTCACCCTGTGACACTGCTAGCTGCGTCTCCAGCTCCATGTTCTCTACGGACCGCCAAAGACACTGCTGTTGGAAGCCAGCGCATAGTTTTTGCACGCACTCCAGCTCGCTCGAGAGCGTTTCCTCCGTCTGCACACCATCGAGATGAAGTGTACCAGACTGAGACCCAGCGGGCGGTGCCGTGGCGACCCTCGATACCTTCTCCGTGGTGCCGCCCGCATTCGCACATTCGATTTGCGTAATGGTCTCCAAGTTGGCTTTGTGGATCTCCTCAGCGATTTGGACGCGGTCTAGCGCGCTCTTGAGTTCCTTCTTGGTAGCCGTCAGACTCTCTTCAAGACAGGTCTACACGTGCATTTGTAAGAACGAAAGGCTACCCAACAAATGAAAAAAACGTACCACTTGCGCCTCAAGTTCATGATTCCGTTCTTCCAGCAACGCGGACTGGATCTGCGACTCCAATTCAGAATCTCCTCCCGCCAAACCATCGTCATAAGCTTCATCTTTACCGAAGGCATCTTCACGTTCGTAATTTTCCCACCCCACCAGATCCTTCATCGACATGATCTCCGATGCCTCCACGTGTTCATGCAGCCACTCTGCCGTATCGACAGTTTTTAAAGCATCTGTAGCTTCCCACACTTTCTCCGCAGCGCTCAGCGACACTACTTTAACCTGAAACCGTAGTGACTTGGACACTACACTGTTCATGTCCACGTTCTCCCATTGCAGCGTCACCACCCCATTTTTCTCAGCCACATAGTGTCCATACACATAACCCTCGTCAGACTCGAAATCACAGTGCGTCTTGTAGTATGCCACCTCTATCTCGTCCGTCTCATTCTCTACCACATCATAGCAGCTGACGCTGTACGGATCAATCTCCGTACTCTCTCCTCTATCTCCACTAGAGAACAAAGCACGAAAGACCAGTCCCGTGTCTTGAGACGTAAATTTCCAAAGCACCAGCTGCTTCTCTCCTTCCACTGTCACAGTAGCCTGATGATTTACTGAGCAGCCAGCAGCTACTCTCTGATCCAGCAGCTCCATGCCCTTCTCCTCAGCTTCAATTGCAGCCTCTACTGCGTCTCTGTAGCTCTGTCCCATCGTCTTATGACTCGTCAATAGATTGCCATGGAGAAATGTTTTTAAGGCCAGAGACGTCGTCAGAAGCTCGGAATTCAACGTCAAATACCGCAAAAAAGTCTCTAGTGCAATTGCCAGTCGAGTACCAAGCTGATTTGATGGATAGAAGCTCGGTTTCGCGCCGTCAAAAGCTGCTAACAGTGAAGAGATGGCCACCGAGTCTGGAATCAGAGCTTTAGCTATACGCTCACGCTCCAATTGACGCTCCAAGTGCAAAAAATCACGCAGATTACGATCGACAAGACGAAAGTGACCGTTGTCATGAAGAAGCACAAGTGTCGACGTGTCCAAAGGCGTGTCGGACACCGGAGAAGACGGCACTTGAAGTATCACGTCGACTGGCATTTTCTCTCGTCTTTTGGGAATGGAATGAATGCTGTCATTGGCTTTTCATACCCTTTTTTGGCATAGGGTCGATGTAGCCATGTTGGCTACTATCTATGCTAGACGAGAGGATTTCTATTTTCATCCCGTTGTGCAGCAGAAAAAAGAGCAGACATCTTTAGAAATAGAGCCATGGCCCGCCTTTTAACGATGGTGCTGTATTCCCTTTATCGCTAAACGGCTTTACGAACTTATGCAGGCGGTACTGAGCCGCGTGCATCGCATCGTAGTCGCCTCAGCCGAGCCCGAGGTCAATTCTGAGCTCACGAGTATTTCCGCCGATGTCTCTAGCTTCATATCGATACCCATATCACGTTTTAGCTCGCATCCGAAGCCTCCAATGTCGTCAAATGTCGCCATCTCTGATGAAACCACAGCGGCAATCGCATTGGCCGTTGACCGCTTGCAATTTGCAACACTTTTAGGTGAGCGAAAGAAAGCGGTGAATGCTCTTCAATTGTTGGTGCAGCGATTTGAAACATTACAGGACAGTAAGAGCAGGGACCAAGTGACAGTTGAAGAGCGAGAACTCAGTAAAGCCGCTGTGCCTGCTGTTCTAGCGGCTTTAGTGTCTGATCCAAGAGACACGGAGCTGATGGAAGCAATGCTCGAGTTTCTGTATATAATTGTGAGCCAGGTACCCTTGGCAGCTCTTTTGCTGCTCGAGAAGCCTCCTGAGAACTCGACTGCTACTTGGGGCATGCAGACATGTCTTACGTTGCTGCAGGACCCATCTCCATGGATTAGAGGCCCTGCTGTTGCTCTTGTGAGGGCGTTGCAAGATGCACAGCCAAGTGCATTCGCTGAATCGGTGCTGGAATGCAAGGAAGGGCTCAGGAGACTATTGGAAGTTGTGGGGGACCGACGAGAACATATACGAGATGCAGCATTGTCGATTCTTGGACAACTAACAGGCCGAGATAAAAATGCACAACAGTTTTTGGCCTTTGAAGAAGGTTTTGCCAGACTGTTTCAGATTATGGAAGCAGAAGGATTGATGGAAACTGGAGCAAGTCCAACAAGTGGCGTGTTTGCAGACTGCTTGCAGATTGTCAACAATATGTTAAAAGATAATCTCATGACGCAGACACTTTTCCTTGAGATGCCGTACCTAGAGTCGCATGTGCCGAGGATATTGAGATTGGCGGGAGCTGATGGAGGGGACGAAAATGAAGATACAGTGGCACTAGAGAGAAGAAAGCGCGTGCTGAATCTTGGACTGCAGCTTGTGCGTTTTCTCGTGGCAGGGCTTTATAATGGCGCGAAAGAATCGTCGCTGGACGAAATGGCTCAGCGGGATCGTACTCGAAAACGTCAAGAGCTTGCAAGGATACAAAGTCTTGTAGCCCGACAAGAAGCGCTTATGGGCGCTGTGGGTGAGCTGGTTTGCTTTCGTAGCGACGCACTCACAGATTTGCGACTCCAGACGCTTGATCTCCTACGACTAGTGAGTGAGCACAATTGTGGTGCTCAGATGATTATGGTGAACCTCTATGCGTCACCTTCGGCGCGTAACGTTCTCGCGGAGCTTGTGCATCTCGACGTAAGCATTGAGAATGCTGGATCTCCTGTAGCTGCCGCGGCATCGGATTTTTTAGATGTGCTTTTTCAAGAAAATGAGGGCGCATGTATGGCTGTGCTTCAGCATATCCAGATTCCACCACCACCACCGCCAACTTTTTTTGGAAAAGATGGGGGCAGTGGCTACAAATCTTCTTCAGTCTCTTTGTCAGCTGGTCGAGTTTTATTTGATGCGTTCGTCGTCAACACTGAATTTATCATAAGATGCAGCGAGAGTAATGACGCTGAGACACTGAATTTGAAGCTAAAAATGGCTTGGAAAGCCAGTCACCGATTGACAAGGTTGCTGGTGGATAGCTCGTATTGCAAAGAACTTGCTCTCCGAGTGCCAGCAGAGTATGATGACTCGCAGGCTCGTGCAGTTGCTGGTGGGCTTTTCCTTTCGCGCTGTATTCGGATGTTGCGAATTACAGTGGGTGAAGAATTGAGTCTTGCAGTCCAATCTATTGTTTTCCAAGCCAAACTGTCGGTATTGCTGCTCCTCATCCGCTGGTGTCACGACTGTCCTAAGGCTGTTCGTGAAATTACAGGTTCTGTGACAAACTTGTCAGTGCTCGTGGACATTCTTTCAGCCAAGCAAACTTCGACATTGTCCCGAAGTGTAGTTGAGACGACGCAGTTGCGAGGCCTTGTTGCACTTCTGCTGGGATGTTGCTTAGAATTTTTATGTGAAGATGACGAAGAGCAAGCTCTAAAAATTGCAACATCCACAGTGTCAGCTGCCGCGCCTGAAGTAAAATTTGGACTCAAAATGACTCGGGACCAACTTCTTCAGATGATCAGCACACGCGTGGGCCTTGAGCGATTTACGGATGCCTTGGTTCAATTTCAGCAAACTCCTGCATTTTTAGCATGTGCGCGAGCTAGTATGACACAAAGTTCGCGGGTCTTGCTGGCCTATCGTGCTGCATACGATATTACCGACACCGACACTGCGAATGATGACGACGAGGCTCATTACTTGTTTATGCTTTACGAGCGAGCCTTTACGATATTTTACCGCGAAATGGCTGAGCAGATCCAGAAGCGTGTTATCGCGATTTATAGTGGAGTTGATGGCGTACCTACTGGGGCGAATTCTGGCGCTGGGAATGGTATGGGTCCCTATCAGGATCTCATCCGTATGCAGGACAAACAGATTTGCGATCTGCAACGTCAAGTAGAAGAATTAAAGCAGTGCGCAATGGATCAAGAAAGCCAGGACAAAGAAACTCCTGCCACAAGCCCGCGCGCAGACAAAGCATTGGCAGAGCAGCTGGCTGCTCAACGCGAGCTATTTGAGCGTGAAAAGGCAGACATGGAGAGCAAAATTAAGAGTATGTCGGAGTCGGCATTCGAGACGGAGACTCGCCTGAATGGACTCGCAATGGCTTATGAGCAGCTTGAAGCAGAACACCAACAAAGGGAACAGGAACTCGCAGTCATTCGTTCAGGGGCGGAGGCGCAATCTCCTTCAGTGCAGTTCAATAGTTCAAAAGCACAGCTTGCCACATTACAGGCTGATCTGGACGCGCAACCGGAGGTCAGCCGACGATTGCATAGTGAGACTGCTAGCTTTAATGATGCAGCAGCTACTCATGTACGTCGTGAAGGAAGCGAAGGTGAGCTCGCATGTGCACAACTCATGAAACAGCTTGAAGAGCATCGTGTGGAAAGCAAACGTAAGGACGAAGAGCTAGCTGAATGTAAGCAGATGCTTGAGATGCTTACTGAAGGTCTGGCACTAATTAAGAATGACAATGAACGGTTGAAGGCACAGCTAGCAGAGGCACTGTCCAAATCTGGTCAAATTGACGAAGCCGAACATCGAAGCGTCGTCGATGCGAAGACACATTTGGAGGACCGCGTTGAGGAGCTGGAAGCTGCGGCACGCGCCGCCTACGAGAAAGATCAAGAGGTGCTGCGGCAACGAATTCAAGAAGTGGAGCAAGCACGACGTGCAACCGCTTCACTAGAGGTTGCGTCACCAACCAACGAGGTGCCCAACACTGAGGCACCTAGCAACGAAAAACCCTGGGAGGTAAATACTGTGGATCGTCGTTTAAATGAGCTCGTATCTACCCAACTCGGTGAACTGAAGGGGCTGCGCGCCGTTGTCGCTGAAATGGATTCAGTAGCGAAAGAGCGCGAAGCCCAAGTGAAGCAAGCCTCGTTCCTACAGGATCTGGTGGCAGAGTGCAATATTCAGTCACAGCGTGGCAAGGAAACGCACGATGCAACCCTGCGTGAAGTGGAGGACGAGCTAGCTAATGTTTTCCTCGAGAAGAAGGATGCTGAGCGCAAGGTAGAGCTCAAAAAGAAGCTGGAATCTTGTCATACGGATGAGGGCACCAATCAAGTGGAAAACGGCAAGCTCCTCGGTGCGAATGGATCATCACGGAGACCCACCGAATTTGAGAACAGCAATAACCCGACCCTTGACGACCTTCTGGTGTTGGTTGCAAGTTTAGAGATCCAGTGTTCTGTACTTCGAGATAGTCTGAAAGAAGCTCAAGGAGAGGATGCTGTTGCGGTGGCGATAGAATTGTCTAGACAGCGCGGAGCTATCGTCTCGGTTTAAGTACATCATTACAATCACAGGAGGTTGTTTTTACTTTAGTGTCTTTATTGGCACCAACTTGTTATTGACATGAACAACGGGCCGGAAACTGCTCGAAACTCCTTGATCCTTCCACCGTTTCCAGACAAAAACAAAAACCACGAGCAGTCCGTAGACAGCCGCGACAAGCTTGGTACTAAAACCAGATAGCATCGAAATCGGGTCGTCGACAACATGAATGTGGCTACCACCGCTAGTGTGCGTGTCACAAGTCGCACGACACGCCCCACAAGGACATTGCTTGTCGTCAATAGACTTGGAAGCGATTGACTCGAGCAATTGTGCCTGCGTCGGTAACGTCTTACGTATCTCTCCAACCTCTGAATAATTCGAGCATTTGAGCACATTGTAGTCAAACGACCTGTCTTTGCTGGCGTTGAAATGCATGGCAATGTACTCTCCATGACCCACAGCTCCAACTTGCATTTGATAATTGAGAAATCCAAGTGACGACTTCATTGCCGCAGCCATGGACGCAATTGCCGTGTTCTTGCACGAGTCGAAAACTGCACACGTAAAGTCTTTGTCGAGTGCCACATTCAGCTCCAACACTTTAACTTTTTCCTTTCCCGTCATTGGATCCGGTCGGTAATTAATACTTGGCCATGCATGGGTCATCTGCAGAAAGTGGTCTTGCTCTGGTGAACACACGAGACCACACCATAAATTCATGAGATTAGCAGCACAAGCGTCGCAGCCTCCAGCATTGTTCTTGGCAAAGACACTGGACATCAACTTGAAGTTCTCGGCCATGGCTTGGTTTTGTTGCCATGAACAGCAGGCCTTGGCTTTGTAGACGGGACACTGGATAGCAAATTGATTGCAATAAGGACCAGCGGCCATTCCGTCTCGACGACAGACACAGACACCCTTGACACATTGGCCCTTATCGTTGCAGTCGGTGGCATTAGTACAGCTACCGCCACCGATAACGCTTGGCCAGCCGTCTCCTGTCATCTGTAAATTAGGAAAAACTGTCAGAATTAATGTCAATTAAGGTGCTCTATTTAGCGATCGTACAGGAAGCGGATCCTTAGGCTTCTGGTACGCTTCGGGAATGCATTGATCGTAGTCTGGTATATTATATGGGTTCACACACGTCTGTGTCATCACGCACTTGGCTTGAACAGACGCTGGAGCTCGTGCAGCCGTCGCCAATACCAAAGAAAGTATAGAAAGTAGCACCATTTCTCTCTAATGTGTTTTTTTGACACATCAAAGTAAATATTTCAAAATTTACTTTTTGTAAAGACAAAGTGTCCAAATTGTTCCAAAAAGAATTGTTCGGGACAAACCCTTTTTGACACCATTTCGACCAATTTACATGCAATGGACGAGTGAGTTCATTGGTTTGACATCGACTCCGAGTACGTGTCACTACGTGGTTTCAGCATCGCCAGACACGTGTTCAGCGGAATACCCGAGTTCGCGCGCTACATCCACGGCACGCCGCGTATTTTCGTGTCGGAGGCTTCCGACAAAGCGCGTAGCTCCATGTACATGCTGTCCCAGTTTCCAATGATTGTGCAAGTGGATCTGCCCGAGTTTGTGCAAAGCGTGGAGCGAGCAGCAGCTTATACAGTGCTGCCGAGACTTTATGGACACGAAGTGGAAGAGACGCAGGAATTTCTGGCACAAGTGGCGATCTCCAATCTCTGCTTTCTAAGCCTTCAGCTCCTATTGATGGGGAGAGAAACGAGAGACGTGTAATTCTAGACGCAACTTGACGTCAATACTACAGCACTGGAAGCCGTCGGGTTCACGAGGGAGCGAGTAGAGGAGAATGTCACGAGTGAATGGCTCACGCTTCGAGTGCAGTACAATGTCACGGAACATTTGCGGATAGACCCGAGAGATGGAACAAGTTGTGACGATCGACGTGCAATCAATACGCGATTTGTATGGACATTTGAAGCAGACGTGACGAACGCGGACGACTTGGAGTGGGCCATCGTAGCTGCTAAGATGGCCCACTCCAAGTCGTCCGCGTTCGTCACGTAGCCAGCGGCTAGAGTACTGAATTAAGACACAAGAACCAAATTGATGTAGTGGGTATATACCGGTATTTACCTGTTCCAACTTTTAACCCATTTTGGAGTCACTTTACAGTCATAATATAATGGAACATACTGGAGCTCCTTATGACGATAGCAGCTCGACTGAGAGCGAGTATTACTTCGATTTAAACGAGGAACTAGAGGGGAAAGAAGCTGCTCATGCGTTGGTGCATGGAAACGACGCTTCTGTCATGCAGGAGTCTCTTATCGAGTCACAACCGCGACGAAAAGAGGACACTTTGGTGGACTGCAAGAGTTACCGGTTTGAAGGAAAAGAATACGGGGAGATATCATCACTACCACAGGGCAGTGAATGGAGTCATGGAGTAGCACCGATAGTGTCGGATAGCGTAGTGGATCGAGCACTTACTATGGCACGAGAATTGAGGAGAACACCACAAAGAGACGAAGCGTTGATGACTAATACAACAAATAGCAATGCGTCGCCTATTGAAAAGAAGACGACAAGTGAAACGAAGATGAAGACGTTAGTCTTAAAAAAGAGGAAAAGAGTTGAAGTCAGGGTGAAAGTTGGGTCGCTCAAGAGAGTAAAAGCGACATTGTCACCTGCTTTCGTTACAAAGCCAATGGTTGGGGGAATGCAGCACTCATTAGGAAACGAAGTAGAAGGGGCCACTGAGGTGGAAAAGGGACTTGATGTCGCTCATTCTCAATGGAAATCGACAAGAAGTCAAACGAGATCGAAAGCTACAGAAATCGAAAAGGATACATTGCTATCACAACTGCAGTCAAAAGATCGAGAAACAAAATCTGAAATGATAGTGTCTAGTTGGAGAACAGAGCGCAGGTATCCAGCGGCCAATCGAAGAAAAACTTATAGCAGGTCGCCATTAAGTCATCGGAAAAGTTGTAGCAACTTGCCCACAATTCGTCCTGTAGAGCAAGAAGGTCGCAGAATAAGAGACTCATCGCCAGTGATCCATTACTCAAGAAGAAGCCGAAGCAGATCTCCACCAAGTCGACGAGCCGAGGAGAGACGGACGAAATTAAGATCAAGATCCACGTGTAGGGCTTCAACAGCTTCTTACTCGCATCGAGTTGATGAGAAAGTACGAAGCCAGCAGCATTATTATTTAGAAAAGCGACCCAGTCATACTTACAAACGGCCTCAAAGCTCTTCTCGATCCGCCCGGTCTGTGCAAGCTACGCGGGAGGACCGCGACAGACATGACCGCCACGAATCCAGATACAGTCATTATGACAGTTACGAGCTGAAGCCGATTCCGCAGCCCTGTGGTGAAAAAGCTAATAGACAATCTTCGAGTTGCCACGAATATGCGAGAATAAATTGCGGAGCCCAGGAGACCAACCGAGAAACATTTCAGCTCCGAAACAGAGATTATCACCGCTCAAGGAGCGTACATAACAGGGAGAAGCTGATCGCGCCACAGCGAAATGATTACAAATTTGGAAACCGAATGATGGGAGGAGAAATACCGAACGCAGAGCTAGCAACCCGCGACTTCCAAAACCAGAAGAGTGTTGGCCAAACACTCTTTCGTGTACTGTCAGCGTCAACAGCGCCAAAACATTCGAGGAGGAGCCCGACAAAGCCACATATCAGATCTCGAGTGAATGCAAGTGCTACATCTTACGGTGATGGCAAGAAGTATGTTGCACGCCACGATGCATTTGAACGACAGGTGTTTAAGTTGAAGCTTCGAGAAGCTGATATTGACGAGAAGATAGCTGCTGGGTTGTGTGATGAGTTTGATAATTGGCTTTGCGATAATCGCAAAAGAGCTGCCGCCGAGACGCGAGCACGGCTTATGGCACAAGACTTGAAGCGTTTCGAAAAAGTCTATGCGTCATCCAATGTGACGCCGGTCCAGCTGAAGAGATATCAAACCGATCGCGACTTTGGATGGCGAGTGGTTCAATTCAAACGAAAACAGGTATCACTGGAGGAGCAAAACGACCTGTTGATGACGCTGGAACGAAAAGCTGATTTGCGGTATAGGCTGGACAAAGAACGAGAAAAGCTGATCGCAGAAAATGCTGCTTTGTTTCACGCAGTGATGATGAGCCAGGACCGAACGTGCAGACAGAGGGAAAGAAATGCATTTGGTGCAAGTGCCAATATCTTCCGAGACTCAGAACAACGTTTTCTTGGTGCTGATGTCCATCAAGGGCAGCCTACGCTAAAGCATCGGACATCGGATGTGTCGAATTCAAGTTTTTTCACGTCTTCAGCCAATACCTCGCGTGTTGTTGTGGGCGCCGCTTTGCAGCTTAAGGGGGACAATGTTCGCAGGACCTATTCTTGATTTCTGAAAGGGGATACGTTATTGATGCACAAATATTAATGTGAATATTTTACCGAGATTCTTAGGAACTTCGCGTTCAGATCCAAGATATGATGTTAGCAGCTACAAGTGCGATCGGTTATTGAGACCAAAGCCGTGATCATATACCAACAGACACAACCTCTTGATACCATAAGTCAATGCGCTGCGCCGAGAAGGCTGCGGATAGCGCGGCTGCACGTCTCCGTACAGCAGGCAAGAATTCTTCTGCTGCTGGCACCACTCAGTCTGCAACGTCTAACGTTGCAGCCACGTGAAAGCGACAACCCGAATTAGAGGTCGTATACTCTGGCGAGTCGAATAATGCATCCGGCTCGAAGGTATTCACAGGGTTCTCCGGGTGGCTCCCAAGCAAAGGGGCTTTAGCGGCCTGCGTGATACAGAGCGCCGCTGTATTTTAGATCGTCTGATGAGTTACCCAGGAGAGCAGAGACCACAATCATGCGTGTCGCTATTTCAAGTCATGTCCTGGATGCTATCTCAGCACCACATGTTGCAACAAGGAGTCACCCATGACTTCCTCGTACTTGGCGATATCGATCTTCACGAGTTCGGGTCGACGCAAATGCGTCCCTTGTTAGAAGATATCTTCTTTGACAGGTTTCGCACTGGTGTTATGGTTGAAGTGCAAGACCGGTTACAGGTAAGGTCCGACCTCACCTGGTTGGCTGATTTGTTACAACGTGACTCAGGGGACGAGGAGATACAGCCACCACGTCCCATCAAGAGATCATGACATATGGGACGGGGAGATACGGACGCCACATGGGACCATCATGGGAAGATGGGCGGACCAGACGGACGTCATGTGGAACTTGACATGGTCAAGTTGTAGCATCGATGAACATGCATGTTGTAGAGTTAACGAACGAAGTTAACACTCAATATATTTCACTTTTACTTTCTACTTCTACTGCACAGATGCACTTCATTCTTACTTTCATATAGGTTATGAGCTCAAAGGACGATTTTCGCTGTGGTGGCCGATGGTCAAGACATGAACGACCACAACATGGAAGAAAAGTCGGCAGTGCCCGTGGCGGCACTGGACAAGATATTTGCCTTGTTTGGTGACTTGTCGGAGCGGATGCACAGGATGGAATCCTCGCAGGCCGGACAAGACGACCGACAACGCAAGGACTCTGCGGATTTGAGCATCTTCGGTTCGGCTTTGGGAGCATACCCCTCCTCCCAGAAGATCGCCGAATGTCTCGCCGGCCACCTACTTTGGTGCCCGACGACCAGCTTATGCTGGGGCACCGGCTCAGGTCGGAGGCAACTATGGGATAGCTCAGAGACCTGAGCCTGGCATTCACGGGCAGGGCGTACCTGCAGGACAATACCCAGGTGTGCAAGGTCCTGTGTTTTACCAACCCGAACAAGTACGCGAAGGCGTTCCGGATGGTCGCCAGCAAAAATTGGCTTTGCAACCCTTCGGCGGCAAGGAACTCTACCATGGTCTTGGTAGTGGATTCCTTGAATGGGGCAAAGAGTTCGTGCGACAAGTTGGTTTCTTCGAGCGTGCCTGTGGTTTTGTGTGGCCCGAAGTCATCAAGGTTGATGTTCTCGGTCAACACCTTGCAGGCACTGCACAAAAGGTATTATTGTCGGCAGGTGGAGACTTGGTGGTCTGAGAGTCAAACCTTGGAGCATGCTATGCAAAGGTTTGGTGGAGTGGCGATCACAAAATTGCTGATGTGATTGGCCTATCACCAACAGCGCCCAGACTGCCGACTAACGGAGGGGGTACTCCGATTCCGTGGGGGGATGTCTTCTTCTCACCTTGTGTACCCGTCGGTAGGGCGGGTTGCACTCTCCTGGTGACCTTTAGCTCTGATGTGGGTCTTGATGGGGTTGGGGATAGGGGTTTTTGGAGATCGCGTGGAATTCCTTGCACGATCTGCCGGTTCTTCGGTGCGATCTTCTATCTAGATCGCACGATCCAATTTCCCACTCAAGCGCTTGACCCTTCTGATCACTTGATCCGTCCTGCTGAACCTTCTGACCACTTGATCTGTCCATAAAAATCTTCTGACTACTTGATCCGTCCTGCGCCTGTTGTTCCTTGTCCTTTCCGTGTATTCTGCGTCCTATCGCAGTCGAGTTGTTGTTGTGAGAGTCCCTGGCCAATGTCCCAGGTATACGCGATCCTCGAGCGCGCGGTGTCCTTGATCGTCGGGAGGCCAAAAGTGTTTCCTGCCCGGAAGAAGCGCCGCGTGTCTTCGAGGTTGTTGTAAATCGAACTCTGTTTATTTAATATCCAATAAAAAGCTAAAAACCTATGACTATGTCTTCCCTATCCGCTGGAATAAATCGCTTCCGAAAATCGTACCTAGCCGAAATTGTACCATACTAGGTATCGCACCTTACCGGAATCATGCCGTACTTGGAGTCACGCCTTGTCGCTGGTACTTGTAGCTTCCCGCTCGCTTGTATTCACATCCGGAATATCACGTGCCCTTCCACTTGCTTCCTTCAGCTCATATTTTGTCGTCACCAGATCACATCTTCCCGGATCGCATCTTTCCGGATAGCATCTATCCAGATTGCAACTTGTAGATCGCAACTTGTATGTAGCCTGCAAACACTTGATCGCACATCGTAGTTGCTCGATCATGTCGCATCTGCTGTCACGTCTTGTATCTACCAGGGTCGCTTTCCTTATGTTCTCCAGATCGCAACTTCTCAGATCGCAGCTTCCGATATCGTGACATCCCAGATCGCACTTCGCCATAACTCGCGTCTTCAGTTAATCAAGTCGGATGGGGATCCAGTTTGTCATCAAGTCGTTGTGACATGCGCATTAATATAATTATTGTGATCCCATACTTGACAATCCAGTATCCACTAATCCAGCATGTCTCAATCTATGCCATATCGCCCCACATACGTTGTTCCATATAATGATTACTATATGAATCCGTAACGAGCGATCTTGATCTTATGGATGTCAGTCATATCAAATAATTGGCGATCCGGATCGCACCGATCCAGATCGCATCGATCCCATATGTCTGCGATCCAATTTGTGTTGATCCAGTTTACTTGCGATCTCTGCTGACCCAAGTTGCGTTGATCTGACTTGCATGCGATCTTCTGCGATCTAGATTGTATCGATCCAATTTGCTTGCGATCTTGCGATCCAGCCAGTATCCGTACAATTTACCTGCGATCCAGATTGCATGCACCTGACAACTAACGATCCGGGCAGTTCTCCTCGAAGTTGACTTTCCAGTTCTTCATGATGCGAAAATCCACGTAATCTTCATCTGCAAGTCATATTTTGCCAACGGGATGTAATGTTGCCCGAAGGTAACAGCTCCGAATGTTCCTTAAATTCACTTTGCGGCTGTGCGTAATTCGTGGATATTATCGATTATGCATAAAATTTATTATGCACTTCACCACAGGTTGCTCTAGACCTTCACTACCAAGATAACACCTGCCCAGAGCATGAAATTATTCACCGCGACAAAGTCGTCGCAGCGTAGCTCGACAGAACATTTTTGTACCTGACGGCCGTGAGTGACACGTGCGGAGGCGCAGACAACCTTGTCTTGGACAACATCGTCCACTACGCTGATTCAACGATGCGCATGACGATGTTGTCCCGTTTGGATTCGAACAGGGTCGACTACTTACGACAGGCTGAAGAGCTTGCTCAATTCGCACAGTCGACGGAGCTCAACGTTCGAGTCAAGCATTTCGGCAGAGATGTTGTGAACGTTGTCGAGCCGACGACAGAAGCAAGGAAGTCCAAGAACGTCAAGAAGCGACCTGAAAATCAAGGTTTGCAAAAGTGCTACATATGTGGCAACACCGGACACCTCAAGTCAGATTGCCCGAAGAAAGCCAAGAAAAAACAACAAGATGCGGATTTCGTGCTGGTCGTTAATGACGGACCGTCAAGCTCAACCAGCAACTGGGTTCTGGACAGCGGCTCAGGACGACATTTGGTCAATGACTTGAGCCTGCTTAAAAACGCGGTCGACTGTCGAAACGAATGTTTTACCGCGGCTTCTGATGGGGGCCCTGAGGATCACCAAATAAGGAAGTGTGGTGATCCGGATCAAAGCACTTGGTGTTGATAAGACCATCCGACTTCTTGATGTTCAATACGCATCAAATTTGGAGCGTAACATCATTTCCTTTGGAAAATTGGAAAAGAAGAGATGCGTTCTTGAATACCGCGAAGACAGGCGTGTTCTGGTCTCTCACCCTGATGGGCAGAGACGACTGATGCCGCTCCACGACGGGCACAGACACGTGCACCCATCGTGGACGTTGATCGTATCGACGATGTGTTAATTGTTGAAGTTTTTGATGGTGTTTCGATTGGCAAATTTCGTGGATTTGGGTCACCGAAGGATGCGGTTATGACGATCGTAAACGATGATGGACGTGAACATAGCAAAGGTGTTAAACATGGAAGTTTGCTACATTTCCATCGTCGACTGGGTCATCTGTGTTACGACACAATCATCAAGATGGCCCGTGACTCTGCCTCTGGTATCAAACTAACTGATGCTAAGCGTATCAACTGCTTGGCCTGCGCACAAGGCAAGCAAACGCAGAACTTTCAGTCACGCAAGGACAGTGGGATGAACTCGCCCATCGATGTGATCGGTGGGGTCATTTGTTCCGACCTTAAAGGTCCTATGACTCCCCGTGATCGACTCGGAAATAGATATTTGATTAATTTTATTGATCATCAATCGAATTATTGCCGAGTGTTTCTAGCGAAAACCAAGGATGTTGCTGCGATGAATTTCAAACACTTCTTGGTGGCTTTCGAGAGAAAATTTAATTACCGTATACACGTTCAACGTACAGACGGTGGAGGTGAGTACAAACCTTTGGATGTTTCTTGCAAGGAAACTGGTGTCTCTCGACAAATAAGTAAGCGAAACAACCAGGCCAGCAATGGCAAAGCTGAAAGGATGCACCGCACCATCATGAATATGGTGCGGAGCATGGTGTTTGCAAGTGGGCTACCTTTGAAATTTTGGGGCGATGCTGCTGAGTATGCGGCTTTCATCCTCAACCGAAGTCCCACCAAGGCAAATGAAGATGGCGTCTTGCCTATTGAGATGTTGACCAAGAAACGACCGGTCTTAAATGACATCGTGGTTTTCATATGACCACCACCAACAAGTCTTTGGGTGTGCGTGGAAAGGCGGCCATCATCATCGGAAGTAACGATGAGATGAAGGGGTATCGGATATACATACCAAAGGAGCGTGTTGTGGTTCAGACCCAGATCGATGTACAAGACAGTGAATTGGTGATCGATTTAAACGGGACCGAAGGTCAGGAGGAGCTTAAAGCAAAACAAGACAAGCGTTCAACCAAAGGTCGTTCGTCCGAATGGACACGTGATCGACACCTGACACGGTCAAGACGCAATGATATCAAGCCAAGTGGCGAAAGTGACATTGATGAAGTTCAAAAAGACGTTGTCAGTGCCATCGGGAAACCAGACCCAAGAAACTACGACGAGGCTGTGAAGAGCCTTAACAAGGGCAAGTGGGTCGTGGCCATCAGCGAAGAACTGATGGCGCTGGATGCGAATGGTGTTTGGACAGTGGTTGTTCCACCTAAGGATTCGCACGTCCTCCACAACCAGTGGGTCTTCAAGACGAAGACAGACGCTAACGGAAATGTGGAGAGATACAAGGCGAGACTCGTTGCTTGCGGCAACGAGCAATTGTTTGGAATTGACTACACTTTGACTTTCACTGCGGTGATGGAGCTTGGTACCGTAAAGATCATCTTGGTACTCTCTCGTCGATGGAACGTACCGGCACGTCATGGTGACATTCCAAATGCGTATGTCAAGGCCGAAAAAGAAAAGGACCTTGACGTATACATGAGAGTGTCAAGCGGTATACAAGTTGGACAAGATGTGTTGGAACAACATGGAGTCAAGCATACGAAACAACTTGCTTTACTGTTACAGAAGTCGCTATATGGTCTGAAGCAAGCCGGGAGGCTATGTAGTAAGCTGTTGCACTTAAGTTGATTGATCTGGGGTTCAAGCAGTGTACGACAGACATGTGCTCATATATCAAGCAGACCGATGAAGATGTCACGGTCGTTGGTGTGTATGTCGACGACTTGTTGGTCACCGGGACTTCAACTGATGTCGTCGGACGTTTTTTTGACAACATGGTGTCGCTTGAGATTAAGGACTTGGGTATCGTAAACAAGTTCCTGGGTTTTCGCATCATGTTGGACGATAAGCGTGGATATGTACTGGATCAAGAAGTGACAATCGACCAGCTGTTAAAGGACCATAACTCCGATCGGCGACGAATGCAACGACGTGGATAGTCAAGGTTCAGAATTGCTGGTTGCAACATCTGAAGTCGGACTACCAGCATCAAAGCATTCCAGTCCCTCGTTGGGAGTCTACTCTGGATTGCACGCGACCCGACATCAGTTTTGCAGTGCACCACGCAACCAGACAGACTCACAAGTCTACCATGAAGAACTGAAAGATGGCCAAGCGAGTTGCGAGATATTTGAAGGAATCTAGGTCGTTGAAGTTGTGCGTCAACAGTACAAGCAAAACAGAGGACCCGATCAAGATCGAGAGTTGGAGCGACGCGGATTTTGCTGCGGACAAGTCGGACCGAAAATCGGTATCAGGATGCGTGCTGACGATGGACGGTGCAATAGTATCGTGGGCGTGCAAGAAGCAGACTGGTGTTGCACTTAGCACCAGTCGGATTTTATTGCTGCTTCGCGTGCCGTACATCCCTATGCAGCAGCACTTGCTTGCTGTTGTCCTAACAGTTTGGACTGCTGCCTCAACAGATCGGCTTCTTGTGCGCCTTGCTTTCTCAACAGGTCAGCCTGTGAAGCACTTTGCTGTTGTAGCAAGTTGATCTTTTCATCGCTTCGTCACGTTCATGCTGAATGAGCTTGGTGATGGCTGCATGCTGCTCGTCTTCATTCAAAGAGAGCAACATGGCACCGACGGCGAAGTCGTCAACGGCTACCGCTACTCGCTGAACCGTATGCCATTTGAGTGACCTCGAATGGTAGAAGTCCTCGTGCGTGCGTAATGACCTTTTTTAGAGAGGTTCAGATCATCTATTTACATGGTGTTAACTATGTGCAAGATCTCCGGAAAGTCCTGAGCCAAGATGTCACTGCTGGTTGGCCCGGCGGTATGTCGTGGCTAGCCACCGCGAAAAGTGGAGGTCCTCTAGGGTCGCGTTTGAGCAGCTCAATGCATGCATAAAGCAAGGCACCATGTGTAGCTGACGCAATTGTTCGATGCTCCCTCTTTGTGATTGCTCGGAGCTGACAAAGGCACGAAGCCCAAAAACTGTCGATGCTGTTGGGAAGGTAGATTGTGACTGCTTCGTAGACGGCTGCATTCCTGTCTACCCAAATTCGTGTTTGACATATCGTTGAAAGTACGTGACAAATTTGCGTCCAGATGTTTTCGGCGTCCCTCATGTCATCTTGAAAACGGTCCGCAAGGATTTGATTGCGGTAGTCAGGTATACTGTGAACCGCTGCCCGATCTTCGAAACGGCGCAAGGTCGCGTTCGAAGACCGGGTGGGCGCCTGGCTGCCCGAGGTGTCGCCACGTGTCGTCGCTGCCTGTGCAATGGGCGTCGCGGGTGATACGCCCGTGCCCGAAGTTGCACCGCCCAAATCGCTGCAGGCGCCGAGATATGGCGCCGCGCGAGGAGCGCCAAACCCAGAGCTTTTTTGTGGAACCGGAAAGATTGCTTGCCTAAGGCCTTCGTGATGAAGCGATTAGACGTTGTGCTTGGCACAGACCAGGGGAACCGATGAAGCTGTAGGTGCGCCACGAATACTAGACCCCAGCTTCAAATATCGTGACAAATCGCCTGTCGTTCCGATTGTGAACCGACATTGAGCTTCGGCAGGACTCCGTGGCAAAACCAGTGTATTTCATCATCAGCTTTGTGCAGAGTGACAGGCTGAGAGGGTGGCCGTGCTCGAACTCCGTCGAGTGGCCTTTGATTTTGCCGGCGCCGATAAATCTCCAGCGATAGCTTCTCAAACATGGTGGGCTTGCCTAAGGTGCAAAGGCGGTGTCGAGTTCAATTCTGCCCCGAGAGGTAAGTCTGGGGATGATAGCAAGAGGGCTATTGCCCACCGCCGGAGTTTCGCGTCCGAATGGGGGCCAGTTTGGTCCTGAGGTATCGGTACCTGCAATACGAATCCGCTGGCCCCGTGCGCATGATGTGTAGCTGGATGAGGGTGCAGTCCGTAATCCTGTTGTACTTAATCCTGGACAGCATGTTACCATCCTCATCCCGAATCCATGGGTTCGTACTCCAGTTGAAGGTGGCCCCAGAGCCGCTGAATGTCTTCCGGCATATCATCATACCATCTGTCTGGTAGGGAAAGTGGCAGAAAATTCCAGAACGAAGGCATCCCCATCCCACCAGCTGGTGACTCGTTCAAGTAAAGCCGTCAAGTGAGCGGTGCTCACGAGGTCACTTGTGCTTGCTGGTCCGTAGTTGGAGCGAGCCATTCTCCCAGCTCTTGCTTTAGCTCCTGCCTGACCTGGTGAGCGTTCCCGGTGGGGCGGTGCCCGTAGTTTAGCATGAGCTGAAGTCACTATTGTTTCTTCCGGCCCCGGACTGCTCTAAAAAGCCTACCGCCGCCATGCAGCAAAGTACTAATCCGGTTTCCGAGTAAGCCAAATAATCGCATGCTTGGTGCGTTGTGTTTTGACCGCTACTCTAACGGCCGCTAGCCCGATGCCTCCCGCTTGTTTTGGCGTCACAAACAGCCCCGGATTAACCTTGTAACGACTGCTTTCCGTCGTTGTTGCATGCGCCCACAGGACAAATTGTGCAGTTCCTTTTCCGCCCATCGAGGTCGAAAACTACAGCTGTAAATAATAAAGATGGAAGCACGATCGAGTTGAGAATCAAGACGCGATTCTCCACATTCGTTGCCATTAGTGTCGCGATGAGGAGACGCCTCTGAATCTTTTGGATCCGCTGGACCCAGTTCTTGTTCACTAACTCCCCTGTTCCGATCTCATAGCTCAAGTATCGAGTTGTTTCGCCCGTAAGGACGACAGCGATGCCCGCATACCGCTTAAGTTTGACAGACCGACTCAGAAAAATCAAGTGACTTGATCATGTAGGCCGGACAGAGCGCCAAAAGCTCGTACAACATGTAAAGCGTGGGGAATTTGCTCCGCCGTCTCAAGGAATAGGGTGGTGTCATCGACAAATGCGGCGTAGAGATGGGTCTGCCCGGCCCCCCGGGTGCTGGAAGCCCGTGAAGGTTAGGGTGCTAGACCCAAAATCTCAACGACTAACAAAAAATAAAAGAGGTGCGAGCGGGTACCCTTGCCGAATCCTGACCGGACTGGGAGAGGTGTAGAATGACAACCGTTTACGACGAAGCTGGCTGTCGTGTCGGTGTGAATTCGTCGGATGAGGTCGACGAATCGCACGTCAAATCTAAACTAGAGTAGAGTCTCGTATAGAAATTCCCGATCTACGGTAATCGCAAGCCTTTCTGAAGTCCAGCAGCAGTATACATCGACTGTTAGCTGCGGCACCTCCTCTTGCTCCATTGCAGTCGTCACTTGAGCCATCATCATCATAACTGTTTAGACATTCTGCGCCCATGAGCAAAGCCCTGTTGAGAGTCGCTGATAAGTCGAGGTAACGAAGATTGTAATCGCATCGCCAGCACCTTGGCAAACACCTTGTAGCTGGTTTGTAGTAAAGAGATCGGTCGATAATTCATCGCGTCGTCCGAGTCACTCTTTTTCCGCAGCGGGATAATAAGCGCTGCTAGAAACGAGGGAGGCATATATGCCCCCTGGAGGATTTGGTTGCTGATGATGACCAGAGCTGGCACCAGCTGCGCCGATGTATCTCTGTAGAAATCGTTGTTCAAACCATCCTGGTCGGCCGCTTTGTGTCTACTCAATCCTTGAATGGCTGAAAGCACCTCCGCCTCCGTAATCGGATGTAGCAGTGGGTCATTGTCGCTAGCAGTTAAGTGCTGCTCCTTCGAGATCGTCGCAAACTTCGTCAGAGCTGCAGGAAAGACGTCCAAAGCTGTTGTACGGTGCTGAAGCTGAGGACTGGTGTTCATTCAGATGCAAATTTATCTGCCAGGAACATGTGTCGCCCAAAGGCCTCCCCATGTCGCGCCCGCACCGATATTACGAACTGGTTGCTTTCCCAATTGGCAACACGCTTGTAAGACCATCGCAAACGCTGCGCCGAACGCTCTAAACTTCGCCCATTTGAAGCAGGTGCTCCTCTCGCATTTCTTCCATGTTAGCCGAAATCCACTGACGACGCATAAGAAATTACCGCCTATTGCGTTGTCAAATTTTCCTGATGAGTCGCTTACGCCTCTGTTTTTCTCGTCGAGTAACAACCTGTACGCATTTCGTGCACTGTAGAATAGCAGCATCCCATGTCTGCACGGTCGGTGTGTGTCCTATTCCCATGGTTTCCATTTCGTGCAACAAAGTCTCCAGGACGCGGTCAGGCTGATGAGTTTTAATGGGATACGTTGGGTGTAGCCGCTGAGACGGCTGCAGAGATGACTGTGCGACGCGCAGATGTAGTTCAACTTGCTGATGGTCAGAGTGTTGGGGAGGTGGCGTAGAGGATACCCAGATGACCTGCGGCATCCAGTCGTGGGGCACGTAAAATCGGTCCATTCTGCTGGCCCTCTCGTTGTTCCAATACGTATAATGATCCGTCGTAACCGCATCGCGTCGTCCTCCGCATGATCTTGTAAAAGCCGAGCATCATTGAGTCCCGTCTCGTCCAGAAGTTGGCTCAGTGCCGGACTTTCCGGCCTGCTGGCGGACCGTTGCCCCAGTCTATCCAATTAAGGGCTTTGGACGCTATTGAAGTCTCCCAATAGCACAGTAGTGGCGGATGGCATATTCCATTCCAGGAGGTCCTGAAAAAGGCTTCGCGCTCAGCCTACCATTAGGCGCGTATACATTTAAGATAAACATGTCATGTAGAGTCACTCCAATATGTTCATTCCACACGGCGGCATTGGACGCTGCTGGGGCGTTAGTAAAATAGCAACACCCGCAGCCCGTAACAACTATGCTCCAGAGAGACATAGGGGCCTGATCACTGTCAAGGTGTTTACCCCATAGCCGTTTCTATTCCATTTGTAAATCAGAAGCTTCTGCCGCGGTCGCTACATGAGTTTCTTGAATGCACCACGCAAGGGGACGCTGGCTGATTGGAGTTTTTCGCCAAGCTTCCATCCAGAGTTTGTGTGAAGCCGATAAAATTTTGGGTTAGGAGGCGACGATCCGCCAACGAATGAGATGATTGCCCTGAAAAGCTTACATCGTGAAGGATTGCGTGGCGTCCGTAGGCATCCGCACTTGCGATATCAGAAAAATCTGTTGTCTTCATCGGTATCCTTAGAGAGTCCTTAGTACTGAACGAGCCTAGTTTCCGCCGTGTGGACCAGTCCTAAGCAGAAGAATCGCTCGTAGCAGCCCAATTAGCCGAATTCGTCGAGCCGTAATACGCCGCTTTATAACGGTCGTTTGTGATGATAAGTTTGAAATGGGACCGGAGTTTGTCCGACGTCTGTTTAGCCGTCGGTGTACCATCAACGAGAGGCGCAATTTCGGTGTCGTACAGTAGCGCACACAACAGGTGCTGACTGAGCCGAGGTCGACGCTGGGGATCGCAAAATTTGAGGACATGGTCCCCCCCGTAGTGTGCGGAGTACTTTCCAGTCATCTGCGTTGTCCACTAACGGTGCAAGCTTGGTTTGATGATTGCGGTGCTGTGTGTTAGCAGTCCAACCATCGATCCATGCTCGCATAGGCGATCCATGCTCGCATAGGCGATCCATGCTCGCATAGGCGATCCATGCTCGCATAGGCGATCCATGCTCGCATAGGCGATCCATGCTCGCATAGGCGATCCATGCTCGCATAGGGCGATCCATGCTCGCATAGGGTGATCCATGCTCGCATAGGGCGATCCATGCTCGCATAGGGCGATCCATGCTCGCATAGGGCGATCCATATGCTGCTCCCAATACTTCTTAAGCCCATCCGCACGCTCGTCGACTATCGGCCATTTATTGCTCGAAGACTGATACGTCCATCAAGAGCTCACCAGGAAAAACAGACGCCATATGCAACTTGACATGGCCAAGCTGTAGTGCGATTGGGACACATGATGTAGTGTTGACGAACGAGAAGTAGTTAACACTGAATATACATTACTTTCACTTTCTACAACCTTTTGCACCAGTGCAACTACCAACTTTCTATATTGAGAACTAAGGAATCGGACAGGTTTGCATGGGCGCATGTTTGACAACCACAATTTTCAGTTTTGGTAGGTAATGGCAATGGTAAGACAGCTATTTGAAGCGGCTAAAACTTGCAAGGGTCTGCTAGGGTGCATCTAAACTTAGTCTATCTCTGTCGACAAGGAGAGCAGCCTTCCACTACCTTCTACGAGCCATTTAAATAGAGCTCCAAAGTTTCAGTATAATCTTGTTAGTTGGATGAAGCTTACTTGCCGAGCATCCGAAGCACGTTCTTGCGGATCTGACCCTGCACAAAGACGGTCTTTCCAAGACGACGAATGCGCTTGCGCGTCTTTTTCGTGGCAATGTGGCGCTTGTTGGCCTGTGCGCGCTTGACGAGGCCGTTGCAGTTGACCTTAAAGCGCTTCTTGACGGCCGCCTTCGTCTTGAGCTTGTAGCCCATAGTGCGCATCTGCAGCTGCGGAAAGGCGATGGATGTTCGCATGGCCAGTGTGGACACGAGCGTCGAGGGAATAGCAGAAGGCACAGCAGCGAAGCGGGAGGCCTGGGATGCAACACTAGGGGGAGCGGCGACGGCCAGAGCTTTGAACTGACGAGCGAGGGATCTATGAATGGTAAGGGGAAAAAAGCGCATCAGGAAGAGAAGAAGAAGATGACTCAAGTAGACATAGATCGGGTAAGAAGGCTGTAGATGCGAGGAGACGTACTGGAAGAGCATCATAATGAGTTTGGTGGTGTCGGTCGACTTGACGAGAGCTTCAGACGGTCTTAAGGGCTCTAAATGATTGGAGGAGAACGTGATGTTGATCAATGTATGATTCGATTAACGTCCTCCTTGGTCAAGGGACATCGAGTCAGTAAAGCCAAGGCCATCGCGTCTTCGACCTTCATTTCCTGCCGTCAAGTAGAAAGCTATGGATCTCGGCGCGCACTGCTCCGTACCCGCTTGCCATCAGCAGGACTTTTTGCCATTCACGTGTGACTGCTGTAGTAACGTCTTTTGTCTCAAACACCGCAGTTACGGCGCCCATCAGTGTCCAAAGGCCGGCAGTCACGACCGGCGCGTGGTTCAATGCCCAGTGTGCAAGCAAATGATCCGCTGGACTGCAGAACAAGATGTTAATGCCGTGTGGGAACAGCATGTCCGTAGTGGCCAATGTACACCAGAGAAGCTCAAACAGCAACAACTCAAGCAGTCGAAGAAACCCAAGAAGAAACGTTGTGCTGCAGAAGGCTGCAGAGAAGTTTTGCTCCCGTCCAACCAGTTCTACTGTCGGAAATGTAGTCAAGACGTGTGTCTAAAGCACCGATTCGAGGCTGATCATACCTGTGAGAAGAAACGGCAGGCTCAACGACAGCAATGGCTTGGAGAATTGAAGCCCTGGAGTTCAAACAAGGCCAAACCGAAACAAACGTCCCAACTCCCCAGGGCTGCAGGGAGTACCACCATCACTACGAACACCGAGAGGTGCCCCATGTGTCAGCAAAAGTTCAACTACGTGAGTCAACTCATCGCGCATGTTAATCGCGCACACCCTGACATATCGGACTCTGACGGAGCTTCAGCTTCTGCTATAACATCTCAGGTTGCGGTGCAAGCCGCTGCGTCTGCTGGAAACCCTCCTGCTAGTGAAGTGTGTCTGCAATGCCATGCTGTCTTCTCAACATTGTCTGGACTCATCCAGCACGCTGAGACCGCACACACAGGAGCCGTAGCTGATAGTGGACGACGTACTGGAGACCAGGAGAAGTGCAACGTTATGTAGAACGATATCGATATGACCATTCTACTTCTGCCGCCTGCATCTGTATCAAGTAAAATTTAAGCCTGTGAAAAGACAATAGCACCTGCAAAATGTCAGCACTCGACTCCTTGTTTGCAACGACCGCATAATGGCGTCTGCCACTTGAATATCCCCACCAAATTTCCTGGCTGTGTGTCGCGTTTCTTGGCAAAGCAAGAAAAAAGCTTGAGATTGACCAGACTTAAAGAGCCGCCTGGCCTAGGTAGGAGATAAATGAAGTGTTTGCACTCGTGCGTGACGCCACGATGTAGTGCCGATGCAGTGCCACGTGGGGTTGGACTTCTTGTCAAACTCCTTCGTAATCAAGGCAGCAATATCCTTTTCGATAAGTTGTACTTCTCAAGCATCTAATATGTGCAATCCACAGCATCCTGCTGCATGCCTCGCGCATACTTGCATTCTTGATTACCGCCTTACGCTCTGACATGGCTGCTGGAATTTTTTCAAAATTGGGAATTTATTACGTTTGGTAGTTGTGGAGGTAATCTGTGACGTGCAACTGCGTAGTCTTCGTCCATGGCGTGTTGTACGTCTTGGTAGCGCAGTAAACATTTAATGATGGTGCACTCTTGCACGACTTCGAATAGATCTTGGACGGAACTGTTGCAATCGCTTTTAGCTAGAGCTCTGATGAGCTGGGTGGGTAACTTCTGACACACGATATGATATTGGGGTGCAGTCAAAGATCCCTACGATACCTAGCCGACATGCGGAATACTGGAGTCACGACACGGAAAATAATGGGCGTTGACAACTCCATGGCATGCCAGCCAGCAAGACACGACACATTAAATTGCGGTGGCATTATGTGCATGACCAGATCAGGAAAAGACTTCTGATGGTACGGAAAGATCGAATGATCGTGAGCTAGAAATGCACGGCATCACCGGAAGCGTGCAACAAGTCACAACCAACTACGGCATCTTTGAAGACGACGAAACAAAGCAAATAAAAAATATACAGCTTGGCGAAGCCCTTGCGTGGCCTGCTGTTGCAGATGCGGCCTTGGTGTCGGCTGATCCAGCCATTGGGGCTCATAACCTGTAGAAAATAGCTAGTAATAGCTACCGTGCCGTTCCTGCTCTCGTGTCCATTCACTGACCAAACTGCCTGGCTCTACCTTGATTCTGTCACTATCTGATACTGCGCCTGCGCACAAATGCACAGCCGTTTCTGCACGCCGTTTGATCCTCATCAAGGTCCCTTCGCTTCATCAGCAAAGCTCCCTCGCTATCATCACCTCTTCCAACACGTAGTTGCAGCCAGAACCTTTACTACCTTGTCCAGAGACAGCTACGCAGCTAATTGTAAGGTAAAAGACGACGGATGCTGGTACGAATACCACAAAGCTCGTATTCCAGCCGAAAGGTAATCTTTCACGGAGCTGCTCAGCCAACAGCTCCGACTTTATATGAAATGTTACCTTGCGTGAAGCGTCTCCAGGCATAAGAAGCACGTGTGAACGTGCTACCATCCTGACGGACCGTCGGCGGCCTGACGTTACTATTTCCACGTAATGGGGACAACTTTTTCTTAGGACGTATGGCTTTGTCAAGTGATGCATGTGGACCCTGAAGGACACATTGGCAGGTCCGAACACAAATGCCGCTGAAATGGTTTTCGATGTGCACGAGCCATGGCGCTGCAGCAAATGACAACGATACGTGAACGTGTCGCCCAGCTCGAGCAGCTTTTACGGCCGCAAGTACGCGGGTACAGCAGACGGTCATCGCGTAGAAGATAGAACGAGAAGAACGCAGACATGGACGCTCTGCTATCAGTGGTAAATGGCGTGAAGCCAAGCTTATTCCATACGTTGGCAAAGGACAACATTGCTTTTTAGGCGTCTTTGACAACTAGAGACAGAGCAAACGCAGAAACCTCGTTCTATATCTGCTTCTGCTGCACCTGTACAGCACAGTTGCAGCTCCAACCTGTCCCCTGTATGTCCTGCAGCATCTCAAACAACCAAGGGCCGACGCGGCGACAACCAAAATGCTGGACACAAGCGACACTTCAGGACTAAAATACGACCATAGCTTCGATTTGAGGCATTACCGAACATACTCCTACCACCGCGCAAGTCCTCTCAGCATCAATTTGCCTGTCACCAAACCTCTGATCATCGTAGATTGACATCATCGTCGAAATCCATTCATTACTTGCCAATAGTCGTCACCATCACTGCAGTTTCAACCCGTAGCCAGTCAAAGAAGGTCCGAACACTGTCGACGTCTACAGATCATCGCGACAACAGACGCCAGTACAACAGCATTTAGTACTGATGGCCAGCCGATTTCTTCTTTTCTCCGAGTTCAAAGTGCTTCGTCCGCTTCATGGGCAGCTGCTTCTTGGTCTTGCACTCCTTGCACTCCATACGCAGCGTAATCTTCTTGGTGGTTTTCGCCTTCTTGTGGAAAACAGGCTTGGTCTGTCCACCAAAACCCTTTTGCTTGTCGTTATAACGACGGGCACCCTGGGCATATTTGGACGCCTTACCGGCCTTGTACTGCGTAATTTTGTGCACCGTGTGCTTTTGGCACTTCTTGTCCTTGCAATAAGTGCGGCGTTCCTTTGGCATGTTTACCATGGTTGTGCTAAGGTCTACCACATTCCATATGCACGTAAGTAAAAGAGCGTCGACTAGAGATATCACATACACCAAGAACATCACCTACCTGTCTTCTAGTCCGATTTCAGAAATTATGTGCCCAGTCAAAGAAGCAAAATCTCTAGTGATATAGCCATCCCTAAGGACCAACCACTGGCTGGGACCGGATCGTAAGAAGACCACCATTTCTTATAGCGTAATTACGTCTGTACCGGTACATGGCGGTTTTTTGAAAGAAAACTGCCTTTTGTACTTTTGTCGTTACAGTATTGAAATGATAGAAGCATTTACGAGATCATGAGGGGTCAAGACTGTCTACTTATGATGTTGAAGACATGTCGGTGACGAGAATCCTCTTTTGATCGTCTGCCATAACTACGTCGTTCTCCTATGCACTAGCTCATTCTGCTGGCTCAACCCAACGGGCTTCACGAGGGACACTTCAAAAGAGCACGTGGGACCGATTTGACCAAACCCGAGCACATGCAGGGGGCAGGTAACGGGTCAGCCTGACTTCTTCCTGACATGCAACTCCAGTTCTAAATCGAAACGCACGGAATCACGTTGTAGGAAAGTTCGCTTCTGGAAATGGGATTAGCACGAGGCGAACGGATAGGCGACGAGGAGGCGAAGCGGAGAAAGAAGGACAGGAAGTTGTTAATGCCTGATTGGAGGGTGTTCGATGCTTTGTTGACGTGCCCCATATCTCAGGCCTTCGTGCCGATTGCTTCCCGTCAGGTTCGCACGCTGCGCTGCGCATCGAGAAGACCTTCGTCGCTTGGCCTGAAGCCCACAATTGGGCAGTGTTGATAGAAGCTTTTACTTGCAACCATTGCAAGGCGTTGTGCTGTCATTTTCCTACAAATAACTTTTTGGCTTCTTTACGTTCTTGCGACTTGACGACATGTAGAAAGCGATGTTTAGATAAAGTAATCGGTGAGTGCGTTGCGCTTTTTGATGCATGACGCTTGGTCGGGGCTTAATCGGTCAACTCAATTGCAATGCCACCTCTTCGAAACGTCGTGAATCGCAATGACAAAATTCAGTATCAACAGATGCTCATGGCGTCCAAGACCATTAACACTGAAAAACCAATGGGTTGGACGTCACTTGCCAATAAGAACTTACTGCCATTTTGAATCTTATCCAACTTGGAGTCAGACAACGATAAGAAGTCAATAGGGACAGGCCCTGGCTATCCAAGGTCAAGTCAGTGCAAGTCCACGCTCGCGTGCAGAAACCTGGCTCAAATCCTGTGTAAACCGATACAAGTGTCGTTTAAAACAGTTTGGAACCCCGAACCCTCGACTCCAAGACGACATCGAGACGCAAAACTGCACACCTGCAAGAGTGACGGACGTCTGTTTTCTTTGACAGCTTGTGGCGTCTTCACAGACGTCTTTGATCTCACCACGTATATTCATCTTCTTTCATCTCGTCTCCTCTATCTTTCTAGCCGTCTGTTGCCGATAAACTTTCTCTGTAAGGTCCAGTATTAAGCTTGGAACGACTACAAATGGGCAATTCCGAGTCTCGTGATAGTTCCTTCTCTGGGTCGGGCGATTCACCTCTTACAAGATGCTCATTGCCATCACAGTCGAATGTTGATCGCCGCTTTGATGTGGATGTGATCTCGGTTCGTAACAAGGCACGGTCTGTCTCTACATTAAACGAACAAAAAGTCGTAGCTACGAAGTCATGCCACGTCTCACGGCCGCGACCTTCTCGACGATATCCCAGCAGTTTCAGCTCTAGTAGTGACGATGAAATGCAGAGGGAGAGAGGTGGTATTGAAAAAGGTCAGGAAGTAATAGAGGAGACGTCATCGCAGCTTAGCTATTGGTACTTGATCAAGCACGGATACACGAATCTGGTGCACCTGATCATCCGTCCGCCACGCACAGACTACGACCTGGAGGATCTAGGACCTATGGAATTCTCGTTTGCTGGTCAGGCCTTTATTCGCGAAGATTTTGTTGTAGTCAATGACCGCAGACAGAAGCTTGTGTGCTCGCATTGGCGACCAGCGACACCGTCGATGACGCAGATGATGCCGTGTGTGGTCTACTTACACGGCAATTCATCTTGTCGACTGGAGGCGCTGGGAGTTTTACGAACGTGCTTGGCTGCTGGACTTACGGTTGCTGCTTTTGATACAGCAGGATGTGGAAAATCCGATGGGGAATATATTTCACTGGGATATTACGAACGCGACGACTTGAGCGACGTAGTGACGCATCTTCGGACCAAGATGAATATTGGCACAGTAGCTCTTTGGGGTAGAAGTATGGGAGCGGCAACAGCGCTCTTGCATGCCGATAGAGATCCGTCAATTGCGGGAATTGTTGTGGATAGCGCGTTCGCTAGCCTTGAGCAGCTTGTGGAGGAGGTTGTGGACCGTGGACGTCAGGAAGGATTGACACTGCCGGGGTTTTTGGTAAAAATTGTACTTAAGTTTATCCGCTCGTCAGTAAAAAAGCGTGCGCATTTTGACTTGCGGCGTCTTTCCCCAATCGATCATGCTGCCATGTCTTTTGTACCGGTGCTGTTTGTAGCTGCAGAGCACGACTCGTTTATAGCACCGCACCATAGCGATCAGATCTTTGCGGCGTACGGTGGAGATAAAAATTTGGTTAAGGTAGATGGAGACCACAACAGTTCGCGGCCACAGTTCTTACTTGATTCGGCAGCAATTTTCTTGCAGACGGCATTGCAGGTGGATACGGCAGCAAGTGCTCAAATGAGTAACTTTTTTGATGGCGTTACTGGTGGTGGACGTGTACCATGGGAAGGCGTCATCGACCGGACATTGTCCCTGTCAATGTGCTCATCGCTTGCCTCGTCCTACCGTATGACCGTGGATCTTGATGTACGATGTTCGGGCAAGAAATCTATACTGGCACCAACAGAGCCGTGGTCTTGTCCGTCTTGTGCTCCTGTCAACCGCACGTTGTCAATGCAGGTAAGGCATTCTACATTGAGGTATGGTTTAAGGTTGTGTTATCGATGTGTCGTTTTGCTGTGTTTTTTGTGCGAAATGTGTCAGAATATTTGTCTTCCTGATGAGAGCGAAGACGATGAAGATGCTTTTTCTGGTAAGGTGCGAAGACGTGCTTTAACTACTGGAGGAGTGCGGCCTCCACTTGCTCCAACGCAGGCTCGAGGAGCTCCTTGACGACAAACATGGGAAACAGTACTATTGCTGCTTTTATCATTCGTGTCATCAACTTCAGCACAATTACCTGCTACATTGCAAGCGACAGTAGCGACATCCATGTCTTTCCAATGCCGAAGGTCATGGAGAAAGGTTAGATTTTGTAGTTGTTTGCGTTTTTGAGTTGTACGCCACCACTACCAAAAGAAAGCAAAGGTTTGGTGAGAATAAGCGAAAATATCAACGTTCGTTAAAGTCAATATATATATGAATTGCTTAAAGGACTGTCAATGTGGAATTGTTATACTACGGAAGGGAAAAAGAGGGAGATGAAATAATAGTGATGATAAACTAGAAAGTAGGAGCTAACACGGTGAACGTTGACGTATAAGCCGATGGTCACTTTCTTCGCATTAAAAGAAAGAAGCTGCCGTTAAATAAGACCCACGCGCTAATGACGTAGGCATATGATGGCGTGAGCTCTGTAGTTGTGATAGTCGAAGAAGCGTGCGGACCGGCGGCACTGTTCGTGAAGCCGGCAGTATCGCTCGAGTTAAAATCACTGCCGGACAAGAGACTTTCGACACTGCTTGAGTTGCTAGTGCTATTAGAGCTACTGAGACTGGCGGAGCTGCTGGGCGAAATCGAGCCACTGCTGGGACTGCTAAACCTGCCAGAGGTATTAGTGCCGCTAGCACTTCTAGGCTCCACTACAGCGCTGGACTGAAAGTTGTCCTTCGATTCCGTCAAACTGGAGCCTTCCTTTGCTGTCATCTGTCTAGCAACGTGCGCAATCGGTGAGCCTATTTCACTCAACGAGCCCTCCTTCTTTGCACTAAGCAAATTGGCGAGCTGGTTCAGCTCGTAGAATTCTCGAAATAAGCTCGCATTCGGAGCCACAAGTACTCCTTCCACAAATGTTTCCATCAAGTTCTCTCGAATCCGGAGCAACGTCTCTGCCAAGGAGCGAAAAGCTGTCTGTGTTTGTCGATACTTGCACTCAGGCAGCCACTGCGCTTCCACAGCCATCTTCAGCCAAGCAGCACACGCCTCTGACCTGCACAACCTCGATGTCTGCTCCTCTGACGGCACTCTTAGCTCCTGTGAAGGATGTAGAAGATCCATAATGTCATAATCAGCTGTCTCCTGTCTGCAAGAGCTCAACATCTCGTCCTCAAGAAGCTCACTGTCGACACGGGCATTGACGCCTTCGGAACACCATTGGACACCGCCAAGCAGTGCCACCGCGTGCTCCACGTCACCTCGTTCACCCCACCACGTCCGTAACTTTGAGCCAGCGATATATGAGCTCGGTGGGGTCGGCTGTGCTTGATAAACAATAGGGTCTAAAGCACTTGAGTTGGTCAATAGAACGACAAATAGCGTCGCAACCGAAAAGAATTGGACTTTACAGCCTCCACGGCATCTTTTACTGCTGCCTGAGCTAATATGTCTCCGACATTGAGGCCATCTGACGACGTTCTGACGTCGAGAACATGTCATTCTTCCACAACACGTGACAGCTCCACGGACTCGCTGCTTTCAGCCGCGATTATTCGGTCACTATGAATAATGGGTACGCTTATAAAGAGACAAATAACAAGAAGGCACGTGGGTGTCTCTTATACAGGAAATGCCGGTAAATCTGCCGTCCAGGACAAGCCGTCGATGTTGGTGACACCCTGTCTGGTTTACGTTCGTCTGCTTGTCCTTTTCGCACTCGTACTTATTCGAAATTATGGGGTGCGACATGTGGGTGGATCAGTGGGTTATTTAAAAGAATAACACGTTTTTCACTCGCTTTCTACGCACGGCTTTTACACACTCACTCTGGTTACATTTGAATCAAACACCCTCCGTTTTACCAAGGCGTTAGATTGGGAGCACGAATGGAATCTATCTGTGCCCTCAAACAATTGGACATACTGATAGGCTTAAGACGACTTGAAAATTCGAAAGCAAAAGACTATACAGTTCCATCCCGTCTTGGGAAGTGGAACACACCTCTCCCACTCCACTTTTGTATTAACACTAAGTTAACCAGGTAGTGCGTCATGGTTTTAAACTTGTTGATCGTAGCCCGCCGATACAATATTCGTCTGAATTTTGTTGTCGATGGCGTCGGTCGGATCGCCATTCACGATACAACCTTCGAAGAAGTTGCCAATAGCCCAGTTGCTGTTGTCACCGCCAATGCCGAGAATGATAGCGCCCTGCTTCTTCATCACAGTATATTTTGGTGGCCGAGGGCCATCGTAGGTGGTTGTAAGAGTTCCAGACTGAGCATTGCCCTGCTTGAGAGCGAAAGTTCCCCCAGAGCGGCCCTTAAGCATGGCAACCAAGTACCGATACTTCGCTGTGGGAAGCTTCGGGCATTGCTTTTGGACACAACCGAATAGACCATCCTCGAGATCCGCCATAACCCACGGACCAGTGCCCTTACCGCGGCCCCATTGAGTACTGCTACCAAAGTATAAGGCTTCCATCGTCCCGGGGCCGTCATCGTTATTAGTGGTCTCGGCGTTACCGTAATCGAAGCAGCAGCCAGTATTGTAGCGCGTGCCGTCCACAACCATGTAGATGGCTTGAGCGTCGTCTCCCGTGGCGATACCGGTGGTATTATTGTTGCGGTAACCAATGCCATCTTCGATCCACACGCCGTAGGCTTTGTGCTCACCAATCTTGACCGGAAGACGATTAGCGACAGCAAGGCCTTCGGCTTTCTTCTTGGCTCCACCGGCTGGGGCTGCGGTCAAGTGATTCGAATTACCGGACTGGTCGTAGATGGTTGAAATGTAGCAGGTAGTGCCGTCACAGAATTGTTCATGTAAATCAACGTCGGCGATGCCCCCGGCGGTCATGGGAAGGATGTCAAGCTTTTGCAGGTCGGATTCACGTTTGACCTGGTACAGACCATGGATGTAGTCGTTCCGTAAAGCTCGAACCGTGCTGTGGGCAGCTACGCATGGCGTCCCAGCCTTGTCGTAAATATCACATGGACCTGCGCGGGCAACTCCGATGAGAACGGCAGTAAACAAAGGAAGACCAGTCAACATTGCTAAATGTCGACCACCACGGTGAGAAGAGAGGCTTGGACTTGAGACTTCCAAATGAGAAATGGTCTGCTGAGCACGAAATTTACTTCCTCTCTTGAGAGCCTGTCGACTAACGGACTTAGTAAAGCGAACCTTATCTCTTCAGTTCTCCTGCACGAGGCAAGCGATGGAGCTGTGCCATGTTAACTGGCTCAAGCTCGATTACAGAGATGGTGATGAGTCATGATCAACCATTTTGCATTGCCAAAAACCGGTATTTCGTATCTAGCCGGGTATTAGATGTACGTCGGTGACGGAGAGTCTGATTCGATGTATTGGTAAACGTGTGGCAGTGGCAGAGACCGCTGCACTGAGAGAGAGAGATCAGTGCAGCGGTCTGCCACTACCACTGCCACTGCCACTGCCACACGTTTACCAACGCATCGAACCTTCTAGAACTATCTCGAACCAGACTCTCCGTTGCGCTTGGTAAGCCTTGGTACAGATAAACGCGTATTATAATAGGAATAAGGTTTACCGATAACGTAGCGTAGCTTTTACTGCAGAGAGCTTACTGCAACGTCCAGTTGTAGATTGCAAACATTCTTTATTACAACCACTTTTCCTATTGCAGCCAAGTAATGCTCTATTCCCATGACGACGAATAGCTATATAGCAGACAGGGTTATCGAGCTGAAGTCAGATAGTCTGCTGCTCTAGTAGCGGTAGAGTAATTGTAATCGGATCTCCTGTATATAAATGACGCTTCTTCGCAGCATTCTATAAAGGCATCCGGGTGCTAATTTAATAAGTGATAACACCATAGGTATCTACCAGTATAACAACTACAACAGTATTATTTTACTCGTACCATCTTCATTATCCACAACAAATTCAGCACAGTCAACCTCATTCCATCGACGCCGATGATTTTTAGTGCAGTCTGCTTCGAGCTTGATAAATGGAATCACTTTAGCAGCATTTAGCTCATTACGAAGCCGCTTCAATTCATCGTTCTGGTCGCGTATCGTCGACTCGAGCACATCGATTCGGTCCATCGGCACAGGATTGAGATTGAAGCTGTAGTAGTTCGAAGAAATGTCAATGCTGACCATACTTTGCCCCCAATCAACTTGGTAAAGTTCTTTGTACAGGGCAGGAGTTGTTCACATTGCAGTCAAGACACTAGCATCAAGTGAGTTGTGTCAATCTCATTGTCATCGATAAGCGCTTGCAAAATGAGATTCGTCTTGACATAGTCGGCAGGCTGGCATTCAGAGTTGTAGTAACGGTCGTCATTTTAGCATATCACCACAAAAGCGGACACATTTACATTTGTCTGGGCAATAGTACACACAATCACAATATCATTGCGTCATGCTTGAGCAGTCTTCCATCCAAATGCTCATCTTGTTGTTCTTCAGGTCAATTACGCAGCGGTAACTCGTAGAAGGGCGGAGTGAATACAGTGACACGACTCTTATTGATACCTTTTTCACCCATAATGCCCAGTAGTCGTAAAAATTCACAATGAGTCACTGAGATGTTGCGTAACTTGAAAGACCTCATGTCCGAAGTCATCAATCCAAACTGTAATTACAGGAGTTGTGCGGGTGAAGCAACGAAGAAACACGCCCGACTCATTACTGCCGAAACTCGCTCTTTGCCCTTGATTCATGAAACAAGCAAGACCAATTTCAGCAGTCCAATCAAAGCTATTAGGGCGAGATAAGACGGCCGATCATATTGGGGCTGACTACATGAATGGCATGACTACGTTGGCTTTAACTTATATCGCTTTAGCGTAGATAAGGATCTCTATATAGAAAAGGATGGCATTGGACACGGGGCCGTAAAGGGTTGGATTGAAAAAGATTAAAGCAATACTTCCTATGCATCACTTTCAAACAAGTGGTATTGTCTTGAATCTCAGGAGGACGATGACAATTGAGCATAACAGACGCCACAAGAGTGTATTTTTGAGTCCCGTGTAGACGGCGCTTAGCTGTCTTGCCTTTATACGAAGCCGTCTATAATACAGGAGAACTACGCGGCTGTTTTGCATTGCAATGACTCGATCGGCCCCGATCAATTCAAAGTAGTACGTAGTCATCCTCATCATCCTCTTTGGTGCCAGCAGCATTTGCAAACTCGTCCTCGTTTATATCGTCGCCTGAAAGGCAGTCCGCCATCAGCAAATCCACCCCACTTGCTGCGTAGTCAGGCCGACGTGCGGCAACTGAAAACGGACACATAGTACCATTTGCTTTTACTTCATCGTGTAGAGTACGTACACGCTGCTCAAAATCTTCATAATCGGCGCGGTTTTGGCACAAAAATCCCAGTGCTAACGACGGATCGATAGTGGCCACACTCATAACCAACGGACGCGACGAGTGGACGGTGCGCAGATGTGTCTGTACATGTCAAATCCATATCAAGAGGATCGCATAAATGATCAGTACGCTTCCAACACAATATACATACTATTCTTGCAACAAAAACGTACTGCTGTGGGAAACGCAGCGTTAAGTTCTGGCGTCGGATGCACGTCATGAGGGTCCAACAGATGTAACTGGTCCTGCTGCGTACCGACAAAGTAAACAGAGTGTCCCTTTTTACCGCCAATAATGCCCACACTCTGCGGGAACGTGAACGTTTTCTTCAACGCCGGCACGTAACGTTCATTGACATGATCAAGACCAAGTCGGAGCGGAATTAAAATGAGCAACGCTGTGCTCCAAGTACTGCTATCTTCCACTGTTGGCGGATGCAATAACGGATCAAAAAAATTCGGCAAATCCGTCTCCTCTCTCTTCTTCATCTCTCTCTTCTCTTCCAAATGGGAGACACAAAGTTTTGTAACATCATCAGTATACACGACTCCTTCTTGAGGCACATACATTGCCATTGGTCCGCCAAATTCACGGTGATGTAAATTCACTAAATCTCTCAATACTTGGGCAGCTGTTGTTGGTCCGTACCATTCTCCTGGTAACTTGTCATATTGCATCCCAAGTTTTACCATCTGGTGAATTGAGTACCGACACACCAGATTAGGTGAATCACTAAACCATTTCAGTAATTGGATATACATCTCCGGTAATGTGGCATTAATCTCCGTTTCAAAAAGAGTAGGCAGATGCCACTCTCGACCCAATAAATGACGTTGTAAAGCCTGTCCCAATAACATTTGGGCCGAACGAAGCATACAGCCCCATCCAGCATCACTTGTGTACTCATATGGTGTCATTTGGGGGAAATCCCGACGGTATGTGAACCATAAAATCGATTCAAAGGTCCGTTTATAAGCGTCAAAATCGGCAGCTGCCACGTCATTAAAACAACGTCCCAGCAGCCACACGGGCGAGCTAAGAGCGGCTGATGGCGTCACGTCCAGTGATGAAATTCCGTGAGTAAATTGAGCCATTTGACCGAGAAAGTGACCGCTTAATTCCCACGCAGTTTGACCAAGTGCGTCCCAAAAGAAACGGGAGGGTTGTGACGTCTTCAGGATGAACTACAGCGTAAAAATAAGTGCGATAGAAAGAAGAGATACAGCACTAGATGATGATGCTAGTTGCAGTGTCTAGAACAAAACACAAGAGACGATAGCGACCGTCAAAGCGACGCCACCGATAGCGTTTAGTTTAATCGTGGAAAGAATCGCAGAATGAAGAGATGCTTGTGATAGACGATAGTACACGGTACCATCGGAATAGACAGGGGTGAGGTGATATGTCGCTCCACATCATACCACACGAGCCATTCCTTATACAGAGAGATCCAAGTCACTTGATGGGCGAGTCTCCACGTAGCATTTTATCGTGGCTACGGCGCTGCCGTCACGACGAGTTGCCAGTCGACCGTGTATTGGAGTCTATTCGGTCCATCTATGGCGTCATTCCTCTTGGTGGGTGTGGGGATGGCACAGACGGCGTGACTCCGCTTGCAACCGCTAAAACTTCAGCTCTGGCGCTGTTTTCAGGCTCACAAAACGCTAATTTTGTGCCTAAACCATGTACAAATAAAGAAACGACGAAGAACTGGACGTTGCTGCTAAGAAGCGTCCAATTACCGTCGAAATCGGATCCGCAGGAGCTTCAAAAAGCTCTCGAGATGCTTCAAGATGAAGAAAAGGACGAGAAAAAGGCACTTTTGAGTGACGTGTTACGACAAAAGTTTTTTACAATGAGACGACTTTATTTTGAGATTCGTATTGAGCTTTTCCGCGTCGCTCGAGACGCTCAAGATTTCTATCATCAAACAGCTCAAGAAATCATCAAGGAGCTTTTAAAAGAGGGACTACAGGATGATTTATTGGATGAAATGCACGGTCGACAATTCTATCATTCACCAGTAATAAATGGCGTTGGGAGAGCAGAAATCAAGGCTCTGGAAGCTTGGGAATTGCAATTTTTAGAAGAGGAGACATTATTGAGAGAGCTGTTATTGTTGACTCTGATGATGACCAAGGAAAAGACGACGTTGGATTGTGCTATCAAGATTGCCAAGACGGTGCAAAACTGGGAAGTTCGCGTACTAAATGAAATTTTTACGGCCAATACGATGGCGATGCCTAAGGCACAAGAATTGACAAGGAAGTTGACGCAGATTGGAGTGCTAGTGGTACTGAAATTACTTTATAATACTGATACTACATTGGATTATGGAGATTTACGACAAGTGACAACGAACTTTTTTCTGACAGAGTCAAGTGGACTTTTATGTGAAGAATTAGCGACGTCGTCGGTACCGGGTGTACTGTTGCTGGCTTGGGCTGCAGTGCTGGGTCGACAGTACCGTAGAATGACAGAATGTAACCGGGAGAGTGAAGAAGGGAAGGAGTTGAAGAGTATGTTGGAGATGACATTGGCGGCAGCAGAGCGGCTTCATAGCTTTTACTATTTGAACGCACTGTTGTGCTCGTTAATATTTTCCATTGATAAAGTCGATACCGACCAAATGGAACGGAAACCATTTTTGCTGCCAATGAGCGTTCAAGCGAAGACGTTGTGGACATTACCCAATGAAGCTGCCTCGGCGGGCCTATGTAGCGCAAACACGACTTTGTCGCAGCAGCTGGTCGGCTCTAACAGTGCATTTGTCTATCAGGACGTGGTAGCAGAGTTTTTGAATGATATGCTGTCGTCATTAGGTTACATGGACAATATTGATGGGGTGCAGCAGCTGCACGCGATGGTAAAATTTGTGCTGCCTGCTGTTTCGAACGTTCGTGTGGCCAAGCAGATTCTTGGGATTGACATGGAGGAAAGCAACATGATGGACATTATGGCTAGCGGAGGAACAGCTGCGCTTCGTGAGCTACTGACAAAAACTCGGGTATACTTGCCGTACAGCCTGCTGCCTTGCGTTCAAATGTTTACGGCGCTATGCTACAACAATCAGAACTATACGTCACCAATTGTGATTCGGCAGGTACTCAAGTATTTCAGCTCGCCGCGTGTTGGACTAGAAGGAGAAATGACCACTGGTGCTTTTTGCCGTCCGCTGCCACCGACAGAGTATTTTGCTGAGATTAAGGATGAGCCTGATCGATTGCAGTGCACGCGTGCTTTTGCTTACAACGATGCAAATGGGCGATTAGTGGTGCCTGCAGGAACAGTCGGTACGATCGTGGACTCTAGTGACGTTGTACAGGTGAAGTGGCTTCTTTCGGACAGTAATGGAGGGAAGAGTACGTTTTCCTTGTGGGACTTGCTTTTTCTATGCGCAGACAGATTTGTGGCAGGTCTTCAGTCCGGTTCTTTTGCAGATCTGCATCGCACAAACTTAGACGATATGCATGTTCTCACGTCATTTTTCGAATTTATCGTACAGCTAGGTCAGGACCGGGATGGTGAACATTTTGCGGTGGAAGAGATGAAACGCCGTTGGGGCGAGGCGAGACTGCGTCATTGGTGGGTTGCTCATCAACTTCCTTCACCAGAAGTGTACGTATCTCAGCTCTTGAAGCAACAAATTGCCCTTCCTACTCTGCTTTTAGCATCGAGGGAAAACTTGGTGTCTTGGGGAATCAGAGATCGGTACATACGAGAACAAGTTTTGGTGCAGATTGGAGACACGGAGAGTCACGAAAACGGAAAGACTAAGATGGCAGTTGATTATGATGATTCTACGAGTACAATGACTTCCTTCGGTGCGGATGGAGGCATTCATTTGTTGCGTCTATTACTGGGAGCGCTAGACGCATTTTTGCATAGATTTCCAAGGGATACTGACGATGATGCCAGGAAAGGTGAAAGCGCTGGTTTTGCGGTGCATCTGCATCTATTTGCGGCTTCTTTTATTGCTCTTCGGACGATTGTAGCAACTACAAGTGGGGTGGAGTTGTTGATGAATTCTTCACTCGGTGGTGGGCAAGAAGATTGCATAAACTTGATTGTTAGAAGCGCTAAGAAATTTTTTGAAGTGCAGGAGCGGTTGACAGGAGAGTACTCTGTCGTATTGGCAACGCAAGACATTTTTATGAGCGTGGTACGGTGGTTTCTTTCGAAAAAAGTGCAATCGCTTACGAATCTGCCCAAAAGCGAAGATAAGGTATTCTCTCGTGAATTTATAGCAAGTGAAAGACTTTGGTATGTCAGCGCAGCGAACCTTGCGACTGAAGTATTGTCAACCCACGAAGGCTGGAAATTTGTGACCACCACCGATCAATGTGAGGTCAAGGAACGATGCTTCCGCTTGCTCTACGTGCTGGTGCTTCCTCGCAAATATACTCAGGAGCGCAATGAGATGGTACTAGCATTCAAGTCTGCTTTGCGTGAGACACTTGCCACGGACATGCCGTTGTTAATAAAGTTGTTACGGTCATCATGTGCCGTGTTGTCGCCTACGGAAGGCCACATGGGTCACTGGAACAGATACTCGTTATTTGACAACGATGAAAATAGCGAAGTGTCAAGCTGTGACGTTATAGGCCACAACGAGCGCTTTCCTTGGAATTACAAGAGCGAATTTGACAGAGATGGGGCTAACATGATGCAGCTTGAATCGCTAGTGATGACGTGTTTGCGATTGTTAGCATTGCTCATTACGAGTCAAAGTAACGTGATGGACGCACCGGCTGCGCGAAAGATTTTGCTGACGCCAGTTGACGGTGGCGGTTCTAAAGAGCGCAAGCTGCTAACAATTGTCACACTTTGCGGAGGATATCTCGGCTATTCACTGGAAAAGGCGCCTGGGATTGTGAACTGGTCCTTGCAGATTTTGCAGCATGCCGCTGTTGCGCTAGACTACCGTGAGGAACGAGAGAGCGGCAACCTTTTTTCGATGCACTCCCTGATTGCACTTTTCCATGGATACCAGGACCTTGATGTTGTTCGCGGGGGGTTTGCGCATCTGCTACAAGTATCATCGACGCAACAGTCGGCATTGCAGAAAGAGGTAATCGAATTGCTGACATTGTGTCTGGAGCACCAGCCAGGCTTTCTAGCGTTGCTGCTCTTCGGAGAAGAAATGGTAGAAGGCTTCAAGTCAGAAGACACCACGAAAACAGAAACGGTGGAGGGGGACCCCTTTCCTTTCGTGACATTATTGGAACGCTTTTTCGAGTCTTCTGAAAGGCTACTAGAGCAAGCCTCGGATCTATTCTGCGCCTTACTGGCTTTCCTTGTGCAGGTGTGGAAAGGTGCAATCCAAAACCGTCTTGGCATTCATCTCAAGATTATGGCAGCCCTGCGCGCGCGCCCCGCATTCTGGTTAAATGTGACACGGGCACTGAAGATTCATATGTCATTAAACTCGGTAGAGGAACGTGGGCTTTTGGATACGGAACTTGCTGTTGCCACTGCTGAAGGAGTGGGGGATTTGCAGAGTCCGTCTAACTCGCTGGAGGCGTACATTGGACGGTCAAGTGCGTACGGATATATGGCTCGCAGCCTAATCCTCCAGTTAGTGTCATACGAATGGCACAATCAAGCTTCAAAACAAACGGATCACCCGCTAGTGGATGTGCTGGAATCTTTTGGGAAGGAGGGGCTCTTTTCGCATTGGGTGCGCACCTTTACTCGCCTGGACTATTCGCTGGCACAGCTGGAGCTGTACGCGTCGTCTCTTAGTTTGAACATGCTCACACCAAGCTTTCCCAGTGATGTTCCGGTTGGTGGTATTTCAATGTACATCGAAGGCCTTATTTGTAATGCCAGCACACTTAAATGGCAACTCAGCGCAGGTGGTGATTTCAGGCTGGAAGCTTCTCCAGCGGATGTTCGCATGTTGAAATCAGTTCAGTGGAGTAATTTGCAAGCCGCCTATCTTCACGCGCAACTCTTGCTCTTGTCCAAGTGGAAGGTATTTATGGAGCTGTGTTGTCTGCAAACGGATGGAGCTGCTTGTAGTACACCTGATGCTGAAAAGTCGAGCGAACCGACGACTTTGAGGCAGTCGAAAAGAAAAGATTCGACGATCTTTTCGCCTTCTCGCAACAGCGGAACGGATGGTACGCCAAGTACGGGGGCTAATTCAAGGGTGCAATCAACTGCATCTGCGTCTTCTTCATCCAGCTCTGACAGTGCGCGTGCGCTGCCATCGTCAATTATTTCTGGCGATCGAACATTATCCGAAATGATCCGAGTCGTTGCGGACGTCATCAAGGTAAGAGTGAATCAGCACGAAAATCAGGACCGAGCTCTTGACTACTTCGTGTTGTTACATCTACACGATCTAGTGCAGCTTCTAGTTTCGATGTTGCATCATCAGTTGTGTCTAGTCGTACGCAAGGCACGTGACGCCAAGTTATCCCAGGCTCGGCAACATCTTCATGGGTATAGCGCAGAATCCAAGTTTGAACTTGATGCCGGTGCAACATTTGAGTTATTAGCTGTTGTTGAGAAGACTATCAGTGCAGTGCACGATTCGATGGATCAAATTGCGCGCAAGGTGGATCTCGTGGGGCTTGGCGTCAATAGTCAGTTCATGTCTGCTTCTTCAATTGAACTTACTTCCATGCCATTAATTTCTCACCGCGTGACGGACTACATGCAGAGGGTGGAATCGGTAACCAGTGGATTGCTCACGTTGCTTTTCACAGCGGCATTACTGCTGGTGCGTCACTTGAGTAAGAGTAACAACCACAAGAATGTCGTGAACCGAAATATCAAGCTGGAACATATTTTGCCGCCTAAGTCATTCTTGCAGGTGAAATTGATTAGACACTGCATGAGCGTCATTGCTTTATGTGATGATCAGCCGCAGTCGATGATGTCTTCTCGAACTCTGTTTCAACTAAGTCGGTGTCTGTTTCAGGAAGTTCTCGACAGTGTCGATGCTTCCGTTTCAAGTATTATAAAGCTACGCACGATCAACGTGCTGCAGCTGAATCCGTTCATCAAGAAGCTGGAGCATGAAGAAAATGGAATAGGTGCTCTCTTCCACTCGTTGGTGCAGCGCTTCCGTCCTTCGCAGTATGACAAGGAAGTGACCGCGAGACAAGAAGAGGCATGCCAGACTCTCCGAGGTCTAGTTGCGGTTGTGTGGAACCCAAAGAACTCTGAATTATGTCGGCGTGCTATGCTTAAGGAAAAGAGCAGCTCTCATCCATCATCTCGTCTCCGCTTGATATCGATACTTGCGACACAGTTGTTGCCGCTACTGCGGACTCAGATGGAGCGCGAAGAAGCTACCAGTAAATTGCGTGGCTACAAGCTGTCATTACGTGATAGCATCGAGACGGACCAATCGAAAGAGAAGGGAAGTTTAGAACGCTCGATTGCGCACCAAATGTGGTGCCTCGTGCTAGACTTTGTGGGCGGCTTGTTGCGTCTACAAACAAATTCAACTGGCATTGCGTCTGATGACGTGGACGTATGGGGTTTTATGTCGAGTGCTGAACCGCTACTGCTCTTGCCAGTGGAGCCTGGCATTTGCCAGCGTTTAACAGCCGCTACTATTGCAGAGCACCAAGCATTGCTGCGGCTGCTGAATGCTTTAAGTGGAACTGCGACACGACGAAAGCGTTGGCGCGAAGCGTTTCCGACAAACTGTGTCGTTCTTATGGAGCATAGTCGTCAGCTGCTTTGGAGTGCATGCGTGCTGCTGAGCAGCTCATCGGTCGAGAATGGTCGACTGCGTGCAGAGAGAATGCAGAAGGAAAAGCGCGGAAAATCGGTGAGCAAAGCGATTATGGGCTTTGGTGCAAGTCTCACTTCTAAATCACCGCGATCACCTCGATCACCATCGACCTTTACGTATGCGCACCAGACGCTACTTTATGATCACTTGCAGGCCGTGGAAGACGTTGAGAAACGGAAGCTTGCAGCATTTCACCGAAAGCTGGAGACTGAGCTAGTGGTTGTCGTGCAATTGGCGAGCTTGCTGTTAACCAAGTGGACCGCTTCGTTAACCGACCGTGACGTTATTGTAGTTGCTGATGGAGTACGACGCGTGGATGAAGAGCAACTTGTGCCCTTACTCGCTTTGATTCCACCCAGCGAGGCGCGCTCCATGAACAGCAGCCCTGGCGTAGGCCATTTAAGTCTTGCTATGGATTTCATGCTCGACCAATTGTTGGCAGAAGAGGACTTGCTACTGAAGCCGCAAACAACGGGAATGAAGACAGTGTTGGTCAACGCGATCAACGCGTGTGCACTGCTGTTTTTGAAGACGTTTCTATTGTATGTTGAGCAGTACGAGCTAGTCCAGCGTGATCGTGATGAGCTCAACAGATTTTTTCGCCAGTTCAGTGCCCGATTATCTAAAGATGACAGCGGTTCCAGTGTTGGCGTGGATGTGGAGTTGATCCAGCACATTAGCAAGGTATGTTTGCGTTAATGAACTTCGTGTGTGATTGAATGGGCTTTATTGACATGGTTGAATATCGTTAAGCAGAAATTGCTGGATGAGGCCCGATAAAGTGGAATACATTTATTGCCGTGTGTGATCATTGAAAATGGGTAGTACACTTACTCACTACCTTAATGCTTGAGATCTTCGTGCTGCAATTTGCGTGGTATATAGTTTGAATGGAATACCTTGCGGACTAGTCATGAGGCTCTTATGTATCAAAATGGCTCGTATATTGAGGAAAACCTACCGCTATCTTTGTGTATAGGCAACTACAGCGAGTACGACGGCATCCTCTCCTTCTGCAATAACGTGAACGCCTCGCTTACGTCAGAAACCCTAGGGCGGACGAACACGTCGCTACAACAGCTTAGCATGTCAACAGTTGCTCGTATAGCGAGCCCACTTCCAAGAGGTGGAAATCAAACTTGGCGACTTCCACAATCTTGATAATGGCGTTCGCCTCGTCGATAATCGTAATGAATATGGTCGATTCGTTGTATTTACGATCAAAAAAGTTGTCACCTCCGGGGCAGGAGACATTGTCATCAAAGAAGTAGTGGTGCGTCGACAACATGTTCTTCTGAAGGTTGGTCTCAATTACCTCAGCAATGTCAAGCTCGCCGCAGCCACCCTTAGAGCCCATGCCACGGCAGTTACAACCATACTGATTCGAGTGCAAAACTGAAGCGGGAAGCATCCAGAAGGCGGGCCTGTCAACAGTCGGTCCTTTAGAAAATTTGACCTCCGTCACAAAAACCATTAGCCTGCCTTTCCAGCCCGCGTGATCATTTTGACCAAAGTAGCCTTCGCAGTTGTTTTCGTTGCACTTCTCTCCGGTCATGATGTTGATCTCAGCACCGGTTGTAATGCCAGGTCCAGCGCCAATCTTGGACGGGTCCAAAGCATCTTCAAGTCTTCCGTTAAACACCATCGGCTCAGTGACAGCCTCCTTGCCGTCGGCTGAAGCATACGACTGCGGACCTTGCTTGTTCTTGCCACTGAAGTCGACGCCCGCATTGTTCATAAACACCAAATTTTCGGTTTTTTGTTCGGCACTCGAGTAGTAAGACACTCGTTTTAACAAGTCTTGGCCATCATTGCTAATGTACACAACAATATTCGAAATAGACGCTGGTCCGCGAAAGACCAAAGACACACTGCCGCTCCCCAAGGGTCCGACACGGGAATTCACCGCTACTGGCTTCTTTGTGCATGTAGATAGATCAACTACAGCGTCGAACGTACCCGCAACGTTACCGGCACACTTGTCAGAGTACGTGTACTTCGCTCTGACATCAAGAAGTCCCGCCACAATCTGCAAGGTATTTCCATCCTCCTGCTTCGTCATATCTCCCTCCTGCTTCGTCATATCTCCCTCCTGCTTCGTCATATCTCCCTCCTGCTTCGTCATATCTCCCTCCTGCTTCGTCATATCTCCCTCCTGCTTCGTCATATCTCCCTCCTGCTTCGTCATATCTCCCTCCTGCTTCGTCATATCTCCCTCCTGCTTCGTCATAGCTCCCTCCTGCTTCGTCATATCTTCATCCTGCTTACCCACCTGCTGCATCGGGTTTTCAGCCGACGGCACCAAATTTTCAATTTGCTGCGTCGGGTTTTCAACCGACGGCACCGAGTTAACATAGCAGAACGTCACATCAAACGATGTGCCACATGGACAACTGTGTGTCTTCGTGTTGTCCATGGGAAACAGGTACGCGTCGGCGCAAGTGTCCTTGTCATCAGCAGCACAAAAGAGTGACAAGCATGTGTCCTTGCCCACGTTGGTCGTAGGCATTACTGACATGGGCACGTTAAAGCCAGTCTTGGTACCATTTTTTTTGCAATACTCGTAGCTAGCACAGTTGCCCGAAAGAGGCGTAATAATGCTGAGGTCGTAATAAATACGCTTGTCAATCGAGATTTCAAACAAAGTCGACGACGGGGAAGCCGTATGGCGAAACATGTTGGCGGGACCCGTAACGGTCAAAGAATGTTTGCCCCCAACAGGAATAGTAACCTCCAAGGAAGCGGCCGCGGCCGATTGACTGTGGAACAATTCAATGTCGTGGTCGCAATTATTGATAAAGTTGATGCTTTCCTCAGCCGCCGATGCTGCTGCAGCAAATAGGCACGTGGCCATTGCCATCTTTCTGGACAGTGTCGCCTTCACCATTGGACTCGAGCTTGAGACTGGAGTCAAGTGTCTTTGTAGAAGAGAAGTCGAGAAGGTCAAGTCTTTCCCAGTGAGCCGATTGTTTAATGATCTCCACTACGAAGGCCGAGCACAAGATAAGAAGCCTCCCCCTCCTCCCCAACCCAAACACAGGGCATAGGACAGCCTCGTAACGGTCGATTTGGACTGACTCGTTCGTATAGGGTAAGATTTGAGCAGGTGGCGATGAGACAATTTCATAGGCGGGGTCAAGGGCTTTATATTCTGTTACATTAATCGAATTGATTTCGTGGTTTTGGTTTCAAGGATAGCATGTTATACATGTAACCTTCTTCTTTGGATACCCTGCTGAAGTCGTTAGAGCAAAGGGTTTGTTGTACAAACGACAGCCTGACAATTCGACGACGCAAATACCCACGCATCATCAGCTCGTGACCGGTGTAATGGCCATAAAAGCTTCCAAATTTCTAGAGAGATCTGCTTGGGTGAGAAATTGTGGCGTGCGAGTACATGTGACATACCATTAAACGAGCAAGCATTCTACAGACAAACTGTAGCGTGCGATGCCAGTCATTGGACGCTACAGCGTGGAAGATTTGGATGATGCTACATGCCCGAGGGAATTCATCATGTTATGACAGGCCAATTGCTCCGACATGGTTGATCAAGTCGGAGCAATGGTCGTTCTGTCATTCAGCCCCGGGCTTTTATCATTTTGTCAGTAAGCCCCGGGCTATTGTCAGTCTACACGTCTACACGTTGCAAGAGCAGATGTCCAAGACTCGAGCAGTCCATAAAAAAAGGCCATCTGTGTGCTCCATACTCGAAATGCATGTACATATGTCCGTGTTGATTTATTTCATAGCGAGTTCATTTCCACCTTATCGTCTGAGCGAGACTGCCCTATAATCGAAGTCAGCATTGCTAGTTGAGACTTTCCTCGGATAAATCGTTTCCTACTGGTATCTCGTCCAAATAATTCCACTCATTCGCGAAACGTTCATATCGCTGGCGTGTGAAACCCACCGAAACTATCGGCTGTGCTCTCCTTTAATCATTTGACTTTGGAATTACAGTTCTCGCGTGCGCTCGTAATTCCTCGGCCTCAATCGACTAATGGCTCTGGCAGTGGCTGGAATGATTAATACAGGCTGATCTTCATCGCCTCGGCGAACTTTCGAGTCCTCCGAAAGGATTTCGTTGAAAAGATGCAGAACTCGAGGTACTAATAAGATTTGTGAAACACGCCTATACGTATCCACCAAGCGGATGAGCCTAATGTGAGAAGTGCATCACCGTGTTACACTCCACCAATATGATCGAAAGAGCTGTCGTTACGTTGTCTTTTACGTACGTACGAGATGCTACCGGGAAAAGAATCCGCATTATTCTGATTCCCTTTCATTCTTTCTTTCTTCCGTGTAAGCGAGGTGTGCAAACGAGATGCGAAAGCTTAGGCAGGCACGTCATAGGAAAGGCGAAAATTAAAAAAAAAGATGAGTGCCTGCACCAGAAGTTTAGGATAGGCTTATCAATGCGCAACTATGGAGGAGTTTTGAAGTGCTTGAATACAATGGTAGACCGTGAGTACGAAATCCTTGTTTCTTATCTGACACGTGTGTTATCAGACCCCTCTTCAGCAACCATGGCTTCATTCATTGCTGAATCTCAGCAGTGAACGCTCATTACTCCTGAAGTGGCATTTTAGAAATGTTCTAGCTAAGCATCATGTATACCACTACAGAACAAATACTACTGCTGATGTAGATAATCTCCTTCAAGGGTGTGACACGGTCCAGTAGTACCGTACTCCCGTCCGCTCTGCGAAGTTAAGCAGCCTCAAGCTCGGGTAGTACAGCGACGGCCATGTAAAATTGCACTCAATAAACTTTTCAACTAAAATAGGAATTTTGCTAAGGCTAAGAGGTCTATCAACATACAAGCTTAAGACGTCGTAGAGGCCTTATTTTTCTTCACAGCACGTTCAGTAATCAAGAGATAAGAAGCAATGAAGCGAACAATTGCTGCAAAGACGGTCAAATGCAAGTTGCGTCAATACGCCGTTGCTACTCTACGAGGAAACTTATTACCTCGACACGATATATCTACAAGAAGAGTTCAGATATGCTGTATGGTATGTAGACAATGGACCAAACATGAGCGTGATGGGAGTCACGATCATTCTAAATGATGACTTATTACTTTAATCATTGCTCCCTTTACTTGATTCGACTAGACACGCGTCTGTGTTGTTGCTTTCCTGCATATCAACTAGCATTGAGGCTTACGCATGATGAATTATAAGTAGTACAACTGGCCTGGTTCAATGTGTCGACTTCATGGTCGTCAAAACCATCCTTTATATATTGTCAACAGAATTAAAGATTATAATCATAGTAGACTGATTATAATAGCTATTTTGAATTTGGTTAGGTCAGTTTAATGATATATTCCAGAAAAAAATAGCAGAATTATGCAAGGAATAAAAAAAGTAATAAGAATAGTAGAGAAATGTATTACAAGATAAGGAAAATAAACCAAGGTGTATATGAGCATCCGACTTTGTGCTCGTCTTTTTTAATTTAGGCGTTACGTTCAGAATCGGATGACGTATTCTATCAGTTATCGTTAAATTTAGCCAATCGACACGTCGATATAGCTCTTTCCAATTGGTCAATCTGAAGTGTATCTCACTCGATCATTCGCTAATACACATACAAATCATTGCTCACGTACGTCTTGACGTGGTGCGAATGCATGAGTTGTCACACGACCAAGCGTATTTATTGGCTGTTTGGCGAATTACATATACACACACACATTCACTCTGCCGCACATTCTATCCCGGTTTCGTCGTCACTTTTTGTCCTTTGTATCAACTTCAACTCAGCACTACAGTTTTTTTAGCCATAATGATATTTTTCTCGCACCATTGCCATGCCGTCTACAATCACCCAACGGTTATCCATGCAGGGTACGCGTTTATGCCCATCTCCATTATTTTTAGTAGAAGCGACAGAAACGGTCCGTCATTGAATACAAACCCCAAGTGCTTTATATTGGGTCGGTTGAAATGATGGCTACACGACGCATATCACCCGCTATCTCACAATTCAATTAGCTCATACTTGCACAAGGTCAAGTATTTCCCAGCGAGTTATCGTTTCAGATCGATTTTGCTTCGTATGGCACCCCGTCCTCCATCTCGTTCGAGTAACCCGCTTGTCCAGCCCGTTCTCGTTGTCGTACATACGTGTGGTATCACTTTTTCCCCAGTTAAACGTGGCTCACGTGACATTATCGATACTCTCAAGTATCAATGCGACTGCGCCCCACGTGCTGTTTCGATGGGCGAATACGTGGCCAGTCCACGCTTTGCATCGGGCGAGATACAGTCCTTTGCAAAGGAGTCGGACTATCTATTGCCTGAGCCATCATATGCCATTGACGTGCACCAGACGGAGCTAAAGAAACAACAGCAACAACAACAGCAGCAACGCTCTGCTAGTTCACTCTGGGGGTCTACATTTACATTGACCAATACAATACTAGGCTCCGGGACTCTTGCTGTCCCGTTTGCTATTGCATCCAGTGGTTGGCTCTTGGGTAATGTCATTATGTTGACTATTGCAATGATTACGCGATATTCAGTACATTTGTTGTTATCAGCAAGTGACCGCGCGGGGAAAAATTGTGCGAAAACGTACGAAAGTCTTGGACACTTTACGATGGGTGCATTTGGTACGAGGTTGGCAGAATTTACTTTTATTTTTGGGGGATTCGGTACCCTTGTGAGCTATTTAGTCTTCGTCACGGACTTGTGTGCGGCTGTGGTGGCCGTTTCAACAAACGACAAGTGGATGATTACGGTAACTCTGGTTGCTACAGTAATATTCCCACTATCACTGAGTCGCCGTATTGGCAAATTGTGGCTAGCGTCGATTCTTGCTATTCTTTCGATCGGCTACGTCGTGGCATTTGTCGCTGTTGCTTTCCTAGCTATATATAATACTGAAGAACCTGTGAATTTACAAGGGGTGCAAGCAATCCGGCTGGAGCCGGGAAGTGTCTACACGGTGACACTGTTGGTCTCTGCGTTTGCATGCCACAACACGGCATTGCCAGTGTATGAAGAGCTCAAGGGCCGTACATTACCAAGAATGAATCGGGCTGTTGGTGGTGCAATTAGTATCGCTTTTGTGCTTTACGAAGTCATTTCGCTGTGCGGATACCTGCAGTTCGGATCGAACACAAAGGACAACATTTTACTCAACTTTTCTCCGGAGTACGTGAATCAGCACAAGTCAGTGGCAGTGCCTCTGCTGGTTGGACAGTTGTGTATGGCACTGGCACTAGTTCTTACCACGCCAATCGCCATGTGGCCCTTCCGTTCATGCGTTTTGAGCGTGTATTTGCGTGTGAAGAACGGTGTGCAGACTCCCAGCCACGAAGCGACGTACAAAGAGTACGTGGGAGTCACGGTGCTAAGTCTGGCGCTGATCCTGACTTGCAGCATCTTTGTGCCTTCTGCCAAGATCCCGCTGAGTATCGTGGGCTCCGTCTCAGGGTCTCTGTTGATTTTCATCATGCCAGCGCTGTTTTTCTTGTTGCAATCGAGTGGCCCGATGTTGAGTCGTGAGCATGTAGGCCCGCTACTCATGCTTGTCGCAGGGATTGTCGTTGGAATCGTTGGTCTATGGTTGACGCTGTTCAAATTATACCGCGAATACTATTAAATGATATTTCATACTAGCAAGTAAAGGTTTTAATATTTCCACTTCCATTCCTCTCGTCGTATCTTAGTAATCACGGGCGTCATGTCCGTATTCCTCCAGCAAAAAATTTACAGATTTTACGACTGTGCTGCTGTCTATAAGTGTTATTGAAAGTAGTGAGATGCTGTATATCATCGAATGCTGAATCTCAACGGATGTTGTATCATTTATTTTTTGCTGTGGTCGCTCGATGTTTCAGTGTCCATCAACGTTGGTCATCTTACTCGCTAATCGATGCAATTTAATCCTGAAATGTGGGATAGCCTAATCTGCATCGCTGCGAGACGGCTTGCTGACTGAAAGGATTACTTCTGGTCGTTTCTCCAAGTTGCCGGATCAACGTGAAGACGCACCACTGCTTACCGAAGTATGCTACATATAGATCTGATTTTTACCCAGGGCTGACGCATTGCTATCCTCGCTATCATCACGACAATCTTAATCTCCTATTCACCCCATTGACTTCCAGAAACTAAAAAACCTTTGTTTCATCCAGTCCACCATTCAAGGTCGTCGGTCCGGACACCTTTTGTCGATTTAAGATCGGAATGGACGCTTACGCTGACATGTTTCACTTCTTTTCACGCTGCTTCTCAAACACTCTAGTAGTATCATGATACGTATTCTCCTTGCAAAAATCGTCCAAGATTCTGATCATTCTAGCCTTCAGTTCATATTGCTGGACTGAATCCTGTCAGACCGATCATAAAAAGAAGCTGACGACATATTGCATTGAAGTTAAAACACCGTAATGCACTGGATCATTTTCCAAACTCGTGTTTTTTTAAACTATCACCAAGCCGTCTTTAATATAGTTTTGGAAAAAGTGTTTTTGATTTTTATGTGTTGATTTACAACGTCAACAATTTTTGGCAAAACAAAGCTTTTCGACTGGCCGCTATGGGAGTGGCTTGTGATGCCAACAAGAGTTGAAAAAGGCACTGGCCCGACATTCAACCGAGTGGTGGCTTACGTGATGCGTCAGCACCGTACTTACGCGCCCCATTGCTTTGACGATGTATTTCTTCATAGTACGGGCTGAGCGAAATTGAGTCGCACAAGCGCCATTTGGACGCTGTGCTGAAGACTCTGGGTGACGCCCAATTGTACGTTAACTAGCAAAGTGCGTCATAGAGGTCCCCGACATACCTGTACTGGGCTGCATCGTGGATACAAACGGTGTACGTGTACGGTGTACGAGCAGACCCAGAAAAGGTAAAGGCTACAAAGGAATGGCCAATCCCACGACATGTGCAGAATCTGCGTCAAGTCCTGGGCCATTAATTACTTGCCTAAGGACAGCAAAATTATGCAGAGCTGACTAAGCCATTGTCTGACCTCCTTAAAAGGATGCAAAATGGATTTGGTCAAATGAGCAAGCAGATGCGCTCACATCAGTGAACCAATCTCTTGCGGAGGCACCACTCTTAGCATTGCCTGACGCGGATAAGCCGTTTAGCGTCGTCTGCGATGCAAGCAGTTGTGCAACCCCGCTAATGCAGGAGAATGACAACGGCGCTGAACGTGTCATTTCGTACAGGTCCCGGCTTTTAAAAGCTGCGGAACTGAATTACCCTGTGCATGAAAAGGTGCTACTCTCGATTGAGTATGCTCTTGTCAAGTTTCGAGTACACCTGTTGGATACCGAACTGTATGTTTTGGTGGTTCACACTGATTACTCATCACTGCGAGGCCGCAACAAACTCACCGCACCTCTCACCTAGAATGGCGAGGTGGCTTACATTCTTCTCCGAATGTAGTTTTTAGAGTTGAATACAAGCCGGGCAAGATGAATGTCTTGGATAACGCGTTATCGCGCAGACTAGGCTTTGAGGCAAGATACCAGGAAAGTGTGTCTCGTGCTAAGGTACAAGATGAGTCGTCAACACTGGCAGCCATGAAGGTCTACCATGTGCTAAGTTCTTTGGCCTCCAGATAAAGGAGAGATACAGTCAGGACGACATTGTTGCCTGCTGTTAGATCACTTCAGTGAACACAAGGTTACTACTTGAAAGCGAAGCTAAGTCGCTGTAGCTTCGCTTACAGTGATGGCCTGTTATGGCATCAGCTGTAATCTTGTGATCCCTTGAGAATATATGTCCCCCATAACACAACTCTTAAGCTGACGATATTTCACGAGCTTCATGATGCACCCTTGAGTGAATATCTGTCATTAGCGTCTGATCGCAGCTGCACGTCGAACTACCCCAGCCATTACCAATACAGCGACTGCTGGTCAGCACGCGACAGTCCCACAAGCTTGACTGCTTTCTGTCTTCTTTTTGTCCCTCGGTTTGTTGTGCCGTGTTGTCAACCGTGCTACTGTCAAGTCAAGCTGTAGTTCCGATGCGTTGTGTAGGGGTGGAGTCCAGGAGCTGGTAGACGATGTGGTCATTGCGCTTTGTGCTAGATGAAGCTTTTCTTCTCTAGCAGGTACGTGCGGCATAGCATGTCGTTCCTAGCTGTGTCACCTGGCCGAATCGACTGGAGTTTTTGTTTCGCACTTTCTTGGCGTTGCCGAACGACTCAGGAGCGGGCTTAGTCCTCTTGATAGTCAAGCTTCATACCATAGCCAGGTGGTTCATGAGAATCTTGGCACCAAACTCACCATCGACCATTGTAGGCGGGCTTTTGAAAAGCTTCCGCGCACTACAAGCACACACCTTTGGGCACTAACGAGGAAGCGGTTAACCGTCTTCTCTCGCGTGCTGCGAGGTAGTGGTGGGAGCCTAGGTGACCTCAGACAACAAACTAGTACTCTGTCACTAGTGGCGTCACGAAAGCGGCTACCCGTCTTTTCGTGCGCACAGTGAAAAAATGGAAACTTTAAGACTGATTCATGGTTAATATACTTAAATACAAGTCAAAAGCTATTGGCTACTATGCAATGAACAAACGCATGTCTGTTGAGATGCGCGTCCCTACGTGGCGAGCATAAATTTATTTAAGCTCGCGAATGACATCCGTCCGTGTCGATGACGCCAGTTCTGCTGGCGAATACACATTGTGTGCATCACATACATAAGGGTGGGTCACATGGTGTACCTCACCCAGTGGCAACACACGTACTTATGACCTCCCCGTTAAGTATGCGTGCTAACGGGTACGTCTAACCTTGTGCATATAGCCCGTTACAAGTTTGGGCTTATCGCTGAGATAAGTGTTGTTTGGAGCTTAGAGTTACAGCCGCCGCTTCTCAGTTTTCACTAACCATCCTCTATGATCTCGGTGCGCTCGTATAAAGGATATATGTTTCTTACGTTAAGTTAATTATACGCACTTGATCCAAATATGCACTTAAAAACGGAGGGTCTTCCTTGGTGACCCTAGCTCAATTCTTCATCCGAACAAACTTCTCACACCTATTGCTATGACAACCGTTGACTGAGCTTCAGCGTGCTCAGCAATGCTGTTGTCGCATTCTTCCAGCGCTGTTTCAAACTTTTTCTAATCTGTCGATTGTGCAGCACGATCGCGTTCTCTTCCTGAGTAGCGGTATGAAACTTGTTCCCCTTAAGCACCACTGTGGCCAATCCCCTCCAAAGGCTTTTCTTCTGTGTAGCCGACGTTATTTTTGTAGACACGATTGCATCATTCACCTCATCTTTCACAATAGAAAAATCAATCACTGCTCTGGTCACCTGACGATGCCAGCGATAGAAAGCCGGGGCGTCCAATAAGCAGAGCTGCACATGAGAGGTCGTTTCAGCGTCTCGGAACTGAAGCTGACGGGCATCTTTCCCTATGTCCAATGCCGTGACATACATCCGCACCAGTAGACTCCGAGCGGAAGCATCTTCGTAGCGGTACAGCCACAGCACATTGTCACAGAACACGGCAAAGACTCTTGTCCAGCAGTCTGGAAGAACCACAGCATCACGTTGCCAATAGACCCAATCACTTAGGGGACATTGTGGTTGCTCCAAGACTTGGAGCTCATTGCAATTGTCTTTGGCAATATTTTGATTATCGAGATGCGGATCATCTTCTGCCAATATATCACTATCGTCGGTCATCCAAGTGGATCGCAAGGACTCACTGCGAATAGTTTTGTGACAAGATGATAATGAAGATACTTTTGGGGTGTTCATGGGGCTAGTAACATGACGTGATTTCCATTTAATCCGAGTAGCTAACGTGGCCACTTGGCAGCGACTTAGCGTCGGAAATGGCATGATCACTTAAGTTCAAGCGACGAGACGGATGATAATGTGCCGTTGGGACACCTCAAAGCGCTTTAAGATGGGAAGTCCGATCCACAAAACTGATTGGCCCACATTTTAATATTATAATCACAGTTACTAATCAGGGTTTCGTAATCAGAAAATAGCATAGAAATGGTGGAATAAGTTCAGGATTACGGCCCAGCGGATTGTAACGTAGAGGGTTTAATATTCTTGATTCATTTCGGAGGACTTTTGCCATCTCACCGCAACGTTAATGGCGATTTGAGTGTTTGGTTTCAAACCAACTAACATAAGTCCTATTTGACTTGAGCGATCCCGTCAATCTTGTAGCTGCAAAGTAACGAAGGTGATAAGTAGGATCATCACACTATTCATACGTGCTGCCAACGTTGCATATAGCGGCGGCTAGCAATCGGATATATTGCAGTAAGACTTTAGTTGCAGTACACGCGATGTTGACTGCGCATCGTGTTGGTGCAGCTTCCGCCGCCACGTTTCACTGTGAGAAATGCAGATACGAAACTGAATGGCGAGGTAAAGAGCAGCGGTTTTAGTGAAACCTAATTTTTTACTGCTCGAAAAAAATGTCGTACAGACAAATCGTCACACGAATCTGCCGTCCATCTATCAACGCGACAGCAGCTTGCACTAGCTGACTTCAAAAGTTGCCTTTTCTCACTGCAAAAGTCACAGAAACAAGCTATTCAAGACGGCAAACGCTTCAGTCCAGCAATTTCGGGATCCTGCTGGGTTTGCTGCCAATACATCCAGCTACAGCTAAGTGTACATTGCTAACTATTTCCATCTTGCAGAGAAAAATGTGAGCCCAAACTTGAGTTGTGTCAAAGAATAGGTCCGGAAAGAAATTCCTCAAGTCTCGTGATATCACTTCTATTGTAATGCTCCTTTCTTTCGCTATGGTATGACTTGACATTATCAACACCTGCACCTCTTTCTTCGTCATACCGTATATTTGGTGAACGCTATCTCCTCATCAGTAATTTACAGGAAAATCACTGTCTTTGTGGTGCAAACGAGCAAAAACTACAATGTCGCAGTCAGCCTCTTCACTAAATAGTACGTGTGCTATGTGCTGCACCTGATGGAAACAAAAACAGCGCAAAAATTAGTCACAACCGTGATGCAAACAAAACACTTAAACAGTAAACTTACCCGTTCTACACCCTGTGAATGTGCTTGTTGTAACTGTATTGATTCTAGTTTCCCTGCAGCAACAGGTCGTCCGAGAAGGCAAAACCGGTATCCCCACCTTTATACTAGTGACATCATTGTGTTGGTCAGAATGCGCATTTGCATCATAGCCACGACGACCTCACACTCCTCGTGATGTTGCACTCGGCTGATCAGCACTTGCCGGCTGCACCTTCTGCTGCTGTTGCTGGAGCGCGCTGTTGGAGACTGCAGCGATCGCGGTAGCTATCTGTTGTTGTTGTTGCTGTTGTTGTTGTTGCTGTTGTTGCTGTTGTTGCTGTTGTCGTTGTTGTTGTTGTTGCTGCTGCTGTTGTTGCTGTTGCTGCTGTTGTTGTTGCTGCTGCTGGAATTGTCGATGGTGGAGGTGCTGCTGAAGCTGTTGCTGCTGGAGATGAGCTTGCTGCTGAGACTGCGCGTTCTGGTAGTATATTGCTTGCTGTGGAGCAATCTGGTTGCCCACAAGCTGGTAGCCAGGCATACCGCCATTTAACCCGTTGTTTTGTGCATTCAATGCCTGATATTGTTGCTTGATACTCACTTGTTGTTGTGCTCCATGCGCTCGGATTTGCCGCATCTGCGCTTCAAGCTGCACCTGAGCAGCACGTGCCTGTGCGTTCACAATTGCTTGAGCCTGAGCATGTGCGTGGGCATGAGCCTGAGCTTGAGCTCGAGCTTGTGCTTGAGCTGTCTGTTGTCTCGGCTGCGTTGTTGTCATTTGCTGCATGTTCATGCCTTGAGACATATGCGGTGGCATTGAGAACGACCCAGCCAAGTACAAGTTTGGGTCACCAAACATGGCCGATGCAGTATTGCTGTTCTGAACTAATAGAGCAGCTGCTTGTTGACTTGCCGAAGTCACGGATGCTAATACTCTACTGGTTCCATTACCTGCTGCTGATACTGGTACTGTCGACCCTGCAGTCAAATTTGATGCAAGTGGCCCCGAAGTTGCTTCAGTCACCGTAGTAGATTCTCCAGTGGTCGATCCATTATCCACTGTCGGCGTAGGCACACTTGACGTCCTCCGATGTATGGCACTACCAGCACCACCACTAACCAGTAATGATGACGTCGTTCCTGCCCGTCTCATGGTCCGAAATTTATCCTTAAGCTGTACATTGGACCTGTCATTGAACTGTGGCCCGAGTTCCTTATCTATAAGAATAAGTGACCACACGTTTCTCTGTCCATTATACTTTTTGACCCCTTCCAATAATGCTCGCTCTTCTGTAGCAGAAAAAGGTCGATATTTGCGATGATTTTTCCGATTTTCCGTATATGCAGCAAGTTCTGGTCGAGTCTTGATCAGTGTCCTCCATTTGTCCTTCAAATCGACTCCACTACGACCATGGAATAAATGACCAAGATGAGGATCTCGGAGAATAGAACTCCATGGACAACTGTCGTCTGCATATCGTTGGACTCCCAATACTAACGCCGTTACTTCATGTGGACAATATTTTCGTCGTTTTCCCTTGATACGTTCTCCAACATTTTCACATGCAAATTCTGGCGAATTGCGGGGAAACGAGTAACCTCCAGCAGCAGTGGCACCTTCTGCTGTAGCTGCTGCATTAGCAACAGTCGTTGCTGCCACTGACACGATGTTATTTGCCGTTGCATTTTGATCTAACACACTTGACGGTGTGCCCATCCCTTGTGAATACTGTAAAGACTGTTGTTGTTGCAGAAGTTGCACTTGCTGATGTTGCAGTTGTTGCATTTGTACCTGTTGAAGCTGATACTGGTGTTGTTGCTGAAGTTGTTGCAACTGCAATTGTTGCATTTCTTCTTCTTCTTTCATTTGATGTAAACGTGTCACCGGTTCTTGCGGTGACGATGTTGCAATTGATACTTGTGAACCAGTTACAACCATGGAATTTTCTTTTGCTACCGGTCGTGGCATTATATTGTCTGAAGACTGCAATATGGACACGATAATCCAATACAAATATTATAAAAAGAAGATTAAAACAGAGTCAGTTGCATTTCTTTGCAACAAATGTGCAAACGAAATCACTTACTTGGAAGCGTTAATCAACGAAAAAGCTCACCTGAACCACACGTGCCCCTTTCCTCGTTGGTTTTGTATCAATTGTAGGCGCCTCTTCAGTCACCTATACCCTGGTAATGTTCCCCTACTCGTTGGTCACTGTCAAAAGGTTGCTTTATGAGACTGCAAAGCTTCGACCGGTCTATTTCACGCTCTCTCCCTTTTTGCCGTTTTTACTCAATCAAGCCAGTCTCACCTAATTATAAATATTTTTCTTCGTCCTCGAGCCAATTTTAGAATGTGCACAACACTGCAATATTCTGTTGCGTTTTTACACTCTTAGGCTTTTTCGACAACAATTCAGCCAGCGTCCTTGCCTTCTGGTATATAAGTCTACACATGTACATAATTGCATCGTCAGTGATAATGAAAAAACTTTTATTGTTGGCTTTTTTGAGCATAGGCAACTTGCAAGTTGCTTTTATGGCAATGTAGGGTAGGTGTACCTTTGCTTTCCTTATACCCAACGTCAACGTTGCTGTCACCCTCTCTCTTCAGTAAACTATAAGAAAATAAACAGCGAAATGAATACGAGATGTGACGGTGAAGAAGTAACTTATTTGAAGAAATTTCAATGAAAAACGCTTGCTCCAGCTAGTTTCGGCGCGCAATCTCACGTGGCGATTGGTTGGCGCTTGCAAATAAGAGGAGCGAGAAAAAAAGATGTACTAGTATTGTACCGTAAATCAGCTACTAGATGCGCGCGTTTGGCTTAACTCGCTACTTGGCTGTGCAGTTGACTTGCTGCTCGAGTTGCACGTTGACCTGCTGCAAGTTAAATTGTGTCCAGGGGAAGGGAGAACAAGCCCCTTCTCCTCGTATTGCCATGCTGTGCTCGTACAGTATACAAATGCTAAGTAAAATAGAAACAATCATAGCGGTACATATGAAGAGAATTGATTGGAGGAGAAAAGGTAGGGAAGGGTGAGGGCCAGGGGAATTACAGCCTCAAACACTTTTCCCTTCAAATCGAATTGTTTATTTGTGGCGCTTACTACCTGCGTTGCAGCGTGACCTTTACCGTATTACGTGCTGCTGCTGCTCCCGCATCGGCAGCCGACCGGCGTCAGATGAATACCTCGTCGAGCGCGGATAGAATGACGTGAGTATCTTACTGAGCTGCAGCAAATACGTGGCTGCACTAGAATCCCTTTATCCAAAGTTAGCTTGTGAACCACATATTTCCGAACAACGGCATTAAGTGAGCCAACTACAAATTGCAATATCTGTAGCTACAAAGAATGCAAGTGGAAAGCGAGAGGCGTTCAGACGAAGATGACGTTTATGCTGCTTTGGATCCGAGATGAGCATTGGCGTTTGCATAATTGAAAGGTTTTTGGTCCCCAGTACCGCTGCTACCATTGTTGGTGGTAATCAACAACCTTGTGACGACCCGCAAAACAACGGCGATTGTCATGTCGCTCCAGCAAAAATAACAAGAGCGCCATGCTTGATGTGGTCGACTCATACCATACATGTACGAAGTCAAATTCAGAAAGTGCAGGACATCATATTTGTACTGCGGATGGGTGCATTTGTCTGCAGGGCTTCTCTGATCGCCATTCTACCATCACTATCAACCAATCGTAGCACGTTTTCGTGACCTTTCGGAAACGGGATTCCCGAATTGTACAGTAGGGTACTACTGTCAACGATATGACCGCCTTTGAAGTGAATTCTAGCGGTTATGCTTCAGTTTAAACTTTCCACCAACTTGTGGCTCCATGAGTTCTTAGTTGACAAATTGCGACAATAAGATGTTAGTCCTTTCTTGTTAGTGGACATCCAACACTTAACAATTATATTGTACAGAGTGCCTTACCGTGCAACGCCACGCAAAAAAAAGTGTACAGAATTGTTTTTCTTCTCCAAAGTACTGCAAGGACAATCGATGGTTTACGGCGATGGTGACGGAACCGCAGGGTACTGATAAGGCGCGATTACTTGTTGAAGCTACGTGGCATTAAAATTAGCGCCATTTGTCGAAGTTTCAGAACCTTATAACCTCGTATACACAATGCAATATTGATTGCTACAGCTTAATAGATCTTTTGTACCTGTTTACTTATTGACGCAGATTACTGTATCAGGAGTAGCTCGTACGTCTGATTCTTACAACCCCGCTGCAAATAATCGATAATTTAAAAAAATCTGTGCAGCTGCGTTAACAAGTGTGCAACAAAACGGCAGGTCTAGTTAATTACTGCAAGGTGGGCGTTCTGCAATGTTTAAATTTGTCGTTTTCGCTGTACCTTTGCAATCTTACGGCTCACTGGGGCTTTAATCAAGGGCAACGCAATAATTGGGAGCTTGCTAACGTAATGCTTCGATTCATGATGAGGATCTTGGGCTTGCAATGAACTTGCAGACAGCGCAGGTTCAAGGGCAGATGGCAAAGACACAGAAGCTTATTCTCTCATGATGCAGTACACTTTCGATAAGGCGAAGAAGATATTTTTCTTTTTCGATTACTTCCTTTTGTAGTTTCCGACTGCCTCGGATCTGGTGAACCTTTAGCCTTGTACAAGCTCATTTTCATCCTGAATTACCGTTGCATAACACCGTGTATTCCTTTTACTAAACTCCTCAATCACTGGCTTTCAAGATTCTACGCAATGCTTCTTGCTAGAACTAAGCGTTACGAGACGTCGTGAGGACTAATAACGTACATCTACCAAATCAGCGCATTGTGCACTGCAACTAACTAACATGACCCATGATTATCAGGACTTGTGTGTGCAGCCACTTCAACTTGACGAACTGGCAATTCAAATTTGAATTGCATCTCACATACACCAATCTTACATAATACTGATCTGCGACACAAGGGAGGCATCACCATAGTAAAATAAGCTCTACACTCTGTAGCTCCGTGCGCTTCTTCCAGACAATAATGGCGTTACTCAAACCTACAGTGGTAATCGACAACGGTACAGGGTATGTTCTCATTCGTTTTTCCTTGATATTTTCTCTCTTTACATGTTAAAACTTATTATCGCGTGTCAAAAATCTTCTTGTCTTTTTTTGACACTAATATCGGATAATTTTCTTTAATTCATACTATTGTTAACAGATATACCAAAATGGGATACGCTGGTAATGCTGAACCCAGTTACATTATCCCGTCAACAATTGCTGTGAGTGGAGGAAATGACTCAAGCACGGTGCGTAGTCGTCAGGGGATCGATGACTTGGACTTTTACATTGGTAAAGAGGCTCTGGACCACGCCTCGACGCATCAAGTTAATTATCCAATTGCTCAAGGGATTATCCAGGATTGGGATAATATGGAAAAGCTTTGGCAACGCTGTATTTTTCAGCATATGCGCTGCGAACCAGAGGAACATTATATGCTGTTAACGGAGCCTCCTTTGAATCCTCCAGAGAATCGAGAAGCTACAGCTGAAATTATGTTTGAGACCTTTAATGTTCCGGGACTTTACATTGCAGTACAAGCGGTGCTGGCTCTGTATGCATCGTGGCCTAAGGTTAAAGACCCTAGTCAACGGTCGTTGACTGGAACAGTCATTGACTCGGGAGATGGAGTCACGCACGTTATCCCTGTCTCGGATGGGTACGTGATTGGGAGCTGCATTTGTCACATCCCGTTAGCTGGACGTGACGTGACGCATTTTATTCAAAAGATGCTTCGTGATCGAGGTGAAATGGTCCCTCCTGAGGAATCACTTGAAGTGGCCAAACGTGTCAAGGAGGCACATAGCTACGTGTGCTCGGATTTGGTCAAAGAATTCAAGAAATACGACACCAAGCCTGAAAAGTACTTTATGAAGTACTCGGACTTGCACCCACGTACTAAGCAGCCATGGGAGATTGATGTGGGATACGAACGCTTTTTGGCACCTGAGATTTTCTTCAATCCTGAGATCTTTTCGACGGATTTCACGACACCATTGCCGAACGTTGTGGATGAAGCAATCTTGAAGTGTCCGATTGACACGCGGCGTGGATTGTACAGGAACATTGTGCTGTCGGGAGGTAGTACTATGTTCAAGGATTTCGGTCGTCGTCTGCAGCGTGACATCAAGCGTCTCGCTGACGATCGACAGGCGGCTAATCTCGCTCTGCACTCCAAGTTTCATCAAGCACACGCTGAAGCTCTCGAAGTTAATGTACTCTCGCACCGCATGCAGCGTTTTGCGGTTTGGTTTGGAGGTAGTATGGTTGCTTCCACTCCCGACTTTTACCGTGTTTGCCACACAAAGGCACAGTACGAGGAGGAAGGTCCGCGCATTGCGCGCCACAACCCCGTGTTTAATGCCACCATGTAAGGGCTGCTTCGTGGTGCAGCAGCAGAATGTGAGATGGCGTGGCAGGCGCGTTCGTCGTTTAGTACGAATGAATACACGAAGGGCGTAGACGAGTGTCGTGTCAGAACAGCAATTCAAGAAATATACAAGCACTCACTTATGGGGAGGAATTTCAACAAAAGCAAAACTGTTGTTGACGTTTGCCGTTGCGGTGGCAGAGAAAGATTAGAACCAACCACGCGACAGCGCTTACCACTACAAGTCGTTACATTCACTGATACAATAACAGGCTCTTGAGATATGCTTAAAAGTAAAAAGTTTTTGGTTAGGACGAGGTGTGTCACGTCCAATTGCACGCGGTATCGGTAGTCAATACGCAAGTGTAGCTATTCCGCGCTCGACTACTTCGAACGAAGACCTGTAAATTGCAAGAAACATGTCTAGGGAACAAATGAAGGTATGGATCTTATCTTGAAATGAGTTGCTTAACTCCTGCTTTTGCAAGCGTCAATTCCCCCTTGCATTCAAAAGTCTTGTGCTTCGCCTCGTTTGTTACGCGGGTTTGCAATGATTCTGAGCGTGGCCAGCACTTTCGATCCTTCGCGTAAACATTTTCGCACATGTACACTATAAACAACACGGAAAACGTGTACTTTGTCTCTACGTCCACCAGTTTTCGATTTTTTATCGCAAATCGGCTTAGCTGATCGCCTAGCTCGTGTAAAGTCACTCACGCTGTCTCCTCGACCGCAACGTCTAATTTAGTCAGCTTGGCGTCGAGCTTATTGAGCATGTCCTCAACCATACTGTCCAAATCAAAGTCGTGCTGCCAGTTCCAATCTCTCCGGGCAATACTGTCGTCAAGCGAGCGCGGCCATGTCTCAGCAATCTGCTGGCGAAAGTCTGGCTTGTAGTCACACTCAAAGTTCGGCAGGACTTTCTTAATCGATGCAGCAATCTCTTCGGGAGTAAACGAAACTGCCGTGATATTGTATGTCCGTTGGGTCAACGAGTCGTTTGGTGCGTTAATCAGCCCTAGTGTAGCCTTCAGACAGTCGGGCATGTACATCATAGGCAGCTTGACGTTTGGTTCAAGGAAACACGTGTACTTGCCGTGTTTCAATGCATCGTAGAAGATTTCTACGGCGTAGTCCGTCGTGCCACCACCAGGAAGTGCTTTCGATGAAATGACACCTGGATACCGTACGGAACGAAAGTCGATACCAAATTTCTTGTGATAATACTCTCCCAGTAGTTCCACGTGTACTTTTGTAAGTCCGTACATGGTCGTCGGTCGCATAATCGTCGTATCAGGGGTCTCATCTTGAGGTGTTGAGGGTCCAAAGACAGCAATAGTTGACGGGGCAAGTATCCGCAATTGGTATTGCTTTGCTAGCTCGAGCACGTTCTGGATACCGCGAGTGTTGACCGAAAGGGCCAGTGCCGGATTAGCTTCACCTACTGCTGAGAGCAATGATGCCATGTGCACAATCATGTTGATGCCATGCTCCGTCACAATACGAGCCATTGAGTCACGGTCTTCTACGTTGCAGTATACAAAGTTACTGTCACGAGGTCCACTTGGTGCCTTAATGTCGGAATTCACGACAACATTATTGCCAAAGAGTTGACGCATATACGGCACAAGTTCCATGCCGATTTGACCCGTCCCGCCAGTCACGAGGATACGATTGGGACTGAAAGATTGCGTGAACGTACGAACGGCTGAGCGTACAGCACATTGGAGACGAATGGTTGAGATCATTTGACAATGTCGGGTGTGTAGGAGCTGGTAAATTGGAGAAATGACAGCCTTTGGACAGAAAGGGCACTAAGTCAGACGTCATTTTATGTCTACTGAAGGACGTAAAGAAGAGGCGATAATTTGCATTGGATTGATTATGCAATGTGATTTGGTAACGCGTCATTACTTGAAAGTACAAATCTCGATAAACAGGTTTTTAGTGAATAATGAGTGGAAATGAAGAAGGATTGGCACGTAATAAAGCATTCTAAAAGCATTACGGGATCAGTCAAGTACATTCCTTACAAAATGCAAGTCACGTCATGGAGATTTTGTCGGCACAATTTTGCAACAATATACCCATAAGCTGTATCCAATCAGTCGGACATGATGCATGATTGTCGCCATGAGACTTGCAGTGATGGACGCGCCTTTCAGAGAGGCAGCATGACCTATCTACCTCCTACTGTAACGTCCATCTAAACGCTATACTACTATTCAGTATATTTATCATACATATCAGACAAGCGCCCAAAGTTTTCCGGTCACATTACGTTAGTGGTCTATTGAACATGATCAGTGGAAGCAATCAAATTAGGGTCAGGCACGATCGAGCTCACTCTAGCCGTCAAGTATTGCCGTGCGTTTGAGATATTAAGAGTAGTGCTGAGAGTATCATGATGTGAGCTCGGCGAATGCGATCATAGCGACGAGCAAAACATGTGCGCTTGATGCTACAGATTTCTTACAAGTTGCAATCCTGCTCCTCATATAAGTCTCGTACTATATTGGCGATCATGACGTCAATCCCATCAGGCCAAACGTATGAACACATTGCGCCAAAACGCCACGTTCTGTCCTTCGTCAAGCTCATTTATTACCCCCTCTCGTCCAAGACAAAGTAAGACATGACCTTTTTCCTCAGCATCTATCCCACCTTTTCACGAGTAATCTGATCACACTCGTCCACGTGCAACGACATTGTAGCGTATCCTTTGTAGCCATCGGTTTTTCTGTAGCTGCCTACTGTTCCAGCAATAAATGAATAAATTCAGTCTTGTTATAATACACGTGGGATTCAGAATGATCTCCACAAGCTTTTTGCTCGTTGCAATCTCGTTAGTTAAGTCGACGAACGTCCGCACGAGTCCGATGGAAGCACAAGCAATCAAACTACGGGCGAGTTTGCCGGAAGGTGTAGCCATTCTGACCATTCTCGCAACTCGTCGAGCCGGCGATTATGGGACGGTACATTACTTACACCTACCATATGGGATCCCGGCACGGTGGTTACGTGTCAGTTAGGAAACCACTCAAGAAAACGACCGGGCGAAGCACAAGAGGCACAGGACAGGTAAGCTACAGGAGTAAGAAGGAGCTAATTGTGCATGCATAACATACTCACTTTGACTTTTATCATCTACTTCTCAAGCAACATCCACTTCAGCGATTAACAGGTTATGAGCTCAACACCGATGGATCGAATTGCCCCAAGTCCAAGCGCCAGCCGCAGCCTAAGTCGACGACGACGAAGCCATTACATCCTCCAGTACGGGCGAGGGCATGGCCAGGCTGCTGGAGTTGCTCGCCGAGATGAAGACCGATATTGGAGTTCGCCTTGACAGGCTTGAAGCTCGTCGAGTGGAGGATGACCAAGCTTCGGTCGTTTCCGCCGGCAGCAGCACCTTTCGCACTTATGCGAAGACGCGCGCGGGCATGACCAAGGCCCCTGCAGGTAAGGGACCTGAAGCTCGCCATCGAGGTTTTCGATGGGAAAGAAGTATACCCTGGCCTAGGATCGGGGTTCGCTCCCATAAAAATTTAAATCAATTTTTATAATATAGATAAAATATTTTATAAAAATGTATTCTTTAAGATATTTTAAATAAATAATAAAAAAGATTGATTGATAATATGTTATTACAAGCTTCTAAATTTTTAGGTGCAGGATTAGCAACTTTAGGATTAATTGGTGCTGGTATTGGTATCGGTAACGTTTTTGGTTCTTTGATTATAGGTATTTCAAGAAATTTTTCATTAAACGTCTAAAAAATTAAAAAAAATTTATTCAAAAACGTATTTCACGTAATAAGCGTCCATTTAAAGCACAAAATATATATATAAAACGAAAAAATGAATTTCTATGAATAAAAAAATTAAATATAATTTTAAAAAAAAATATAGATTGGCTGACTTCAAAATAGTATCCGATGCTACCCTCTTCAAATTCAGTGTTACAGTCGAACTTCCCTTTAATGTGCCTATGACGTGTCTTAATTGAAACATCCAAGGGCATCAGCATAGACAGATCCTCGGTCACAATCTTTCTATGTTCTAGGCAAATTGGAAACAAACTGGATATAAGTACTCAAATCACCCCCTCTACAAAATCACCTCTACCACGCAGACGCCAAAGCAACACGCACGAGATGCCCACGAAACAGACGGGTAAGCAGGTCAGCAGCCAGCTAGCAAAGCCTTGCACTTGCCAGAGCGTACTAACTAATATTCGCGAGCGAAGTGAGCGCGCACGTCAATGAACAAACCGTTATTTCAATTATTCTTTATTGCAGGGATAAAAACGTATTGATAGCGAATGAGAATATGGCAGATTTCCATTTTGGCCATACACTGGTGTGGCTGCCGAAGTCCTGGGGATGTAGCTCAAACGGTAGAGCGCTTGCAAGTCTGTATACTGTGCGTGTTTGCCGACCTTTTAATGCGTACTGTGACTTATGCTGCATTTGCATTTTGTACTGCCACTTGTCTTTATTACCAAGTCAACTGAATTTTCCGGGAATTGAGCTGACGATGGAGGCCCTGTTAGAAGTTTAGCATTGCAAAATATGGACTATTTTTGGTGTCATGAAAGGACCACGATTAGTACCAGCCGTTATTTCCATCACTCATAGTCAGTGTACGTAGTTAGCAGGTAAGTTGACTAGCAGCCGGTTGGAGCAGAGAGCGTTAGGAGACAAAGTAGCTAGAGCACAGAATCGTATCGTCTACTTCGCTATAACGCACCTACAGTACCACTGATGAGAAGCAGTAAGAATTAACAGTTTAGAAGACAATTAGGACGCACAGCTTCACCAAGTGTTGAATGGCCGAAGTCAATATACATATTGTGCTTTTTGAGAGGGCTTGATGAGGTGGACAATTCCAAGAAATCATGTGTTTTCTTCCAGTTTCCAGCTGACTGCATACGCATGCTGAACATCAGCTCAAGTTTTCACTATCGGCGGAAATCCGGACGTTTGTGATCAACCACATTAGCAAGTTAGCTTATCGCATGACAGATTAAATACTCAATCAGCAACGTCTCGTCATTTACGAGATGTCGACTTGCGCCGCTGTCGAGAATCAAGTCGCTTCGATCGCCGTCACCTATGTCGCTGACTGCGAGAACCAATCTGCGCTAGCTCTTCTTGCTGCGCTGAACGTGCGTCGTCACCCTATTGTCTTCTTGGTCAGAGCGAGGATGATGCCGCCACCGCCGTTTCCATTGTTTGGCTTGCCTCTGTTGTCTTTGCCTTTCGAGCAGCAGTCAGCTTGCACGTGTCTGACTTTGCCGCAGGCGTGTTTCCTTCCGCTTCGTGTCGACGTGTGCAACGACGACTCCGTATCCGACTTCGCCGCTGCCGAGATCGAGTGACTGCGAGAAGTGCGCCTTTGAGTCCTTTTTCTGCATGAGGCGTTTCATAGACTGGCTAGCCGTGATCGTCGTCTTGAATGTTGCGAGCAGCTGGCACATGACGTAGTCAAGCATCGGTCTCTACGGACACTTGTTCGCACGAGTGCGGTCGGCGCTTGCCGATACTCTCCTCTGCTGCGATGAACCACCCCCTTGCGATCGCTGCCGGTCGACAGCATTTCTGGCGTTTACTACCTGCTTTTCTTCGACGGGGGGTCAAGAGAAAATCCAGGACCGGGCGGAGCTGGATCCGTCATCGTCCAACTACATCTTCCGACGCACGCTGCATGGCGTACGGTTCTGCCGAAACCACACAAATTGCTGAATATTGGGGGCTTGTGCACGGGCTCTGACAAGCGAAAGACAACGGCTACTCACCCTGCATGTCATTGGGGACAGTTCGCTCGTGCTCTCACAGCTTCGAACCCATCACCCTCCACGCAAGCCCCACCTGGCGCTTCTATTTCGAGAAGCACGAGCCATAGCCGACGATATTGACGCTACCAGCTGGGGACATCATTATCGCAACTACAACAAAATGGCGGATCGACTGGCGAATATCGCTATGGATACAGGTGATTCCATTCAAGTGTAGGCTTCTTATGCGCGCGGTGCTGTCATGGAGGCTGCGGCCTTTCTCGACAATGATGTCAACCACTGGCTAGAGGCCTCTCTAGCCGAACACTACGAATGACAGGGCCCTGCGATGACCGCGAGGGACCGGTTCATCTCGGGACAAGACTTTGCGCAACACCGGATCATCTCGGGACAAGACTTTGCGCAACGTCGCTCGGCTGTCCGAGCAATGGTCACTGCTGTATTATATACTATCCTTATAGGCAGTAAACCCAGAAGCATGGAGCGAGAACTAGGGCGGTGCGTGATTAGGTGTGATCATATAGATGGAGATTTGGTGGCTTTAAGGCCGGTGAAAGCTATCAAAGTCATGGCAGATTCGAGGGTGAAGAAAATGATGAAATTGCCGAACTCGTTCGAATACGTGCCACCACGATATGTGAGAAGAGACGGAGATTGAAAGCGAGAGAGATACTGAATTTATGGTGGTGATCACTCCTGCAGGAAGCACAGGAAACGCACACCAGACATACGAGCAGCAGTAGCACCGGTGCTCGAGCAGGCCAATGTGAAGGTGGAGACGGTCATCACTCGACATGCAAAACATGCAACGAAGATTATGAAAAAGATACCAATGAAGAAATATGGCTGCATTGTGGCATTTGGAGGTGACGGATGTTGTCGGAGAGTGCGTTGAGTCATACCATATGTATTAAGGATGTAAGACTGAGATACAAACAACGAATCCAGACAAAATATATTAGACAGTTAAAGCCCGCTAAATCTCTTGTTTCGCTCCGAACATCTAATAGCTGCTGATGTTTCGCCGACAATCTGGGAAAGCGATGAGTACCGAACCGACAAGTAATGACGTGACAAAAGTTGACATGCATGAAGATGTGACGGCTTGCGACGCAATGCAGAGATTCGGGCTCGATCAAGCTTTGCTACGGCACTCCTGTGACGTCACCCGTTTCCATAACGATGATCAGCTTCTTTCGATTTTCTTCGGCCGGCTGGAAAACCCAATCGACCTTGACGCAGCCGGCTTTTTCACGGTCCACTTCTCCTCCCAAACGGTCTCTAGCCCACCACTGATCGTGCTCACTGTACCAAAGCTCACGCTTTTGCCCCAATACTTGCACTCACACAGGAAAAGTGGCGGATTAGACAGGTCCTCCATGTTGCATACGAAACTTCACACCTTTGATCATTCTCAGCACGAACGAGATGACCAAAGTTACAGCCCTCAGCGCGAGTATCTAGGATACATTGCGGCCACTCAGCATTCGGTGGAGCCAAGAAGGGAATCTTCGAGCGAGACAAAGCCGCCAGATCAGCGTACTTGTCCAATATATCGCTAGCAGCAATTGTTTTCTCCGTGTCGCCAATGGTCATTGTCACTGGCCGTATTTCGTCTTGACATTCACTGAGCAACCCAGCAAAGAAGTCATCGAAAGGAATACCCTTGCACTCCATTTCGTCGCGATGCACAGAAAATCATATGAGCAACCATGCTCCCGAACGTCTTATAATCATTGCTGATCTCGTTTGTGTTTCCTGGTGTCGTGAACCCCTGTCCTTTCAAGTATGCTGAGAAGATTCCAAGTGTTGAGTGATCCATAGACAGTTGACGATCATAGTAACCCGAGTAAGTCTTTCCACCCAATATCGCAAGATAAAGCAGCAAGTCCTCCTCGATTGCCGGAAAACAACTCGACGGTTTCCATCGCACAAGATTTGTGCGAAGATTGCCGCTCTTTCTTGCCACTTCTACTGGCTGATGTTCCATTGGGTTGGCGAAGTGTAAATGCATACAGTGGGCTCCCATATCTGAGGAATCAATTTGGTGATCTTAGCGTCTGACCCCATCACAATCGCGACCAGACTACACACAAAAAAACGTTGCGTTGGAATGCAGCCAGGTTCTTCCCTCCTCCATCAGTGTGTGTGTTAAGCGTCATTTCGTCCAACACAAAGAAAGGCAAGACCTTCCCTTCTCTCTTCATCTTTCTGCAAAAAGCAACGACTTTCTCGCGATTGCACTTTTCCGCGTATAACAGCGTTTCCTTTTGATAGTGTATCATTTGTCCTTGCTGCTTTTGCTGATGCTGCTCTTTACTGCAATACTTCAGCAGTGCACGAATGAAACCAAAGGTCCACAGACTTTCAGTAGTGTAAAAGGCTGACGTGAAGTCCAAAATACGCTCCTTAGACTTTTGCATTGGATCATCTTTGTTTGTCACTTCATAAAACGCTTCTGAGATTGACGAGAAATTTTCATACAAGCGCTGACAAGATGACCCAACGGCAATAGGCCAATAAAACCACGGGCGGCTTCCTCCCAAAGCGAACGCCAGCTACGACTTCCCCATGCCAGATGATCCTTCCACGCAAATGAACGGCAGCGCAAACTCGTCAGAGAGGGCGTACAGTGCGTCGATTTTGCTTAAAACCTGCTAGCAGTAGTCCTGACAGTTGCGCTGGATCAGCTGTCCTCGCTGCTGGTAATGCGTCAGCTTGTCCGTGTATTTGGCATCGTTTTCGACCTCTTTGACGCGTAAGTAGACATGATCCTCAGCCACCACCACCAGCACGTGGATTTGTTCTGCCGATGGTTGCGACATGTTGTTATCGTCAAAGATCCAATCCTTTAAAGCCCTCGTTGCCATCACTTGCTCTCCATCAATCACCTGCTCAATATGTGGATGCGTCCTACCTACATGTAACTGTCGCGCAGCAGGATCGTCGTCTTTCAGCCACGCGCCGTCCTTCAATCTGTTCACGTTCTCCGCCTTGATTGCGTCTTTCAAGTGATACACCATTTTGTTCGTGTCAATGTCGATAGCGAAAGCACTGCCCCTCGCACCAACGAACGCGCTGAACAGTGTTATCGTCACCTTTAGCCAGCAGATTTTCGAACGAAGAGAAGAATTTTCTGTTCGCAAATGAATACGATTGATTCTATATACGACTTTACTGGTGAAAGGCCATCGTTCCTTCTGATTGGCTGACTTCAAAAAAGTATTCGATGCTACTCTCTCCAAATTAGTGTTACAGTCGGTAATGGTACTGCCTTACCTGATAGTTTTTCTTTCTGCATAGTAATGCTGCCGTGCCTATGACGTGTCTTAATTGAAACATCCAAGGGCATCAGTATAGACAGGTCCTCGGTCACAATCTTTCTATGTTCAACTCTACTTTTTTTACATAGCAGGCATAAGATAGCAAATTGGAAACACATTCTTCACAAACTGGATACAAGTACTCAAATCACCCCTTCTACAAAATCACCTCTACCACGCAGAAGATGCCCACGAAACGGACGGGTAAGCAGGTCAGCCGCCAGCTAGCAAAGCCTTGCACTTGCCAGAGCGTACTAACTAATATTCGCGAGCGAAGTGAGCGCTCACGTCAATGAACAAACCGTTATTTCAATTATTCTTTATTGCAGGGATAAAAACGTATTGATAGCGAATGAGAATATGGCAGATTTCCATTTTGGCCATACACTGGTGTGGCTGCCGAAGTCCTGGGGATGTAGCTCAAACGGTAGAGCGCTTGCAAGTCTGTATACTGTGCGTGTTTGCCGACCTTTTAATGCGTACTGTGACTTATGCTGCATTTGCATTTTGTACTGCCGCTTGTCTTTATTACCAAGTCAACTGAATTTTCCGGGAATTGGAAGCTTAGCGTTGAGGATATGGTGTTTTGGTGTCATGGAAGGACACGTGAAATTGCGATTAGTACCAGCCGTTATTTCCATCACTCATAGTCAGTGTACGTAGTTATCAGGTAAGTTGACTAGCAATTAGTCATCTGAACTGATTGAAGTAGAGACGTTAGAAGACAGCGTAGCTAGAGCACAGTATCTAATCGTTTACTTTACTGCAACGTATGCTTTCCTACCGGTTATGAACCCGATGGCTGGGACGACTGACAAGAAGCCCTCACCGGCACGCCACCGGCGAAAGCTGCAGCTCGGCAACTGACGACAAGAATCATCGCGGCTTTGCCGCTTTGACCAACCGCATGGCGAAGATGACGTCTATATTAGAAGATATCGTCTTTGACAGGTTTCGCACTGGTGTTATGGTTGAAGTGCAAGACCGGTTACAGGTAAGGTTCGACCTCACCTGGTTGACTGATTTGTTACAACGTGACCCAGGGGACGAGGAGATACGGTCACCACGTCCCATCAAGAGATCATGACATATGGGACGGGGAGATAGGGACGCCACATGGGACCATCATGGGAAGATGGGCGGACCTGGTCAAGTTGTAGTATCGATGAGCATGCATGTTGTAGAGCTAACGAACAAAGTTAACACTCAATATATTTCACTTTTACTTTCTACTTCTACTGCACAAGTGCACTTCACACTTATTTTCCTACAGGTTATGAGCCCAATGGACGATGTTGGCGGCGCAGCTCACCAAGCTGCACCCGTTGTGGTGGTCGATGGTCAAGACATGACCGACCACAATTTGGAAGAAAAGTCGGCAGTGCCCGTGGCGGCACTGGACAAGATGTTCGCCTTGCTTGGTGACTTGTCGGAGCGGATGCGCAGGATGGAATCCTCGCAGGCCGGACAAGACGACCGACAACGCAAGGACACTGCGGAGTTGAGCATCTTCGGTTCAACTTTGAGAGCAGTAGGAGGTATGAACCTCCAGGCTTTGGAGCATACCCCTCCTCCCAGACGATCGCCGAATATCTCGCCGGCCACCTACTTTGGTGCCCGACGACCAACTTATGCTGGGGACATGGCTGACCCACCGGCTCAGGTCGGAGGCAACTATGGGATGGCTCAGAGACCTGAGTCTGGCATTCACGGGTAGGGCGTACCTGCAGGACATTACCCAGGTGTGGGTATGCAAGGTCCTGTGTTTTACCAACCCGGACAAGTACGCGAAGGCGTACCGGATGGTCGCCAGCAAAAATTGGCTTTGCAACCCTTCGACGGCAAGGAACTCTACCATGGCCTTGGTAGTAGATTCCTTGAATGGAGCAAAGAGTTCGTGCGATAAGTTGGTTTCTCCGAGCGTGCCTGTGGTTTCGTGTGGCCCGAAGACATCAAGGTTGATGCTCTCGGTCAACACCTTGCAGGCACTGCACAGAAATATTACCGTCGGCAGGTGGAAACTTGGTGGTCTGAGAGTCAAACCTTGGAGCATGCTATGCAAAGTTTGCTCCAGACCTTCACTACCAAGATAACACCTGCCCAGAGCATGAAATTATTCACCGCGACAAAGTCGTCGCAGCGTAGCTGGACAGAACACTTTTTGTATCTGACGGCCGTGAGTGACGCGTGCGGAGGCGCAGACAACCTTGTCTTGGACAACATCGTCCACTACGCTGATCCAACGATGCGCATGAAGATGTTGTCCCGTTTGGATTTGAACAGGGCCGACTACTTACGACAGGCTGAAGAGCTTGCTCAATGCGCACAGTTGACGGAGCTCGACGTTCAAGTCAAGCATTTCGGCAGAGATGTTGTAAACGTTGTCGAGCCGACGACAGAAGCAAGGAAGTCCAAGAACGTCAAGAAGCGACCTGAAAATCAAGGTTCGCAAAAGTGCTACCTATGTGGCAACACCGGACACCTCAATATTGCCCGAAGAAAGCCAAGAGAAAACAACAAGATGCGGGTTTCGTGTTGGTCGTTAATGACGGACCGTCAAGTTCAACCAGCAACTGGGTTCTGGACAGCGGCTCAGGACGACATATGGTCAATAACTTGAGCCTGCTTGAAGACGCGGTCGACTGTAGAAACGAATGTTTTACCGCGGCTTCTGATGGGGGACCCCTGAGGATCACCAAATAAGGAAGTGTGGTGATCCGGGTCGAAGCACTTGGTGTTGATAAGACCATTCGACTTCTCGATGTTCAATACGCATCAAATTTGGAGCGTAACATCACTTCCTTTGGAAAATTGGAAAAGAAGGGATGCGTTCTTGAATACCGCGAAGACAGGCGTGTTCTAGTCTCTCACCCTGATGGTGCACCCATCATGGACGTTGATCGTAACAACGATGTGTTAACTGTTGAAGTTTTCGATGGTGTTTCGATTGGAAAATTTCGTGGATTTGGGTTACCGAAGGATGCGGTTATGACGATCGTAAACGGTGATGGACGTGAACATAGCAAAGGTGTTCAACATGGAAGTTTGCTACATTTCCATCGTCGACTGGGTCATCTGTGTTACGACACAGTCATCAAGATGGCCCGTGACCCTGCCTCTGGTATCAAACTAACTGATACTAAGCGCATCAACTGCTTGGCCTGCGCACAAGGCAAGCAAACGAAGAACTTTCATTCACGCAAGGACAGTGGGATGAACTCGCCCATCGATGTGATCGGTGGGATCATTTGTTCCGACCTTAAAGGTCCTATGACTCTCCGTGATCGACTCGGAAATCGATATTTGATCAACTTTATTGATCATCAATCGAACTATTGCTGAGTGTTTCTAGCGAAAACCAAGGATGTTGCTGCGATGAATTTCAAACACTTCTTGGTGGCTTTCGAGAGGCAATTTAATTACCGTATAGCGAAACCACCAGGCCAGCAATGGCAAAGCTGAAAGGATGCACCGCACCATCATGAATATATGCGGAGCATGGTGTTTGCAAGTGGGCTACCTCTGAAATTTTGGGGCGATGCTGCTGAGTATGCGGCTTTCATCTTCAGCCGAAGTCCCACCAAGGCAAATGAAGATGGCATCTCGCCTATTGAGATATTGACCAAGAAACGACCGATCTTAAATGACATCGTGGTTTTTGGTTCCCCATGCACGGTGCATCTGACCACCACCAACAAGTCTTTGGGTATGCGTGGAAAGGCGGCCATCATCATCGGAAGGAACGATGAGATGAAGGGGTATCGGATATACATACCAAAGGAGCGTGTTGTGGTTCAGGCCCAGATCGATGTACAAGACAGTGAATTGGTGATCGATTTAAACGGAACCGAAGGTCAAGAGGAGCTTGAAGCAAAACAAGACAAGCGTTCAACCAAAGGTAATTCGTCCGAATGGACACGTGATCGACGCCTGATACGGTCAAGACGCAATGATATCAAGCCAAGTGGCGAAAGTGACATTGATGAAGTTCAAGCCGTTGCCAGTGCCATCAGGGAATCAGACCCAAGAAACTACGGCGAGGCTGTGAAGAGCCTTAACAAGGGCAAGTGGGTCGTGGCCATCAGTGAAGAACTGACGGCTTTGGATGCGAGCGGTGTTTGGACAGTGGTTGTTCCACCCAAGGATTCGCACGTCCTCCACAACAAGTGGATCTTCAAGACAAAGACAGATGCTAATGGAAATGTTGGAGAGATACAAGGCGAGACTCGTTGCGTGCGGCAACGAGCAATTGTTTGGAATCGACTACACTTTGACTTTCGCTGCGATGATGGAGGTTGGTACCGTAAAGATCATCTTGGTACTCTCTCGTCGATGGAACGTACCGGCACGTCATGGTGACATTCCAAATGCGTATGTCAAGGCCGAAAAAGAAAAGGACCTTGACGTATACATGAGAGTGTCAAGCGGTATACAAGTTGGACAAGATGTGTTGGAACAACATGGAGTCAAGCATACGAAACAACTTGCTTTACTGTTACAGAAGTCGCTATATGGTCTGAAGCAGGCCGGGAGGCTATGTAGCAAGCTGTTGCACTTAAGTTGATTGATCTGGGGTTCAAGCAGTGTACGACAGACATGTGCTCATATATCAAGCAGACCGATGAAGATGTCACGGTCGTTGGTGTGTATGTCGACGACTTGTTGGTCACCGGGACTTCAACTGATGTCGTCGGACGTTTTTTTGACAACATGGTGTCGCTTGAGATTAAGGACTTGGGTATCGTAAACAAGTTCCTGGGTTTGCGCATCGTGTTGGACGATAAGCGTGGATATATACTGGATCAAGAAGTGACAATCGACCAGCTGTTAAAGGACCATGGCGGCGAACGGTGTTCGAACATCGGCGACAAATGCAACGACGTGAATAGTCAAGGTTCAGAAGACAAGAGTTTATGTGATGCACGGATCGGCCGTCACTGGATAACGGCGATCAGTACAGGGGACGATTGTGGAGAAGTGGCTCAAGAGAAATGGGATTTAATACTGATCGTGGACTAATTGACCAATCAGAAGCCGAGTCGTTAGGTCCGATCAGTACCTGTCGCACCCTGGGCCCTTCAAACGTGATATGTGGGTCAAAGTGATATTATTTCTCGATCGTCGATCAGTATCAGATCACGATCGACGACCCATATGGTGGGTTAGGGTTATCTCGGCAAACAGATACTAGACACGTGGCATATACTGTCGTATAGAAAGTCATAGGTTTTAGTTTTTATTGGTTAACATTAAACAGAGTTCGATTATACTTCTAACACACGCGTCGACTTCTCTCTTCCGGGCAGAATCTTTGGCCTCCCGACGTCAAGAACTTCGACAGCGTCTACAGAAGGAGCAACACTCCTGGATTGTTTGGCCAGGGTTCAAGAGACTCTCAATCTCCTCCCAAACTGCGACTGGACGCAGCAAACAAGTAAAGGCAAGGCCCCGTGTAATGGGGCAACCTATTACATTAGAGGATATAGGTTTTAATACATAATTACATAAGTAGGTAGTTAGTATCCGATTAGCGGATACTGCACGTCTATTTATTATTGGTTTATTATTGGGGTGCCAGACCCAATAATTAGCCAATAATAAATAGGTCTATATTTGAGTGGTTCCCATGAGCTAGGGAACATATTCGCACTTACTGCGAATTATAACCAAAAGCCAAAAATAGTTATATTTACGTTATAAATAAGAGCGCTTCTTCACGCTCCTCACAGTGCGCGACGGTAACGGGGCTCTCACCCCGTTACACCTGGTAGTACTTCGTAGTCCTTCCAATGACCAAGTTCGAGATGAACGTGGACGATTCTTCGATGGCTCCAGCGGTTTCGCTGGAGCATGCAGATTTTCCACACCTCACTACGGTGGAGTGGCAGGCATTACACCGCCTTGCGGCGGTGTCTGGTGAGATCGTCGTGACGTCGCTGCTGAGCACAGCGACACCCGATCAACACCGTGCCGCCATCCAAGACTACATGGTGCGCGAGCTCGCCGAAGCGAATCGGCGAGCATCGACTCCCTCGCGCACATCCCATTACGATGTAATAAAATGGAGGCATCAACGTACTCCGGTGATGGTCCGGATCGTCTCCCCCTTAATCGCTGGTTTAGGGAGATTGATATTGCGATAGCGTCAAGATTAATCGACGCTCCGACGGCCAAGGTTAATTTCCTGCTGTCTCGGCTTGTTGGTAAAGCCAAAGAATGGGCCCTTGGGAAGCTCGTCGTAGACGAATCGGCGTTCCCCAAGCTGGAGGATATCCAGCGCAACTTACGACTGGCGTTCGAGCCTCCCCAAGATGAGTCACGATTGCGTGCAGACTTCTTTTCACTTCGACAGGGCAAGCTGTCGATGCGTGATTATGCGCAGAAAACACGACATCTTGCTTCGTGTATTATCACGCAGCTGATCGACATGGCTTCACAAGTCCATGTCTTCGTCTTCGGTATGCAGGAGGGCATGACACGTTATTGCCTCACACGTGCTGACCCGAAGTCCCTCGAGGAGGCATTTGCCCTCGCGCTTCGTGAAGATTACACGGTCGCGTCATCATACTTGCACGCAGCGTCGCAGCATCCGCGTACGTCTGGCCCAGAGCCTATGGAAATCGATGCAATCGATGCATCACGTGGTCGCGGCAAGCAATTCAGCCGCGACGTTCGTAGTCATAACACGATGAAGTGTTTTCGGTGCGGCAAGACAGGCCATCGTGCGGCCGTCTGCCGAGCTCCAGCGCCGGTGGCCATGAACACAGCTGTCTCACGTGGAGATACTGTGTCGTCGGTGGTCCCGCCAAAAAATGAGCGGTTCCAGTAGGCGCGGGGCGCCCTACTGGCAGGAATGGAGCCCCGAGTACTCAGGTGGCAGCTCGGGCTCCTAGCCCCAAAGTGATTCATATTCACTTCAATGCCACCACCACGCGCGACGATTCGAGACTGATTATCATCAGTCTCATCGTTGCTGGAGTGAAGCGACCACTCCGAGCGTTGTTGGATTCGGGTGCATCCAACAACTTCTTTCGAGCATCCTGTTTGTCCCTTCTCCCGTCTACTATTACGGTTCGAGAAGGTCCAGGTAACATCGTTGTCAAACTTGCTGATGGACAACCACAGCGTGTTCCGCGTAAAACAGTGGTTTTGCCGTACACGTTCGACGGTTTCCAGAGCAATGACGAATTTCTGATGTACGAGATGAACTATGCATTCGATTGCATCTTGGGGATACCGTGGTTGTCACGGTATCAGCCGACGATAGATTGGCTATCTCGGTCCGTCAAACGACGAAGCGTTAGTGAAGTGTTCACTCATCTGTTAGTTGCGTCATCCGATTGGCCTCATGTCAGAGTCGTGAACGAACTCGCCACGACTAGTAGTCAACACAGAGAGAGCGATGGCCCTCTGTGCCCGGTATGTTCAGTCACACTGATAGAGCCACAAAACGAGGCGGTTGAACAGAGGTTCCCGCAAACACGGACATCGGTCGAGCTGGGGCTCCCGATTCATAACGAGGCGGTCGAACAGGGGCTCCCGCGTACAAATACATCGGACGAGCAGAGGCTCCCGATCAATATCGAGGCGGTCAAGAACGAGCTCCCGCGTACATCCGAGGCGGTCGACGACGAGCTCCCGCCTCTAATTGACGAGAATAAGCGGACTGTGGATCCGCGAGTGAACGACGTGGTGGAGACAGTGCTCCCACGTCTAGAGGGGGGTACATCATCCTCCAGCGACAGCGACGTGCCAGTCTCGAGCAGTGGCTCAAGACGCAAGAAATACCATGTCCGGGAGCGAGATTTTCAGTGCCATCGATCTGACAGATGGCTTTTATCAGATCCTCATGAGAGACAGTGATATTCCATTCACTGCGGTCAGCACCCCAAGCGGGATGCTATGGGAGTGGCTAGTCATGCCACAAGGCCTTAAGAATGCCCCAGCTACGTTCAACCGGATGGTGACACAAATACTTCGCCCGCTACGCGATTTTGCACCAAGTTACTTCGACGACATTTTTGTTCACAGCCACGCTGAGCAACAGCTCAGTGCTATGGAGGTTCCCCTTCGGCACTTGAAACAAGTGCTTCAAGTAATGCGCGAGAATAAATTATATGCGAATTTGAAGAAGTGTGTCTTCTGTGCTCCCGAGATCACAGTACTCGGATGCTATGTTATCAAGGAAGGTGTCCGTGCTGATCCCGAGAAAGTGTCGTCAATATGTTCCTGGCCTACGCCCAGGAACCAAACGGAACTACGTCAATGGCTCGGCCTGGCTAATTACTTGCACAAGTATACGAAGAATTATGCAGAGCTAATTCAGCCATTATCGATACTGCTGAAGAAAGCCGCAGTTTGGTCATGGAAGGCAAAACATCAGTCTGCCTTTGACTCCGTGAAAAAGAGCTTGTCTGAGGCACCAGTGCTAATGCTGCCTGATGACTCCAAGCCATTTCACGTCGTCTGCGATGCGAGTAATTTCGATTGGATGCGCCTCATGCAATTGGATGATGAGGGCCGAGAGCGCGTCGTGAGTTTTCGATCACGACAGATGAAACCTGCTGAAAGAAACTATCCGGTACACGACAAGGAACTTTTGGCTATGCGTTACGCGCTGATCAAGTTCAGAGTTTACTTGCTCGGCGAGAAGATGTTTTCGGTCTATACAGATCACGCATCACTGCGTACCGCCGTCAAGACTCCTCACTTGTCCCAACGTATGGCACGTTGGGTGTCATATTTCTCAGAGTATAATTTCGTGGTATTTTACAAGCCCGGCAAGAATGACATTCTTGCTGACGCGCTTTCTCGACGTCCCGATTACGATCCTCGACGCGACATGGGTCATCAGCCAGGTAGTGCTGATGACGAAGACGATGATATTTGTTTGTGCTGTATTGAGCTGGGGCTCAATGCAATGATTTCGACACCTGTGCTGTCAATCCGGACTCAGATCGCCGAGTCTTATGCGAATGATTCCTTCTACACGGGAATTATCAATTATCTTCGACACCCTAGTGAGGGGTCACTCGCGAAGTTGACGAAACCAACGCGCGACAACATCAAGCGTTACGCGCTTGATGGTCCGCTGCTGACGTATACGATGGACGTCTTTGATCCACCGCGTGTCGTCATCCCGGCTGATGACGACCTCCGAGCACGATTGGTGCATGAATTTCATGACACTCCATCTGGTGGTCACCTGGGTCGCGAAAAGACGTTCGCGGCCATTTCTCGCGTGTTTTTCTGGCCGCGCATATATAAGTACATCCAGAAATGTGTACGCTCTTGTGAAACATGCCAGCGTGTGAAGCCTGCACCGTCTTCACAAGCCCCATTGCGACCGCTTCCGATTGCTACGGAAGCCTGGCGCTCAGTCAGTATGGATTTCATCTTCGGTCTCCGACCGGATGAACAGAAACGCACGGGCGTACTGGTTCTTGTGGATCGATTTAGCAAAATGGTGCATTTTGCTCCGGTCTCCGCGCACGTTACGGCGGAGACGACCGCGTAGATCTTCATCGATCTTATTTTCAGGCATCACGGCTTGCCAGAATCTGTTGTGTCGGATCGTGATCCGCGGTTTACTTCAGCTTTTTGGGCAGAGTTGTTTCAACTATTAGGCACGCAATTGCTTATGTCTACGGCGGCCCATCCAGAGACGGATGGGCAAACGGAGCGCGTGAACAGAGTGCTTGAAGATGTTCTGCGCAGTTATGCGACATCGTTCTCGTCGTGGAGTTCGTTTCTTCCACTCGCCGAATTTACAATCAACAATGCAGTTCATGCGTCAACAGGTTTGACACCATTTCTCGTAAACAACGCGAGGCACCCTCGCGTTCCAGCGCTTCTTGCTCTCTCAGCTTCAGAGCACCCGGTCTCCAAGCTTGGTGGGGGAGTATCTGCCGATGGCATTGCGCCGATAAATTTGATGATTGATTACTTGAATTATTTGCCTTGGAGTACATTGTTGAGAGCGTGGTGCGCTTTCCAGTATTGCTAGAACTGTATTTGCCTGTTGTGCACTTATAATAACAGTAGACTGTTCAGAGTCACCGCAGCGACAAGAGCTTGAATTGTGCAGAATCTCTAATGTCCGTGCTCTGCAGCTTGACACGCGCCATGGTTGAAGACAAGGTTGCTGCCGATGCAACTTATGCTGTTAATTTTGTGGCCAACGGCATATCGAGTCCCGACGCGATGCATCCCATCGCGTCTCCCGTCGCTAATTTTGCTCCTAAAGAGTCCACTTCGCCTGTAAGTTCGGCTGCGGTGACCGAATTTCTATTACTACGACAAGGCATCACGCGTTTTGTACGTGATGACCTTCAAGAAGCAGTGGATAAACAAAAGCAGAACGCTGACAGAAGAGGTCGAAAGAACATGTTGACATTTAAAGAAGGCGACAGAGTCTTATTGTCGACAAGTGGACTGCCAGACACATCTGTGACGAACTTGGGCGCTAATAAGTTAGCGCCAAGATATATTGGTCCCTTTCGGGTTGTTAAGGTACATGGAGACGCCTACACGCTAGATATACCTACATCTATGCGCTTGCACCCGACTTTCTATGTCGGGCGCCTTAAGGCTTACCTACCGGCGGATCTCCCTTCGAACCTTCCCCGCTCTTCTGTGCCGGCTCAAAGTCCGACACTCCTTGTCGACGACGCTGACGACGACTGGGACCAAGTCCTGCCCGAGCGCGTGCAGACTCGTTCTGCTGGGGCCCTCCAAACGCGGCAGTATCGAGTTGGCAAAGACGCTCAACCAATCCTTGCTTCTCCCGTCGAGTTCGCTCGGCAGCCTCCGTCGCAGCGGCCGCACGATCGCGAATACTCTCTGCTATCTCCTGAGCATCCAACAAGCCGTTCTTCGCTTCCTCAGCATCAGCGCGAAGAAAGCGCAGTTCGTCATTCGACGGCACAGACGTCCGATTGTGTGAATCGGCGCCTAACGCAAGAGATCTTCCGTCGCGATGCTCCTCCTCCCTTGGTAGATGCATCGGGTGCGCGACGTTGGAGTGTGGACCGAATCGTCGGTCACGAAGATCCCACGCGTCATGACCCGAGTAGTGACTCGGCGCCCTCGAAGTGCCGTACTGAGAAACATTATAAGGTCCGTTGGTTGGGATATTCACCAGCGGACGACACATGGGAGCCTCGAAGTATGTTGGCTCACGATGTTCCTGACATAGTCGAGGAGTATGAGTCCAGTAAGAAGACGGCGAACGCGACCGGCGCTGTCGGCTCCACCCACGATCTCGCGAGCCGTGACGCTTGCGAGCTGCTGATCGACGACGACCACCCGAGCGACTCCGAGATCTATTACGAGGCTCGGGAGCACTTGGATAATATGACGGTAGAGAGCGACTGCGTGAACGACCACGACGGTTGTACGTTAGTCGATCGGGGCTGCGTGGACGTCTCCGTCGATCGACAGGACGCTCTCTCATTCGACGCAGCTCAGATACTTGGAGCTCTGAGAGGCTCCTCTCGTAACGGCCGATCCATGGTCGGATGTGCTGGGGCATTCCCCGTGCACACACCAAGTCGTCCCATTCCTGGTGGATTGGACGCGGTCTTTCCATGTTGCACGCTGGGCATCCCTCGCGGACATGGATGTAGCACATGTGCAACTCGTCACGAGTCATGCGACATATGCGCCGGCGTAAATCGCCAATAACGTGCGAGCCGTGTGCATTCTCATGTCGTTTGACTCAGGTTCTTTAGCACCTACAAGGCTGTACAAGCCCCACAGCTTCAAGTCTTCGTCCATGACTCGCGATGCCTGCTCTCTTCGGATCGCCGCCTGATGGTCCTAACCGTTGTTAGGGACCTCGGCGCGTGAGTGGCCAGGGTTCATGCTGCTCAGTTGTGAATGACTGAGCAGATTCGAAGACCAAGATGACAAGCCGCTGGAGTTCTCGTTGGACTCCTCGTTGAGAAGAAACTTTTTGCGAAAGGCGCTTACGTTGCGGTAAGCGCAACTTAAAGAGTGGGGTGATGTAGTGGGGCAACCTATTACATTAGAGGATATAGGTTTTAATACATAATTACATAAGTAGGTAGTCAGTATCCGATTAGCGGATACTGCACGTCTATTTATTATTGGTTTATTATTGGGGTGCCAGACCCAATAATTAGCCAATAATAAATAGGTCTATGTTTGAGTGGTTCCCATGAGCTAGGGAACATATTCGCACTTACTGCGAATTATAACCAAAAGCCAAAAATAGAGTTATATTTACGTTATAAATAAGAGCGCTTCTTCACGCTCCTCACAGTGCGCGATGGTAACGGGGCTCTTACCCCGTTACAATCCCCAAGTATGGTATTCGATGGACCGGTTGAACGTTAAGTTCGGTCCCAGGATTTCGAAGTCACAAGCGTTCAAGCTCTTCACGTCAAAGAAAAAGGGGACAGTTTCGTGGAACGACCACATGCTCTTCTTAATGGCGGTCAGCGATGCTATTGGTGGTGCCAATGATCAAGTATTGGAGAATATTGTTAAGTACGCCAGCACTTCAAATAACTTTCAAGGGGTTCTCCTCGCGCGACTCAACCCGCAGCGAGATGATTATCTGCGACAAGCCGAGGAACTGGTCGACCTCGCTCAGCTAAACGACCCAAGCGTCCGCCTCAGGTCCAAGCCGACGGTAGCCACTGTGAAGCACACTGATGCCGGGCAGAATAGAAGCAGTGATGATCGACGAGCGAAGAAGCCTGGCGCCTGCTTCAAGTGTGGCAAGGAGGGCCACTACAAGCGTGACTGCGTCAGCAATGAAAAGAATAATTACACGTTGGCCGTTGCGGATGGCATCGATGCCACACACCAGTGGATACTGGACAGTGGGTCAACTCGTCACCTAGTGACGACGGCGTCGCAGCTCTATGATACAGAGGAGTGCGACGAGGAATGCCTTCTCTCGAATGGAGCAAGCCTGCGGACGCAGCTCAAGGGCAAGACGCGCTTTACTGTGCGTGTTGGTAGCGAGGAACGCCGGATCGAGTTAATTGACGTTTATTAATCGGCGAATCTTCCTTACATCATTTCTTATGGAAAAATTGAAGAGCGTGGATACAATCTTCATTATGACAGGCTTCGGCGATCAGTGGTTCGTCGTAGCGACAAGTTCAAACTTTTCGGCGTTCATAAAGACACCAACAACGTTTTGGTGGTGCATGTCGTCGGGGACGATGCGAATCAAGACGAGGAGTGTGTTGCCACTGCATCTGTCTAAGCCGTTCGATCGCCGACCCCCAAAGTTCAAGAAGGTAGTCTCCTGGACTTCCCACTTGCGGTTCGCGCATCTGGCATACGAACCGTTGAGCGCATGGCGAGCGAACCAGCAAGTGGGATCTGGCTCACGGATAAAGAAAGACCGTCATGTTTGACGTGCGCACAGAGCAAACAAATGCGCAACAAGCAGTCACAGTAGGACACAGGGGTAAAAGCACCGATTGACCGTGTCGGTGGCGTTATCTGCAGCGACATCAAGGGACCGATTATGCCACTGGATAAGCGTGGTAATCGCTACTTGATCAACTTCGTCGACCACAAGAGCAACTACTGCTGCGTGTTCCTAGCGAAAACGAAGGACCAGGCAACTAAGCAATTCGAGCACTTTCTCGTATACTTCGAGAAGCGCTTCAACTGCAAGATACACTGTCTCCGTACCGACGGTGGAGGTGAATATAAGGTCGTTGACCCTTTTTGCAAGAACACGGGTGTCCGTCGTCAGGTGCCGGAAGCAGACAACCGAGCGTCGAATGGCAAGGCAGAGCGCATGCACCAGACGGTCATGAACATGGTACGCTCAATGATTTTTGGGTCCGGTCTGCCTCTCAACTTTTGGGGCGACGCGGCGGAGTACGCGTCGTACATACTGAACCGCAGTCCGACGCGGGGGAATGTTGGGCGATCGTCGCCTATTGAAGTGCTGACAGAAGTCAAGCCCAAGCTGACGGACATCGTGATATTTGGATCACCGTGCACCGCGATTAGATCGCCAAAGCACAAGATACTCGAAAGGCGCGGAGAGGCGGGGCTCATTATCGGCAAAAGCGATGAGACCAAGGACTACCGCGTGTTGTTCACGAAAGATCGCGTGGTGCGCGCTACGCAGCATGTCCAAAACGTTAAGACACTGAGCGTGGACGCAAATGAGATGCTTATCCGCCAACTCGGCGAAGATATTAATGAGGAAACCAGTGACAAGAAGATTGCTGAGTGTGCGTCGACGATTTATTGACGATGGGCACATCGCAAGGACGTGTCGACGAGGTTTTGCACTATTATCGACTCTAGAGATCAAGGACCTCGGAGTCGTGAGCAAATTTCTGGGAATGCGGATTAATCACTCATCGAATCTAGGGTATGAAATTGATCAAGAAACAACAATTGACGTTCGGATTGCAAGGTGCACGCCCCGTGACAACACCGATCGAGCTTGATCACGACAACGATACACGTGACGTGGACCCGCCTCTCCCCAAAGAAATTGCTGTGGGTGGCGCGTCCGTGAAGACCTTCCAATCGATAGTGGGGTCATTGCTGTGGCTAGCAAGGTGTACTCGTCCAGACATTCCATACGCGATGCACCGCGTAACTCGGCGAGCTCACGCACCCACCACAAGTGACTGGCAACTGGCCAAGCGGATCGCGAGATATTTGAAGGGAACCAAGGATGTTAAATTTTGACTTGGCCCAAGAGAAGGTCAGCGATCGTCGCTTGTGAAACTCACGAGTACCAATGACGCGGATTTTGCGGGCGACAAGGTCGACCGTAAATCGGTCAGCGGCGTGATATTTCGCGTGGACAGCATGATAGTTGGATGGACGTGCCGCAAGCAGGCTCCGTCGCTCTATCAACTATGGAGGCTGAATTTGCTTCGGCGTCGCAAGCAGCACAAGAGTTGCTGGGGTTGCGAGAGCTGCTCGCCGAGCTAAGATTTGAAGTTGAGCTACCAATGACAATGGAAATGGACAATCAAGCAGCAACTCGTCAAATGGAGAATGAAGAGAGCTCAGCACGCGCCAAGCATATCGACATCAAGCTAAAGTTTGTCAAGGTATATGCAAAGAAAGGCATCGTGAAGCCAAGCTTCGTACCCACCGACGAAATGGCGGCTGACCTGCTGACGAAGGCATTCAGCGCCGTCCGGCTGCAAAGGTTAATGTCGTTATGCTCGCTGGAGCATATCAAGATGAAGGACAAGAACAAGTATCTCGGTGACGAACGCACAGCACCGTGAGGAAGGAGTGTCGGAAGGTGTAGCCATTCCGATCATTCTCGCGACTCGTCGAGCCGGCAATTATGGGACGGTACATTACTTACACCTACCATATGGTATCTCGGCGCGGTGGTTACGTGTCAGTTAGGAAACCACTCAAGAAAACGACCGGGCGAGCACAAAAGGCACAGGACAGGTAAGCTACAGGAGTAAGAAGGAGTTAACTGTGCATGCATAATATGCTCACTTTGACTTTTATCATCTACTTCTCAAGCAACAACATCCACTTCAGCAATTAACAGAGACCCTTCGCTCGATGCTGATAAAAGCTGCTTCTCTCACCATCGCTGTTACCACTTCCATCTCAACTTGAGCATGAGTTCTTGGGACAGATCGTTTCTATCTCTTGCGGCGAAATGCACTGCCCTTTTGTCAAAATGTGGAGCGCTTCTACTCTCCTTCGGAAGTTTTTTACAGCCGAATTGCAGGAGAGGCGTATAGCATGGGTGAAAGAGGCTGGCACGGTGCGTCAGATGACTTGTGGCGCCTCTCATACGATCGTCGTTGCCTAAAAGCAAACAAACAGAAGTTTTTCGACATCATACTCGGCGGTTGAACGTAAAAGAACACATTGTGGGAACACATTGTGACATTCTCGATATCTTCTAGGACTCGTCGTAACAAGTATAGAGTAATGGATCCGTGTCAAAACTTAGGAGATGGAGGTACCTTCTTTCCCGTTCACACATTTCACTAAGGATGTTACACAGTACACGTATGTAGGAACTGACTGTCCAAGTTGCATTTCCTATCATTTGATTTGGATAGAATATCGGTTTGACCTTTCCACTGCATCATCGAAGACTGTTGATGCCTTCATGAAAGTGTCTATCTGCGCTCTCACAACTAAGAAAAATTGGAAAAACATAGCATACAGGTCTCCTCCGATACGTTATGGATACGTGTTGGCAAGTCAACAAAACAACCAGCACATGTAAATTGTGCTTTGAAGCATTGTGTGGCACCTGTAAGATCTTTAACGCTGAGTTTCTTTACTCCAAAGGGGAATATCGGCGTGTCGTCGAAGCCACGAACGTTAAAGGCTACGAGCAAATTGAAGCATACTCTAAATCAGGTATGATATGTAGCTAACAGTTTGAAAAGATGGTCTTGAAACATTCGTTGCTCGCTGCAATGCAGACTACTCGACTTCAACGATGGGGCTGTGCTAGCCACCATAGTTGAGCCGACTGTAGATGACCCATTCCGATCAGTGGTGGTCAAGTAGATGAAAAAGGACACTCCGCTTGCTCTAATCGGTCTCGTCCGCAACCGAGACTCCGTTAACATCGAAAGTACTGGGATCCTGCTTTTCGATACTGGCGAGAAAGTGAGCTACCACCTCTTCCACTCCGCTGATTTTCCTGAAGCGACGAGTACGAGGCAACATGTCGGTCTGCGGCATGTTTTACCAAGAAGTACCTGACCGGACAATTGTCGAGGAACGGGTATGATGGACCCGAGTGGTGATATGATTTGAGTCATGGCTGTCATGTATGGTGCAAGCGACGATGGCTTGACTCAAGTACTCCTACTGCGGGCAGATGAAGAAGTTGGCGTGGCTGTTGGAACAGAAGCAGTCTGAGGCGAGCGAACGGGCTTATAATCCGTTCTGTGTGACGTTTACGAAGGGTGTCGTGAGCTCGAGCCCCAGTGGGCGCATCAATATGTGCAAGCTCTTTGTGGTTCATGAAAAACCTACCATGTGCGCGCGTTCAGTATGTCTGCCATCGCATCGAGCGGGGCAGCTTCTGATATCACAATGCGCCTATAACTGTTTATTGAAAGGTGCAGAAGAGCAAATACAGCAGCAATCGCTGTGTTCAAGCACATAATTCAAGACGTCCTTGCTGGAATGCGTGCCTTTCTACTTTTACGCAAATTTTGACGCTAGTTTGCGCAATACAAATGGAGCTGTACTACTGTGTACATTGCTATGAAGGGCATGAAACGGGTTACAAATCGTCTATTAAGCATCTTGGCGCCTTCTACTTACTGTCTTGGTTTTTTTTAAGGCAAAAATTACGAACTTACTGGCACAACTCGAAAGAGTGATGATTCAGGATTTGGCATCGAAATATTCGACGCATAAAGAATAAGGTTGTCATTATCACTGTTTGTAATACCGCCATATACGGTAAAAGCACCTTCAGTGAACGATCACTGACTAACCCACTGTAACATCATGTGTGGCATCGGACTAGTGCTCACGAATCTCCATTCTCCAAATTCTACCTGTATAACTGATCCTTTTTCTTCTTCATTAGACCGTAATTGTCACATCAAAACGCAATGTGCCTCTTCAAAATTTGATCATGACCTTCAGCAAAAATTGTGTCAACGAGGTCCTCACCACTACGATCACCGAATTCATCGCATTGCATCGGACTTCAATGATAACAAGAGGTTTGCACTTGCACTGCATAGTGCAGTGTTACATCTTCGAGGAAATGAATTAACTTCTCAACCAGTTGTGGATTCCGACGAAAATGTCCTTTGTTGGAATGGAGAAATTTTTGAAATGGGTGGACGAGATATCTCGTTAACCGGTACCGACAATGAAGAAGATGATGATGATGTTGATGATGAGTTGATGCACGGGAGTGATACAATTCTACTATCCGATAAATTACAATTGGCAGGACGACAAATGACGACAAATGGGGTTATTGATCCGGTCGTGGAGGTGTTGCGTCGAGTGCGCGGACCTTTTGCAGTGATTTGGCTACATGTCGACACCAAGAGAGTGTATTTTGCTCACGACAGGTTTGGACGTCGAAGTCTGCTCTACAGGAGGTGGGGAACTAGTCGTTGTGGGGATATGATAGCAGAACTGACAGGGACAGAGACTACTTCGAAGGAGTTTTTTCCAAGTGATGTGACTCGCTTCGTGCTGAGCAATGTGGCGATTGGAGACGATGATCAAGATTTGATGCAGTATCAAGAACTACCGGCGTCAGGTATCTATGTGATGGATTTGCGAGCGACAAAAGATACTCTGCTGTCGTATAGAATAGAATTTCATCCGTATGCACCGATAGTGCCTAAATTACCACTAGCAATTCCAAAACCTGAAGCTCCAAGTTACATTTTGGATCGGTTTGGGTGTGAGCTTTCTTGCCCAGCGACGACGATGAAGGCCGATCTGGCTACCAAGATGTTGGAATCTTCAGGGCGGGCATTACTGATAGCGCTTAGCAATGCTGTCGGTGTGCGGGTGCGATCTATTCCGTCGCGCCCTTCGTTAGAAGGGCTCGGTCCTACTGCTCGGGTTGCTGTACTTTTTTCGGGAGGTTTGGACTCAGTCGTAATTGCAGCTCTAACGCATTTTCATGCTCCTGCGACCGAACCCGTTGATCTGTTGACGGTGTGTTTTGATGAGATCTCGAATTTTGCATCGCCTGACCGTCGTGCCGCGGAATTGGCTCATGCAGAGCTCTGTACATTATTTCCAGAGCGTCAGTGGAATCTTGTAAAGGTGAATGTGTCTCTAGTCGAGCTGTTAGAACAGCAACGCGAAGTCCAAGCGCTCATGGCTCCTTGTGATACACACATGGATTTCAATATCGGTACTGCCTTCTGGTTTCTGTCGCGCGGTCGTGGAGTGCTGACAAAATCGACCCAAGCAACAGAAATTGCGACGTTGGACGAGCTGAATGCGTTTCTCAAGCCTCAGCAAACTGATCTGCCTGGACTAGAGGCAAAAGTTGCAGCGTTAACGCTTTTTGACGACAAGACTGTGAATAGTAGCGCACTGTTATGTCCTGTGACTCGATGTGGTCGGAAACGGAAGCACGGCTGTGCTCTGAGAGTTTGCAAGAGTTGCTGTGTGAAAATACAGCGAGCAGTGAATAAGCTTGTTCGACTCAAGAGCCAACACGTTGACCAGCGTGAAATCCAGGGTTGTCGTGTCAAATTGGTTTCCATGGGTGTGTCTGAAGCTCAGCTTGATCTTTGGTTAGATCTTGCAAAAGAGCGAGATGAAGCATCAAAGAAACTACCCAAACAACAATTACTCAGCTGTTATGTGCACCGGTCCAAGCAAACGAAATTACTCACACTATCCAACCCAACTTCGGCATCTACACGAACTGGTTGTCCATCCTTAACGTTGTTTCATTATCAGACAAATGCGCAAGTAGTGCTTGTGGGCATTGGAGCTGATGAGCAGCTAGCAGGGTACGGACGTCACCGCACAACACTGATCAATGGAGGGGAACAAGCTTTGCGTGCTGAGCTAAACATGGATTTGAGTCGGATCTGGAAACGCAACCTAGGGCGTGACGACCGCTGCATTGCAGGTCACGGTCGGGAGGCCCGTTTTCCGTATCTTGACGAGACTGTGGTGTCTACAATTGCAACTTTCCCCGTTTCTAGTCTTTGCGATGCTGATCTCCCTCGTGGTGTCGGTGATAAACGAGTGTTACGACTAGTAGCCACCACTCTCGGACTAACAAGTTGTGCTGGTCTAGCTAAACGGGCTATCCAATTTGGATCACGGATAGCCAAAGTCTCCAAAACTGGTAGTAATCGTCAAACACAAGGAGAAAACAAATTTCAAGCGTGATCTAGCGTAAGTGTTCTCAACCCAACGATTGATGACATAAACGATCAGTTTGATCATCTTGATTGCAAGGTCTTCAATTGATGTTTGCTACGTTGTAAGAAACAATTGCTGCTAATGAGCTCAGTTTTTCGTATTATGAAGAAAACCGAGTTCCTACGAGTCCGTGTTAACTAACCTGATTCAGTCCCTGCCAGATTTTAATGCTGGTCGATGGCAATTGAAACAACAACCCGAGCTTTTTTTTCTTCATACTATGGAACGTGTCTGTTAGCTATTCATCCAGGAACACCGTCTGATTCCTTCTCTTGACGCGGATATACGGCCACATGATTCTCGTAATGGTTGGTCCATGTTTACACCAATCAAAATAATCCATTACCGCAAATGCGTCCGCTGCATTCGCTCCGTCTCTTAACACGTCACGACTGTGAGTCTCTACTGTTTGTTTGTCGTTCATGGCGTACAGTTACAGCTGCTGTAGTCTACAATACTTCTTCGTTATTACTTTGTAGTGATATTTGTCGATTACATCGTGTACCGAAAAAAATGGAGCGTCCGGAACGATTACGCATTGTCCTTCGACGTCTTTGTAAACATTGAAAAATCGCTCCCGGGACATCATGCAGAACAATGTCGAGCCTTGGGTTTTTGTGTGTTTAATACTGTCGCTGTCGCAGCGCTACATGCGGTCGCCAAGCATAAACGGAATCGGGTGGTTGTCGTAGACCTTGATGTATATCGTCGGATTCGATGACAACATCGCATTTACGAAGTCTAAGTCACCGGAAAACGTCACGGGCGATGAACGAGCAATGCTGCTACACTAGCACCTCTACAAAAGGGTCCAAACTGTTGTTCTGTACACTAGATGGTACAAACTGTTGGGAAAGAAGGCGCCACCTAATCGAATGCTACCGCTCGCTACATCCTGGTTGACAGCGGATCCCAGTCCCCGGAGTCCAGAAACACTCTCAATTACGCTTCAAGCTGCATTGCTGTAAATGTACCTACTCCAGCAACATGGATGTATGGATTGTATCAGGCGGCATGGGGGTCCTTTGTTCGTCGCGGGCCGAAACGCGCCTGACCCGCGTTAATACACAAGTCATTTATTTCACTTCATTCTTACTTTCCTACAGGTTATGAGCCCAAAAGCTCGCTCCAGACATCTCACCAAGGACCGACTTGTGCGACGAATACTCCCCTATAGAAGGCGCGCCATGCACAAGTAAGGCGCCGAAGACTTCGTCGACGAACAGACGATGACGGTGCACGTGCTGAGGGCAAAGAGTGAAGCGCAAGGACGGAGACGTGAAGATAGTCTGGGTGCGCGAGTGCTACGGAAGGGAGGAGTCAAGCGGAATGGTGACTGGTGTGTTGTTGGTTATGAAGAAGGGGAGAACTCCGAACAAGCTCGGCGACGGATGCAAGATGTCAAGATATTGACATGGTGCTGGACAATGGGGGAGCCGAGATACATGCGCAGGTGGCAAGCCCCAAGAGGAACTTTGGTGATGCTATGCGTAGCAGTCACAAAGTAGGGGAAGCCAGGATACCTGCAAAGCGAGGCAACATCGAGGTTGGCCTGCGCAAAGGTGGCAAGCCCCAATCGAGATTGCTGTAAAGACCAGGCAGTATTGGCCAGCACGGAGGGATGAACACTCAAGCGAGTTTCATCTTATGTCTTCGAGAAGAGTGTTGGAAGTGCAAGATGCACTGATATCGACTCCAGAGGTTGAGCCTAAGCTAGGGACTATACGGAAGGATTTAGAAAGCTCTACGTGTCCGTAATGCCTGAGGATGTCATTGTGCCATCGAATGACGAACTGCGCTTTCTTCGCGCTGATGCTGAGGAAGCGAAGAACGGCTTGTTGGATGCTCAGGAGATAGCAGAGAGTACTCGCGATCGTGCGGCCGCTGCGACGGAGGCTGCCGAGCGAACTCGACGGGAGAAGCAAGGATTGGTTGAGCGTCTTTGCCAACTCGATACTGCCGCGTTTGGAGGGCCCCAGCAGAACGAGTCTGCACGCGCTCGGGCAGGACTTGGTCCCAGTCGTCGTCAGCGTCGTCGACAAGGAGTGTCGGACTTTGAGCCGGCACAGAAGAGCGGGGAAGGTTCGAAGGGAGATCCGCCGGTAGGTAAGCCTTAAGGCGCCCGACATAGAAAGTCGGGTGCAAGCGCATAGATGTAGGTATATCTAGCGTGTAGGCGTCTCCATGTACCTTAACAACCCGAAAGGGACCAATATATCTTGGCGCTAACTTATTAGCGCCCAAGTTCGTCACAGATGTGTCTGGCAGTCCACTTGTCGACAATAAGACTCTGTCGCCTTCTTTAAATGTCAACATGTTCTTTCGACCTCTTCTGTCAGCGTTCTGCTTTTGTTTATCCACTGCTTCTTGAAGGTCATCACGTACAAAACGCGTGATGCCTTGTCGTAGTAATAGAAATTCGGTCACCGCAGCCGAACTTACAGGCGAAGTGGACTCTTTAGGAGCAAAATTAGCGACGGGAGACGCGATGGGATGCATCGCGTCGGGACTCGATATGCCGTTGGCCACAAAATTAACAGCATAAGTTGCATCGGCAGCAACCTTGTCTTCAACCATGGCGCGTGTCAAGCTGCAGAGCACGGACATTAGAGATTCTGCACAATTCAAGCTCTTGTCGCTGCGGTGACTCTGAACAGTCTACTGTTATTATAAGTGCACAACAGGCAAATACAGTTCTAGCAATACTGGAAAGCGCACCACGCTCTCAACAATGTACTCCAAGGCAAATAATTCAAGTAATCAATCATCAAATTTATCGGCGCAATGCCATCGGCAGATACTCCCCCACCAAGCTTGGAGACCGGGTGCTCTGAAGCTGAGAGAGCAAGAAGCGCTGGAACGCGAGGGTGCCTCGCGTTGTTTACGAGAAATGGTGTCAAACCTGTTGACGCATGAACTGCATTGTTGATTGTAAATTCGGCGAGTGGAAGAAACGAACTCCACGACGAGAACGATGTCGCATAACTGCGCAGAACATCTTCAAGCACTCTGTTCACGCGCTCCGTTTGCCCATCCGTCTCTGGATGGGCCGCCGTAGACATAAGCAATTGCGTGCCTAATAGTTGAAACAACTCTGCCCAAAAAGCTGAAGTAAACCGCGGATCACGATCCGACACAACAGATTCTGGCAAGCCGTGATGCCTGAAAATAAGATCGATGAAGATCTACGCGGTCGTCTCCGCCGTAACGTGCGCGGAGACCGGAGCAAAATGCACCATTTTGCTAAATCGATCCACAAGAACCAGTACGCCCGTGCGTTTCTGTTCATCCGGTCGGAGACCGAAGATGAAATCCATACTGACTGAGCGCCAGGCTTCCGTAGCAATCGGAAGCGGTCGCAATGGGGCTTGTGAAGACGGTGCAGGCTTCACACGCTGGCATGTTTCACAAGAGCGTACACATTTCTGGATGTACTTATATATGCGCGGCCAGAAAAACACGCGAGAAATGGCCGCGAACGTCTTTTCGCGACCCAGGTGACCACCAGATGGAGTGTCATGAAATTCATGCACCAATCGTGCTCGGAGGTCGTCATCAGCCGGGATGACGACACGCGGTGGATCAAAGACGTCCATCGTATACGTCAGCAGCGGACCATCAAGCGCGTAACGCTTGATGTTGTCGCGCGTTGGTTTCGTCAACTTCGCGAGTGACCCCTCACTAGGGTGTCGAAGATAATTGATAATTCCCGTGTAGAAGGAATCATTCGCATAAGACTCGGCGATCTGAGTCCGGATTGACAGCACAGGTGTCGAAATCATTGCATTGAGCCCCAGCTCAATACAGCACAAACAAATATCATCGTCTTCGTCATCAGCACTACCTGGCTGATGACCCATGTCGCGTCGAGGATCGTAATCGGGACGTCGAGAAAGCGCGTCAGCAAGAATGTCATTCTTGCCGGGCTTGTAAAATACCACGAAATTATACTCTGAGAAATATGACACCCAACGTGCCATACGTTGGGACAAGTGAGGAGTCTTGACGGCGGTACGCAGTGATGCGTGATCTGTATAGACCGAAAACATCTTCTCGCCGAGCAAGTAAACTCTGAACTTGATCAGCGCGTAACGCATAGCCAAAAGTTCCTTGTCGTGTACCGGATAGTTTCTTTCAGCAGGTTTCATCTGTCGTGATCGAAAACTCACGACGCGCTCTCGGCCCTCATCATCCAATTGCATGAGGCGCATCCAATCGAAATTACTCGCATCGCAGACGACGTGAAATGGCTTGGAGTCATCAGGCAGCATTAGCACTGGTGCCTCAGACAAGCTCTTTTTCACGGAGTCAAAGGCAGACTGATGTTTTGCCTTCCATGACCAAACTGCGGCTTTCTTCAGCAGTATCGATAATGGCTGAATTAGCTCTGCATAATTCTTCGTATACTTGTGCAAGTAATTAGCCAGGCCGAGCCATTGACGTAGTTCCGTTTGGTTCCTGGGCGTAGGCCAGGAACATATTGACGACACTTTCTCGGGATCAGCACGGACACCTTCCTTGATAACATAGCATCCGAGTACTGTGATCTCGGGAGCACAGAAGACACACTTCTTCAAATTCGCATATAATTTATTCTCGCGCATTACTTGAAGCACTTGTTTCAAGTGCCGAAGGGGAACCTCCATAGCACTGAGCTGTTGCTCAGCGTGGCTGTGAACAAAAATGTCGTCGAAGTAACTTGGTGCAAAATCGCGTAGCGGGCGAAGTATTTGTGTCACCATCCGGTTGAACGTAGCTGGGGCATTCTTAAGGCCTTGTGGCATGACTAGCCACTCCCATAGCATCCCGCTTGGGGTGCTGACCGCAGTGAATGGAATATCACTGTCTCTCATGAGGATCTGATAAAAGCCATCTGTCAGATCGATGGCACTGAAAATCTCGCTCCCGGACATGGTATTTCTTGCGTCTTGAGCCACTGCTCGAGACTGGCACGTCGCTGTCGCTGGAGGATGATGTACCCCCCTCTAGACGTGGGAGCACTGTCTCCACCACGTCGTTCACTCGCGGATCCACAGTCCGCTTATTCTCGTCAATTAGAGGCGGGAGCTCGTCGTCGACCGCCTCGGATGTACGCGGGAGCTCGTTCTTGACCGCCTCGATATTGATCGGGAGCCTCTGCTCGTCCGATGTATTTGTACGCGGGAGCCCCTGTTCGACCGCCTCGTTATGAATCGGGAGCCCCAGCTCGACCGATGTCCGTGTTTGCGGGAACCTCTGTTCAACCGCCTCGTTTTGTGGCTCTATCAGTGTGACTGAACATACCGGGCACAGAGGGCCATCGCTCTCTCTGTGTTGACTACTAGTCGTGGCGAGTTCGTTCACGACTCTGACATGAGGCCAATCGGATGACGCAACTAACAGATGAGTGAACACTTCACTAACGCTTCGTCGTTTGACGGACCGAGATAGCCAATCTATCGTCGGCTGATACCGTGACAACCACGGTATCCCCAAGATGCAATCGAATGCATAGTTCATCTCGTACATCAGAAATTCGTCATTGCTCTGGAAACCGTCGAACGTGTACGGCAAAACCACTGTTTTACGCGGAACACGCTGTGGTTGTCCATCAGCAAGTTTGACAACGATGTTACCTGGACCTTCTCGAACCGTAATAGTAGACGGGAGAAGGGACAAACAGGATGCTCGAAAGAAGTTGTTGGATGCACCCGAATCCAACAACGCTCGGAGTGGTCGCTTCACTCCAGCAACGATGAGACTGATGATAATCAGTCTCGAATCGTCGCGCGTGGTGGTGGCATTGAAGTGAATATGAATCACTTTGGGGCTAGGAGCCCGAGCTGCCACCTGAGTACTCGGGGCTCCATTCCTGCCAGTAGGGCGCCCCGCGCCTACTGGAACCGCTCATTTTTTGGCGGGACCACCGACGACACAGTATCTCCACGTGAGACAGCTGTGTTCATGGCCACCGGCGCTGGAGCTCGGCAGACGGCCGCACGATGGCCTGTCTTGCCGCACCGAAAACACTTCATCGTGTTATGACTACGAACGTCGCGGCTGAATTGCTTGCCGCGACCACGTGATGCATCGATTGCATCGATTTCCATAGGCTCTGGGCCAGACGTACGCGGATGCTGCGACGCTGCGTGCAAGTATGATGACGCGACCGTGTAATCTTCACGAAGCGCGAGGGCAAATGCCTCCTCGAGGGACTTCGGGTCAGCACGTGTGAGGCAATAACGTGTCATGCCCTCCTGCATACCGAAGACGAAGACATGGACTTGTGAAGCCATGTCGATCAGCTGCGTGATAATACACGAAGCAAGATGTCGTGTTTTCTGCACATAATCACGCATCGACAGCTTGCCCTGTCGAAGTGAAAAGAAGTCTGCACGCAATCGTGACTCATCTTGGGGAGGCTCGAACGCCAGTCGTAAGTTGCGCTGGATATCCTCCAGCTTGGGGAACGCCGATTCGTCTACGACGAGCTTCCCAAGGGCCCATTCTTTGGCTTTACCAACAAGCCGAGACAGCAGGAAATTAACCTTGGCCGTCGGAGCGTCGATTAATCTTGACGCTATCGCAATATCAATCTCCCTAAACCAGCGATTAAGGGGGAGACGATCCGGACCATCACCGGAGTACGTTGATGCCTCCATTTTATTACATCGTAATGGGATGTGCGCGAGGGAGTCGATGCTCGCCGATTCGCTTCGGCGAGCTCGCGCACCATGTAGTCTTGGATGGCGGCACGGTGTTGATCGGGTGTCGCTGTGCTCAGCGACGTCACGACGATCTCACCAGACACCGCCGCAAGGCGGTGTAATGCCTGCCACTCCACCGTAGTGAGGTGTGGAAAATCTGCATGCTCCAGCGAAACCGCTGGAGCCATCGAAGAATCGTCCACGTTCATCTCGAACTTGGTCATTGGAAGGACTACGAAGTACTACCAGGTGTAACGGGGTGAGAGCCCCGTTACCGTCGCGCACTGTGAGGAGCGTGAAGAAGCGCTCTTATTTATAACGTAAATATAACTATTTTTGGCTTTTGGTTATAATTCGCAGTAAGTGCGAATATGTTCCCTAGCTCATGGGAACCACTCAAATATAGACCTATTTATTATTGGCTAATTATTGGGTCTGGCACCCCAATAATAAACCAATAATAAATAGACGTGCAGTATCCGCTAATCGGATACTAACTACCTACTTATGTAATTATGTATTAAAACCTATATCCGCTAATGTAATAGGTTGCCCCATTACACGGGGCCTTGCCTTTACTTGTTTGCTGCGTCCAGTCGCAGTTTGGGAGGAGATTGAGAGTCTCTTGAACCCTGGCCAAACAATCCAGAAGTGTTGCTCCTTCTGTAGACGCTGTCGAAGTTCTTGACGTCGGGAGGCCAAAGATTCTGCCCGGAAGAGAGAAGTCGACGCGTGTGTTAGAAGTATAATCGAACTCTGTTTAATGTTAACCAATAAAAACTAAAACCTATGACTTTCTATACGACAGTATATGCCACGTGTCTAGTATCTGTTTGCCGAGATAACCCTAACCCACCATGTGGGTCGTCGATCGTGATCTGATACTGATCGACGATCGAGAAATAATATCACTTTGACCCACATATCACGTTTGAAGGGCCCAGGGTGCGACAGGTACTGATCGGACCTAACGACTCGGCTTCTGATTGGTCAATTAGTCCACGATCAGTATTAAATCCCATTTCTCTTGAGCCACTTCTCCCACAGCGGCCTATACTACAAGAGGGATGATTTGGAGACCACCATAGTTGGTGTATATGTGGATGATCTTCTAGTGACAGGCACTAGTTGACAAGTTTTTCCAAGACATGCACGTCCTTGAGGTGAAGGACTTCGGAGTGGTGAAGAAGTTTCTAGGCATGGGGGTAACCTATGACAATGAACATGGGTACACTCTGGAGCAAGAACAGTGCATTCGAGAGCTACTCGTTACTACTGGACTTGAGCTGACGAACACCATTTGGAGATGACCAAGACAGTGAAGGAGAAGACGATCTTTTACCTGGAGGAAGCAATGGAACGACACAGCGACCGAACATAGCCACCTTCCAATCGTTGATAGAAAGTCTGCTGTGGCTCGCGCGCTGCACGAGATCTGACATCGCGTTTGATGTGTATCGAGCCAGCCAACGAGCGCACGCGAGTGCGATTGGAGATGGGCTAAGCGGATCGTGAGGTATTTGTAAGGGACGATGAACCTATCGTTCCAGATGAGTGAGGACGATGATAAGGTCAAAGATGCGACTGTGTCACCAGAAGGCTACAGCGATGCTGATTATGCGGTGGATCGAAAGGATCGTAAGTCTGTCAGCAATGGCGTGTTGTATCTAAATGGGATGATCGTGGGGTGGCTTTGCAAGAAACAAGCAAGCGTGGCCCTATCTACGATGGAAGCAGAATTTTTGGCTGGTTCGCCGGTTGCGAGTGAGCTGCTGGGAATGTATGAGCTACTTGATGAGATTGGAATCAAGGTGAAAGTCCCCATGATTATGCACATCGATAACCAGGCGGCGATAAAGCAGATCACCGGTGAGGACAGCTCGGGAAGGACAAAACACATCGCGGTGCGACACAAGTTCGTAAAGGATTACAGCAAGAAGGGCGTGATCAAGGTGGCTTACTGCGAGTCTAAGATGATGCGGGCTGACATGCTCACCAAGACAGGCCTAAGCCCAGGAACCAAACGGAACTACGTCAATGGCTCGGCCTGGCTAATTACTTGCACAAGTATACGAAGAATTATGCAGAGCTAATTCAGCCATTATCGATACTGCTGAAGAAAGCCGCAGTTTGGTCATGGAAGGCAAAACATCAGTCTGCCTTTGACTCCGTGATAAAGAGCTTGTCTGAGGCACCAGTGCTAATGCTGCCTGATGACTCCAAGCCATTTCACGTCGTCTGCGATGCGAGTAATTTCGATTGGATGCGCCTCATGCAATTGGATGATGAGGGCCGAGAGCGCGTCGTGAGTTTTCGATCACGACAGATGAAACCTGCTGAAAGAAACTATCCGGTACACGACAAGGAACTTTTGGCTATGCGTTACGCGCTGATCAAGTTCAGAGTTTACTTGCTCGGCGAGAAGATGTTTTCGGTCTATACAGATCACGCATCACTGCGTACCGCCGTCAAGACTCCTCACTTGTCCCAACGTATGGCACGTTGGGTGTCATATTTCTCAGAGTATAATTTCGTGGTATTTTACAAGCCCGGCAAGAATGACATTCTTGCTGACGCGCTTTCTCGACGTCCCGATTACGATCCTCGACGCGACATGGGTCATCAGCCAGGTAGTGCTGATGACGAAGACGATGATATTTGTTTGTGCTGTATTGAGCTGGGGCTCAATGCAATGATTTCGACACCTGTGCTGTCAATCCGGACTCAGATCGCCGAGTCTTATGCGAATGATTCCTTCTACACGGGAATTATCAATTATCTTCGACACCCTAGTGAGGGGTCACTCGCGAAGTTGACGAAACCAACGCGCGACAACATCAAGCGTTACGCGCTTGATGGTCCGCTGCTGACGTATACGATGGACGTCTTTGATCCACCGCGTGTCGTCATCCCGGCTGATGACGACCTCCGAGCACGATTGGTGCATGAATTTCATGACACTCCATCTGGTGGTCACCTGGGTCGCGAAAAGACGTTCGCGGCCATTTCTCGCGTGTTTTTCTGGCCGCGCATATATAAGTACATCCAGAAATGTGTACGCTCTTGTGAAACATGCCAGCGTGTGAAGCCTGCACCGTCTTCACAAGCCCCATTGCGACCGCTTCCGATTGCTACGGAAGCCTGGCGCTCAGTCAGTATGGATTTCATCTTCGGTCTCCGACCGGATGAACAGAAACGCACGGGCGTACTGGTTCTTGTGGATCGATTTAGCAAAATGGTGCATTTTGCTCCGGTCTCCGCGCACGTTACGGCGGAGACGACCGCGTAGATCTTCATCGATCTTATTTTCAGGCATCACGGCTTGCCAGAATCTGTTGTGTCGGATCGTGATCCGCGGTTTACTTCAGCTTTTTGGGCAGAGTTGTTTCAACTATTAGGCACGCAATTGCTTATGTCTACGGCGGCCCATCCAGAGACGGATGGGCAAACGGAGCGCGTGAACAGAGTGCTTGAAGATGTTCTGCGCAGTTATGCGACATCGTTCTCGTCGTGGAGTTCGTTTCTTCCACTCGCCGAATTTACAATCAACAATGCAGTTCATGCGTCAACAGGTTTGACACCATTTCTCGTAAACAACGCGAGGCACCCTCGCGTTCCAGCGCTTCTTGCTCTCTCAGCTTCAGAGCACCCGGTCTCCAAGCTTGGTGGGGGAGTATCTGCCGATGGCATTGCGCCGATAAATTTGATGATTGATTACTTGAATTATTTGCCTTGGAGTACATTGTTGAGAGCGTGGTGCGCTTTCCAGTATTGCTAGAACTGTATTTGCCTGTTGTGCACTTATAATAACAGTAGACTGTTCAGAGTCACCGCAGCGACAAGAGCTTGAATTGTGCAGAATCTCTAATGTCCGTGCTCTGCAGCTTGACACGCGCCATGGTTGAAGACAAGGTTGCTGCCGATGCAACTTATGCTGTTAATTTTGTGGCCAACGGCATATCGAGTCCCGACGCGATGCATCCCATCGCGTCTCCCGTCGCTAATTTTGCTCCTAAAGAGTCCACTTCGCCTGTAAGTTCGGCTGCGGTGACCGAATTTCTATTACTACGACAAGGCATCACGCGTTTTGTACGTGATGACCTTCAAGAAGCAGTGGATAAACAAAAGCAGAACGCTGACAGAAGAGGTCGAAAGAACATGTTGACATTTAAAGAAGGCGACAGAGTCTTATTGTCGACAAGTGGACTGCCAGACACATCTGTGACGAACTTGGGCGCTAATAAGTTAGCGCCAAGATATATTGGTCCCTTTCGGGTTGTTAAGGTACATGGAGACGCCTACACGCTAGATATACCTACATCTATGCGCTTGCACCCGACTTTCTATGTCGGGCGCCTTAAGGCTTACCTACCGGCGGATCTCCCTTCGAACCTTCCCCGCTCTTCTGTGCCGGCTCAAAGTCCGACACTCCTTGTCGACGACGCTGACGACGACTGGGACCAAGTCCTGCCCGAGCGCGTGCAGACTCGTTCTGCTGGGGCCCTCCAAACGCGGCAGTATCGAGTTGGCAAAGACGCTCAACCAATCCTTGCTTCTCCCGTCGAGTTCGCTCGGCAGCCTCCGTCGCAGCGGCCGCACGATCGCGAGTACTCTCTGCTATCTCCTGAGCATCCAACAAGCCGTTCTTCGCTTCCTCAGCATCAGCGCGAAGAAAGCGCAGTTCGTCATTCGACGGCACAGACGTCCGATTGTGTGAATCGGTGCCTAACGCAAGAGATCTTCCGTCGCGATGCTCCTCCTCCCTTGGTAGATGCATCGGGTGCGCGACGTTGGAGTGTGGACCGAATCGTCGGTCACGAAGATCCCACGCGTCATGACCCGAGTAGTGACTCGGCGCCCTCGAAGTGCCGTACTGAGAAACATTATAAGGTCCGTTGGTTGGGATATTCACCAGCGGACGACACATGGGAGCCTCGAAGTATGTTGGCTCACGATGTTCCTGACATAGTCGAGGAGTATGAGTCCAGTAAGAAGACGGCGAACGCGACCGGCGCTGTCGGCTCCACCCACGATCTCGCGAGCCGTGACGCTTGCGAGCTGCTGATCGACGACGACCACCCGAGCGACTCCGAGATCTATTACGAGGCTCGGGAGCACTTGGATAATATGACGGTAGAGAGCGACTGCGTGAACGACCACGACGGTTGTACGTTAGTCGATCGGGGCTGCGTGGACGTCTCCGTCGATCGACAGGACGCTCTCTCATTCGACGCAGCTCAGATACTTGGAGCTCTGAGAGGCTCCTCTCGTAACGGCCGATCCATGGTCGGATGTGCTGGGGCATTCCCCGTGCACACACCAAGTCGTCCCATTCCTGGTGGATTGGACGCGGTCTTTCCATGTTGCACGCTGGGCATCCCTCGCGGACATAGACGTAGCACATGTGCAACTCGTCACGAGTCATGCGACATATGCGCTGTTTTCGGCGATATTAATATTGTATGATGTCCCAGCCGCACTCAAAAATTCGGCGTTGCAGTTCTACAGCCTCGTTTATTTTTGGATGTACAAGTAAAAGTTGTACCAAGTGGATACATGTTCACAGTGTGGTTATCAGAATAAAGAGACGGTGTTTATTCCCAGCGCAAATGCCAGGTGTTCTTTTCGAAGGCTTGTCACAGCATAGTAGATCATGCCAGAGGAAATAGCCGTCGATAGCTTGTATTTAGTGAAGTTGAGAAAACAAGCGAGCGTGCACCGAAGACAATCGGAAGCCTAAGAATGAAACAAATACGCATTATGATGTATCCATTTAACGATAGAGTAGAAGGATTATTCATATTACGTTCTAAAAGGCTCTGAAACGTCACTTAGCTACAGACACCAAGCAATGCTCTCCTTGCCTTCAGATCGCCACCTTTTATTCGTGAGTCAGCTCAAATGCGTAGACGACGGTGAAAACATAGCCAACTTGACACGTTTTCATCCCCAAGCAAATTATGAACTTTTTTACGACATCTTCGTCTGCTATCGCTGCCTCTTTATTAAATGCGACCACACATCAACCTTAGATGTTTGCCCCATTCATCATGAGCAGTTCAACGCCGTTCTTTCTTCCTCCCTCATCATATTCACTACGTCAACCCCATGCATCATCAGCAAGCCCCCATAACATCAGTGCGAGAGTAAAGGTCGACAGCTTGGCGCAAATTGCGATGGTTTAGCACTTTGGAAAGTAGATTGCTGCTGCCTTTCTCTGATATAATCGGTTTAGAGAATGCTTGCGAGGGAGGCTCATCACCTGCTCATCGACACAGGCAGCAAATGTACCAAATGTGAAAATAACAGTTAATTGTACGGTCCGTTTAGAGATCTATCCGTTGATTTAGAATGCTATTGATTTGTCACGAAATACTAAAATTTATTTATTTGCTAAAAATCGGGAACAATGCTACGACCTGTTAACCTCTTCAAAAGCATATTTTTAAACAGGGAGAAAATTTTGCGACGGGACAGGAGAACGTGAAAATCCGCGAGTCATCGCACAAAGGCCGCCCTGGTGTCACTAAGCCATAGCTGGTAAGTCTTCTTGTCTTCTTATGCAGTCTATGTTGTTGCCCTGCATTTGCTCTCTCGAAGTGCGTGCCGTGAGCTTTCTGACTCGCTTTGGGGGCTGCGCTACTGCTTCATCCACTTTAACGCACAATTTGGACCGGTTTTCATGCTCGGATTTGAGGGAAGCACTTTTATTAAAAGAACGTCGTCTTTTCTGTCGATAATGCTCTTTACCGCGTGCAAAATGGAGCATTTTTGGCCATTTAATGCTTATTTCCCGCCTTGACTCCGAGACACATGGCTGCGTCTCTATTGAAGCGCCTAGTGTACGCTAAATTGACATGGGAACATGTGTGTCTGTCTGTGACGGTGGCATCTTGGATGCAGTAGCGCTGCAGTTGGCAGCACGTAGAACGCGGCATTCTAATATATGAGATGGAAGAGTGATGGTCACTGATAAGTGGTATGATTGTAGTTAAAACCCATAATGGCGTCGGACAGCGACGGCAGCAACAGCACTGTCGTCATCCTTAGGTGCATCCATGAGAAACTTGTAGAATATAATACGTTTCTCTTGCGGTATGTCATCCGTTTGCTAGTTGCTGCTGTTTATTACATGGTGGTGCTAACACAGTGTGCTTCATTTATGTAGGCAGCTGGTAGATGAGCAGAAGGTTGCGCTAGCAGCCAGCAAAGAGCTTGCGCCTGAAGATTTGGAGGAGGACAGGGACAATAGTGTAGCAGAGCAGGAGGTGGCACTTTCCGAGGGCAATAGGATCCGGCAAGAAGAGGAAGCTGATGCTGCTGTAGTTGAGACTTTAGCTGATGCTTTATCTGAAGTTGACACTGATGAGCTAGTTGACAGCAGATTTCGTTGCAGTGATTCTTCTGTCGTGGGTCCTGCTCTTGCAGATGAGCCAGAGAAGTTGATAAATGAAACGATAAGCGTAGATATTGGCTTGAAAAAGCGGCGGCTGGCGGAGGTCGAAGTGGAAGGTGCGGCTCAAGCCGAAAATGAAGGAGTATGTGTGAAGAAATCAAAGAGGAACAAAGTAAAGAGCGAAAAGAAATTTGACGATAGAAAGGATTACACCGGAGAAAAGGAAGAAAACCCAAAAAGTGTATTGGAAACTGCTGCGGGCCAGGAATCTTTGTCTCAAGGGACCCCGTATCGTGTTTCACTAAAAACGTCGGTTCCTCCAAACAAATATTTATTGCAAAAGCGACGGGAGGAAGAGGCATCGGATCGCGAAGCTGCTCACCAACAGCAACAGCCACTTTTGCTAGCTTCGTCAGCAACCGTCAAGAGAATTACATGTAGCAAACGGTCGGTGTCGACGCCGAGAAGCTCTTCAGCGTCTGTGGATCTGGCAAAAGCAGAGTTCGATCGAAGGCTGCGTGAACATGTGCGTCTTCACCGGGAGGTGAACAGACGCAGCCATATTGTAACAAGGAAACGGCAATTGCCGCGACTGCCAACACCAGCGTGTGGCAAGACTCACTGGGACTTCCTACTGGAGGAGATGAAGTGGATGGCGACAGATTTTGCTCAAGAACGTAATTGGAAATGGGTGCTCCAACACCGCTTGGCGGCCGATGTGATTGTTGCGCAAAATTCAGGAAGTGTGCGGCAGGAATTAGAAAATCGTCAGATAGCACGCGGTGTTGCTTTACAGATTTCGGCATTTTGGCGGACGATGGAACGGATTGCAGCGAGGTCACGAGTGCGATTTGAAGCCGCAGGTACTGACCGGTCAGATCATGGTGAGATTGATGATGCAGCGTCAGGTGGCCACCCGGCAATATCTGAAGACGACAGCAGGAAGGGCAAAAGTGAGGATGTTGAGATAGGTAGCGCCGAAAACGATAATTTGGCATTGAAGTACCATACTATTGGCCCTGCAGCTAACAACGTGATGGACGCAAAAAGTGACGGAAAGGGATTGTGGAAGCTAAAAGAAGCAATAGCTTCAGCAAAAGCTCATGTTACTTCTATAGTGAGTGCAGGAAAGCGAGCGCGCAGCGCGATGACTTTTTCGTCAACGAAAGGTGTTGCTGCGGAAAGGTCTACAGCATGGTCGCTACGTGAGGCGGCCTTTCAAAGTTTGCAAGCGCGTTGTACCGCTTTGCAGGCGGAGGGAAGGCCCACCGTTAGTTTGGCCACGTTCCAAGTGCTAGCTTTGAGGTGGATGTTTGACTTGTACTCCAGTGGCCTCAACATGTTTCTAAATGACCAACTCGGAATGGGCAAGGCAGCCACGATCGTTGCTTTTCTTAGCTTGATCGAAATTGCGTCCTCTCAGAAGCAGCAGCAAGAAAGTGGTGCGTTATGCGCATCTATGTTAGAACGCGCGTGTGGTGAACAATGGGAAGGCCCACATCTGATTGTTGTGTCTGAGGAGGAGCTTCATAAGTGGCGGCATTATCTTCGCTTGTGGCACCCAAACCGGCGTATTCAGCTTTATGACGGCGTAGGTAAGACATCGCATTATAAAGAACAGTTGCAGCGGGAGTGGAATGTTAAGCTTCGAGCCCAAGCGCATAAGGGTGAAGACGATTTTCTTGTAGCTCCGCCCAATAATAGTGATGAAGAAGGATTGGACGACGACGAACGTGCTGAACCTTTATATTGTGTGATATGCCCCGTGGGTGCATTCGCTGAAGACCGACAGGCTTTTGTGGCGTTTACGTGTTGGCAGACGGTCGTCGTGGAAAAGGAGCACGGTGGTTATTTTGATGACTCGACTTGCGTGTCCGCGCTGCAACAGCTTCGACAACAGCAGCGGCGAGTCTTGTGCAACGGTCAATCGATTGAAAATTGGAAAAACAGTGCATTACGTCTACAATACGCTGAATTTGTAGTGCGAGAAGCTTCTGCTCTTAATAATAGCAATGCGCATGAAAGCTGCTATCACGCGGAGACCTGGCCTGTGCAAGAACTACTAGTTGAAAGGTCATCTGTGGCGGAGGTGATGCAGATATATGGCAAGTCATCAAGTGTACGTGCTGCTTTGTGGAAGGCATCTTCCCAGCAGGAGGACTTGCCGAAGTATATGAATGCGTTGCTACTAACATTATCTTGTCTCAGCTTGCGGCGCGTCCGCAGCGAAGTTGAGACAGAGTTACGCAAAATTGAGGAAATAAGTTTGAGCTGCCAACCCAGTCTGTCGCAATGCACACAGTACCGAAACGCACTAAGTGGATTTGCGGCAACGCTAGATCCTGCCAGCGGCCGCGAAGAGCGACTGAGTGTCTGGCTACAACTTTTGTTGCGTTTGCGTCAGATCTGCAATTGCGTTGATCTCGTGAATGATATGGATAAATTAGGGCACGCTGATTTGCGATTGCTTACTAGTTGTTCCGCGAAATTAGAGGCGTTGGAACCACTGCTACGTCGGCTAGCGCTTCAGGAAGGCAAGAAAGTGGTGATGTACTGCCAGTTCCACGGTATGTTTCCTGTCTTAGAGCTGTTTCTTTCTCTGTTAAATATTAGCTACGTGCGCATCACTGGCTCGATCGCCATGCAGCGTCGTGCGCTTTGCCATTTCGCCGACCGCACTGTGATTCGTGTGGCGCTCGCATCTACTCGGCTGTCCACTTCACACGGGGGCCAAGCAGTGTCAGTATTTGGTAGTGAGGCCATCGTGGTTGTGGATAGTGACTGGAATGCTACGTGTGACGCAAAGCTTCGGGCGAGTTGGGCTAAAATGGCGGTTGGCGGTACCGATACACTGTCAGTCTACCGACTGCACTGTGAAAATACTGTTGAGTCATCATTACTACGCGTGGGGGCTTCGCTGACTGAGAAAGTGTTTAGCGAGATAACTCCACAAGAACTTCTTGCTGTGCCGTCTGACATGGCTTTGTCGATCAAAAAGCCCAGCTGGTGGTCTCCAACCATTACTAGCAGCGGTGGAAACAGCTTGACTGTCACCGGAACAATGGCGAAATTTGCGAGTCTGACTCAGCAGGTGGAACAAAATGAGAAGTACTGCGGAAGTCCTAGTGAACTTGAAGCACCTCTTATTGTGTATAATGTGGATTTGGATGCAGAGGAACACCTTTTGCTGGCCAATACGGACGAGCTAACACCTGTCGAATGGTACGCTGTTAACTACGTCCACGACATTATTGACAAAAAACAACGGCAGGGAAGTGAAGTTAAAACCATTGAAAGCGAAAGTGGAAGCGTTGAACACGAAGGCTGCACCTCTAACGACGAAAAAAACTCGGTTTTATACTTAGACCAGCGCTCATTTGAGATATTGGCTGCTTTAGAAGTAAATCGTCACTGGCAAGAAGGCGATGCGGCATCGCAGCTTTTTTACAAAGCCGAATCTCACCATAACGCTGTGGTGTGTGAGAGCGCGCTCGAAAGTCTTTTCATGCAAATGCGTACGCAAGGCATGGAAACGCATTTCGATGTCTACAAACCTCCACTTTTGCGGTTGATAGACGATGCGAAATCTCAGGGAGGGGCTTTTCTGTCAAGAACTGGTGTGAACATAGACACCCAGATGGAGTTCCGGGTATCATATCGTGTGCCGGTACCTCCACCGCCAGTACCTCAAAGTGCAAATTTTGAGTTAGAACATGCTGTCGGGCAGCATGGAGACCAATCCAAATTTATTAAGTCTAGCAAGAAAGAGCGGGCCAGTGCCGCTAGCGGAATAGTACCTATTTCGAATCGAAACTCGGTGAATTTCTCAGCTAACTCTGCAGATGTTAAGCGCAAGCTTGAAGCACGATTGGGTGGCATCAAGTTGGGGCTTCAAAAGGAGCAACGTGTGGATTTAGAGGGAATTCCCGTTCCCGATGTATCTGAATTTGCAGATGATGACTTTTGGGGTGACACAAACCTGGTTGCACTTGATTCGGCTGAATGGGATGATCCTGCTCTTTTTGGTGGCATCTTAGGTGTTGGCGTGAGCGGCACTGGTACTGGAGCATTTTATACAGCCACTTCATCTTGTACAACATTTAATGAAGCAGGTGCGTCTATAGCATCAGGAGCGAGCGGTGTGACGAGGAGTGCGAGCGGGCCGCACGCGGATTCAGGCCGTTTCAAGACACCTTATCAGAAGAGCTCAAAAAAATCGAAGACGGGAACAGGGAGCGTTCGAAAAAGCAGTATGTCTTCATTTAATTATGGGCGTGACGCTTGGAGCATGCATGACGATGTCGTCCTCGAAAAATTGTTTGAACTTTACGGTCCCAATTGGACTCTCATCGCGCAGGTGCTCTATTCGACCACTGCGGTCTCTCGTTTTGTCTGTAAGAAGCGTTCACCACGCCAATGTTACGACCGCTACAGCAAGATAATATCGAGTAGCGTTGCTATGGCAACAAGCGGGGCTTCTGCTGCAACTACAATGAAAGATGGCAAGCCAGTTCTTTCACTGAAAACTCAGCGTGCCGCAAGCGTTGCGGCCGCTCAGCTTACTTCAGTAGTACTGGATACACGCATTGGATTGGCGCATGATGAAATGCTTTTGAATTTTTCACAACGTCATTCGTTTCCTGGGTTGCCGCCCCCATCTATCGTGAGCGCACCCAGTTTGGTGGAGGCACACCGTCAAAAGCAAATAATCAAAAGTGCTGCTGGTAAAATTTACACGGAATCTGGAGAACTGGACGATTTAAAGTCAATCCAGACCTCATTCGACGCTATAATCCAGTGCATGAAGCGCAAGACGTCGCCACCGCCGATCCCAATCCCTGTCGGAGCTAGTTCTACAATATCAGGTTTGACCGTAACGCCAGCTGCACCAAGCTCGACGGATCTGGGGACGAAGGCGTCACTCACAGCTGCATCGTTTCCATCGTCGCAAGCTTCAACTCTTGCTTCAGTCGTATCCATTTCAACTAAAGTCAGTGCGAAAGGCATGGAGAAAGCTACTGTTTCGCCAGCATCGACCGCAAAGGCGATGCCTGTAAATGTGGTGCCGCCGCCACATAAATCGTACACGGACATGGTTTCGCTCCTTCCAGGAGCTGTCCTTGGCCCAGACGAAGTAATTAAGCGCAGCAAGGAGGCGGCATTAGAAGCCGTACAAGCGGCGGCTACCGTAGCTTCGATCGGGCGTGAAGGTTCTCCGCTTTCTGCGAGTGGTGATGTTATGCTTGGCGCTGGCTCGGGATTTGGCGTATCAGTAAGTAGTGTAATGCCTCGCCGTTCGCACGCAGCATCTCTCACGAGTGAAATGAGCGCTCTCAGTGTGATGTCTGTCTCGACAATACCATCTACGAGCGCTGTTGCCGCGACAACAGAAGCGTGGGGTGGAATAGTGCAAGATGTGAGCGCGAACGGATTAAATGTTAGCGCGCCTGTGGATCCAGAAAGCGGCAGTGGACCGCAGCGGAATGCGCCGATCCCTGTGACCACATCGACGCTATTGCACGTCCTGGACCGCATGCCCGAGATTAAGAACAAGATTCAATCCATCTTAAATCGCACAGACTGCTCCGAGTCGCAAAAGGTGGCCATGATTGCTCGTTTGTTGAGCAATACAAACGCCATCAACAACACGAATGCGCTCGGAGCTACCGCGCCAATGCCCTCGCCCAATGTGTCAGTCGATGACAGCAATGCAATGTTGGTGGCGCTTACCGCCGATCGTGGCATGCTCAGCTCCCCTGAAATGCTCATTGACACGGAGACGCCTATCCCGATGCCGGCATCACTGGGCGCGGTGTCTAATGTGGGCACTTCGTCTGCCTTGACTCCACAAGGACCGCTCCATCCACCAGCAAAGTAGTTAGTATCCCACTTTGTTATTAAGTCGTGTATCTATGTATACAACAGCACAGCTCTGCGTCCGTGCGCACGAACACGTAAAGAACAACAAATAGAACTGTTTTATGACGTGGTATATCAATCCTCATTATAGCTGAATGAGTTATCCTGTCGTTGCAAGCATTATGAATTTTCTAAGTATGTGTTGATACGGCGCTTTGTGCAATCTTGATCTTGCAACAGCCGCCCCGCACATTTTCTCAGCCGACGCAAGAATTGGAGCCTTATTGTCATTGGACAGGTGATAGCCTGTAGAGCACGTGAGGTAACATCCAACCTGGTCTTGCAAATCATGACGTCAGACTCGGAGACATGCCATTGGTTGTCCATTACCAGTTTATTATGTCTGATTGGCTTTTAGTTGGCGTGCACCACACGATCGAGTTGTCCCACCCTCGTTGTATATATACTGCTCCAAGCAAGGCTGCGTGTCATCACTAAACTCTTGCTGTCCACAGCTTCACTCTTCAATTTTTCAGCTGTGCCGCAAAGCGTCTTAGTCTCGTAACTGTTTCGTCGGCAACTGTATTGTTTGGATCAATGGTAGACGGCCTCAAGACCAAGCGCAAGATCTCATGGCAGGAGGTGCAGCAGCACTCGACGTTCGCCAATGCGTGGATCGTCATCCACCACAAAGTCTACGACATCAGTAAATGGGACTCGCATCCAGGCGGTATGGTTATGCTGTCCCAGGCGGGGGAGGACGCCACTGACATCTTTACGGTATGTCACCCAACGAGCTCCTGGAAACTGTTGGAGCAATTTTACATCGGCGACGTGGACGAGAGCACGGTAACGAGCAGCGCGACCCTCACGGACGAGCAAAAGGCCAAGAAGGCCAAGTCGAGTGACTTCATCAGCGCTTATCGTCGTCTTCGCATCAAGATTAAGGGCATGGGACTGTACGATGCGAGCATGATGTTCTACGCCTGGAAGATCTTAAGCACCTTTAGTCTGTGGATGGCTTCAATTGCGATCTGCTATCATTTCGACAGCTGGCCCTTGTACATCTTGGCGGCTTGTGTCATGGGCTTGTTTTGGCAGCAGTCGGGATGGCTCGCACATGACATACTGCACCATCAAGTGTGGGAGAACCACATGATTGGCAATGTCATGGGGGTGGTTATTGGAAATGTATGGATGGGCTTCAGCGTCCAGTGGTGGAAGAACAAGCACAATTTTCACCACGCCGTGCCCAATCTGGTTGGTGATAAGAAGACGAAGTACCTGGGTGACCCGGACATTGACACTATGCCTTTGCTGGCTTGGAGCAAGCATATGGCTTTGAAGGCCTACGAGTCAAGCTGGGGACCGTTCTTTGTGAGCCATCAGGCCGTGATCTACTTTCCCTTACTGCTCTTGGCCCGGTTTAGTTGGTTGCTGCAGAGCTACTACTACGTGTTTCATGGCTTCGCGTTCGGCAAGTACGACCCTGTTGTCCTCCCGAATGGCGAGAAGGTTGGCCTTATCCTGCATTACATCTGGAACTTTCTCCTGCCGTTTGTAACTGGCATGTCAGTTGCTCAAGGTCTAGTTTTTTTCATGGTGGCGCAGATGACGTGTGGTGGCTTTTTGGCAGTGGTCTTTAGTGTAGGCCACAACGGCATGTTGGTGTACGAACGTGAGGATAAGCCGGACTTTTGGAAGCTGCAGGTCACGACTACGCGTAACATCGCGCCGGGTTTCTTCATAGACTGGTTTTGCGGCGGCCTAAACTACCAGATCGAGCACCACCTTTTTCCTATGATGCCGCGCCACAATCTGCAGAAGGTGAACCCGCTGGTCAAGTCTCTCTGCCGGGAGTACGACGTGCGTTATCACGAGACTAAATTCTACTGCGGACTCGTTGAGGTCGTGGACGAGTTGGCCGAGATCAGCAAGGATTTTTTGCTCGAGTTTCCTGCCATGTGACCACGAGAGGAAGCAAGAACGACTTAATAGGGCAAGGAAGGAAGGAGCACATGCATTTAATCGATCTTTTGTAGGTGACCGGATAGACTCTGCTTGATAAACGAAATAACAAAGAAAGTCGTTAGCGATTGTAAGGAAGTATTATTGGTATTTGTTTGAATACCGTACAAGTGTACCCAAAATGAACTAAAAACACAATAATCTGCACGGAAAAATGCTTGCTGTCCACTTCATTCTATTAACTTCCAATGGACTTCCAGAACCGCGTGGGCTCCAAGCCCGGGTCAGGCGGCGTGACCTCCGATTCACAGAACAATGTCGACCGCCGTGAGCGTCTGCGCAAGTTAGCTCTAGAGACAGTAGACCTGGCTAAGGACCCGTACTTTATGAAGAATCACTTGGGCTCGTACGAGTGCAAATTGTGTCTCACTTTGCACAACAATGAAGGCAATTACTTGGCGCACACGCAAGGCAAGCGGCACCAGACCAACTTGGCTCGACGAGCAGCGAAAGAGGCGGCGGATGCGGCGCATTCAACAGCCACCATCAATCTCCAAGCAGCCAGAGCGGCGGCGGCGGTCGCGGCCTCTCGACCGAGAGCGCTTAAGATTGGACTGCCTGGATACAAAGTGACCAAGCAACGGGAACCGGATACAGGGGCTAGAATTTTGTTGTTTCAAATTGCATATCCAGATATAGCAGATAAATTGCAGCCCCGCCACCGATTCATGTCGGCCTTTGAGCAGAAGGCGGAGACACCGGACAAACGCTGGCAGTATCTTTTGTTCGCGTGTGAGCCGTACGAGACGGTAGCGTTCAAGATCCCGAACGATGACGTGGACAAAAATGAGGGCAAATTCTTCAGCAACTGGGACAAGGATGCAAAGACGTTTACGCTGCAATTGACTTTCGCAGCGGGGAACGCGGTCAACAAGAACCAGCCGGCGCCACCCCCACCACGTCCACAACTGCGATATCTCTAGGGAATTCCAAGCACATCATGACACTTTTGGCACCTCAAGTCATGCTTCGCTGGCTGGACGGAGCGGACATCGAAAGTTCAGCTATAGTGTTGGAGGCAGATTCAACAGTCATTCGATATTGAGGCCAAGACGCGCACGAGGTGAAGTTGAAGGTGCTTGAGACAGGCATTTTGGCAAGAAAAACGAGAAACATACTGACTGCTGTTTTTGATTGTAGTTTTGATGTTCGAATGTGTTTGACTGCATGGTATGTCGTTAGATAGCCTCTTCCCAATCGTAGGTTTATCAAAAAAAGTCGGAAAATGGCATTGATTCCTGACAGGCACAAAACAGATTCCTTGTGATGAGCAGCTTTTTGTAACACAAAGAATGTGGATTGCCTGTACGTGGCAGCAATTGCTGCATTCAGTTTACTCTACGCTACTATGGATTTTGTTTCTTACAAATCTCGGATACTGAGTGAGATTTGTACAAACTTCCAATCCATAATAATTCTTGTTTGCGCGCCGACAATGTCGATGTCAGTTCACCCGACATGATGCTCACGCTGTAGAAAAGTAAAAAATGAAGTGAAATAAATGACTTGTGTATTAACGCGAGCCAGACGCGTTTCGGCCCCCGCCCGAGGCCTCGTCATTGGCTTGTCAATCTACAAGTGAGAACCATCCATACCTCTAGCTATCTGAGAACTCATAGAAGCACGTAGAACCTTCTAACGCCTTCCGTATAGTCCCTAGCGTAGGTTGAACCTCTGGAGTCGATATCAGTGCATCTTGCACTTCCAACACTCCCCCTCGGCGACATGAGATGAAACTCGCTTGAGTGTTCATCCCTCCGTGCTGGCCAATACTGCCTGGTCTTTACAGCAATCTCGATTGGGGCTTGCCACCTTTGCGCAGGCCAACCTCGATGTTGCCTCGCTTTGCAGGTATCCTGGCTTCCCCTACTTTGTGACTGCTACGCATAGCATCACCAAAGTTCCTCTTGGGGCTTGCCACCTGCGCAGGTATCCCGGCTCCCCCATTGTCCAGCACCATGTCAACATCGTGACATCTTGCATCCGTCGCCGAGCTTGTTCGAAGCTCTCCCCTTCTTCATAACCAACAACACACCAGTCACCATTCCGCTTGACTCCTCCCTTCCGTAGCACTCGCGCACCCAGACTATCTTCACGTTTTCGTCCTTGCGCTTCACTCTTTGCTCTCAGCACGTGCACCGTCATCGTCTGTTCGTCGACGAAGTCTTCGGCGCCTTACTTGTGCATGGCGCGCCTTCTATAGGGGAGTATTCGTCGCACAAGTCGGTCCTTGGTGAGTGTCTGGAGCGAGCTTTTGGGCTTATAACCAAGGCACTACCGGCGCCAAGGATTTTGGACCTGCGTGGGATGTTCAAGTTGAAGGCCATCCAGGATGACGTCGAGGAGGAGTGTTAGAAGATATCGTCTTTGACATGGTGTTATGGTTGAAGTGGTAAGATCCGACCTCACCTGGTTGGCTGATTTGTTACAACGTGACCCAGGGGACGAGGAGATACGGTCACCACGTCCCATCAAGAGATCATGACATATGGGACGGGGAGATACGGACGCCACATGGGACCATCATGAGAAGATAGGCGGACCAGACGGACGTCATGTGGAACTTGACATGATCAAGTTGCAGTATCGATGAACATGCATGTTGTAGAGTTAACGAACGAAGTTAACACTCAATATATTTCACTTTTACTTTCTACTTCTACTGCACAAGTGCACTTCACACTTACTATCCTACACACGCACATTACATCAATACCACAATGAGCACTACAACTTCTCGAGGCAAGAACACGTCACGCATAGGTTGTCGCTTGTCACCAATGTCTTACATGGTGGGGCGAAGGCTTTGCCGTTCATATTGGAGCTTGCCAAAGCGAGCGCATGGAGAGAAAAAACTGCGACCGACCCTATACGTGTTTAAATTGCGAAGAAATTTTTGATCATCAAAGTGCTTTTGCAAATAAAAGCTGCGGAAGTTGTGTCTCTCGTAGTTCATTCTCCGTCTTGCACCACATATCGCGTCATCGGAAGCTTTTCTTTCAATTCAATGAATGAGACAAATGGCTGAGCCGATTGACAATCATCTATAAGGAGGTTTCAACCTCGCCACCATGGCGCTGCATCACGAGTTGTATTGGAATGCGAAGACTTATGACGAAAGTAACATTTATTCGAGGTTCATGTAGTTGTCATCCAAGGTTGCCACTGAGAGCATCGGCGTATCCAAATGACTTCCAGCCATTAAGCTACCGACGCCGGGCAGCATTTTAGACAACACCGCATGGTACTCGTAATGGCGATTGTCGGCCACTGCTTGCCATCGGCCATGTCAGTCGTAGTTTGACGACGAAACAGACGACAGACCAATTTCTCCAGAGGCCGCGAGTTACCATCACACCTCCTCTTGATGCCGCGTACGCTCGGCTTAGTGACGACAAGAAGCATTGAGTACCAAGAAAAATACCAATTTCAAAATGTGCCAGCTTGGGCCAACTTGCCCCCACCCGACAGTTATGTAAAGACTTTGAATTTAACTGCGTGAACACAGAGAGTCTCCGTCACTAACAAACATCAACACGCTGTCTGTCGCACACAGTCTACAGCTCGTCCTTCATGATCTTGCGCAGCTCATAGGAGATGTGGATGGCGCTTGGCCGCTGTGCATGGTCAAATGACAGACATGCGCGCGCCAGCTTCACAATAGACGACGGACACGACTCGTTTAAGCTCGGCTGCAACTTGCCAGCTGACACGAGCTGTAGGATCGTCACATCCTGCATCTTGCCGCCGTTGGTATTGGTAGCGTCGTAAAACGGAGCCTTGCACGTGTCAAGCTCAGACAGCACCACACCGAATGAATAAATGTCAGCAAACTCCGTGTAGTGTCCGCCTAGAATAACCTCAGGGGCGATCCAGCGGGCCGTGCCCACACCAGCAGTCATGGTTTCGTCAAAGCTGCGGTTACGCGAGATGCCGAAATCGCTCAGCTTGGCGCCACTCTGTGCGTCTATCAGCACATTTCGAGACTTCAAGTCACGGTGGATAAGCTTTGGGTTCAACGTGTGCAAGTATACCAAAGCATCGGCAATATCAATGGCAATCTGGCACTTCAGATTAGCCCACGTCAACGAACTCGCACGACTCGAATCCAACAGCGATTTAAGGTCACCACAGTCCATAAACTCGGTCACGGCTTGAATGGTCAGTGCATTGGTCCACGATACACCGATAAAGTGAACGATCTTGGGATGCTCCAAACGTGTCATTACCTTAATTTCCGTCGCAAATGCCAACGCGTCCTGCATTGTTTTCTTGTCACCCAACAGCCGCTTAATGGCGACATTTTCGTTCATGTACAGACCTAGCCAGACTTCACCGAAACCGCCACGAGAGAGCAGCTTCACAGCTTCCACATCGCGATGCTCAATCCGTGCTGCAAGCAGATCTATATCATTCCAGATTGACGAGCCAAATGTCGTGTCGCCACCTGTTAAACTCGAGCCAAGATCCGTGCCAAAAGTTGTCGATCCGCTCTTTGTTGCAAACTGACCGCCGTGTTTTTTGCGATACCACAAAAATCCAATAATAACCAGCACCAGGAGGCCACAGCCCACACCCAGCACGATAAGCAGCGTATGACTGCTGCCTCCACTAGACGACGTCGACACTGCACAAACTTGTACATTAGCGTTGCTCAGCGTCGTAGCTGAGTAGCCCAAGCCACAATCCGTAATCGTCACATCAGCATCAAAAGCCGCCAAATTCTGTAGCAGAGCTAGCTGCGACGCCGACACTCGTACATTCGTTAAGTTACAACTGGCCATGTACAAGTACTTGAGTGCTCCAGATTCCGCCATAGCAAAAATACTGACCGGGATACTTGTATAAGAGTTTCCTGTCAGATTAAGTGTCTGCAGTTTATTTAACACGACAGGAAAGTCTGTAAGAATGTTATCTGCCAGGTCAAGGTCGGTCACGGTGCTGAAGCCTGCCCAGATGTTGCTGGTATTGACAGGCAGATCCAAGATGTAGTTCATTGATAGATCCAGCTTATTCATAGCGGAAAAGTTGCTTATCTGCTCTGGCACCTTGATAAGGTTCGTATTTTTCAAATACAACGTTGCGTAACTCGTCATGAGTGACACGGACGAGATAATTGTTCTTAAGTTCACACTGATCAAAAGCATGCTGACAACACTATTCGGCGTGTTAAAAAACGATTGGTCCAGCGAAATATTCTTGATGTTGCTCTTATCTGTTGACTCGGTCGGAGCTCCCTGTAATTGACTGAGAAATTATAGATAAGAAACAAGAAATAACACTACTCAATAACCACAACAGATAGCCGAACACATACACTGATAATGTGGAGCTGCTATAACTCAAATCTGTGATCTGCGTCACATATGCCATCGTCTTATCTTCTGTGTTAGCGTTAGCTTCAAGCGCCAAGAGCCACTGGTTATTATCCCACAAGAGCGTGTCCAGACACTGGTAAGTCAAATTACATTCAATATTCGTCCCTGGCAACTCAAAGTCATTGTCACTGTAACAAGGGCCGCTTGACCCGAGCGTTACGCATTCTTTCTGAGAGGGTGAGTACAGCACACACGGATTTCTTGCACAGTTCGAGGGACAGCCAGATGATGTCAACACGTTCTGCTTGAGTGCTGTGCAGACGGCAGCGCGTGACTGGTTGAGCTGCATTAGCAATAGCAGCACCGAGAAGCGCGAGACGTGTCTCATTAATTATCAGTTATTTCACACAAGAGCAGTTTATCAAAATATGGGAGACGAGAACTGGACTATAAGAAGGGGTAGGGGAGTTGTAGGTGACAGTTTGGCATTCTGGCTACAGATACACAAAGTCGTATTTGAGCGATTTCTTAAACAAAGGGGCCATTTTATATACTTAATGTGATTTCATGGAAGTGTTGCCCGGCTGGCGTGCGCAAAAATTTGTAATCGATGTACATTGCTTCTTTCCATCCACTTTGTTAAAAAAGGTCATGGAAAGTTTCTGACTTGCATTAACGCATCAAAAATTGATCGACGTGAACTATTCATTCCTAATATTTGACAAGCATCGAATGGAGATGCAAACTACTACAGTGACATGCTCAAAGTGATACCCTTGAGACCAAACGCATCTTTCAGTTAAGACAAGTTTTCAGCTACCTAGCTGAGCTGGGTAAATAAAAAATAAAGATGATCTCACAATAGGTTATTGGTTGAGACTTAAATTAAAAGCTTCTATTTTTTCAACTTTCTTAACTCTGCATATCTGTGGCGACAGCTTTAGTGCCAAACTGCAATGTTAGTCTAATAAGTTGATCACAAAAATTAGCCAGGTATAGTGCGTATCATTATAAAAGAGATTTTAAATCAGCACATCGCTTCCTCATTGGTCAAAATCTATACTATTAAGCGCCTTTTCACCTGCCGATCTCAATGCCTTCGTCACCGCATTTAGCCAGTTACCACTGATCTCCATGCAATTATTCCCGTTGTTAATCATGCAATTGGCGGTCACAGACGCTGTTCTTTTCCGGCTACCGCTAGTGAGACGAAGCTTTGATATTGCTACCATCGAAACCGACTGGATCCACTTGAAAGCTACTGCGTATTATCTGGAACATCCTGGGAAACAGGAAGAAACCTACTCTACAGATGATGCAGCCCATCCCCCTCTACCTCGTGCCAAGCGCACAACGCTCCAGAATTTTGGCAATGTGCAGTACATCGGTTCTGTGGGCTTCGGACACCCTCCACAATATCTGGACATGATCTTTGACACTGGGTCCAGTGATACGTGGATCCCCGGCGTAAACTGCGCTAGCGTTGGCTCGCATCATCACTTTGATATACAGAAGTCAACAACTATTCGGGATACAGATGAGAAGTTTTACGACGTGGTTGGTGGTCTCTGCTACTATTTCGCTACAGCTTAAACACAAATCTTCCCATTCTGACATTTTTTGTACGCAGTATGGGAGCGGCTCAGTGTCAGGCACAGTGGTAGTGGATTCAGTGCGTGTCTCGGGTTACACGGTGAATAGCGCTCGCTTTGGTGTAAGCGATGATGAGAGTGAAACGTTGCAAGAATCTCTGGCGGACGGGATCTTTGGAATGGGGTTTGAAGGTCTTGCGCATATTAGTCGACCCACTGTGTTTGCGGCACTGGCAGGACAGAATGCAGACTTGGACAACATGTTCGCCTTCTTCCTTACACCTGAAGCATATCCAACAGGCAGTGAGTTGCATATCGGAGGTTATGACTTGTCAGTGGTCGGCCCGAACGCATCGTTTCATTACACGCCCGTGGTCAAATTGCCAGAGTTCGACTCGTTCATGTACTGGACCGTCAAGATAAACAACTTCTTCATTATCCCGCAGAGTATTGACGCAGATGAAAGCAACGGTAGGCGATCCAAGATAGATATTACCGCCAATATGTGCGCGCCGTTTTGTTATGCTATCATTGACACGGGCACGTCGCTGATCAGCGTGCCAGCGGATCAGTTCAACGAGGTTATCACTAAGATTACGCGTGGACTTAACTGTAATGGCATCGACTGCGACTCTGTGTCTGTCGAGGACTTCCCAGCCCTGTATTTTGGCATGGAGCCGGACAACGTCTTCTTGCTGCAGCCTCAGGACTATGTGTTGTGTTCAAAGTGGAGGCAGTGCAAGGTTCAGTTCCAGTCGACAACAGATCGATGGTGGATTCTTGGAGACGTCTTCATCAAGACATACTACACGGTGTTCGATGCCGAGCGTATGCGCGTGGGCTTTGCGTGCGATGGCGATGTCTGCCACGGCGGCCAAGGGAATAATTACGGAGACAATGGAGAGAGCCGCATGCTCACCGCATGGGAGAACGCCTTCCTTCTAGGTTCGTGCTTCGCGGCCGCAAGCATGTTCCTATTCGTGTTTCTATTGAACCGACCGATCGAGGAGCCATATTTGCACCAGATGGTAGCATTCCTCGGCAGTTTCATTGACCGGCGAGCCAACTCGCCGCAGAGATTCCAGATTCAAAATCCGAGACAGCCGCTTCTGTACAAGGAGAACGACCACGCGTACGTGACCTCTTCCAGCAATAAATTGCAGACGTCGCTGTACGCTGAGGCGCGACGAGACTTTGCACCGCTGCCGTCACTTTCTTGCTCGAATGGTTGCTCCTGTGTTTAAATTTAGAGAGGCGCAACATTCTTATTTAACGTTAACGTGAACAACATTTTAACTGACATGAAATTTGTAAGGGATTGTGTTTAGAAAAAGGTTTTATGAGCGCCCATAATTGCACCGGTTATGCCCAGATCTGCTTCAAAGTGTGCTTCGACGCCTTTGCGCTTCGAAATGCTTTAAATTTAGTAAAACAGCCCGTCCGGATCTTTGTTGATCGATTGCTAAGCTGCGATCATGGCAATTCATGTAGCATCCGGGGAACTCGAAAGCAAATTAGGAACAAATTGCTTTGTCATAATCGATTTTGGTAGAAAAGCATTCGGCATTCGGCATTCGGCATTCGGCATTCGGCATTCGGCATTCGGCATTCGGCATTCGGCATTCGGCATTCGGCATTCGGCCATCATCCACCCTGAACAATCACTCATTGGGTTGCATCCCCTGTCTCTCCCGGTTTTTGTTTCTACCAGTCAGTATTCATGTTTCAACCACAGTCCTACCCCTCGCTACTTCGCAATTTTCCTCCCGCTCTAAACAACCGCTTGTCCTTTACTAACAAGAGAAAAAACCACAAACGCTGCAAAGCCAGTAGCTGCTCATATACGCACACGCATAGACACAAGCACATATTAGAGTTAATAAACCAGACAGACAGACACTTAGGTCTGACTGATGCGCCTTCCTTCGGCGCTTTTGCTGCCGCTAGCGGTTGTAGTGGCGCAGGTGCAAGGGGCTGAGGCCGCCAACGGGTCACTGCCTACGTGGTTGGCCTACGTCACTGGTGGACTATTGATCATCATTATTGTGTACTACTGCTGCCGTCGCGCGCGTTTTGACGAGAACTTGCAGCAGCCGCTACTGGGTGGTCAGTACACAGAGGACGGACAGCCCATGACGCGCCAAGACGTGCAGGAATCAAACGATGAGGTGAGCACCCAGTGGCAGTGTGAAGTGTGTGACTTTCACAACAAGAGCTCAGCCAAGGCGTGCGTACTTTGTGGCACGGAGCGCGGCTTTAGTCTGGGTCTTAACTCTCCCGTGCGGCCTGCAAATACCGGGCCCGTGGCTGTTGAGACGGACTTATCGAGAGAAAGGAGTTTTAATCGGACTCGTTCTTTCGCTATTCGACGGCTGAATATGCTAAATTCTCGTCAACGAGGAGCTAGGAATCGCCAGGATTGGATCCGCAAGGTCGGTATTGACGGCAAACGCTATTGGGCCAAGAGAGATTTGCCGTTTCCATTAGGAAATGCAAAGCCTAAAGTGGACGACAAAACAATAGCTGGAGACGACGAAAGTGTGAACAAGAAACTCAGTCTTCGAATTGACGTCCTAGCCTCTGACGCCGACATGCTGTCACCAAAGAGCGCTGGTGTTGATATGGCGACTGCAGGGTCTACAGCTTCGACGGTTTCGTCAGTGGCAGATCCGGACAAAGAGCTCGTGCAGCAACAGTCTCTGGCTTTTGTGTCGCAATTGGCTCAGACCCCTCGGCATCCGGAGGGTCGAATGACTTTCAAAGAGTATCGCGAAGTGGACGCTCGTGTGGCATCTCGGGGCTATGAAATTTCAGAACAGGACCTGGAGATTCTTGAACAGGTGGCGGCGTTGCCGTTTAAGGACAAATACGCTTGGTTTCTCGAACAGACGTCGGCCTTGATTAAGCCGTGGGAGGATGGGCACTTGAAGATGCGCGTGCACCGTGAAAATATATTGGTGGAGTCTATGGAGCAGTTGCTAGGTGTGCAGATGGAGCACATACACATGCCGCTTCGTATTGAATTCATTGGCGAAGTAGCTATTGATGCAGGTGGACTGGAGCGCGAGTGGTTCTCGCTCGTGACGGAGCGTTTGTTCGACGAGACGATTGGTCTGTTCATGTGTGCGCATGTGGACTCGCTAGCTTACGTTATTAACCCAAATTCCGTCGAAGCCTCGGCGGATCACCTGCTATACTTTCGAGGTGCTGGTCGGCTTCTGGGTCGTGCTTTACTGGAAGGTCAATTGATGAAGGCTCACTTGGCGCTTCCTGTGTTGAAACATTTGCTTGGCGTACCCATCTCGTTTAGTGATTTGGAGTTTTTCGACCAGGAAGTGCATAATTCGCTTAAGTGGATGAAAGAGAATGTTGGTGTGGATGCCCTCGATCTGGACTTTACAGTCACTAATCGCAAACTGAATGGCGAGGTGGAAACTATTGAGTTGAAGGAAGGCGGCAAGGATACTGAGCTGACAGACGAGAACAAGCAGGAGTACATTTATCTGCGTCTGCGTTACATCATGCTGGATTCGTATGCTGAACAACTTCAGCATCTTATGGCTGGCGTATTCGAGGTTATTCCGCAGGAATTGATTCTCGTGTTTGACTACCAGGAGTTGGAGCTAGTGCTGTGTGGTGTGCCGTCTATTGATGTGGATGACTGGAAAGCGCACACCCAGGTCTCGGATGAGCTGCCTGAGGATTTGTTATCGTGGTTCTGGGAAACTGTTGAAGCGTTTACGGACGAGGAGCGCGCGCGTTTACTACAGTTTACAACGGGCTCGTCGCGTGTGCCCGTGCAGGGTTTTAAGGCACTCACGAGTTACGACGGGCGTATTTGTCACTTTACGCTGAAGGCCGTGATTTTTCCGGAAAATGCCTATCCGCGTGCGCACACATGCTTTAACCGCATTGACTTGCCGCTGTACAAGTCGAAGAAAGAGCTGGAGGAGGTGCTGTCGCTGGTGATAAATATGGAAGTCACGGGTTTTACAGACGAGTAAAATGAAATTTTGTACAGTTGAAGGTTTTATGCCGCGACTGCATCATCGTTCGCGTTGCACGGGTCGTCGATCAGCACTACGAATTGGAAGTAGACCAGCTGAACTAGATACTGTGGAGATGCTCTTAGCGGCTGTTCATCGAAAGGGAGGCGCGTTAGCGGTGCCACGTAGTTGGATGAGAAGCATTACTAGGAAAAAAAAGCATGAAACAGAAGCAGAAAACAAAAAAAACAGATTTACTGCTTTGCTACATGTAGTATTTGTTGCGCTAGAGGACGGGATAAGATGCTAGTATACGTTTTGGCTTCTTGAACATCTGAAAGGCAACAACAAGGACGAACCCGCACAGCACACGGCATATTTCCGCTCACTTTCCTCTGTAGTACGTTTAATATGAGCTAACCATGTTTTCCCGCCCCACATCGCGTTTCAATCTCGGTCAGGATGCATGATGTTACTTATTACAGCAGGTCCATATCCTCCACAACAGCCGATGAAGGCTGGCGGTCATCGTATCGGAGCTTAGAGGGGTCATTGCCTGCAGCTGCAGCAGTCTGTTGCTGCAAAGCAAACGCCGCAGCTGCTTCATGCGTGCCCACATTCACAACAACCCACACTGGATCGCCAAAGAATCCTCCCGAGCAGTGCAGTCTCCAGCTACCAACATAGGATCCTGGTTCCGATGGCATGCATAGTGGTGCATGAATGTCTACCCGTTGGCCTACTGGCGCCGCCACATCAATTCTCTCGGGCCCTTGGAAGGTCGTGCCTTGCGCAAACAATAGTTGTGTATCTGTCGGCCATGCCTCATTTCCAGTATTGACGAAACTCCATTGCTACAAATGAAAAAAACATTACCAACACATTATCAATCCGACTCAAATCAAGCATCTCTTTTACTTTCTTACCATCTGCACTGGCGTCTCTGGCGCAAAGAGCGTGTTTTGAGTAGCGGACAAGTCACTGATAAATTGGGCCTGATAGGAGGCAGAATTGGGCTGCTGATGTTGCTGTTGGTTTTGTTGTAGCTGTCTATTAGCTACATCTCCTTCATCGTCCATGTCAAGCTCCTTTGCTGTATCGATTCCTTCCGTAAAGTTTATGCCTCCTGTGGCCTCCATCGTAACAAGATAATTATTGGCTGCCGTCTCCACATTCCAATTGCACGATTCAAGGAAGAATATGGCTGTTTGCACGTCCAGCTGCAACAAATGGGCAAACTGATCCACCAGCTCATCATGGTCACTGGTCGTGATGCTCTGAAACATCTGTAGTAGGTCGTCGGCCATCTTGCTTCTTCTCAGAGGCGAACAGGAATAATTTATTTTGATCAAATAAAGCAAGTTAGAAAGGTTTGACACACGTTCTTTGCTTCTGTACCGAGTATCGAAACGGAAAAAGTACGAACAGAACGCAAGAGATGATGGAGATAGAAGTAAAATGTCGTGGGAGCTCGTTGACGAGCTGAGAGTCGACAAAACTTGCGAGAAACGAATTGTCGCTTCGAAGTTTCGCTTACGGAAAAAAAGAGTTTGCGTTGATACAATATTGAGGATTATTGAAGACGTTACGGCCAGTCAAATGGGTAGAGCTGGTACGGGCATTGTACCGGTAAACTCATGATCGCTAAATCCGCTCTTCCATGTTTAATCAAAGACGTTTGTGGCGCTCACATACGTCCGTCCAGTACATTATGACTCTTTCTTGAAGTGGACCTCGTTTTAATGTATAGTCGTATTGCACTATCAATTACATGTATGATAGGCTACAGATATTGCTGCTCCAAAAGCAGGGGATAATATAAGCCTCCTTTTATCGTTCTGCGCGTCTAATATAGCTACTTATCAATATTAAAATGTCTGGTTGTAGGGTAGTTCAGTTCATCTACCATGAAGCAAGGGTTAGCTTTGTGTGCACTCTAACCAGATGGCTGGGCTACGCTCGCTCTCGTAGCAATCTGATTCAGGGGACACCGAATACTAGGCGTCCTGTTACCACTGCGGTAGTCTTAGCAAGCCATCACGATGTAATCCCTGGCCTTCACCTCGTAGTCGTCTTGCTCTGCTCTTCAAGTCGGATCTCGGAGTCCAACGTACTTAAATCTGACCACAGGACGAAGAGTATCTGGTCCGGTGCTACTGTACATAAACAATCGGTACTCAACGTGGTCATCACAGCTTGAGGGAGTTCTCTTCGTGGGACTGGACTGAAGCTCAGCGAGCAGGTCGGCGATGTGTAGGCAGACCGCGAAGGGTACGAACCAATTGATGTGCAGGGTGATTCGATCCGTCATCGACGCACCCCTCACCTAGGATATCCTGCGGCGCACGCTGCGCTGTCTCCTGTAGCGCACGCAGCTAGGAGAAACCTTTCCCCCTCTTACCTTGGCCCCACGATGAGGACTTCTCGCCCAAGGTAAGGGGCCCAGTTTCCTGGCTTCCTGGAGGGTCTTGTCTCTGTCTCTTGTCGCCTTTGGCTGCCGATTGGGATCATTTCTGCAAGTTGTTCTAGTTCAGAATTTGCTGATAGTTCAGGGTTTTTCGTGCACTTTTTGACGTGTTGACGCAAACCAGCAAAACCAAAGAAGACAAGCATAGGCCTGAAATCAAGCTTGCCTCGATCACAATTTAAAGAAATCACAGCAAGCTGTCACGTGATTTTCCGCTTGAGCAAGAAGTGTGTCTTTACGGACATTTCTCGTGCCTCGAGCAGACAATTTCTTTGGCGTCCTACACGATTTCAACTTATGATGTAGAATTTCATCGTGTGTTCGGTCGTGGGCTCTGAGCTGCTAGCTGGTCGTTGTCGACAATAGCGGCATGTTGCAATAATGAGATGACTTTATTTGACCAAGATGTTCACGTTATTTCATGAGACGCTTCACTCTGACAGGCGTAAGTGTAAAAGTTGGGTGGCGTGTGGACGGCGCAGATCTGATGTCTGGAGCGTTCGATGAAGTAGTGATTGCATTGTGCCACGCTCCCTTAACATTTCGGGGAAGACTTCCGAAGGTCGTAAACTATGTTGACGTCTGCAAAACAAGGCGTCCGTAAAAAGTGGCTTCAGTGTTGCAAGCGCCATTGGCTTCGATGTGGCCGAGTCTTTGCCTTGCTTCGATGGTGTTTGGGAACGTTTGTCGACTATCTTAAGGCACGAAAGTGAAAAGTGAGAGTGAAAAGTTTTCTTTAATTGTGTTAATTCGTTTAGCGTATAGGCATCACCGTGAAATATAACAACCCGAAATGGCACAATACTGCGTGGTGCTAATTTGTTAGTGCCCAAGTTGTGACTGCTGTGCTAGGTAGTCTACTGGTTGACGACAAAACTATGTCGCCTTCTCAAAATGTCAACGTGTTCTTTCGACCTCTTCGGTCTGCGTTCTCTTTTTGGTTATTAACTGCTTCTTAAAGTGCGTCACGCACAAAAGTTGACGGCTTGACGTAATAGAAGGAGATCGATAACGGCGGCAGAGCGTATAGGCGAAGTGGACTCTTTAGGATCAAAATTAGCAGCGGGAGACGCGATGCAGTGCCAACGGAGTTTTAATGGGGAGGGGTCCGGGTGAAGTCAAAGAAGGGGTAGGACCAACACTCGCGGACGCTTGTGTGGAGATTCCGAAACCGTGTGGAAAACGAGAATGCTTGTTTCCCCTCGAGGCCAATCTGGAGGGCGGAATGGCCACTTAGGAGAGCTGGAAGTAATCCAGACGCCACTTGAGCCAAGAGCTATCGAAGAGAGTCTTGATTGCGGACGGCTAGATCGCGCTCTGTCTCTCGATCAGCGTAGCCGATCTCTCCGTATAGCCGATCCAAGGCTGCATATTGCGGATACTCTGGCTAAGATGGCGATCATGATTAACTTGGAGTGCCACCATCTGACTCTGAAGACGTCTTCCGGCTCTTGGTCCGAAAGCGGGCTTTTTAATGCTTGGACGCCTTGGTTTTCGCGGTCTCGAAATTGATTTCCAAGTCTTTCCCCGCGGCTTTCAGTCGTGCAGTTGTTACATCTAGCCGTTGCTGGAAAGAGGCCAGCTGCTGTTGTAATTTGTCCACCAGAGTATATTGAGGGACGGATGATTGCCGTCCATTTTCTTGCGCGTGTCGACTGACCGCATTGTCCTTGAGCAGAGCCGATTTCAAACCCGCGATCTCTCGGAACAACTCGCTCGCTTGCCCAGCTCTTTTTTTAGATGCGCGATCTAGCAGAAAAATCCGTCGGCAGGTCGCGGGCCGCACAAAATTGATCCTGTCTGGAAAGCGTCCCCGGACTTGAAGAGACGACAAGACTCATTTTGCCCGGAAGAAGAGGAAGCGACGAAAATAGGCGCGGGCGAAAGTGGCAGCCGTTGGGAAATTTGATATGATTGGATTATGAGACGGTGCACAGCCAGACCGACTTTGTATGTCAGCTACCAGTGAGAGGACGATTGTGGCAAGCGATAATGAGTGATTTAAAAAGCATAGACCAAACGACTTGAATTGATGAATCACAATCCAGTAGGAGGATTAGCTTTACGTTAATTTGCAATAACTAACTGACATAGGCAATTCGCGATCCTCTGACCGCGATCCTCTGACCGCGATCCACTGCCCGCGGATCACGAGAGCAACAGATATACTGATATTGTGGATGATCCGATGATTACGTAATCCGATACTGATTACAAGGGACGTACTTGAAGTCACAAGCTAGAAAAGAAGGTACTTGTAATTGTGAGAGAAACGGGATCCGCATAGGAGCCACTCAAAAGACTCGTCATCGTGTATTATCCCGGCCCATCGACATGGCATCGCAAGCCCATGTCTTTGTCGTCGAAATGCTGGAGGATATGACCCGTATTGTCTCACGCATGCTGAACCGAAGTCCATCGAGTAGGCATTCGCCCTTGCACTTCGTGAAGATTATACTGTCGCGTCGTCATATTGCACGCATCGTCGCCCATCCTCGAGTGCCTGGTCCTGAGTCAATAGAGATTGACGCGATTGATGTTCCACGATAGCCCTCATTCCATGCTGGTCTTTAGGCATCATTTGACGCTGGTTGGTTATTCCAATCATCCGATCTAATAGCAGGTGGGCTGCATTTTACTATTGAAGTAGGCTTTGGAGTTTAGGAAATGCGAAAAAGGCGAAGACAAAATCTGGCTGCAACTATTGTTCCTCACAAAAATAAATGAAATGTTAATCACGTCGAACCCGACAGCCAAGACAGACTATAAGTATGCCGCTATCTACGATGGAAAAGGGCGAAAGTCTTTTGGTGGCTAGTTTTAATGGATAGGTCTAGCGAAGCAAAAGACTTGATGATACAGTGCGATAATATGAAAGCTTATAGAGTCGACAGTTGTGACTGCTGCGGTGGAGTACGCAACAGATTTGACTGTAGACGAAGCGGAATATCGAGGCTTGCTGATGAGTTTTGACCTATTGGCGAATCAAGTTACGGGACATATTTAACATTTTTTGAGACTTTATTCTATTGATTTGACAGATACGTGGTATATTAATTACAGGCGCCTGAATTAGAGCTGCTGCGTCATAAAGCAATGGAGGATCTTCGATCGTGGCCGATTCACGAGCTTCTTTACATGAAGCGAGACTGAAATCATGGTGCCGAGCGGCTAGCGAGTGCGAGTTTCGTCCGATCGTTTCCTCGCGTGGTAATATTGTCTTCCTACAGACATACCATATCCACCGTACTGGATCATAAAGCTTTCTAGTAGTGGCTTCCACAAATTTTGCATCAATCGACTTAGCTGGCTGTACCAGTCTTATGCTAGCCCTGTAAGTAGATTGTCCATTACGAAACACTTCTCATCATCCGGAGCTGGATTACGTAAGAACGCAGACTTGACCTTGCTGACCCAGCTCCTCGCTCGATCTTTATCCTTGTCTCGTCCTGCAGATTCTTTTAACTCCGCAGTTGCAGACATTCAAAAACGCCGAGTAGCAACTCTCTCACTGGTTTGGATTGCAGGATACCCCAGAAGGCCTGTATCCATTGTGGATCGAACGAACGTGACGATGGCGAGTGTTAAAATAGACTGACATGCCACAAAATTTACGTTTTTGCAGCTTGTGGAGAGTTCACGAGAGTGATAAATGCCCCGTGAAATAGTTTAAAAACTTGATCTGCAAGTGGTATGTGTCAATCAAGCATGCTGGAATGCTCCCGCCGAAGACGGAAGAAATGTTGCTCGCCAGGTCGGAATCTGGTACGAGCCGAGCGTTCTAGGTTCTGCATTTGTTGAAAGAAGATCGCCCGATCAAGATGTTAACACTCGGATTGATCCAACCAATACATGTGGGGATTCAAAATTTCTGCGTTTCGTGTCAAGTGTTGTAAGGGCTGACGAATATGCCCGATCGCCTGCTAAACTGGAGCTCGACCTAGCGGTAGGCAAATCACGGGGGTATTAGAAGTATTATATCTCAGGAAAGTGGTTTAAACAAGCCAAAGCAGTGGGCAAGATCAACAATAAGAAGGCCACTACGTCATTTGATTCTGGGTCCGAAGTCTCGATCGTCGACACCACCTTTGCTCATAAAGGCTCTTCATTGACGAGAGCCAAGGGCAAGAGTGTGTAGGAATTGGTGGCAATACCTACATGAAAGAAGAGCGTCGAAGAAATAAAGATTACGCTGAATGGATCGACTCGATCACCAACCCAAGCTTCGTTTGGGCAGGTGATCAAGTTGGTCAAAACGAGATCCTGGGTATGGATTGCATGGTACCGGTTGAGATACGCCTAGATCTGGCAGATGGAACCCTTTGTCTGCCTGATGAAGTTAAGATTCTTCTAACTGGACAAAGACTTACATATTGAGCGACCATACAAAGGATTACAGCTGAAGCTCAACATGTGGTGATCCCAGTAGGTGGGTCAACAGAAGTGAAGATCGGGGCTAGTCTTCCTAAAGATAAGCTTTGGGTAAGGTAAGGTCCAAAATGGGTACAGACAGTGACTACACACCCTGGCCAGATCAACTATTTACAGCTGACAAATATCGGCGATCGAGAAGTGATCGTAACTATGGATGTCCGTTAGCTGGTGGATGGTCGCTGACGTGACAACTCGGTTCCCAGTTTATGCCTCACTTGGATCGCGTTGGTATAATGAGTGGCAGACGTTAGCGTTTGAAGCGACGACGAATCGAAAAGAAAGCCTCCGGAAGAGTTACCTGAATCGCGAGTGGATCACCCGTCATATCCCACGCCAACAAAAGTTTATTCGCCAAAAGAAAGATGCAGAAGGAAGGGTTATGGAAGCGAGGAAGATCGTGTCGCGATTTGATGATGAAGGTATACTATACGCGATGTTCAAGATAAAATTACGAAGGAAAAGGTGATCAAGGATGAGGGTCAACGACAAGCGCAATCTCTGTATATGATCAACGCGATGAAGCGAGTACAGGATGTCAATCAAATGCAAGAGCAGTCGGATGAAACGATTCGCACTCGAAATACGGCCGCGATCCAGAATGATGACTATGCAAGCAGCGGGTCAGGGACAAGATCAATCTAAAGGGCCCACTGACCACAATTCCGCGATCCAGTGATTCACGATCCAGTAACCGCGATCCACAATCCAGTGACCGCGATCCACGATCCGGTAGGCTGACTAATGGTTCTGCTGCTGTCAAAGACGAACATATTTCGACGGAGCAACATGAAGAGGTGAAGCCTGACAACTCAACGTATTATGACGAAAGTTGCGAGCTGTATGCCAAGGAGGTGGACCAGCATATGGCATTCTTGCCTAAGGTCTACATATAAATTCACTATGGACGACATCCAAGCGGGCCATACAGGAATACCTCTGACTGATGACCAGAAAGTTTACGACAATTGATTTGGACGAATCGACATCTACTAATTGGTCGAATAAATGCTCTTCCTTCTGCAGCAAGTGGAGATGCATGCGATATTGATGTGGGTGTGGCAAATCCGATCGCGCCGCAAGTACGACCGGTTGCACCTAAATTTTGCGAGAAATTGGCTGACTTGATCAAGGAATTATTATCAGCCAGAATTATTCGACCATCGACATCACCATGGGTCTCGCCAATCGTCGTGATTATCGAGATTGATGCTCGCCTCGAGAACACGCTTCACGTTCAAGATTTGACAAAGAACTTGTTCTCGCTGACAGCTGCAGCGTCACGAGAGATGAAGGTGAAAATCACACAGAGCGAGTGTGTGATCAAGCGCAATGGTGATACAAGAGGGAAGAAAGGTTCCCTCTTGTATCTCAGCGTGGAGATCGAAGAGGAGTGCCATGTTGCCGAGGTTGACACCGAGCTATGGCATCGAAGACTGGGACACGCGTCGTACGGCACGGGAAACGCGATGGTCAAGGACGGAAGACTCACTGGTATGAAGATGATGGCCAGTGCTGCATGCGATGTGTGCGCGACAGCCAAGCAGGTGCGCAAGACGTTCAAGATGAACGATGAAGACTCAGAAATGAGGGAGAGTGCTCGTTCCGACACAGAGATGTGCTCAGATGTTCTTGGACCGATTACACCTGCGTCGAAATCTGGATTCAAGACCATCGTGACTTTCATCATGACGAAAAGTCGTTACGTCACGATCTACCCGCTGTGCAAGAAGAGTGACGCGTGATCTAGCCGATTCCATTTCTACATCTGAGATGCAGATCTCTGGGAAATTGTGGGAATTATCGATCGACTAGCGATCAGGCGAGCTTGATCCTGCTTATATTTTCTCATAGCTGCCTTAGAGTAGAAGTGCAGCTAACCTGATCCAGTTGGATATCTTGCGCTGGCGTCGTACAGAATGTATCATTCGAGATACGCCAATGATTCGTGATGTCGTATTGCTATTTTTTATCAGAGTGTACGAGTCATTACATGATATAAAGTACCAGTGAGGCTGCGATATGGCATGATCTGCTGCGATTTGCACGTAAGCCATCTAATTGATAAACTCGAACCCTTATGCAATTTTAAGATAGTCTACGTGTCTTAGTAAATAAACAAAAAAGTGAAAGAAATATACATTGTATGAATTTAATTGTTTTGTCATAGGTAAACCTAAAACTTACTCCGTACGTGGTCCGCGTCAGACATACGCTCGATCACTTGTCCTTCGCGCGTTTGTGCAAAACTCATTGGCTTACAAGTCACTTCGTCAACCCGTTTGGTCCATTAGAAGTCAACAAAAACTGTAAAGAAGCTTGAACATCCATCAAAAACGTAACATTTCACAGTATGACCCAATGATCGCTAGTTTCTACCCTGCAAAAGCTTCATTCTTTCGCGATTGGCTCGTCGTCTTCTTCTGACTTGCTTGAGGCACGGCTAACACAAGATGCCGCGATCAAGAAACGCGTCCAAAACCACCATTATGACCATTATGACATGCGGCGTCTGTAATCCGTCAAACACCCCGTCTCTCATTGTATGTATGACCTTTGCACGCATGGCGCGCCTACCAACTGGTCTGAAACGGGATACCACGAAGTTTATGGTGTGTAGCTCTCACAGATTAGAGAATACATCATAGTCACTACAGTCTAATAGTTATACAAACGATGGACTTCAAACGTTTAATGTCAGTAGCAAGAGGCTAATGATATCTCGATTCAAAATGTAAACTAAATTTTATTGTTTTTGCGGCAAATTGCCGCCTTTGGTACACCAATACAAAAGCTTACTATATATCCTACGCAAGCTAAATAATTTGTGCCTGTAACTCCACCTATTTAGTACAACTACTGCTGTAGACTGTGTTAAAATTACAATTTTTCTGGATTAGAACGACTCGTTGGGTCAACGTCTTTCACTCACGCTTTTCTATCGCAACCCAATGCATGAATACTGCAAGTCGGCACTCGAGTAGCGTGACCAATACCTTGTCGACGACGGAGCGCTAAGAGCGTTTCTAAGCTCACGCATGTGCTTTTACCATTTATTCGTGCGTTTTGGCAACGGAGGCGATGGTTGCTCTCAAGCTACTTGTACCCAGCTTCTACTGCTTCGTGCACTTGTGTCTTTCTCCACACCGACTGCAAGCAGATAAACCGAGATCTGGCTTTATAATTGGCCGAAAGCTGCGTAGCTACTGATGCTCTGCCCACGGAAGACAAAAAAATTGTGTCCCCACCAAGACAGACCAATCATGACAATGGACAGGAAAGATTCAAGCAAAGGAAAGGTAACTGGTGCTGCAGTTATAGATAAGGTTTAAGCTTAAAGAACATGACTTTGTTGCTTACTTGTGCACACACATTGGCAACCACTGCATTATGATCAACGCTAAAATTGGAAATGCAACTTGAGAGCGTAATAAATAGACGGCTCATTACACGTTCTCGTCCTAAATTGAAGATGCTAGCCACGAGCAACAAGGTGTCACAAATGTGGATCACTAGAACAAGAAGAAACGCAAGTAATAGGCAAGAATATCGTTAATTAACTTTGGCGTTTTTTCCTTTATACCTCGTATAATGCGGCAGCCTTTCGAATTCTTATCAAACGCTGCTACGAGGGGATTGTCGGGTCAACAATGTCTTGAAGAAGCCGTAAGTCGTCCGTACAGCACAGCGAGACTGAGGCAGAGGTTTTTCTATCATCGCCCAGATCCAAAGCGTGTCATCGCGTTTGGACACCCAATGAACTGATTAACATTTCAATACAGTGGCGCACGACGAATTCTTTGCCAGCTCCGAGTAGCACAAAGATCAAGATCGATACAAAGCTTATCTTTACTGGTTTCGTTGTCGCCGTAAATGTGGTGAAGTGCTGGATATCCGCGTTGTTTAAATCCTCACTTTCGTGAACAGCAGCCCATACGCTTATGATTGAGCTACAATCGGCGCCTATTAACGTGGTGATGCGCGAGCTACACATGCGGGTAGACGGCTTCTTACCGTACGTTGTTATATCATCGCAGGCATCGTCAACGCTGTATCGACAAGCAGCGGTATTCTACTCGGCAACCACTTTGATGCTGCTGGAAAGCGAATGGCGCTTGGTGACGAGCTTATCACCAGGATAGCCGTCTGACATTGTTTTAATGTTCTTTCTGCCGCGTTTCGCAACTATTCTTCCTTCAGTGGTTTTTTCACGTCCTTCAAAAGCTGCCTAAGGCGGTTTACTCACATTTTCTATGACGCTCCATTTTTACCACCAAGGTAGAGCTTAATTCTCGTCCAAAACCAGTGTCGCAGCGCACCCTATCGCCCACTATTGTCTCTTCTTTCGTATCGAGACATCCTGCTCTTTGTAGCCTCTTCAGCAAAATCATCTGCAGACATTTCTGCAGATGTGCTATGTCGACAACTGACAACTGATTTTATTCCAAGCTGAGATCAGGTGTCTATCCTCTTTTGGAAGACAGCCATCGCGATGCCTCGGCACCTGCCGCTGTTGTAGTTTGCCCCGCTCTTGGATCTTTGTCTTCAAACTCAAACCAGGATCAAAGTCCCTGTAATCACTCGGTCTAATCATTTGGATAACGCTCTTTCGAACAATGCTTCCAAAAATTCTTCAGTAGCTTTGAGGAGAAGTAGATCATAATAAAACGGTGATAGAAACGTCGATTCATCCAAATGTCCGTACGATACGCTCTTTCCATCAATCAGACTTTCAAGTATAGAGCCTTTTCTGTTTACCACACATCCTCAGAATAGTACTAGTACCACCACTTGATCGCACTGACACTTCGTGCACATGCGAGGTTATGATTAATGCGGTATTCACTATTGCAGACATCACAATGCAAACTGATGCAGTAGAAAGCTTCTCTGACATTCCGGATGCAAGTCAGCTGATAAGCTCTCTTCGAAAATATTACAGCTTTTGTTCGTGCCACGTAAATGTATTCTTATGGATATAACACGGGTCTCATGTACATTGTTTGCAAATATACCACAACCTAGTTTGTTGCCGATCTAGCGGAAGTAAAAAACGGTTGTAAGTGTAAAACTACAAGGTCTGCCGCGCAGGTTGGAAATGAAAAAGTGAATATATATTTGTGTTGTTAGTCTGATGTTAACTACCTTCCTAAGATCTTTCCTTGGTTTCCTAAGAGTCGCTCGTATCCTTTGGACCTATAAATCTCAGGTGCCTCTTCCGATGAGGCGCACCAGCAACTTCAAGGAAGGATACCAATAGCCTTCCAACACTCCTCCCGCCTCAGTGGTTAAGCACCAGCCCGATGGCTTCGCACAGTTCTTGGAGTCGAGATACTGGGAGAGCTTTCGTCAGTAGATCAGCCACCATGGTTCTCGTGTCAGTAAACTCGGTCTTCATTTTGCCCTTAGCAGAGTAGTCGCGCAAGAACTTGAGCTTAATGTCAACATGCTTTCCGTTCGCAGATGCTGCTTCATTGTCGATTTGTTGAATTGCCGCTTTGTTGTCGATACGCAAAACAACAGGTGTCTTGACTTGCATGCCAATTTCCATCATCAGCTCCTTGATGCCTAAAATCTCGCCACCAGCCGCAGCGGACACAAATTCGGCTTCTACTGTCGATAAAGCTACTGCAGTCTGCTTTCGGCATTGCCAACCAGCAATTACTCCATTAACAAACTGGATACCGGCGCTGATCGATTTTCGATCCTCCACATCGCCCGTGAAGTCCGCATCTGTATACGATACAAGTCGAAGAGGAAATGTGGGTCCGTCGCCAGGCTTCATATGAAGAAATGTCGCGCGAGTGCCGCTGATATATCTTGCAACGCGCTTGGCCAGCTTCCAATCTCCCACTGTCGGTGCATGGCAACGCCGAGTAATCTTGTGAACTGCAAATGCAATATCCGGACGCGTGCAGCGCGTGAGCCATAAAAGACTGCCGGCCAGCGATTGAAATTCCTTGATCGTCGTTTTCTTTGGGAGCGTGGTGCATTTATCTGGTAGTGGCGTCAGATCACCTGGACTGGTAGGATACTCATTTTCAATTGGGACACGAACACCGTTCAAGTTGGAGAGGTCGTATTTGTCGAGCATCTCAATGATTGTTTGTTCTTGGTCAATCTTGACGCTCCCGTCGTCACACTGTAGAAAATGCATGCCCAGGAATTTAGACAATACACCGAGGTCCTTCAACTCGATAAGCATATCCGTGAAGAATTGATCCACCACACCGGTCGTTGTACCCGTGGCAATTAAGTCGTCCACATACGCGCCCACTAGTACCGTCTCACGCCCATCCAACTTGTAAAACACACAGGAGTCTGTGATGCATTGTTCGAAACCGAGTGTAATCAGCGTGGAGACTAGTAATTCGTTCCAAAGTCGCCCAGACTGCTTTAGTCCATAAATGCTGCGCTCTAATTCCAACGTCAGCTCACCGGTACTGTTAACGCCAAATTTCTTCAGTGTTGCAGCGGATATTTCCATACCAGGCGGAATCTTAAGCAATATTTTGTAGTCTGCTTCGAGTGATGCCTTGACGTAAGCACTGGGGACATCACCATACCTCGCTGGAACGCGCCAAATGATCGAGAATATTACGATGATACGGATACTGACCATAGAGATAACTGTCGAGTACGTTAAAATATAACTCCCTCCCTTGATCTGAAAATCACCGCGACCCACGAGTCGTGCCTTCATCTTGTCATAATCACCGTTTCCAAGTTTCTTGGTCTTGTACACCCATTTCGTCGGTAAAGGTTTGGCGCCGTTCAGGCGAACTACGATATTCCAAGTCTTGTTTGATTCCAGAGATCGCAATTCTTCCTGTTCGGCAGCCTTCCATAACTCGCTGTTTGCACTGCGTCTGGCCTGACCATAGTTAACCGTGTCAGGTTCATCTACCGGCCGCTTGGTTTTGACCGAAGTAGCTATTACAGCAAATGCCATTAATAGTGGCGACGATTGGCTTGTTGGTGAATTGGAGGCGAGCGTCGTTGAAGTACTAGACTTCGGTTCTGCACCTGAAATTTGGTCGCCGTCTGCCTCAACTTTCCTTTTGAGACTTCTTCTTAACGCGTTTCGAGCGCCGCACTGGTCCACTTGGTTGCTTCGAGGTTTTTTCCTTCTTGTTGCTTGTTCTGGTGACCGTATTCTTCTGTTTCTCCTCCGATCGCGCCGTGTCTTGTTTCTTCTGGACAGCACGCGCACGAGATGTCGCAATTAATTCGAGTTCTGCGTCATCTTCACGCTTGAGTGCATCGGTGACGAGCTTGTTAGTCGATTCGTCGAGGGTCTCGATGTCCGTGACATGACGAGTCGTGATCACCGAGCGGTCACCAGGTAGTAGCACCTTGAAGCCTTTAGTTTTTTCGCTTTTACCTAGAATGAAACCGGCGACCGTGTGAGCTTTGAGGCTCTTTTTGACAGGGTCACGCCAGACTTGACACGGCGAACCAAAAATAACGATATCTTGGAGGCTGGGCGCTTTGCCAGTGAGAATTTCCACCGGAGAAGCTCGCTTGACGTTGGCACGTGTAGGGCTGCGGTTTAAAATGAAAGCTGCATACTCGGCAGCGTCGTTCCAATGAGTGAGTGGCACACTGGATCCAAACAGCATACACCGAACCATGTTGAAAATGGTGCGATTCATTCTTTCAGCCTTCCCATTGGATTGAGGCGTTCCAGCTTCTGTTATCTGCCTTTTGATGGCAGATTGTTTACAGAAGAGATCCAACGACACGGTATCATATTCTCCGCCGCCATCCGTACGTAGGACGCGGATTTGGCAATTGAGGCGTTCCAGCTTCTGTTATCTGCCTTTTGATGGCAGATTGTTTACAGAAGAGATCCAACGACACGGTATCATATTCTCCGCCGCCATCCGTACGTAGGACGCGAATTTGGCAGTTGAACTCTGCCTCAAACCAGGCAACGAAATCTCGGAACTTTGCAGTTGCCTTGTTTTTGTGGGTGGCCACGAAGACGCGCACGTAGTTAGACTTGTAGTCGATAAAAGTGACCATGTATCTGTTGCCGCGCTTGTCCTGTGGTGTGATGGGCCCCTTGAGATCACTGCAGATAGCTCCTTCGATTCTGTCGATTGGAGCGTTTTGACCAGAATCCTTTTTTGGTTGAGGAGTTCGTGTTCCCTCTCCTTGTGAGCAGATAACACAGTTGGAGCGCTTATGATCGGTGATCTTGATGCCGGATTTTGAGTCCTTAGCAATGCGCTCGATAGAGTCGAAGGCGAGATGGCTCAGACGCGTGTGGAGCTGCATCAGCGTACCCTCATGTGGCTGAGATAGCCCGCGAGTTTCCTCTGTAGCAGAAAGCACCATGCCAACTAGCAAGTCTTTTGTCATCAATCGGTCCTCGTGCGTATAGTGTCGACCATACAAACGTCATTAACCATTTGAAATTCAAAAACAGTTTGACCGTCCTTTTCAATTCTACCGCCGTTGTCGGCAGCGTCCACGAATTGGCAACCGTTCTTTTTGAGTCGACCATACGAAATGAGACGCAGGTCCTTGGAAAGTGATGGCGCGTAGTAAACGCCGGAAAGTGTAATTTCGTGAATTTCGCCATCGACATACGTCTCGAATGTGACTTTGCCAACCTTCGTCACATGCAATTTTGCCTCGTTCGGCAGGGTGAGTCCATCTTCATCGCTGCATGCCACAGCATCGTGGAGCAGAAATTCATCGCCTACAATGTGACGACTTGCTCCGGAGTCCATCACCCAATTGCATCTGTCCGTTGAGTCGATAGCAGCGCATATCTTAGCGGCTTTGTTGAAATTGACCACAGCTAGGGCGAACTGTTTAGTCTTCGTCGTGTTACTGCGACCTCCTCCGTTGGTGGGTGGCGTCGGGTAGTCCCTCTTCGGATGTCGAATTTTACCGCGGTTGTGAGACTTTCTTGACTCGCCGACTGATGCAACAACATCGCACTCCATATGCATGGCATTCTTCTGGTCGTCTTCGATCTCTTGAGCCCACGCAATTAATTCTTGAGCGTGTGCAACATAGTCGAGGCGTGCTGGGTCGAACCGAATAAACATCATGTGTTTGTTTCTAAGAGCCGCGTGCTTGACGATATTGTCGATGATTCGTCGCGCTTGACTGACTGACACGAGCTAGGTGTACCAGGTACAGGAGGTGTTGAGACCACGACCGAGACGATTCTTTTGGTTTCATGAACAGAATCGATGCTTGCTCATGTGTTACCATCACTTTGAAGATCTTAAACATTTCTTCAAGAACGAGCTCCAAATGTGGGGATATCGACCACCAGGTTGCCACATTCTGTCGGAAGTAGTCCGACGCGGTCGAGTCTTTCTCCAAGTACTCGCCCAATTTGTTTACCTTAACAAGTTCTGCCCACCGAAATCCAGATGCCGTCTCCGCCATTTCTAGCGCTTCCAAAAACGAGAATGCCCACTCGCGAAAACCGCTCTCCAGTCCCACGTAGTGTTCCTTGCCTGTAAATCGCTGGATCATCAGTTTGGACGTCTTGTTGTCAGGGACTGCAATCCAGGCTGCACCAAATTGCGCGATGCCACGCTGATACCGCTCGTCATCAATCTCTTGATATGGCTGAGCTGGTTGCTGGACGCGTTGTCGAGCTGCTTGCGCGTGGAGACTGCCTTGGGCGAATTGATTTACACCAGCCTGAACGTGCTGGCCTTGGTGTAGATCTTGAAGCGTCAATCGGGAAGCTCCAAGCAATCCACCTTGCCGGGCAACTTTTTGGATACCGCTGGCGCTTAGATGATGTGGCAATGATTCCAGAACCATCTGTACGGGGGCTTGACCATCACTTGAGCTCATGATCGGGCTGGCCGATATCGGTAGTTCGAGACCGTCGAGCCTTGCCTTCATCTTCTGAAGTAGCGCAAGCACGGTGACATCTTCGTCATTCTTGGGCTCGGGGTCTGACGAATTCGTTTCCATCGCTCTCCTTTCGTGAGAGCGGCTTGAATCTTGGAGGTGCACGTTTATTACACTACAAGTTTGCAGAACTTGGGCTCATCACCTGTAAAACTACAAGGTCTGCCGCGCAGGTTGGAAATGAAAAAGTGAATATATATTTGTGTTGTTAGTCTGATGTTAACTACCTTCCTAAGATTTTTCCTTGGTTTCCTAAGAGTCGCTCGTATCCTTTGGACCTATAAATCTCAGGTACCTCTTCCGATGAGGCGCACCAGCAACTTTAAGAAAGGACACCAATAGCCTTCCAACAGTAAGTACACGAAGTGGCAGTGGTAATCCATTGACTCACGGTGAGGTTCAACAGTAGCTCAAGCATGCGCGGAACAACTTGTGCCGCAAAACCATCGTCACTAGCTATCGCCACTGCATGTTCTACCCAACAACTGATATTCGCTGACGGCACACTTCGTGTGAGGCGAGGTACAAATCGAATCCAACAAGAGCATAGCTCTTGTTCCACTACGACTGAATATTGCAATAGTCATGACGGTGAGCTCGAAGACGACTGTTGCAATAACGTGTCAAACAACGTCGCATTCCTTGCTGCAAAGTAGTAGGAAATGCTGAGTATGTTGTCTCGCCAAGAGATAAAAGAGATAAAATTAGCTAATGAGAATGACAAACTAAGACTTGAGGTTGACGCAGCTTATAATATGTCCCACTTTTGTATGGCGCTTTTGTACTGGCGAAAGATGCTGCATTTACGTGATGTAAATTATTGTAACATAAATACTTACGCGACGCGGGACTCGAACCCGCAACCCCCAGATTCGAAGTCTGATACGCTATCCATTGCGCCAGCCGCGCTATGTGACAAGCGTGAAACATGTAATAATATATAATACTACTTACAGACACTTAACACTGTTGCTCATCACAGATATACATACAGTATTATAACATCATGCCTAATGTGATACCTTACATCATAAAACTACCTCAGCTTTGGCTAAGCAAAAACATACCCTTAGAGATGCCAGTAAGCGATCCGCAAGCTCCTTCAGGTTGACGTTAGCGTAACTATTACAAGCACCAAGCTTTGCTTCCGTTGTAGGACGTAAACGAGGCCAGCTCAAAGTGGGCTAGAGCCATGGTGACCTGGGATGCAGACAAAAACGGGGATGGCCCAGATTGTATACTATATGCAAAATAAATTAGTGAGCTACTCCCCTAATTAAAGTGGCGGCGGGATCATCATGCTCTAGGGTGGTCAGAAGTCGTCATTTTGGAGAGGCATCAAAACAGTGAGCAGTGCATTAAAATCTTTGATTGTGCTGACTTTTATCCGAGCCTAATTATTGATATCACTACTTCTTCTAGCCTTCCTCAGGCCGTCTTTAAACCAGTCTATCTTTCGCACGCTACCTGACCGCGTGCGTGATGCTAGCACTTGCGACCGCCGACCGCATTGTTAGCCAAGAAGCCGCGGAAGACCAACAGATAAGTATAATACTGCATCAAAACATGTACGCCTTACTTGTGTCGATCATTTGACGTGGAGCTGACCTTCCGCTGCTTTCTTGTACACTTGTTTCTGCACCAAAAGTCTCGCATATGCACTCGTCCAGACGTACAAGGCTAGGTACGAAATTGTAAACATGCACAGATGTACCGCCAATATTGTTGAAGAGGTTAATTGTGGATGTAACAACTCACGATGGCAAAATTCTCACAATTTATGAATTGCTTGTCGTCATCAACTCACTGTTTTTTGTTTGATATTATCTAGTAAAGACCGTAGCTTGCATTTGACTTCATAATGGCAAGTAGTCATTCGTGTCTACAGGGTCTGTGGCTAAATGTTAATGCTCTAAATTTTCTTGTGATTTCACCTCTTCAGGATGATTATATAAATTCATCTTTCCGAAATTCATGCGTTTAGGCCAACATCGCGACTCCATCAAGACGCTTATTTAGATAGTAGATGTATACTAACGTTCACAGGTATATACGGCTCCGCATTTAATGAATCGCAGGGCCGACATACCTATAGCCACTCTGTAGCCCTTTTGAGGACCAGATTCGAGATGAGCTTAGACAGGCCAACACGAGGTTTCCATCGATGTTGCTGGAGCATGCAGCGTTCCCTCATCTTACGATCTTTGCTTCGTGTGTTATCACTCAACCATCGACATGGCATCGCAAGTCCATATCTTCTCTGACGCACCACTATTGAATGCGTGCGAAGCCAAATTCCCTTAAAAGAGGAATTTACCCTTTCTTTTCGTGGAAATTATACCGTCGTGTCGTCATATTTGCATGCAGCGTTACCTCATCCTCAATTTCCTGGCCCGAAGTCAATAGAAATTGACGCAATTGATATTTCACGCGGTCGCGATAACTCATTCAGCCGTGACACTCGCAGTACAAGCACGATGAGATATTTTGGCGCGGTAAGATGCGGCCGTCTGGCCGCGCGCCCGCACCCGGCAGTCATTAACACAGCTATTTCACAAAGAGATACTGATCCCGCCAGAACACGAGCGGGTTCGACTAGGTGTCGGGCGCACTAATGGCTGGAATAAAGCCCCGAGTTCCCAGGTATCAGTCGGGTCCCTCATCCGAAGTGATTCATACTTACGTCATGCAATACCATCACTATGCACGACGATTCATGGCTGATCATCATCAGTCTCATCGTTGTTGGAACGCAAATCCTACTCCACGCTTTCTTGGATTCTGGAGCATCCAACAACTTTTCCGTGCATCCTGCCTATCTCGTCTTCCGTCTACGATTGCCGTTAGCGAAGGTCCCGGGGAGCAAAACACGTTGTGTTGCTGTGGTGAAGTCGATCGAAGAATTTTGGAGAAGATCGAGCGAAGAAATACCGTCGACGAAAGACTTTTCGATTGGCTAATAAGCCGTACAAAACGGTTGGAGGAGGGATCAACGGTATCAAGAACGGATAGAATATGGATCGAAAACGTACATGATGTGGACTACATACGTAAGGGAAGTCACATTGATGGATTATCATATCGGATCAATAGAGTCTATCGCATCGAGATCGCGATCCACACGATCGGCTGTATCCGGTGTGGGCCACATAAAAAAATTATAATCAGGCAAGGAGGCCACGTAGTAGTAGATCCTGACAGCTAGACATATTTAATCGTAGGTTTAACATTTGATTGGTTAACATTAAACAGAGCTCAGTTTTACTTCTGATATAGGCGTCGAATTCTCTCTTCCGGGCAGGATTTTTGGCATCCCGACGTTGAGGAATTCGACAGCGCCTGAAAAGAAAATTCTAGACACCTTAGCCAGGTTCAATCAGCTCTCAAGCTCCTCCCCAACTGCGATCGGACGCAGTAAGCAAGAAAAGGCAAGCCGAGGCCTAATAGATCAAGTGGTCAGAATAGATCAAGTGATTAGAAGGCAAGTCGACGGTCAAGAAAGCAATTGGAAAGGCAGATCGCAGCGATTCCACAAGAGCGCCACCAAATATTCTGCAATCGCGTGAAGAATTTTTACGTGATCACCCTATTCCCAACACATATCAAGACAAACATCTCCAAATCCAGTGAGAAGAATGCAACCCGCCCTACACAAGGTGAGGAACGCAAAAAATAACTACACAAGGAATTGATGCACCTCCTCCGTAGTCTATCGTCTGGGCGCCAGTGAAGAGTCGGGATCGCATAAAGAGTTTGCAATTGCCGCTCCACCACATTGCCGTATACGTTCGACGGATTTAGAGCAATGTGGAATGCTTGGTGCCAGTAATATATTATTTAATTGATTGCAACTTAGGGATACCGTGGCTATCACGCGACGATAGATTGGCAATCTCGATTTGTCAAACAACAAAGCGAATAGGATGAGAGTAAAGTGTTCCTTCATCTGCTGGTTGCGTCATCTGATCGGCCTCATATCAGGGTCGTGAACAAACTTTCTAAGACAAGCAGTTAGTGTAATGGGGCAACCTATTACATTAGCTGATATACATAATTACATAAGTAGGTAAGCAGTATCCGATTAGCGGATACTGCACGTCTATTTATTATTGGTTTATTATTGGGGTGCCAGACCCAATAATTAGCCAATAATAAATAGGTCTATATTTGAGTAGTGGTTCCCATGAGCTAGGGAACATATTTGCACTTACTGCGAGTTATAATCAAAAACAAAAATAAACAGTTATATTTACGTTATAAATAAGAGCGCTTCCTCACGCTCCTCACAGTGCGCGACGGTAACGGGGCTCTCACCCCGTTACAGTTAGCATAAAGAGAGAGCGATGGTCCTCTGCGCGGAGACACGAACATTGTCGAGCAGGGGCTCACGATTCATTGAAGACAGTCAAACAGGGGTTCCAGCATATACGAACATTATCAAGCAAGGGCTTCCGATGTTTATCAAGGCGGTCGAACAGGGGTTTCCGCATACACGAACATCGGTCGTACATGTGATTCATAACAAGTCGGTCGAGAAGGGGCTCCTGAATACAAAAAATCGGTCGAGTGGGGGCTACCGATTAACAACAAGGCCGTCGGGTAAAGACCTCCGTACAAAAAATTGGTAGAGCAGAGGCTCTTGACTAAAATTTAGGCGGTCGGAAGCAATCTTCCAAATATCTGAGGTGGTCGGCAACGAGTTCCGACCTCCTGACCTGAATGAGCCGACTGATGATCCTCATGGTCGAGACCGAGCTCCAATGTGGGGGGGGGGGTACATCATTCTCCTGCGATACCGACGTGCCAGCTACAAACAGGGGCTCGAGACACAAGAAAAAGCGCAAAAAAACTGCACGCCGATCGCCGAGCCGATTGATTCACATATCGGCAGTCCATGCCGATCTTGTAGAGACGAATTCGCCTATATAGTGGTTGAGGCTCGCTAACTCAACCACTATATTGAGGTAGCGAGCCCTCCTTAAACGGCTAGAAGGATGTATATCTCTGCCGTTTCGTAAAACTATTTCCTTTGCAGTCTCAAGGCCGGCGACATCAAACAAGTGAGCGTCGTTTCTGTCGCCCGGCTCTTTGTGTGAAGAAAGCCATAAGCAATTGGTACCCTTTCAGCAAGCTGAAATGACGCCACAATTTCAGCTCAAACGCCAATTCATGCAAAGACACTGTATTAAATTTTTATATTCTGGAAAGAGATTTATAGTGCTATCGACCTAACGGACAGTTTCTATCAGATTCAGATGAGATGCAGTGACATCTCGTAACTGTAGTTAGTACCCACAAAGGAACCTTTGGAAATGGCTAATATTAAGCTGGCTCTCAATGCGATAATTTCGCCACCCCAGTGTTGTCAGTCCGGACTTAGATCATTGACGCTTACGCATACGATCCAATTTACACGAAAATCATTAATTATATTCGTAGGGATTTCTTAACGAAACCGAGTGCGATAACACCAAGCTTTACGAAATTATGGGTCTGCTGTTGACGTATACGATAGGCGTTTCCGGATATAGCGGGTCGTTAACGTACCTAGGTATTCTTCACCCATCTCACTCTCTCTGCTGCAGCAGCTGCGATCGCAAGCATTCTCGACCATCTCACGGGAATCGTGCTATCCGTTGTTTTGCCTCTCAGCTTCGACACGCAGCTCAGCGGTTGGCGGACTAGGCGCGCGATTATGTGAATCACCGGACATTCACAAAGATCTTTCACCGTGATGCTCCTCCTCCTTTGGTCGATGCATCGAGCGCGCGACGCCGGAATGTGGATTATAATGTCGATCACGAGGATCAAAAGTTTCATGTTCACTTGATGCCCATGAAGAATCAAATCGAGAACAACACAACAAGATCCTCTTGCTGGGACATTCATCGGCGGATGATACGTGAGAGCTGCGAAGCACGCTGGCTAAAAAAGTTCCGGACGTGATTACGGGTCACGAATCCAAGAAAAGACTGGAGACCACGACCGACGTTGTCGCTGCCACCCACGATCGCGCAAGTCATGACGCTGCCGAGCAGCTGCATCGCGATGGCGGGCACCAGAGCGACTCCGTGACCTTATACAAGGCCCGCGTGAATAGTGACGGTATGGATACCAATATCGACTGCGCAATCGACGCGGTAAACAAGAGGACTCGCATCTTGCAAAAGGCAAAGTTTCACGACGGATCTCTTGTGGCAGTCAATCCATAACTCATGCATCGTGGAACTCGCACCCGATCATTCCGTTCCTGCTGAATTGGACGAAGACCGTCAACACCACGCATTGAGTATCCCTCCCGAACATGGACATAGTAGATGTGCCACTCCTCCGCGTCATGCGGTATATGTGCCGGCGCAAGTCGCTTGAAAAGTGCTCGCTGTGCATGCCTTCGCACTTCTTGAGCGACGACGTCAAGAACGTTCCTTCACGTCGTCTCACGTTCCAGCGTCGTACGAAGGCGCACCATGATTGTTGCAGTGCGTTGTCGGTGTATGTACACATTGTTTGTGGCCTTGCTTCTCGCTGTGGCATCGAGCGAAGACCTGCTTCATGGTCCGGTGACCAGCTCCGTCAAGGCTTACAACGCCCACGGCTTCATGTCTTCTTCCATGACCTGTGTGGCCCAATCCCTACCTAGCACCGCTTTGACGTGACCAGCTACTGTGACAGGGACGTCGTTGCGTGTGCGGCCGAAGTCCGTGCTGCTCAGTTGTCGACACTGAGTCGGCTCGAGATCGAGCAGTTGAAATTCTCGTTAGAGAAAAACTTTTTGTGTTTTGCGGTTATGTTGTGGCAAGCGCAACTTAATGAGGTGGGTGATGTAACGGAGCAATTTATCACATAAGTAGGTATAGCGATAACACATAATTACGTAAGTAGGCATTGGATATACTCGAATAGCGGATACAGCACGTCGCAGTACCATTCGTAGCAAGTATTCAAAAGAGATGCTTTAGGACTGATTAACAATGCCACAAGGCCTCAAGAACGCTCCTACCATGCTTGATCGGATGATTACACAGATACTTCGTCCGTCTCGCGACTTCGCGACAAGCTATTTCGACGACACTTTTGTTCGGTTGAGCATTAGCTCAGAGCTACGGATGTACTTGAAGCAGGACGTTTTAAGCAATGAGTGAGAACAGATTATATGCGAGCTTGAAGAGATGTGTCTTCAGTGCTCCCGAGTTCTCGGTACGGATGGTATATTATGTCCGCGCTGACCCTGAGGAGGTCGCATCTATTTTTGCCCCTTTCAACAAATTTCTAGGGCGATCCAGGATCGTAACAATTTTTATCAATTTAGAACTATGCACCACTGGGATAATCGATACAGCGTACCCGAGATCTTTGAATGCACTGCATGTTCTCCACATAATTCTGCGTGCCACATGTGTGCCAACTTACGGGCGTATCCATTTTATTTCGATCCAATGAAGTCACACTTGCGATCCGCGTTCGATCCACTGTGATTTCTGATCGGTATAATGCTAATCGGCCCAATCTTAAATCGCGATCTTGTGGCGATCATTTACTTCGGCTCTCGCCCGTTCATATTGACGATGTATGTGGTATCGCCATCTCCACGGTTCGGATCACGCCCATATGCTTGCTATTAGTAAGGTTACCGTCAATGTTGATCGCAGATTCCAGCCGTGAATCAAATAAAAACGGGGTACACGATCCTCAACAGTGTGAAGTGCAATAACTCAGCATATTCGCCCCAGTCTTCTTGATCTACATCCGTGACATACATTTTCATTGCCCGCGTTAAAGTTTGCATCATGCGCTCTGCCGTTCCATTTGCCTACTCCCTATACGCCATAGTTGCACGCTGTTTCTGACTCGCAATCCAATCAAAAGCTCGGAAAAACATGGCATGAATCCAGGTTCTCGATCGTGGCGATCGCTTCACTCACATTAAATCTCAAAAAATGCATTCTTCTTACTTCTCTGTTACATTATCTGAGTAAAGATCTCCCCACCAGTATTTCCACCTCGGTAACGACGGAATGTGATCCATGACAATAATTACATGCTTTCCAGGAGACTCAGATCTTAAGACGCCCTTTCTCAGTTGAACCGTCATCGTATTTGCCTACATTGCTATACTCTCCGGTATAAATGTTTCATGTAAAAATGGATCTCTTCCGTTGATAAGTTCTACCGACCCTTGATGGCCACTATCTAAACTCGTATGATAGCGGCGCAGAAAGTCCTGTTGTAAGAGTTCCGGTACGACCGAGCGGATAAATTACACGCACTCTTCAGCGTTATCGGTCGAATCTGAGGCAGAGAAATAGATAGCTACTTTCATCCACCTAGTAGTCGGGCGCGATCCGAGCACACCGATTTGCATCCCCTATCAGATATTTTTTCAGCTTAACGATTCAGCTCTTCTCGTGCTGGATTCGCTCGATTCGGATTTGTTTTACGATCTTCTTCTGCAAAGCTTCAGGTTGTTGGCGTTCTGGGGAACGCAGCCGTTTTTACTACATCTTGGCATCCGCAATTCGTCCAACCGATTCAATAAAATTATATTCGGGAAGAACCACCCTCTGTCCGTCAGGAACGTGTGGAACAAACACGTTACGTTCAAGATATGAAGATGTCGTCCGGGACGATGATCAAGATGCTAAGGAGCGACAATGGTGGAAAGTATTGGAACGCAGGTATGGACCGCTTCTGCAAGTCGAAGTCCATCAAGCAGGAATCCACGGTGCCGTACAATCCCGAGCAAAATGGGATGGCAGAGCGTATGAACCGCACGCTCGTGGAGATGACGCGCTGTATGATTAAGGACAGCGGACTCGGCAAGCCGTACTGGTGCGAGACGCTGCGGATATTCGAAACGTTCTGTCGAATTCAAACAACAAGAGCATTCGAGATTTTAAGAAGAAACCACGCTTGGATCATATGCGCGTGTTTGGAGAATCATGTTACGCACACGTCCCAAGAGAGAAGCGAAAGAAGCTGGACGACACAGGAGTAAAGTGTTACTTTCTGGGCTACGAGAAAAAGCACAAGGCATATCGGCTCCTGAATGTGGACGATGGATTGATCGTCATCTCAAGAAGTGTGACATTTTCGGGGCATCCTATACTCAAGACGCCGAAGAAACAGGTCGAGCACATTTTTGACATTAATGACGACGAAGACATGCTGACTCCAAGTTCTGACAATGTGGAAGTAGAGCCACCAGAAGCAGAAGAAGTGTTTCAGACACCACCGATGCGAGCGCGCCAGGCGCCAACGCATGGTGATCAAGAGCGACCTAATGGTGCAATTCCAACTCGAGCCTCAAGCACTCCTGGACGAGACGGCGAAGAAGAATGGATGGTGCGGCCGAGCGAGGAGTTACAGGTACGAGCAAGAGTATCCCAACGATCCCCGCGGTCAATTTAATCTGGACGACTTTGAGGAAGAGTACGACTCCTATCACTGTTTTGCCGCTGAAGAAGATGGAGAGCAAGCGGCAACTACGAGGAAGTGATGAATAGCAAGTAGAAGGACGAATGGATGCGCGCTATGCAGAGCGAAATGAATCGCTCCATGATCATGAAACATGGAGACTTGTGGACATGCCACCAGGCAAGAAGGCGATTGGCTGGAAATGGGTTTACATGACCAAGCGCAATCCAAGTGACGAGATCGTCAAGTTCAAGGCGCGCTTGGTTGGCAAGGGGTTTACTCAGCGACCTGGCATTGACTACACCGAGACATTTGCACCAGTAGCACGCAAGGAATCGATTAACGCAGTGTTGGCGATTGCAGCTACTGAAGAGAGAATGTGGATACTGATTTCCTGTACAGTGAAGTTGACAAAGAGATTTACATAGATCAACCGGATGGACTCGAAGACAGAAGCAACACGACGAAGAAGTGTCTGCTACAGAAAGCACTGTATGGAACCAAGCAAGCGGCGCGGCAGTGGAACACCAAGCTGAACGAGCACCTCGAGACTCAAAGCTTCAAGAAAACTGATGCAGATCCGTGTGTATTGATCCGAGTATCAAACACTGAGTACAGCATCATCGTCATCTACGTGGACGACTTAATGATGTTTTGCAAGACGAAGGAGCACATTAAGACATCAAGATTGGATTGAAGAGAGATTTTAGCATCCAGGAGCTTGGTGATGTCTTGGCATCGAGATCCATCGCAAACGAAATGAGAAGGAGATCATGATGAGCCAGCGTACATCAGAAGACTTGCGGAGAAGTTTGGTGTCGAGAACTGCAAGGATGTTCACACACCTGCGGACAACAACTCAAAGCTGGTTAAGATACCCGACGGTGAAGCGTTTGTGCCGAAGTTCTCTTATCGTGAGCTGGTCGGTGCATTGATGTATATTGCGACATGTACGCGACCGGACATCGCGCACGCAGTTGGTGAAGTTGCCAAGTTTTGTGAGCGTTACGGAAAGTCGCATTGGGCGGCTGCCAAGAAGATTCTCAAGTACCTCAAGACAACTCAAGATCTCAGTGTCAAGTTTTGCGGCAACAGCAAGGGAGAGCTTATTGGGTTTGCCGACGCGAACTGGGCAGGTGATGTTGACACCCGGCGCTCATCAACTGGTTATGTTTTCTTCCTGAGCAGTGGTGTGATTTCGTGGAATTCTAAGCGACAACCGACAGTTGCACTTCAAGCACTGAAGCAGAGTACATGAGTTTGTACAGCGCAACCCAAGAAGCAATCTGGCTGCGGCTTCTTTTCAAAAATCTGAAGTATACTGATCAAGCGGGCACGACGATTTTTCAAGACAATCAAGGATGCATAGCGTTGGCTAAGAACCCGGTGTATCATGCGAGGACGAAGCACATCGATATCAAGTTTCATTTCTTACGAAGGTGCTGTCCGAAGTCATCACATTAGAGTACAAGCCGACGGAAGTGATGGTCGCAGACGGGTTCATGAAGGCGTTATCAAGGGACAAGCACACCAAGTTTCTCACGAGCTTGAACATGGCAATGTAGGAATGCACACTTCGCTTGCACATCAAGGGAGAATGTTGGAGAGTGATGGTGTGATCAATTAGAGCGGACTGGATCTCACGGCTGGAGCGAAAGTTGCTAAGAATGCAGCGCCACAAAGCACCATCATAAAGCTATCTTCACTGTGCAAAGGTCTTAGAAAGCTTATCTGCATCTACAACGTGTGCAAAGATCTGACATTGACATCGCACTACCGTGAGTAAAGCTCAGGCTTTGTATTCGGTGCTGAACAGCATAGTCGAACCAACGAAAACTTTAAGGGCTTCGCGCCAAGCAAACCTAGTCACTGCAAGTAAGAATTGATTACATAAAGGCTCAAACAATTTCTTAACGCGGCAACTGAGATCATCGACAAGCTTCGTATGTAATCCTGTCGTGTCAGCGAGACCTACACAGTTTCGTTGTTGTCTCGTCAGCCTCAAGAATTTCTTTGGTGGAATGCTTGCCGGAATATTTTCTTACCAATACGGTCTCGAAAGATATCTGCATTTTGAAGCTGGAAGTATGATCAGGTCAGTGTTTCATTTGTGCGCTTAGGTGGTATAGAAGCTATAAAGCTGCTGATCCGGAAGCCATCCGTGGCGCAACACGGTGCAACTTTACGATATCTCTGTGTTTAAAGCCACGATTTTGCCACCCGATATCACCTCGATTGAAGAACCTAGCGCCGACAAGAAAGTCTTTGTGGATAGTACAATGCGGGATATAGCGTCAGGAAAAGGCGTAGCAAAACATGATCATATCGTAAAACAACCTCTTATCGGCCCGCGCCTATATCGGTCGTGTATATTGGGACGCACGACAGGTGCATCGATTTGTCTTGATCACGAAAGCGCAGACGAAATGTCATGAGCTTACCACCTATAGTAATTATCGTGTTTGCAGACTACAATCTGATCTCGGCCAGCAAGACTAGCAATAGTGGAGAGCGATAAGGAACAACTCCTGCCAAGTTTATTGAAAATCGCGTGCAGATCGAAGACGCGAAGCTAGCAGTTAACTAATTAATTTTGAGTTTGTGTGCAGCAACAGCTCTGTAGCTACATGAATGTTTGATGAGCGCATTGCAAACATAACTTGAACCATTGTTGATGCTTAAGTTGCCCGACAGCCGGCCTACAGTAAATATCGTTTGTTGATGGCAAGGTTTGCCATCAGAAATTCAAATCTTCTACGTTCTCATGCCCTACATTAACGGGTGAAAAATGTTGCAATACTGCTGCCACGGGTGATTGCATACAAAGACACTCGGCTCTTGATATTACGGCCCTTTGACACTCAGGCGTCCAGTTCACCGACTTCGCGAGGTTTTTTAATCTTCAATGTGAGAACTTGTCTTTTTCGATCCGACTAAAGTCTTCTATCGATACCCTGGGTGCATGTGGCAGACATAATTCAGCGCTACCAGTGCAACAAACAGTACCTTTCCGTTAAAATCCGCAAATTCTGCTCTCTTATCGTTTAATCTTCTGGTTCCATAGGAACTTCTTCCTTGATGCTACCTTATATGTCATAACAATATTGAGTGGAATGCACTCGTTTAGAATCTCGATCGAATCTTTAGACAAGCTCGGCCACCTATTGGCCGTCTAAATGCCAGCCAAGTCAAATTGTGACCCTGTTCCTGTAAAAATTTCTTTGGTACATATCCTCGATCACGATCTCGGGCTTGGACTACAACTGCGCTTGGAGCGGCTTCCAAGAAAACACGTTCGCTCTTTGTCCCACGTGTTGAGTACTTGGGCATGCTAATATTTTGTTTACTACCGCTTGATCGCACTGACACTTCGTGCAAATACGAGGTTATGATTAATGCGGTATTCACTATTGCAGACATCACAATGCAAACTGATGCAGTAGAAAGCTTCTCTGACATTCCGGATGCAAACAATGTACATGGGACCCGTGTTATATCCATAAGAATACATTTACGTGGCACGAACAAAATACCACAACCTAGCTTGTTGCCGATCTAGCGGAAGTAAAAAACGGTTGTAAGTACACGAAGTGGCAGTGGTAATCCATTGACTCACGGTGAGGTTCAACAGTAGCTCAAGCATGCGCGGAACAACTTGTGCCGCAAAACCATCGTCACTAGCTATCGCCACTGCATGTTCTACCCAACAACTGATATTCGCTGACGGCACACTTCGTGTGAGGCGAGGTACAAATCGAATCCAACAAGAGCATAGCTCTTGTTCCACTACGACTGAATATTGCAATAGTCATGACGGTGAGCTCGAAGACGACTGTTGCAATAACGTGTCAAACAACGTCGCATTCCTTGCTGCAAAGTAGTAGGAAATGCTGAGTATGTTGTCTCGCCAAGAGATAAAAGAGATAAAATTAGCTAATGAGAATGACAAACTAAGACTTGAGGTTGACGCAGCTTATAATATGTCCCACTTTTGTATGGCGCTTTTGTACTGGCGAAAGATGCTGCATTTACGTGATGTAAATTATTGTAACATAAATACTTACGCGACGCGGGACTCGAACCCGCAACCCCCAGATTCGAAGTCTGATACGCTATCCATTGCGCCAGCCGCGCTATGTGACAAGCGTGAAACATGTAATAATATATAATACTACTTACAGACACTTAACACTGTTGCTCATCACAGATATACATACAGTATTATAACATCATGCCTAATGTGATACCTTACATCATAAAACTACCTCAGCTTTGGCTAAGCAAAAACATACCCTTAGAGATGCCAGTAAGCGATCCGCAAGCTCCTTCAGGTTGACGTTAGCGTAACTATTACAAGCACCAAGCTTTGCTTCCGTTGTAGGACGTAAACGAGGCCAGCTCAAAGTGGGCTAGAGCCATGGTGACCTGGGATGCAGACAAAAACGGGGATGGCCCAGATTGTATACTATATGCAAAATAAATTAGTGAGCTACTCCCCTAATTAAAGTGGCGGCGGGATCATCATGCTCTAGGGTGGTCAGAAGTCGTCATTTTGGAGAGGATCAAAACTGTAACGGAGTGAGAGCCCCGTTACCGTCGCGCACTGTAAGGAGCGTGAGGAAGCGCTCTTATTTATAACGTAAATATAACTGTTTATTTTTGGTTTTTGATTATAACTCGCAAGACCTATTTATTATTGGCTAATTATTGGGTCTGGCACCCCAATAATAAACCAATAATAAATAGACGCGCAGTATCCGCTAATCGGATACTGCTTCCCTACTTATGTAATTATGTATTAAAACCTATATCAGCTAGTGTAATAGATTGCCCCATTACAAAAACAGTGAGCAGGCATTAAAATCTGTGAGTATTTAATATCATTCACCAACGTTTGTATTGACGAAAGTATGTCTTTCAACACCACCACCCCACCTGTACGGTCACCTGCTTCAGAAGAACGTTTTGAGAGTGGATGTGAACCATGTTGCCTGGCTTAAGCCTCAGCGAGAATATGTAGGGGGCTTGCGGTGTTCACGCAAGGTCGACAGTTTCAGGCAAAAGTGACTTCTTACAGCTAAGGCATGATGAGGAAGATCGGCCGACCTCTCAAAGAGCTGATTGCGTATGTGCTTAAGAGGCGCGTCGCTAAGCTCGGGTTCATGGGAGTTAAGCCTAAGTACTAAGTGCTATACAAGCCCTAACTAGTAGTAGAACTCGATTCAATCAAGCTGACAGTATAGTAATCGCCAGGAAGGCCAACACTTCATCATTGTACGGATGCATTACAAGTACACGTAAGAGATGACTTGGGTGCTATTCGCTTTGCGTTATAGATATTTTTCGATTGTAATGCATAAGCCTCATATTTCAAAATGTTCAGAGAGGATCGGAAGGACAGGATACTTTCCGCCAGCACTGTACGATGCGTCACCAGCTTAAACATGCGTGATATATGCATTGGAGTATCTGCAGCATGATTTACGCCTGTTGAAACGATGACTAATATGTATATGTATATGGTAGCACTAAGTCCATAGTCCAAAAGTAAATAGGGAAGCTGCGAACTCATATTGGTTGAACTAAAGGCTTCTATCGTAATGCGTCCTGATTATCAAAGTGTAAATGACGCATATATAGTAATGTTAGCGCGTATTAAGGGCGTAAGATTGACTATTGATTGAAAAAAACAGTAGAAAGGAAGATGAGCAAACGTGTAAGGTCCTATGTCTAGATCCAGATTTAGATTCGTTCATATCGTGATACTATGCACTGTTTCTTTCGATGCAAATTCTCTCATACATATTGCCACTTGGAGACGCTTTGAGATTTGTAACAGCAATGCAAAAAAGCTTTACTCGTGTATTTTGTTGCGTATGCGGAAGCAACAGCAGACTATGCGCGCGCATGTCTCTACGAGGCTACGCTTCCGTCATGCTTTCGAAAAGAGGCTCAAGCACCTAGTAGGGATGCTATAAATTGGGCGGTGTTTGAGTCTGTAGCCAAGCAACATATCGTTGCCACGTAAATATCAACCAATTCCATTAGTTATGTCGGTTTTGGCATATATCTTCTGTTGGCCTGCAAGATGACGCACCACCTCAGACGAAGCTGATAAGCGGTGCAAAGATTTTCTTATATAAGGGCGTAAAAATGCCTATGGAATGAGGCGAGCACGATTTCGCCCTCAGTCAAAGAATTATTTCCTTCAGCTTCTGGCACTTAAATCTAACCTTTTCAATCAAGGCGCGACTTAAAGCACATTTAAATTTGTACGAGCCGTTTTTCAGATTCCTGGTTATACGGTCATATGTAGACGGCTTGAGGTAAAAAGAGCATTGAGCGTTTGGTGCCGGTGTCAGCCCCACACAGTTGGTGACGGATGACCTGTTCGAGTCGTGAAGTATCGATTGCGCAAGTAAAGAGCGGCAACTTTAGCAAAAGATTGTCGTCTAAGTGGTCGGTGTTGCCGTCAACAGTGGCCGTTTAGGCGTGTAAAAGGCGGTGGTTATCGTGCTGTACTATAGTCTTAGTGCCACCTTATACACATCAGCCATCTTTTTAACATGCTGCAGATGCTTCAATGCATGTATTGTTGGAGAGTGATGTTGCAGCTACGTGTATTTCGGTATGCACTGTATACTTGTGTGTTTGCATTTTAATGTTGGGTGGGTTTGAGCGACTGAGCATCGGCAGCAGATTGGCTCAGTTTTTTGGTATTGGGGGTACCGCGCAAGTAATTACCTAGGATAAGACAAAGTCGCATAGGGAATTAACAGAGTAGGAACATCGACTGGCTAGGAGCTGTTAGAACGATCGAGTGGTTTTTGAGATAAGACCCTATCAAATAGGTTGTCGTGAGCGTTTCTACTTGATGAAGACGGCTTTTCGTAGGGATTGCAAACCGAACTTTATAAAAGGTTATGAGCCCAAGCAGCGGCTTCGGTTTCAAGATTGAGCCGTTTGATGGCTCCAACTACGAATTGTGGAGCTTCAAGATGAAGATGTTCCTGATGTCCAAGGGGTTATGGAGCGCAGTCTCCGGCGAGGAAGCGTTGTCCGCCACGAAGGAACAGCAAGCGCACGCGGCGATCGTGCATTTCCTGTGAGCGGTAACGGTGGACGGTTCAAGGAAGGCCAAGACAACGGTCGCAAAGGAAACTATCCTCGAAGAAATAGCGGTGGATTCAAAGGCAAGTAGCCAAGTTGGACATTACAAACGGAAATGTCCGAAGCATAACGGTGCCGAGGAAGACGGAGCTGTGTTTGCTACTGGTGAAGGGCGATGTGAAGAATGGCTTACTGGCAGTGGGGCTACGTCACACATGACATCTCATCTGAGCGATCTCTTTGAGTACAAGGAATTGGAAGCTGGTCAACAAGTCTCTATCGCGGATGGCAAGAAGCTGCAGGTGGCTGGAATGGGGACAGTCAAGTTGAATGGTTTGGATGGCCTACGGATAAAGATGGTTGAGGTCCTGCACATTCCAGGACTCGACAAACGTTTACTGTCGGTTGGCAAGCTGGCAGAACGTGGCATGAGGGTGGAATTTCAGAGCTCGTACTGTGTCATTTGGAGTGCCAAACGCACGATTGCAAGCGGCAAGAAAATCGGAAAAGCGTACTTCCTGGACTGCGAGCAAGAAGAGGCTCGGCTCGTGGAGTACGCAGGGTTTGATAGTGAGTAGGGTGAGTAGGAGCTTTGGCAGGATCGCTTGGGACACCGGGGAAGATTGGTATGGACAAGACACAGCACGCCACGAGCGGTATGCCTGCGGTGAAGCAGAGCATTGAGAAGCTATGCGGTGGATGCTTGTAGGGCAAGCAGACGGTTGATACATTCCCGTCGCTTACAAGGACATCACGTGTGTTGGAGCTAGTGCACACGGACGTTATGGGACCGATGAAGACGGTCTCAAAGGGTGGTGAAAATTTCGTGCTAACGTTCGTGGACGACTATTCAAGATTTGTGGTGGCGTACTTCATGAAGCACAAGAGCGAAGTGGCCGCTAGACTAAGTGAGTTCAAGATCTTCTATGAGAATCATTGAGGCAAGCGCTTAAAGTAGACAACGGGACGGAGTTCGTCAACAAGAAGATTGCCGAGATATGTGCCCGAAGTGGTATCATGCATCAGCGGATAGTACCGTATAGCCCGCAGCAGAACGGCATTGCGGAACGCATGGACCGTACGATTATGGAGAAGTCAAGAATATGCTGTACTACAAGGGTGTCGGCATGCAATGGTGGGCAGAGGCGGTGAGCACTGCAGTGTGTTTGATCAACAGGTCCACGAACTCTGCGAACACCGTTCGAGTTGGATTTCCAGATAAAACCAAGAATTGAGCATTTATGTGTGTTTGGATCGCAAGGGTATGCTCACATTGATGACGCCAAGAGGACAAAACTCGAGCCAAAGAGTTTCCGGTGTATGTTTCTCGGGTACGCAGAGAACACAAAGGGGTATAGGGTGTATGATCTGGAAAGGTCAAAGGTCGTTATATCGCGCTCCGTAAAGATGAACGAGCGGGAAGTAAATGGAATATACGACACGGTGGTACCAGAGAAAGTACCAGTCGTGTTCAAGTCCAAGTATCAACGCACGGTGGCTTTAAGCTCAGCAAAAGCGGAGTACATGGCTCTAAGCCTATGTATGCAGGAAGGACTGTGGGTTCGTGCGTTGCTCAAGGATCTCGATCTCGAGCAAGTGGGACCGACGTGGATCTGGGAAGATAATCAAGGTGCAATTGGACTTGCCAGCAATGCCGGATACAATGCCAGAACCAAGCACGTCGACATTCGTCATCATTTTATCCGGGAGAACGTGGCTCGAGACGTCATTGGGGTCAAGTATATCTCTACGGTGGACCAGCTTGCAGACATGTTAGCCAAGGCACTAGAGACTAAGCGACTCAAGTACTTGCTTCAAGCAAGTGGCATTGAACCAAGGCGCAGTCAGCATTAGCGGTGAGTGGGAGTGTTAGTAATACACCACTGAATGCAGGATGACGTCACATGATGACGGACAGGATTACGGCTAATACCCATCAATGTCGTCGTCGCTTTCAATTTCGAGTTGATCAGTAAGGCTGCGACGTCATGGACTGACGTCACTGGAATGGCGCTATTAGATGACGTCAAAAGAAGCTTATAGAAGCATAGGCTTAGAGGTAGCACAGGGTAGCGAACTAAGGACCTAAATATATTCACTTCACAATTTGCCTTCGTCTGCACGCATCCACTCAACACATTCAATAGCGACACGGGCTCAGTTCGCATCTAAGAGATCATGTAGCTTATTTTCGCGTTAGAGCCTGCGCAGCTGCTTGAGCACCAACAATTCTTTTCTTTCGTGCAGGTAGGTACGCAACTAAATTGATGATTCCCACCCAACATTCTAACCATTTGATGCTAATTTACGTAATTGGATTCTTGAATTTTAAATAAACGATAAATACTTTTAGAACGTCCAGTTAAAACACATACATTTTTAATTCGAGTAATGGATGAGACCGATAGCATGACCTATCTTGAACAGCTTCTCGACAGCAGCTAGGTGTTGCATAATTGTCGAGCAGCAACTCGGTCACATGACAGTACTAAGCCATGGCAGGTTGCCTCTCTGTTACTATTAGTTGAACGCTGAAGCGATCCACATAATTTCGAGCATGGTGCCGTTTGCGTGTAAAAGAGCGGCTTTCTTTTTGCTGCGTCGGCCAAAAACGTTGTAGCTGTTTACGGCTGCTTTGAGAGCTGTTTTGGGCGGCTCATACTACTTTTTTGGTGCTACTCAAATATGATGCGAAATAAATGGGTGTCTTTTATGAGCTCTCAGCATATCTTGACCTCTTACTTACAACATCTGTCGGCGCGACGTCAGTCGTCACATAAAAAACTATTCTGGCTGGTTGCTAGTTGATTTGATGAAGCACTAGAGTTTGCATCGTGATTGATTCACCCATACTTAGATGCTCTGTTTTGGCAAAGTGTACGTATCTTGCAAGAAAAGCCAAATGCTAAACAAAAGTTTATTGCTTTCTTCGGGTCATGGAAACTCCTTTCGAAAGTTCTCTCCAGACATCGGGCGCTAGAAGATTGAATTCAGATTCACTGGTCAAGTTTAAAAACTTAGCCTTTTCCTCTTTTGTTAGCAATCCGAAACCATCAAGAGCAAGATTCTTGTAATCCGAAATGCTGCAAAACCATAGCTATTAATCACCAGGACGAAAAAGACCATATCGCTAGTATTCAAAAGTAATACTCGCATCGTCTTGTACCTTGCTACGCATTTCGTCTGTTAAAGCTTTGCTTTTACACCCTCGTTCACTGCTTGTAACGCGCCTCCTCCACATAATAGTCTGTAAGCCCACGACATCCTTCACATGTGCTAAGTCGTACAGTAACTGATCAGCGCAACACTCGGCGTCGCATTTTTGCCCATCTCTTCTTCCTTATCGTCTGGCACTTAAGCAGTCTTCAACCTCCTCCATCGCATTGAGACTAGGATACTGGGACACTCAGGATACACCGCCAACTGTGTCCCATTTTCTCGAGCCGTTCTGGCAGCAAACCGGCGTAAGTCCGTTCTTTACCATGTTAGCCATCTTAAGGCCAAGTACTTCTCTGCAGTACGTCTCCATCTCCTTCACTTACTATGGCGGTCAAAGAATGTAATATCCGCTCCATGCTTACAAATGTGATGCAGCGAGCAATGCTAAAAATGGGTCCCCCCTCTGGCGTCTGTCCTCGCTATGATGACAATCTCAACTTCCTTTTCGACGAGCGTCCACAGCTTTGTCTTGTGCGACAACAGCTTTAACAGCGGTATGTCCACATCGCTTTGGCTCACACTTGGTCTCCAAATATGATATCGGCCATGCCCGCTTCAGCGTACGCTGTAACCGTCCTCTTCACATCAATGGCATTACTGTACCCAGTATCTTCATCGCTAATGCACGGAATGTTCCGTAGCAATTCGAAATATTTCCGGCGCTGCAAATTATATCGCCAAAAGACAAAAGCTAAAAATAACTACACAAAAAAACAAAACAGTATACAGCCCATCCACATGGTGAGACAGATGTAAGTGTGTATACATGTGTATCTGGTTAGGCCGTGGACTGGTGACATATCAAAGTCCATCATACACGTCTCTCCAAAACCTGCGCACTCGATGAGCGTGGCCGTCGTAGCAACAGGGCATCAAGATGAAGAGATTATATTGCCAGCAGGTTGCGAAGCTGCGTCACGCGCTGGGACTGCGTCGGTCGAACGGGCGTGCTTATGGGACGATGTTGAATCTGCTGCCAGCCCGTTAAAGTGTGAGTCGCACCGTCTTCTGTCTTTTATGTCCCTTTGTAAAATAATAAGCTACAAAAATATGTTCATGTTGAAATAGCACGATTGCTTCTTCAACATATAATACTGTGTAAGAACAGATACATAAGTGCGTGTCAATCAAGCAAAAAAACACGTAACGTGATGGTCAATCAGCTACTGCAATTCTATATATAGCAGCTGTAATCTACCAGTTATATAGCTGTAAGCAACGTGCGATCGTCGTGTCGGGCATGACACGGATCAGCTGCACGTCTTAGCATCCACCTCATCGAAGATGGGTTGCGGATCTTTTTCCGTGTCATTCATTCTATATTATAGGTCAGTCAACATGCCTTTCTTGTACAACAGATGTATCGACTTGCACAAGTATATTCTACATCCCGATTTCTAGTGTCACAAATGGAATCCGTCACATTTAGATTTTCTCATTTCCTTATTCACTGGCAAGCACACGCCTAAGCGACATAGGCAACGATGACTGACAAAAAACAGGCCAAACAAATTCCTCTACCATCTGAGCCCAGTTTTGTGAGTGAGAATGGCGAATACGTGACGGTTTTAACTCCCGACAACAAGGCACTGACGCCGCCCACGGACTTCGATCCCAATGGACTGCGCATGAACGTGTGGACTGTAGACCTGCATGATACTGATATGCGTACGGCCTATTACTGGTGGGTTTGCTGCTGTCCGTGTATCCCATTGGCACAGCTGGAGACGCGGCTAGGTCTCAATTCGTATGGATCTGGGGTATTCCTTGGTATGATTGCATACACGGGTCGTCTGGTGTTTTTTCTGATGGCGTTGCTTTACCTTATCAAGGGCTGGTTCATGCCTTTTGCCATATCCTTCTTGCTTTTCGTACTTTGTCTACTGGGAGTGGCGCATCGCGTATCTCGTGCGCGCATGCTAACCCGTGAACGTCTGGATATCTCTGGCTCTGCCAAAGTTGATCGCACCATGGGTTGTTTGCGCGGTGCCAGCGCCATCCGTCAGATGGCTGTTCAGCTCAAGTGCGATCAAGTTCATTTCGGTGCACCCGCCACGCTTCAAGCCTACCAAGTGTAAGGAAACGTTTTATTTTGGACAAGAAAAGAGAGAAAAGCAGCGAGTTTGTATTAAATTTTTTACTATAATACGAAAAGCGAAATTTCTTTTTTTACCTTTAGATGACGGAAGCAATTGAGTTAGCGTAAACATGGCTACGGGATGGGTGGGTTATAGCTATAAAAGGATCTTGAAGCGTGCTTGTCTTAGGAATAATTCTTTGCTAATCGACAGCACTCATGTCAAATTTAGTAGTGGCCGGCGGCACTGTAGTGTGCTTCCTCGCCGCCTGGTACACGTTCTCGGCAGCATTGCAAAGCTCTGCGAACTGCGCCAGGACTTCCTGGTAGGAGGCTCCTGCTTGGATACGAGGGATCGTAGCTTTCGGCACAGGCGGCGTCCGCATTGTGGCTTGATCACCTTTAGCTAATGGCCACGTAACCTCTGTTTTTTTCGGCAACAATGTCATAGACGGCAGTGGTGACGACGACGGTGACGGCAACGCCGCTAAAGACTCTAATGTCTTTTGATTTGCCGGAGACAGCACTGCCTCTCCCCACGCGTATTGCACCACAGCTTCAGGCAGCAAATTGTCTAGTATCGGCACGTCTGGATGCAACGACATCGCTTGCGAGCTCATGAAGCCGCCGTAGTCGTATTTGCCTTCTGCTTCGGAGTCGACATCCCAAATATCTTGCCGAGCCGCAATTGGAATCGATGCATCGTTCGTCGGTTTGGCAATGACGCCCCTGCTGTCGTTTCGTGTCTTCGTATTTTGCGTACGAGACTGGCCGTCTAATGGTAGCTCAAACTCATTGAAACTTACCACTGCGTCGTCGTCATCGTCATTATCTTCCGTCTCTGAGTTATAATTCCAGGCTGGCTTCGCATGAGACGTTCTTTGGCCTGGCGTCAAAGCGATCCAAGGGTCAGTGAGAACGAATTTCTCGGCTTCTGCTCTCCGTCCGTTTACGATTACACGTCGGAACTTGTTAATGTTGAAGTGGCTGTTGCTACGACAACGAATGCTGCGTGTAGATGCCTCAGTTCCTTGAAGAGTGCCACGTTGCCGGTTCAAATGTTTGCGCTCAGCAACTTCCTGCTTTGCAATTTCCACTGAGGCCAGCTTCCGAGCATGAGTAAGGCAGTGCGTACAGATCACAATGGAGCGCTGCTCAAGTGTCTTGTGTCTTTGACCTGAAAAAAACAATTTTTTTTTCACGCAGCACGTGGAGCATGTGCGAGCACTGCAAACACGACAGCTGTATCCTCGCGAAAAAGTGCCGATCAGCCTCGTACAAACTCCACAATCATTGCGCTTTTTGACACGGTTTGGGCTCGGCCGTGCTGATCCCGCCATTGTCTCATCAGGCTTTGGGTGAGCCAAAAGCCACGACAACTTTTTGCTTTGAGCACAAAGCGCAGATCTTAAGCAGTTCGTCAGACTGTCGGCTGCGGACATCAGAGCCACACTCTCGTGAACAGAGCCATTCGGCTCGAAATTCGTTTTCATGTACACGTCGACAGAATTTGTCGAAGTCTGGCGATACAGATAACACGACGACACTCGACCACGCACAATTCGCTTTCCTTCAAGAGGACCGTAATCTTTGCCGAGGTCGACTGAGTGCATCAAATGATACCCCACACGTTCGCCACCTTGCCGATTCAACACACCTGTCGCCGCAATAAACGTCAAGTCTCGTGGCCACTCGAAGGCTCTGACGGTAGACGACGTAGATTTGACGATCCATTTCAATCCGAGAAACCGAAACGGTTCATCGGGACTAGGGCCCTGAAATTCGTATAATGTGTCTGCGTCAACGACCTCTTCGCCCGTGTAGGACGACTCAATTAACATACTAACGGGATCGTATGAAGATGAGCCGTACATGACGTCGTCCAACGTCCCCTCGATCGTTCCTACTTGGAGGAGCGTGGGCATTGTCCACTCACTGTTTGCTGCGAGTGCTGATCCTCGAGCCGGAATCGGCCACGACGCATCGGCCACGGAATCTTTCCGACCTGAAGACACCGAGTCGGTACATGTAGCTAATCTCATGGCTTCAAGTGTTCGACTGCGTGCTCGTCTCCTTAACCCTCTTGCCGGTGCTGTGACTACTGCATCGTCCGCTGGTACTCGACGATAGACTGTAAGTTGCTCGCATGCCTTGACGGGTTTCCACATAGCCGGATGCAATTGATACCGAAGACTTGGCGGTCGAGAAGCCTGCCATCTTTGATACTCGTCGTAGTCTCGCAACGCCCTTGTAAGTTGCATCAACGCTGTGTTGACAAACATGCCCTTGCTCGAATCTGACAATTTCAGCGGCGGAAACACCGTTTCCTGAAGTGGAAATTGGTATTTCATTTTCGCCTAAGATTCGGGGCAAGCCACGACGGTAGCGCCAATGATAGCCCCCTCTGTGGTTCGTTCGATAAGAAGGAGAATGAGGGCGACTGCACACAGCCGTGGCACGCCGGTGATTTTCGCAACATGCACTTCTTTGTCCTAGTCACTAACATCGTAAGATGATGAGAAGGGAGTGACGGCAAATCGAGAGGAGCTCAACATCGTCCCCATTCTTTCATGGTTCTCTACAGGATTCAAATTAAAGATGCTGGCTTTTAAGAAGAAGTTCGACATGTACAGTGTCCAGGAAACCTATGATCTCAATCACACATCTCCTGGTCCATGGGCGCTGACAGCTAAAATGAACATTTAGACGACGGAGATGAGTGGAGATGGTCAAGTCTCAGTCTACGAATTACTTGACACGTGTATTTATTTTGCCACGAAAACAATAGATCGGCGGCATGCTGCAGCTCGCTCCAAGAGTTGGTAGCGTCCGCATTTGCCTTTGGACCAGTCGACGAGACCAGCATGTCGTTGACATCAACTAGCAACCGGTTCGCCGGCGCTGCTGCCAACTTGCCGCCAACATCGCGACGAAGGAATGGCGATCTTCCGCATCTTCGACCGACATCATAGAACAGGCCTGGTGGCAGAGGTAATGGGTCAACTTGAGCGAGACCTGCAGTACAGATGTAAAATCAAGCTTGACAGCTGAAAATGCACACAATACCAGGTACGTGGCGACACCATCAGCTGCAATTTGACAATGCACCGCACTCGGTTTAATAAGCCGGTTCACGAGTGGATCTCTGTGAACGGGAGGAGGACGGAGGAGCAAAGGCTCACGTCAATCTGTCCCTCTGGAGCGATGGAAAGCCTTAGCACGACGAGGCTTGTCGTAGTGATGCCATCGACAATACGATGGCGCAAACGGCAACAAACGATTTCAAAGAGTTGAGCAACAAACAGTGCGCATGTAAATCAATTGGTGAGTTTGTACTCGACGTCGTCTTGTGCCATGAGTCAAAACGAAGTTGGTCCGAGGCATCTTGCTTTCTTGTGGTGGTAAAAAAACCGGTGGACTTTGTGCATCTTAAGATTTAGCGTCGATTAGACGACATGAACGAGTCTTTGAGCTGAATCAGTATTACTCACTCTTTGATCCAACCCGAAGAGCAGAGCAAGTCGACTACGAAGTGAAGGCCAGGGATTACGTCATGACGGCTCGCTGGGACTACCGCAATGGTAACAGGACTCATAGTCAACTGTCCGCTGTCCGCTGAAATAGATTGCTTCGAAAGCGAGAGCAGCCCAGCCATCCGGTTAGAGTGCACACATAGCTAACCCCGGACTTGGTCAACGGACTGATCCATGGATCCTTGTCGGAGTGCCCCGCCGTGAAGCCCAAAGTCTTGAGCCAGCAGAACGAAAATTGAGATGTAAGAAGATTGCGTCAGGTAGATGAAACAAGTTACCACACAGGCATCCTAGTAGTGGTAATTAGCTATAGTAGACGGTCTTTGACTCTCACAAATTACTCAATCTTTTCGTAGTTGGTGGCGGGTGACACCTCGATTTGCCAGACTTTGATTTTCATTCACCACGTTTACCTCTTACAAGGTGCCTTCATCCGTGAAAGGTAACTCACCGAGCAGCGTTTTCCAGACGAGAAACATACAAAGCCTGCCGACTTTATGGATTGGATCCAAGTCCAAACAGTGGAATTTTATGTGCTCACTTAGTGCTGCATGACGTTGAGGTATGAGCTGGTGTTATTGCTGCCGTGGTTTTCAAAGGGTGCTTAGCATCTTGTTCGTGTCGATGCTTAAACAAACTTCATAGCGTCTTCATCACTGCCATACCAGCATCAACACAAAAACTGATGGATTCGTCGAGTTCCACACTTGAGTCTTAGAAAAGGTCCAAGAGAGCATCCACACAAGCAGCTGTTGTCTTGGACATGGCCAACCGAGGAGAACGACCATCACAACGTCCAAAGGTGGTAAACCCCACCGCAAGGGCCGGGAAGTCTTCACATTTCTTAGTCTTATTAACTCTAGTCGTCACGACAATCGACCTGACTGACTGTGGACTTTAATCTGCGCAAGCTACGAAGGAGAAAAATGCGTTAAACGTCGGCCATAAAATTAGCGGCCATGTTCTTAAATAGATGAAGTAGGCCAAACAAACCACGTATATGTAAGAACATGGTTTGTTTGGCCTACTTCATCTAGATAGATCAATTGTATTCGTAAGCGGGTAACATGCGCTTTGTCATCGCATTCGTACTGTAGATATTTGTTACCGAATCCGCTTTCCCATCTAAACTGCCATCGAAAGACAAATTTCGTCTAATTGTTTGCCACCTCAATTCTTCTTGTTCATGAAGGTCCGACACGAATGACGCATATCGCAAGCCGCAGTAGTTAGCACCCGACTGGTTGTCATGGTCAATTTGTTCTCGCTGTTCAACTGGCCTGTCCTGCTGTTGTTGCTGTTTTTCCATCAAGAATGCTCGTTTTTCCGCCGCCAGATCGCGCTCAATTGCCTCAAACACTGCCATACCACTGGCTTCATGCTCTTGGTTTGCTTCATATGACTGTCTCACGTTTTGTATGCCCATAATGTCTGTGCTGGTCGTAGAACGGAGTGACGCATTTGTCCAAGCTGAACAATTATCATTCTGCGCCATAAGCCAATGCGACGGTGGAGACGGTCATCACTCGACATGTAAAATATGCATCGGGAATTGTAAAAGAAATACCCTTGAAGAAATTGACATGCATTGTCGGATTCTTCAATGGTACCTCTATCATAATCGACATGCATGAAGGATTATTGTCAGACAATGCGTGGAGTAGACATTGATGAGGATTGAGTATGCAGTAATGCTACAAGGTTCACTGCAGCACAAGGAGTGGCAGCAAGCAATTCTGCAGCCACTTGTAGTGAGTGCTGACGTTTGCTGGCTTTAAATAGGGCACGCTTACTGCTTTAACGCTTTGCATGTTCTAATATTTCTTGCCGTGTAGATCATCCTGGTGGATCAGGTAACGGCCTATCTGCATCGCTGTTGTCGCGTGCAGTTGAGCGTTTGAAGCGCTAAACGCAGCGACTCTATCACAAAGGGTGAAGTTCAGGATCTGGACTTGTTCTCTGCTACAAATGGTCATGGCAAGGTCATGTACGGATTCTTGTCACTGGTGTGAGCCTTTATTGCCGATATGACATCAAATCCAAAAAGGTACCACATCTTCGGCGACATGCGCTTTGTCATCGCATTCGCGCTGCAGTATTCGGTATTGGTCATACTGATTATCCTGGTCGGCTGCTTTATCTTGTCTCGAAGGAGAACAAGCCACTTCCAGAAAAGTATCATGATACTTTGAGCTTTACACAGATAGCTGCCACGCTAATTTGCGCTTCTCTGGGTGAGGAACACGGTGAAGAGGAACCGAGAAGTAGCAGGAGGTGGAAGATCCATTGCACATGTTCTGGAGCATGAATGGGTCTCACGCCGCCGCGAACACCTGCCAAAATATCGGATGGCTACATGCACTTGATGCTCGTTATGGAGAGAAGCTATTCACTCTTGGGGCTTGCTAAACGACATTTGGAACCGATGATGGCTCTCACCGTGACATTGATCGAGTACAACTGATCCAAACGCGTGCATTTTTGGTGCAATGCGGACGATCTCACGTGCGTAGATGGTGAACTTTTCCCGTGAGGATTGAGGCGCACCGCGCATTAGGTCGTGTACTGTGCTTACCAGGTAAGCACAAGTGGTACTTGAGAGCACGGAGATGTTCACATTCAAAGCAACGATGCGTAGCTTGTCTTCGATGTACGTGTTCTTTAAACTAGAACTTTGAAGTAAGTACATGTTTTGCATCGTTTTTCCATACAATGTTAAACACGTACATTCCTATGGTGCCGTCTACGCGCAACTTTTGTCCACAAGTGAGCATCTTAACGAATCCGTTCGCAGAAGTAGCTCGTTCAACCACATTGTTAAGAGTCTCATCACATATGTGAAAGCTTCTCCAGATATGTAGCACAAACTTATCGAACAATCTCGTATTACGCTCCCAACTATTTCCAAGTGTAAACCTTCCAAAAATAGACCGTTGGTTCTTCGCTCCATTTATCACAGAAAATAAGCCTGATATGTATGAAGGGTGTAAGATTGAGATACAAAAACGCGAATCCAGAAGAAATTTATTAGACAGTTAAAGCCCTTGTGTCGGTTCCTCATGAACATCCAAAAAAAGCTGCTGATGTTGCGCAGACAATCTGGGAAAGCGATGAGTACCAACCGACAAGTAATGACGTGATAAAAGCTGACATGCAAGAAGATGTGACAGCTTGCGACGCAATGCGGAGATTCGGGCTCGATCAAGCTTTGCTACAGTACAGCACTCTTGTGACGTCACCCGTTTCCATAACGATGATCAGCTTCTTTCGATTTTCTTCGGCCGGCTGGAAAGACCAATCGACACGACCACTTCGGCAATTGACCTTGACGCAGCCGACTTTTTCATGGTCCCACTTTTGTTCAAAGGGTGCTAATTTCACGCAAAACACCAATGCGACTGCCCACTTCTCCTTCCAAACGGTCTCTAGCCCACCAATGATCGTGCTCATTGTACCAAACTTCACGCTTTTACCCCAATACTTGCACTAACACAGGAAAAGTGGCGGATTAGACAGGTCCTCCATGTTGCATACGAAAACGTCACACCTTTGATCATTCTCAGCACGAACGAGATGACCGAAGTCACAGCCCTCAGCGCGAGTATCTAGGATACATTGCGGCCACTCAGCATTCGGTGGAGCCAAGAAGGGAATCTTCGAGCGAGACAAAGCCGCCAGATCAGCGCACTTGTCCAATATATCGCTAGCAACAATCGTTTTCTCCGTATCGCCAATGGTCATTGTCACTGATCGTATTTCGTCTTAACATTCACTGAGCAACCCAGCAAAGAAGTCATCGAAAGGAATACCTTGCACTCCATTTCGCCGCGATGCACAGAAAATCATATGAGCGACCATGTTCCCGAACGTCTTATAATCATTGCTGATCTCGTTTGTGTTTCCTGGTGTCGTGAACCCCTGTCCTTTCAAGTACGCTGAGAAGATGCCAGGTGTTGAGTGATCCATAGACAATTGACGATCATAGTAACCCGAGTAAGTCTTTCCACCCAATATCGCAAGGTAAAGCAGCAAGTCCTCTTCGATTGCCGAAAAACAACACGACGGTTCCCACGACTTACCATTTACGTAAAGTTGGCCATCCGCTGCCTCCACTTCAGTTGTCTGATCAACCGCTAGGTTGGCAAAGTGTAGATGTATACACTGGGTCCCAACACGAAGAGCAACTTCCTTTTTCTTACATGGAGGTGGAGACGTATCACCACTGCCAGCATTAATGAACGATATCGCCATCAGCTGCGCATCCTTTCCCTCCTGCTTCCCCATGAAAGAGTTGTTGCTTTGTGTCTCCCAGCTTACGTGATCAAATGCTACGTCCAACAAATCGCAAAGCTTGATACCATCTTCAAGATTTTCCATCACGTATTCCGCCGCGCTGTCGGTGAAATACCTGGCAAAACGTCCGCGAGAATTCACTGCAATGCTTTTTAGGACGGGATACTTAACTCGGAGGTAACTCCAAGCAATCCGTTTGTATTTACTTTCAAACGGATTTGGTTGATATGGAGGGAAACGAGAAAAAATCGTCGTCCATGCATGTCTTTCAGCATAGCTTCCTCCTGACTGACCAACCAAATTGGTCATCTTAGCGTCAGTCCCCATTACAACCACGACCAGACCACACGCACGAAAACCGTTGCGTTGAAATGCCGCCGCCAACACTATTCATGGTAAGCGCCATTTCGTCCAACACAAAGAAAGGCAAGACCTCCCTTTTCTCTTCATCATTTTGCAAAAAGCAACAACTTTCTCGCGATTGCACTTTTCCACGTACAATGCATTGGATCATCTTTGTTTGTCACTTCACAAAACGCTTCTGAAATTGACGAGAAATTTTCATAAAAGCGCTGACAAGATGACCCAATGGCAATAAGCCAGTAAAACCACGGGCGGCTTCCTCCCAAAGCAAACGCCAGCTGCGACTTTCCCATGCCAGATGATCCTTCCACGCAAATAAACGGCAGCGCAAACTCGTCAGAGAAGGCATACAGTGCATCGATTTTGCTTAAAATCTGCTGGCAGTAGTCCTGACAGTTGCGCTGGATTAGCGCCCCTCGTTGCTGGTAATGCAGCAGCTCGTCCATGAATCCGGCATCGAAATCAATGTCTTTGACGCACAAGTAGTCATTATCTTCTGCCATCACCACCAGCACGTGAATTTCTTCTGCTTTTGGAGTGCCTACATTCTGGAGGTACAGACCAATAAAATTTTCCCCCCGCAGCTCTAGGATCTCTTTTGTAAACGCTTCAAGGAGAGGAGTCATCATGCCCTCCTTAAGTTTCTTTGCGTCTTCAGTGCTGGAGGACAGCCAAACGCCTCTTCTCTTCGCCAGGAAGAGATGCAGGTTACTCGCAGGACATTGAAGGTCTTCATTCAGTGCCATAATTTCTTCTTTCAAGAGAGACACCGTTTTCCACATGGTAGTATCGACAGAGAACGCGCTTCCACTCACGCCAACCATCGCGCAGTTTAACCGAAACATTTCGTTTTCAGCCAGCCAATTCTAGACTGTAAATAAATATCATAGATTGTACCAAAATAATATCGATGCCGCTGAGCGAACGACTTGGACGGATAAGAGTTCTTCTATACAGCCGGTCACTAAAAGAAGGTCACATCCTTTCTTTCTATGTTTCGTATGACTAAGATGCTGAACGGTGTTCGCCGATGCCGCATTGCTGCTTGTAATGAATCGTGTCCTCAGCCACAGACGTCGAGCCCCTTTTCTGCCGCTATTGCGATCATGTGCTTGCAGAAGATCTCACCATGTTGCAGATGAAGGTGGATCTGATCAAGGACGATGCCGCTGTGGCTCAGCACAAGCAAATTAAAAAGTTTGGGACTAAGTCTCTTCCGACGCCATGATTATACCAATCTCGGCAGTGTTCAAGTACAAGTGGATGCGGTGTGCGAGTGCATTTTGCCGCACCATTTTCATCCTAAAGCGAGACTCTTTACGTCACATTGCCCAAGCCGATTGTCATCCGCTCGTTTGATGTGGTGAAACGTAGAAAACCACAAGGGTGACGTTACAAGTGGCTCTAGTCTGGATGAAGTGCTGCGTGTTGCCGACGACATCGAGGTACGCCCCGGTATTGTCAGCAAGAATGAAGAAGGCAAGATGACTTGCGTTCCTATATTGTGTCGCTTTGTGTTGAGAAGAACGACCTGCAGTTTGCTGTGCGCGGTGAACTGATCGGTGTAGGAACGACATTGACTCGACGTAGATGCTTTGGATCATCTGATAGGCCAGGTACGAGCCTGAAGAGCAATCTACTACACGTATTCATGGAGCTGGAAACTAACCTTTACCTGCTTAAGAGTCAATTAAGTGTTAAGATCCAGGAGGGCAGCAAGGTCTCGAAAGTGCATACGCACTCTCCGCCAACAATCCGTCACCTCCGAATGCCACAATGCAGTCGTATGTCTTCAAATGGTATCACTTTCATAATCTCCGCTGCATGTTTTGCATGTCGAGATAATTCGAGTCTTCGATCGCTGGCGTGGGTGGTCATGACAGACCTCTTATCTGACGATGTTTCGAGCAAGCGATGGGTAATTCTGTCTGTCTCGGGAGTAGCTGGTTCTGCAATCTTGCGGTGGGTTTGGCTATCCTACATCGCTGCTGCATTGACCAACTTTAGTGATTCTTCGTTCATGTGCACGATTGCGCTATCAATTTTGTTCGTGTACAGTGTACAGGAGTGCAAAGAACTCTCGTCAAACTGGCCAGGTGGTGACACTCAGGAATGGCCGTGGTGCTCATACGCATTATTCTTCTAGCGAAAGCTGGTCGTATCTGTAGGAATCGAAAGAATTTGCCAAAATGACAATCCATTGCGCAACAATCCAGGCAAGAGCAGTTTAAGGCTCTGCCGGCGATCCAAAGTTTCTGTCTTAGCCGCTAATATAGGTCACTCGATGTTCTACAGTCTCACTCTCACTCTCACGCTTTTACGCGTTTTAAATCCCGCTCATCCTCTCCGTCGTGCTTTCGATGATCAGATACAGTTTTACCACACTCGATAAGACTGCTACCTGCGTTGTTAACAGTGTCATCTGCTGTGGGTTGTTGCTCCAGTTGCGCTTTTGCCACGAGCTTGGAGATAGTGGCAGAGGCCTGTCGACGCAGCACGTTCTTGTGCTTCCGGCCTTTGTCATGCAGCTTGACATCCTGCTCGCTTAGTAGTTGGATCTTGCACGCCTCGCAGAAAAGCTGTGGCTTCTCCATGCGATTGTTGTAAGCTTTTGGCGTCCCACCCTCTGACTGAAGTGCTTCAGCGTAATAAGCATGCGCTCCAGGCAGTGCTAACAGTGTCTCAGAAGTCTGTTTGTCAGATTTTGAGTTCTTTTCCAGCCCTGCAGCCTTAGCCCGGAATTGCTCTTGATACTGGTTATAGTTGTTATGTAGACCCCACAACGAATACATCTGCAAGCCACTCTTCGTTGCTGCTAGCTCAGGAACAGTAACAACTTGAGAGCCTTTCGCATATCCATAATGATTGCCACGCGCGTACGCATCCTCTAGACAGCTCGGAATCATACGCATGACATTGTACTTGGTGTTTTGAAACACGTTGTCAACCTCCGCTGCAGCTAGAAGATAGTCGCGCACCACTTGGTCTACGGGCAAGCGACCTCCCTTTCGGAAAATGGATGGATTAGCAAGGGCACCGCGAGCAATGAGGAAGGAAGATACACCCGAAATCTCCCGCAACTTGTCGATATCCTCATGCATGAAAACGTCTCCGTTAGCGAGTACAGGAACTGACAGCGCCGATACGATCGGGGCTAGCTTTTCCCAACTCGCCTTGTCGCGAGGACGCTCGTCGATCTGCCGCATGTGCACACCAACTGCGTAGGCTCCAGCATCTTCCAAGCGCTTCGCAGTATCGATCTATTCAACCAAAATATGATAAGTCTCCTGCAACGAAAGCCATCAGGAAGGAAAAAAGCTTGTACCGTGTCTTGAGTATTTGGCAGCAATCGAATCTTGCAGGAAACAGGAATCGTTAAATTCCGCCGCAAAGTTTTGATAATCTTCACAGCCATCAATAAGAATCTCTTTAGTTGACAGTACAAAGGCACGACTCCAGATACAATAGCTTACATCGCAAGCAATTTCGGGTTTCCGCAGCAACGCTGCACCCATTCCACCCTGTACGGAGAAGTGCTTGGGGCAGCCCATGTTGATATCCACAGCCGCGACGTCGCGTGCACTGCACACCGCAAGATTCCGTTGCAAAAAAGGTTATCAGACCACTAGCTTTATCTAGTTACAAACTCCACCAACGACGCACACGGCTTCCGCCGCCTTGAGCGCCAGCACTGCATCGGCTGTTCCAATCTGAAAAATGACCTTCTCCGTCTCCTCTGGACACGTCCGAAACACGACCGAGTCGCCATTGCGACTGACAAAGTCCACAGACTTGAGAATCTCTGCGAGATCATTGCACACAAAAGTCAGGGCGACCTCAGTCGAAATTCCTCCGTCAATACCTCTTCATGCAAAAGGAGTTAAGCGTTACTGAATTGAACCACATGTAATTGTACCATTAGGTACACGAACAGCAGCAACAATGCGCTTATCAACAATTTCTTCGCCGTATACGAGATCGGCGCCGTACCGCAACGACACCAGACGCAATGGCAGAGTCCCCTACGGCAAACGTAGCAGTTCGAATGCGTTACGATTGTGTTGCTAGTCAGTAGGCTTGACTTGGAAATGCAACGTACAGCGCGAACCATGGGCGACAGACACACTTTGTTCGCATACAGCTCCGACATGTTGCAATCAATTGAATGCGAATCGTCTAATGACTTTATGTTCAGAATGCCTTGATTAAGTATCTTATAAGAATGGGATGGACTTCTTACAAGTATACACTGCAGTGAAGTCCAGTTCTACCGGTATATTGGTATAACCTACACGCTTATAGTATTTACTAAAAGTAACAAATAGGAAAAGATGGTTGGAACTCGTTCATCCTCGCAGTGGAATATGGCGACAATGATGAAGACCAGCGGCATTACAGAAGACGTGCAACAACATCTCGTCCGCGTGTATGCAACGCTGGCATCTTGCGTTTTGTCGGCGATGCTCAGCTCTGCCTGCATGGTGGCGTTTGGTCCGGAACGTTGGTCCCTCATGGGCTCGTCACTTGTGTCCACACTGGGCTCAATCTGGCTCTATATGGAGCCCGAACAGAATTACAACAAGCGATTTTGTATTCTTATGACAATTTCGGCTGCCATGGGCCTCACCGTGTCTACCCTCGTCGCTGTAGCAATCCAAGTGGACCCCAGCATCCTTGTCTCGGCCTTGTAAGAGCGAGTTGTAGCGATTTAGTATTTGGTATACAGTTAAGCAGATTATGTTATGTGTGTATGTGCAGACTGATAACGGCGCTGGTCTTTATGTGCTTTACTGGAAGTGCCCTGATTGGTAAGTGGAGCAGCAGTTTTGCTGCTTGTAAGGAGGACCTGAAAGACGGAGATTCTGACTTTTGATGTTGTAGCTACTCGCCGGTCATACCTGTATATGGGTGGCATCTTGAGCTCGGCATTGTCATTGATGGTTCTGACGAGCGTGTTGTCCATTTTTTCCTATTCGTCGTATCTGTTCCACTTGAATCTAGTACGAATGCTTTATTTTTCACAACAATTGAGGGTGGGTAGGACATTATAATCTGACTGTTGTGATGGTGGCTATGGTAGTATGGCGGGCTCTTTTTGTTTTGCGGCTACGTTGTCTACGACACGCAAATGATCATTGAGAAGGCCAGTTCGGGAGACAAGGATGTGCTCAAGCACACGCTTGATTTGTTCATGGGTAAGAAGAGTTACGATGGCAATCGATATATAGTTTTGTTGTAGCATTTTGAGATGTGCTAACACTGTGTGATGTTTCTATGTGCAGACTTGATTTCCATCTTTGTGCGTCTTCTCATTGCACTGCTCAACAAAAACAAAGGTGGCAAACCTCATCAAGTCGTCAGGACTAAAAATCTGAGTCGTCAGGACTAAAAATCTGAGTCGTCAGGTCGATGGACCTTCATTCCCACAACAAGACATGCATTGTAGTTTTTTTATCCATTTGATGTAATAAGCACAACTTTGAAGTGTCCACGTCATCGGAACATTCTCGATCAAAAGATGTGTAGAAGACTATATTTTGACCAATCCGTGTGCTGTAGCCCAAAAAAAATCTGATTCATCTACTCGATTGGACGAAACTCTTTTCTATCAGCTCGATATCTTGAGGGAGGATTTTTCATCGCCATTTCCACGGAAGAACAGTCCGAAGCACCGATTAACGTTCTTTCTCTACGTTGTTTCCCTTCTTTTGACTTTCCAAAAGTATCAGAACAGATGAGTGACAAGAAGGAAGAATTCAAAGCTGGAATCATGGATCGAAAGCGTTCACCTAATCGTCTCGTAGTAGACGAAGCATCCAATGATGATAATTCCGTGATTGCTTTAAGTATGGCCAAGATGGAAGAGTTGCAGCTGTTTCGTGGTGATACAGTGCTTATCAAGGGCAAGAAAGGTCATGACACAGTCTGTGTTGTCCTTCAAGACGAGACAGTGGACGATCATAACGTCCGTATGAACAAAGTCGTACGTAAAAATCTACGTGTGCGACTGGGCGACGTTGTGAGCATTCAAACCTGTGGTGATGTGCCCTATGGTAAACGTATTCACGTGCTGCCAATTGATGACACTATTGAAGGTGTAACTGGCAATTTATTTGACGTGTACCTTAAGCCGTACTTTGTTGAAGCTTATCGTCCTGTTAAGAAAGGGGATTTGTTCCTTGTACGTCAAGCAATGCATCCGGTCGAGTTTAAAGTTGTAGAGACTGAACCTGCACCATATTGTATTGTCGCACCTGATACAATCATTCACTGTGAAGGTGAACCTGTACGTCGTGAAGATGAGGAGAAAATGGATGAAGTTGGCTATGATGATATTGGCGGATGTCGTCGTCAAATGGCTCAGATCCGTGAAATGATTGAGCTTCCTCTGCGTCACCCGCAGTTGTTCAAGACATTGGGTGTGAAACCTCCCCGTGGTGTGCTTTTGTACGGTCCACCTGGTTCTGGTAAGACCCTGATTGCTCGAGCAGTAGCGAACGAGACGGGTGCCTTTTTCTTCCTTATAAATGGTCCTGAAATTATGTCAAAGATGGCTGGTGAATCAGAAAGCAACTTGCGTAAAGCTTTTGAAGAAGCGGAGAAAAACGCTCCCGCTATTATCTTTATTGATGAGATTGACTCAATTGCGCCAAAGCGTGAGAAGACCAATGGTGAGGTCGAGCGTCGTATCGTGTCGCAGTTGCTCACTTTAATGGACGGCTTGAAGCAGCGTGCCAGTGTGGTGGTGATCGGTGCGACGAACCGACCTAACAGCATGGACCCTGCTCTTCGTCGTTTTGGTCGTTTTGACCGTGAAATTGACATTGGCGTCCCGGATGAAAATGGCCGTCTGGAAATCTTCCGTATCCACACGCGTAATATGAAGTTGGACGACGATGTCGATCCGGAACTCATTGCCCGCGACACGCAGGGTTTCGTGGGTGCTGATATGGCAGCTCTGTGTACGGAGGCGGCGCTGCAGTGCATACGTGAAAAGATGGATGTGATCGACATCGAGGACGAGACAATTGACGCCGAGATCCTGGATGCGATGTCAGTTACTCAGGCACACTTCAAGTACGCTCTTGGCGTGTCCAACCCGTCTTCGCTGCGTGAGACAACGGTCGAGGTGCCTTCGGTCACGTGGAAGGACATTGGTGGTCTAGAAGGTGTCAAGCGCGAGCTTCTCGAGCTGGTACAATACCCTGTGGAACACCCAGAGAAGTTCGAAAAGTATGGTCTTAGCCCGTCCAAGGGTGTTCTCTTCTATGGCCCTCCCGGTTGCGGTAAGACACTTCTGGCAAAGGCTGTGGCCAATGAGTGCCAGGCCAACTTCATCTCCATTAAAGGTCCTGAACTTTTGACCATGTGGTTTGGTGAATCCGAGGCCAATGTCCGTGAGGTGTTTGACAAGGCCCGCGGTGCAGCTCCGTGTGTCTTGTTCTTCGATGAGCTGGATTCTATTGCTCAGCAGCGTGGCAGCAGCTCGGGCGATGCTGGCGGTGCTGGTGACCGTGTTATGAATCAGCTTCTGACGGAGATGGATGGAATGGGCACTAAAAAGAATGTGTTTATCATTGGTGCCACGAACCGTCCCGATATCATCGACCCGGCTCTTATGCGCCCAGGTCGTTTGGATCAGCTTATTTTCATTCCCATGCCTGATTTCGATTCACGTCTGAGCATTCTGCGCTCTGTGCTTCGCAAGAGTCCTGTGTCAAAGGAGGTGGACCTTAACTTCCTCGCCCAGCAGACAGATAAGTTCTCGGGTGCCGATCTTACGGAAATCTGCCAGCGTGCTGCGAAATTGGCAATTCGTGAGAGTATTGCCCGTGACATGGAGCGTGACCGTCTCCGTGCTGAGGCTGGTGACGAAATGGACGATATTGAGGAGGAGGACCCGGTGCCAGAGATTACGCCGCGCCACTTTGAGGAGGCTGTGCGCAACGCGCGCCGCTCGGTCAGCGACCGTGACTTGGCGCAATACTCGACGTTCGCACAGACGCTTCAGCAGGCACGTTCGCATGTAACTGCGGGTGGAACTTCCCTGGCCAACTTTTCGTTTCCGGGCCGCAACGTCAGTGCCGGTGCCGTTGGTGGTGTTTCCGAGGCCGCTGACGCAGATGAGGAGGACCTTTACAGCTAAGCGTACGTCATGGCACAGTGCAAGTGAGCGGCATGAACTGACCGAAGCAGCGTGGATAAAGTCGTTGAATACAGCAGAGTGAGGAGTTTGAGAGAGCGCGTGCACATGCAGATATGACTTGTTTCGAATCCACTATTGCTATGCCTATTGATGCAAATGCCGAAGGAGCTCTTTGGGTTAGAATATAACCGTTAAGAGAAACTCCAAATGAGTATTTTGTTTCGTACTTAATATGAAACGTACCCAAATACAGTGAGGTCCATGTGCCCAATTGGAAGAAACTGAAGTTACGACGAAGAAGTCGTAGGAAACCCGTCATTTTAACGCGTTTGCAACGTCTTTTACTGGCATCTGGATCTTCCTAGTATGGGTAACGCTGCACCGCGCGCGCAGACACAAAGCGTACTGGACAGTGCGTCGCAGTATCGAACCTTTCTTATGGACTATACTCCCCGGTCGATGGATATGATGTTTGGTAGTTTAATTGGTGATGGCAAATTTCTCAAAAGCATTTCATGCAAATGTGACGAAGGACATTTGGTTGTGAAAATTTATCGTAAATATGACGAACGAGAGTCTTTGACAAGTGCCGAAGTTGCGCTACGTCGTTTGGCACTCGCGTTTTCGATTGAACAACAGCCGAATGTGATTCCATATGCAGATTTTCAGCTCTCAAATAAGTACAATGTCGCTTTTCTGGTCCGACAATATTTTGCCTCAAATCTGTACGATCGCATTTGCTCGAGACCATTTTTGACAAATGTAGAGAAAAAATGGATTGCTTTTCAGATATTACGAGCTCTCGAACAAAGTCATGCGAAAGGCATTTGTCATGGAGATATCAAACAGGAAAATGTCATGGTGACAAGCTGGAATTGGGTGTTTTTGACCGATTTTGCACCTTTTAAACCCACATATATCCCCGAAGATGATCCAGCAGATTACAATTATTACTTTTGTGCTATTGACGCTACACGACGAGGATGTAGTGTGGCACCCGAGAGATTTTACGGCAAAGGATCAGTGACAGCGAATGCATTAGCAACTGGTTTTTCGACCTGTGGGTCGAGCACGATGAAGACACCCGATGTAGCTATGATGCTGTCCAAGCTGGCAGATAGTGAAGTTACGGTGGAAGAAGTGGACAAGCAGATTCTGGCAATGGGCATGAACTGTGGAACCATGTCGGGTAACCCTGTGCAAACGCATCCTTCTGCATCGGCCAATTGCAGCGCCCCGTCGTCGTACTCGCGCTCGCGTCGTGAAGGCAATTTACTGGAGTCTATGGATATCTTCTCGGCTGGATGTGTTATTGCAGAACTCTTTTTGGGTGGAAAACCTCTGTTTGACCTGCCGTCGCTGCTGAAATACCGCACAGGAGATTCGGATGCTTTGCGCCAACAGCTGAAGAAAGTTGGCGACCCGCGTCTTGAAGAGCTGCTGCTGCATATGTTGCAGTTGGACCCGAATGCACGTCTATCGGCCAGTGGCTACTTGGCCAAGTACACGGACTCCAATGGACTGTTCCCAACATATTTTGACATTTTCTTGTTCAGATTCTTGGTGCTAGTGCTGAGTCGCGGTGGAAAAGTGCCTGATGCACGTATCCGACTGGTGTGCAAATATTACGGGCGATTGGTGCGTGAAGTAGCGGGCGTTGAAGACCCTGAGGGTGAAGAGTTTTTCAAGATGCGTCTTAAAGAAGGCTACGGCTCGGACCGGCTAGCAACTGCAACGGGAGGGGATCAGCAAACGCATGTAGCACAGCGTGTACTCGAGGAGCTGTATCAGAACATGACTACAAAGCACGATAAGCAGAAAGCCGAGCAGGGTAACGCTGTCCTCACTAAGTTACAAAAGATGAAGGAAAAAGAGAATGACATGCGCGGTCTCAGTGCAAGTTTGCAAAAGAAGAAAATCGAAAAGCTTCATGACCAATTTCAGGCGCTTACACAGAAGAAGGAGTCATCGTTATTGCTCGATTACTCGCGGGAGCCATCGGCTAGTCGTTTGGATGAGGAGACATGCACGGATGATACGGAAGCTAAAGGCTTGGGAATCACTGGTTCTTTTTTATTGAAACCACACACAACAACGCCTCCGGCCCACTCAAGCAGCACGCGACGAATGAAACCACCAGCACATCCATGCAGCGAACCGTGGTCGCATGATCGTAACGGCGTCGTCATTATATTATCGCTGATTTGCTCAAGTCTACGACATGTTCAAGTACCGGAGTCGAAGCTCACTTCACTGTACTTGATCCGCTCGTTGGGTCAGTTTACAAGCGATGAGGCTCGCTTGCAGCGTCTGATTCCGTATCTGCTTGAGGTTATTGACGACCCGAGTGCCGCCGTGCGCGCTCTGGCTCTCCGCACAATCACATTTCTGCTATCACTGGTGGCGTCATTTCCACTTGCAGACGCCTCCGTATTCCCACAGTATGTGCTGCCAGCTATGATCCCTTTCCAGTCTGACCCTGACGAGTTGGTGCGCATCACATTCGCTGAGTGTTTGCCGCAGCTGGCGGAAACAAGTCGTCGTTTCTTGGAAATCGCGCATGCTATGAAGCACAAGATATTGACGTCGTCGGCATCTACTTCATCCATGTCCACGTTGTGTTCCCGAAGCAATGATTCATTTACTCCAAGCACGTTGTACGTGGCATCCAGTAGTTTTGATAAAGAGCTGAGTGTGCTACACAAAATGATTTCACGCTTTGTGATCCAGCTCACAACCCCTGACCAAAAGGCCTCATCATCTCTTGTCAAGCGCGCATTGCTTGTCGATATTACAAGGCTGTGCGTGTTTTTTGGACAAGAGCGTACCTTGGACGTGGTATTGCCACAGCTCATCACGTTTTTGAATGATCCGGACTGGGAGTTGCGCGGAGCCTTTTTCGACTACATTGTTGGCGTGTGCTCGTTTGTGGGCCCCGAGGCTGTTGAACAGAACATGATACCGTGCATAGAGCAGGCGCTGTTCGATGTGCAGGAGATTGTTATCACAAAGGCTGTAGAGTGTCTCACTGGGCTGTGTCAGCTAGGACTTTTCCAAAAGAAAATTAGCACGCTCGTGGAGAAGGCACGTATGACGTGCTCGTTGTTGCTGCATCCTAGTTGGTGGATCCGTGATGCTGTGCTAAAGCTGATGGGTGAGATTGCGCTGAAACTGCGCAGTGTAGACGCTAACGTATTTTTGAGCCCACTGCTTCGGCCCTTTTTGCGCAAGACGATGATGTTTTTACCCGATGAAGAGGTTTCGGCTGTTACAAAGCGACTTCGTGACTGTTGTCGGCTTCATGTATCCCGCGAGACTTTTGACCGCGCACTTTTAGTGTCGTCATCCTTTTCGGGGCTTAATGAAGTTATAACTGAAATGGAAAGGTCAGTTTCACAAGCATTTGATGATAGTGATGACGACATGGTTCCACCGACGCCTCTCTCAGCTATGACGACAACGTCACGCGAATCTTTGGAAGATCCAATCAGCGATGTGTTGAAATCTCGAAGAAACAGAGATGCTCTACTGAGCACAGACTCCCTGGATAGATATGGTACGTCTCGCCAGCAATCGTCTGGTGCAGCGGTCGCATCTCACGCAGCGGTAACAGCAGCAACACTTTCGAGTAGTGTTGAAGATGGCATGTCTTTAATCTACGATCAACGCAAAAATGATATTCAGTCACTAAAGCTTATGCAGCAGTACGTATCGATTGCTTCGATGCAGATGCGAAGCAAGTTGGAAATGGCTAAGACTGAGCAAGCCGCGCGAATGCAAAGGCCTTCGAAAAGCGGCCGAGCTGGTTCACCACACGGTTCGATGAATAGTGCGTCTGCGGCTGTCGGTGGTAGTGCTGCTGGCACCAGCAGCAACCCGTTTGCTCGCAAGCTTTCGCGCTCACATCTTCGTGTGCTATTCGTGCCGGATATGCGGTTCGCGCTCTCGACAGCACAACCTCTAAAGTCGAACAACTTTGGAATTCCATCATCCTCTTCTGCAGCAGCCAGCAGTTCATCGACGCCGACGTCGACTGCTATGGTGACAAGGTTTCGCTTTAATGCCCCCAACAGCTCGCCGTCTCATCGCGGAGGATTAGCAATTCCAGCAATGTCGAATGGTGTGTCGATGACAGGATCTCCTTCTTTAGAAAGCCTCTGCTTGTCGCACATAGGCAAGATGTATAGTCTCGTTGAGCCAAGCATGCACGTTTCAGCATCACCTATTACCGTCACAGGCCCTTCATCTGCAGTTTCTCCTGGATCAATATCATCGGCACTGGACGATCCGGGACTGGGCCAAATTGACTCAAATCACTTTGCACCAACCAGCGGCGGAGTTATGGTGAGCATGCTCAACATGAACATGCGCGATATGTATGGCGGCGACGGAATGAATAGTTTGCTGGACCCACACCACCATCCAATTCACGCGTCGCCTGTATCACCTCCTCGACAAAGGACGAATAAGAAGGCTCACACAACCTACCATCACTATTTTGCTTTCAAGGAGTCAGCGATGGACCCCGCACTTGGAAATCCTCGTAAATTGCTGGCGCGGTTGAACGCACTGGGTATTCCTCCGTTGCCTCCTGACCTGGGTGCGCTGCGGCTGTCTGATGGATCACCATACTCTATTTACAGTCATGCCTCAAGTCCGTACTGCTTAATGGGTGGTGGAATTGGCATTAGCAAAAGCGCGGGAGGTAATGGGGGCCCAGGAAGCGATAGAGGAGGTATGAGTGTTTCAAATGTCGCATCGTCTCCGAATCAGGTTGGTAGTGGCACATATCCCCCTGGTGTAGGGCCATTTAACGCTGCGGCGGCAGCTGCAGCAGCGATCCACGGAGGTGTGGTACCCAGTACTTTTGGGAGTTCTAACGGTAGTACAGGCTCCGGAAGCAGCTCAAGTATTGGAAACGTTAGTAGCGGCTACCCTTGCTCGTCGTACCGTAACTGGCATCCGCGCAAGAACGTTTTAGTAGCGGAGCTGGCGGAGCACTCGGGAGCTGTAACTCGTGTGAATGCTGCTCAAGACTACAGCTTTCTGGCATCCGCCTCAAACGATGGAACGGTGAAAGTTTGGTCCGTGCGGTCGTTGCAGCATAGCGTGAATCAAGGATCGCGCTGTACGTATGACGGACAGGGCGGAGTGATTACCGATATGAAGGTGCTCACCAACAGTCACTCCGTTGCTTCCGCCTCTAGTGACGGCACAGTTCACGTCTTTCGTGTAGATAAGGTGAATTCTGTGGGTGGCAATGTTCAAGCCAGTGGCCTCAAGGAGCTACGTGCGAACAACAGTGCTGTTATGGCAATTGACTACCTGAATAACGTCACGGACGCTCTACTGCTATATGCCACTCGCGATGGCAAAATCCACGCGTGGGATCTGCGCATGCGGCAGGACGCCTGGACTCTCAGCATTTCTCCCGAGCTTGGTTACGTGACGTGCATAACGCACTCACTTGACGTGAGCTGGTTAGCTGTTGGTACGAGTAGAGGCTTTTTGTGTTTATGGGATCTGCGCTTTTTGGTGCTTATCCGTATCTGGCGCCATTCGTCCCACCGCGCCATTCATCGACTTCAGCCTTGCTTGGGACTGCCGAATACGTTGCCCCTAGATGAGACGTCCGTACCGCTGGTATTTGTAGCAGCAGGCGATGGAGAAGTTGCTGTGTTCGACCTTAGTATTGGTGCATGTCGGGCAGTGTTTCGGACGCTTGAAGCACAGGCATCTGAGGCTGAGGCTTGCAAGTGTCCAACGCTTCTGCACGTGGCGATTCCACATCGTAGTCGAAGTGTACTGGGGAGCTTCCTGGGTATCTACGGCATTGCAACGGCTTTCGACGAGATTTCTACCTCATCCCTCAGCGAGGAGCCTAGTGTTCGTGCGATGTTGTGCCCGTCACTGCACCTTCGCGGAATTGGAGATGCTTTGATTACGGGTGGCGAAGACAGGCAATTGCGCTATTGGGATATTCGCAATGGCAAACAATCGTATACAATTTGCGGCAATGAGGAAGCCAAGTCGTTTTACGACAACCAGGCACCTCCTCTCGACTGGTGGCGCATGCATGACTCTGCTTCGCGGCGTTTTGATGAAACACTATCAGCGACCACAAACAATATCACGAAGCCCGAGATGGCTTGGAGCAAATTAAACCCACCACTGATTACGGTTTGCCAGGACTCGTCCATCTACTCGACTACAGGCGGTGCAGCAGCATCAGGTGGTGGTGGTGTGGAGTCCGCTATCAGCATGGAACGGAGAGGTCTTGTACCACCGTCTCCGGCACACACGGACTGCATCCTTGACCTGACGCTTGTTGAGCTCGGAAGCAGCCAGAATCCAAGCCCCATGCTCGTCTCTAGTGGTCGGGACGCGCTTATTAAGGTGTGGAAATAATTTTGCGCGTATTTGAAGTGATCAGCTAAGACAATTTGAAGTGAAGGACAATCAAGCCGTGTGACCGGTTGGAAAACGGAACATCCCTACGATGTTACAAAGTAGCCAACTATCGCTTCTTCTGACGCTTGTTTCCGCCGCCTTGACTGCTCTTCATCTTGAGCTTCTTGTTGAGTTTACTAACAACAGAACTTCCTCCGTCACCGTTCTCTGCACCACGCTTCTTTCCTACAACGGCGCTGCCACAGTTCCCCTTCTTGCCCATCATGGCCTTTCGCGCCGTACGCGCTTCTTTCAGTTTAGAGCGCTTCGACGGCAGTGCCTTGCCCTTGCGTTGCTGCTGTATCCGCTGAAAGAGCGTCAAATGCTGCTCTTTGTCAACCTTTTTCTTCTTCATCCGACGAAACGCAGAATGCGTCAATTCATCAGCATCTTCGTCTTTTTCTTCATTTTCTAAGACCTCCAAGTCACTGTCGTCGCTGTGACTGTCGAGGTCGCCCACAGACGTCGTGACTGTCACCACGTCACCAAATTTCCCCTGTGTAAAGTCATCGTTAAAGGTCATCACCTTAGTAACGACCTTGTCTTTACTTGAAACAGGCTTCACCTTGTTCTTAAAAGTTTCAGAATCACTGTCCTCCTCTTCTTCTTCTTCTTCTTCTGTATTTTTCTTCTCCTCGTCCAGTAAATTCAACGTCGCCACTTTCTCCTTTTGTTCTTCTCGTCGCTGTTTCTTGGCCTCCAACTGACGCTTTTTCGCCTTGTACGCTTCCATATCCAGGCCAAAACGACGTCGTTCTTGCTTGCGCTTGTGAAATCCCGTTAAATATTCCCTAACATTCATAAAAACAATACATTTAATGACACATAATTGATCAATTATTGTAGACGTAAACGTACTTGCGCTTGTCCGGATCAAACGTTACCACGAGCTTTGACTTTTTACGTATCTTCAAATTAGTTCCTATACCAGTTGCACCACGTCCACGCTTGGCCTTTCCCACAGCGCCGCGCTTGCCTTGACGAGCTGTTGCTCCATACACCATAATTCCCACTTTTGCTGAGGTCCAGTCACGTAAGTACCGGTATTTGTATTGGGTATACATGTACACATACAATAATGGTTTTTAAAAAATGCACCCATCCCCATAATTTTTTTAGTTTCCACTTCGTCGTAAGTTCACTTTTTGTCCACTCGTACAATTTTTATAAACACCAAGTGGTATCAATATGAGTGCGGCCATATCGACGGTAGAGCCGTTGCCATTTGTACTAGTGGATGACGACGGCACCTTCCGCGTAAACCCCGACGCATGTGCTGTACTAGAGAAAGTAACGACACGTCTCGTTGTTGTAGCCGTAGCAGGATTGTACCGTACAGGGAAAAGCTTTCTGTTGAACCTATTGGTTCAACACCTGCAGGTCGTTTCTGGGTCAACAACAGCCAGTCAAGAGGCGAAAGAAACGGGTTTTGCTGTAGGCGGTACTGTAAATGCCTGTACAAAAGGTATTTGGATGTGGGGTGAGCCCATTCCATTGGATGAAGACACGAGTGTCTTGTTCTTGGACACGGAAGGACTTGGTAGTATCGATCGAGAACAGACACATGATACCCGAATTTTTGCCTTGGCTTTACTATTGGCGTCTAATTTTGTCTACAATAGTCGTGGAGTTATTGATGGCAATGCTATTGAAGACCTTTCTCTTGTAATCAATCTATCGAAACATATTCAAACGTCGTCTTCTTCGAATAAGGACACGGGAAATAATGGAGGCGATCGTCTACATGAATTCTTTCCCAGTTTTATGTGGGTCGTACGTGATTTTACACTCCAGTTACTGGACAATGGTAAACTGATTTCATCCAAACAATATTTGGAGAACGCTCTCCAGCCTACGGGAGGATACAGTGACGATGCAGTCGAGAAAGATCAGATCCGAGCGCTCTTGAGCGACTTTTTCAGACATCGAGATTGTGTTACGTTAGTACGACCTGTAGATGACGAACAGAAGCTACGGAACCTGCCTCAAGTGCCGTACGAGGAGCTGAGACACGAGTTTCGAACTAGCTTTGAAAGTCTCCGCAAGAGGCTGTTTGGCAAAGCAAAACCCAAAACCATGTTCGGCAAGCCATTGAATGGAGCCATGTTTGTCAACTTGGCGGGATCTTATGTCGAGGCGCTGAATAGTGGCAAGGCACCCGTGATCTCTAGTGCCTGGAGTCGAGTCGTGCAAGCGCAATGTCATGATGCATTTGAAGATGCTGTCAAGTGCTACAAGGCGGAGCTACAGGCGAGAGTACGCAGATATGTGTCAGCTGAACAGTTCGAAAAAGATGCTAGTTTTGAAGTGATTGGTGACGAAAAAGATGGCCCAAATGATGGAATTCAAGTAGTGAACAATGGCCAGGGAAGCAACGCCATGTTTGACAAACATGGGAACCTGCGAACCGTGGTATTGCGACGAAAGTCGGAAATACAGGATTTGATCGACGAAGCGGAAAATCCGACGGATACGGAGAACGAGATGATTGAAATTACGAAAAAGGACAGCGATGCAGAATTTGAGGCTGCTGCACAAAGTGTGGAACGCACTCGACTGCCCTGTCCTGAAGAGAGGCTTATAAATGTACATCGTCTGTGTAAGGAATTGGCAAAGAAGAAGTTGCGTGATATTGTTGATGGAGACATGGGCGCTGATGCTGCAGCTGGCGACGGCGATGACTACATGGCTCAATTTCGTGTAGCGGTAGCTGCCGTATTCGAATCATATCGCCAGCAGAATGCTGCAGCATCAATGTCATATTGCCGGCACGTGTTGAGCGTTTTAAGTCAGCCAGGAACAGATTATCTGACCCATTCTGAGCAATTACACCAGAAATCGGCCATGGAGCTTTACTGTGAAACGCAGGCTTTTTTGCAGGACGACCTGATTGAGGTGCATAAGGAATTTGTTGCCCGTGCCGTCGGCCCGTCAGCTGATGCCGCGTATTGCGAGTTCGTCAGCCAGCATGTTCTGTCTCAGACAATTCAACGCACGGAAATTACAAACGCAGCGCATATGGCGGAAGTTCGCGCACTCGAAAAGAAGATGAACGATTTGAGTGTGAAGGTAGCAGTGGCGCAAGGACAAGCAGATGCGATGCAGGAGCTTTCTACTCAGCAACAGCAGAAATGCGAGCTAGGAGTAAAGGAGGCTGAACAACGTTGTGCGGCTGAGCTCACGGGACTTCACTCAACGTTGGAGTTTAAGACCAATGAACTGGAGCACATATTGAATCACAACGCCACAATGAAGCGCTTAGCGGATACAGCACAGCAGGGTCAGTACCGTGCCACAGAGTTTGCATTATCGGCTTTTGCTCAAGTCTTATGCGGGTATCTTATCAAGCAACACATGGCTCCCGGTGCTGGTGGGTCAACCCGTGCTAAGTGGCAACAGCGGTACTTTGTCCTGCAAGGACCGCAACTGAGTTTCTATGACACTAAGGAGGATTATGAGCGTTGCCGCTCGGACAATCCGCCCATGGATGTTACAGGTGCGATCATTGAAGACAATTATGCTGTACCGGAAGCTTTCAGCGTCTCCTTCCATGACGATAAATACTATCCGTTGCAGCTTCACGCCAAGTCCCGCGAGATGAAGCAGGAGTGGGTGCGCAGTCTGCGTGTTGCTGCTGGTGGTCAAGCTACTGCACAAGGAGGTACAGCCTGCAGTGCTTTTTCAAGCTCGTCGATCAGGCCTTCAGCCTCTGGCAATACTAATGACTTGAATTCATCGGCATTGTACCAAGGTGAAAAAAAGGTGCCTCCTAGCTACGCACAGTCGGCATCTTCGTCCTATCGAGCTGGAACTGGAACGGGATACGCTGCTGGAAATTCGTCTTCGGAGATATACGGACCCACAGGTGGAGCTGGCGGTAGCCGATACATGTAGTGAAGTCTACGTAGAGTGCGAGATCTTGGAAGTAAAAAGGTTTTTCAGAACGCGTTTTTTTGGATAACACCATTGACGTTATCACTTGTCCTGCATGCTTCAATTGGACGTTATGACTTGTCCTGAATGCTTGAACTGGACGTTATGACTTGTCCTAGATGATTCAATTGGACATCCAAAACAAGTGATAACGCCTTTTTTCATCGTTTACGTCCTAAGAAGACACCAATAATCGTATAAATGACGGCGCATTATGTTGTACCCATCAACCCTGTTTCTTGTAAAGGGAGAATAATTGTGATTGGTGAGATAGTTGAAGTTGAAGTGTGAAGAAGAGAGAAATTGCTTGAATATATCAACAAGCATTCACTCTCGATTCCGCACTGCAGGAGACATGTCGGTCCGTCGTGAGGTGGTCTCACTTTCACAGCTGCTGCGTCGTAATGAAAAATCGTAAGTGCGTGTTCTTCATGTGTCTGCTGCTGTGCTGCGTGCTTTATTATGCACTTTTATTCACACAGGAATCCACGTCGAGGACCTGGACATGTACCACCTTTGCCTCTACAAACTTCAAGACGATTGTCTTCTGGATACAAAAGCATCGAAGAACGACCACCCAACTCGGCGCCTTTTACAGAGAGACCAGTAAACTCTAGACATCCACCACTCTTTACTCAATGTGTCCGAGATGCCAATCGTGCATCAACCTCTCAGCCAGAGAGCAGCCAAACCGGTGGTGAATTTTCTGCACTCTCCCAAGAAGGTAAAAGCAGATTGGGTGATGTCTCATGGCTACAAGAGCTGAGTGTTGACCTGTTTGCAATGACCACACAGCGTACGAGGCTGAAAGCGTACAGTTGAGTGCTATGACATCGATGTCACAGTCATCGGGGTATTGTCAGATGCAGTCTCAAAACTTACTGGGATCGAGTCAAGATGATCAGGTGACGAAGAGCTGAGCGACTATGTGAGATATAGAGAAAACTCAAGAAGTCGAGACTGAATTATGTTGCTGTAGTTGCATCGGCTTCAGCAATGCCAGGCTCAGCAAGCTCCACCTTCATTGTCTCTGTCTCCTATTCGCTGCAACGGGAGTGACAAACTTCAAGAGTTTGAACAGAATCTAACCAAGACACTTGTCGAGCAAACGAACAAACACAAGCAACAACAGGAACAGCTAGTGATGCAGTTAGCCAGTCCAATAAAGGAGTCAATGGAGGAAATCAAGACGAAGCTTGTCACTTGCGGTCAAGGTCAGCAAAAGCAAGGGGCAGCCATTACGGAGCTTGCAGAAGGCATCAATAATGTGACAACAACAGTCTCGGAGCTCCGTGAGCAGGTTTTTATAACGTAGCTGCATACCAAATTAATCCCTGTGAATACGCTTACCACGTTCTGCCAATAACTACAGAGTCGTGGCAACAAAGCGGTTTGTGAAGAAGCTCGTAAGGCAGTGTTTACCGAGGCAGAGGCTGTGAAGGCAGCTCTCACGAGCCTCCAAGCCAGAGTTGATTCAGTTGAAGGCAGCGTGAAATCATGTTCTGGTCAAGTCGCACAGGTTCTTGAAGTAATCGGCACCAAGCACAAGGTACTGTTGTCAGCTGTAGTCGCATCATCTTGCAATTGCCCTCAAGATACCACACCCGTAAAAGCTCTTTCAAGCACTGAAAGGGTATACAAAAAGAGAAGGCCAAACCTGTGCGAGCTCGAAGTAGCTGAAAGAAACTCAAGTCGCTACGATTTTTCCTCAGTCACCAGATCACCAGCGCGATCCAGCGATCAATCACCAATGCACGATAGCAGCCTTCATTTGGCACTCCAGCAGATTGAAGCCCTTCGCGCAAAGCGTCGCAGCTACTTACGCGATTATTGAAGATAACACCGTACCAACCTAGGTGCACCTAAAGGGAACAAGACATGATCAACCAGCCACCATAAAAAGTATCGCCTTCGACCACAAAATGACAAACGCCCGTTGCCTACGCACGTATCTTCATGTTTTTTGTCATATTCTCCTTCTTAAGTCGACCTCTTGATCAAATACCGTTTAATCTTGTTCTTCGCGTATCCAACAGCATCTAAAACTCCGGTGGCGTCTGTTCAAAAAAACAAAACAGAATCAACACCAGCAAAAAGTAAGGACACTCCACCCAACTTCGCCTGCATTGCTAGCTTAGCATCGTCATATTCTCTATAGTCTACCGGGTAGCCAGCACCGTGCGTGGGGTCCTGAATGAGCTTGGCGTATTCTTCACGGATGCCTTTGCAAGCCGTCTTGTGGTTCACCCCGTTCTCGCGGTAGCACATGGCTAGATCCTCACGCACGACTTTTAGCGTCTCCTTTGCGAGCTGCACACGCTTGGCATATTGGCACTCGGCGGCGCGAATAGCCAGAATGTCGTCTTTGGAACGGAGTTGTGCGGCGTACATGTCCACTTATCGAAGAGAGGATAAAGGTCACGCTCGGGTAACTTACAAAATGAAGTAAAGCAGGAGGGGAGGTCACCTCTGCCCTAAATCATATTCGTATTTACTTGGAGGGCGTTTTGATAGAAACGTTTCTATCGGCTTCCACTTCGTGCTTACTATCACTCGAGCCTAACTATCACCAAGTCGGTCAATAACTTCATTTTAGAAATTAGGCTGGTCTAGCAAGGCTTTGAAGCTTACCTTCGACTTGCTGAGTCAATCACGTGGTTATGTCCGACGGAGCATGTCTCTCTGAACTAATTTGACGCAAAAAGACGTAGCTCATTGTGAACGATGGCGTTTGCTCCTACATTATTACAGAGTAACTCGCACTTAAACTTCGTTGTAAAAGCTAAGAAATGATATAGCTGACAATGTGCTGAATATAATACTATCTATACAAGCACGAAATTGCAGTGACCCTACATTGTTGTGCATCCGTCTTCAACCTCAGAAATACAGGCAAAAGTGGTATACATAAAAGCTGAAGCACGATAAACTACTTTGTCAATACCACCGATGACACAAAGGTTCAAGTACATGTAGATATCACTACATATACAATTAAGCTATTTATCATACATATAACAGTTGGCTTGCGGATCGCGTTTGCAGTTAAAAAGCATAGTTCTCGTTGTTCTTCACCGTCTCACTCAGTGGATTGACAGATTAAACGTTTTTCGTCATCTCCGAGCCTTAAATTGAATGGACCTCACATGTGAATACAAATACAATGGATGCTGGAAGTATCAGAGCTTTTTTGTTTCTCGATTCTCACCACCGTGGGCCTATGGCCTACTCAGATGACCGTCGTGAAACTATCGAGATAAAGGAATCATCATTTTCCCCAGTCGAAAGGCAACGCCCATACACTATCTCTATCAACAGTACAACCTGAACTCCTGTATTCGAGTCTTCATGTTCTCAACTAAAAGCGACGCGAACATTGTTGGCTTCTGAGCCAAATGTCATCCACCCATTACCAACGTCGTAAAAACCTTTTTACAAGCGTAAAAAGGCCGGATGTTTGGTATAATCTATTTTTGTCCAATCACGATCATGCTTCAATTCTAACATATAAATTGGCAACGCATGGCATCAGGCCGGCAAGAGCTGCGCGCTTGGTGCAAGGAGAACGACATGGTCAATCGACGCTACAGTATCAGGAATAATGAGATGACTCCTGTCTCTGGTGCTACTAGTATGTTCTTTTTTGCATCTCTCAGGCCTCATTTAGTTATGCTAAACGAACCTTTATCTCTTTGTAGTACCATTTGAAGCGTTATTGGCTCGGGAATTGCGCAAATCACAAGGAAACGGGTCTAAACCAGTCGCAAGAAGTGATTACAAGACGAGCAAAAAGTCATTTTTGAAGAAAGGAGCTCGTGGCTGGTGGATGCGACAACGAGACGCTAAGAAGAAGCTAGTCAAGCACAAACTCACGTCCAATAGTGAAATTGAGATAAAGACGATATCAATGATGCAAAGAAGATCCACAGATGACAGATTATTGTCAGTTTCATTGGCTGAACCTCTTTCATCCTCACTAGAACAAAAGCAGACTGTTGGAAACGCTTTGCAGGCTTTGTCACCATTGATGTCGCCGATTCAACGGACACACTACATTTATCAAGATGAGGATAAGGTGCAGCAGCTTATGGCGCAGAATGATGATTGTTCAGCTTGGACAAATGCGTCACTCCGTTCTACGACCAGCACAGACATTATGGGCATACAAAACGTGAGACAGTCATATGAAGCAAACCAAGAGCGTGAAGCTAATGATATGGCAGTGTTTGAGGCGATTGAGCGCGATCTGGCGGCGGAAAAACGAGCATTTTTGATGGAAAAACAGCAACAACAGCAGGACAGGCCAGTCGAACAGCGAGAACAAATTGATCATGACAACCAGTCGGGTGCTAACCACTGCGGGTTGCCATATTCGTCATTCGTGTTGGACCTTCATGAACAAGAAGAATTGAGGCGGCAGACAATTAGACGAGATTCGTTTTTCGATGGCAGTCGGGATGGCGAAATTGACTCGGCACTGGTGTTTGACGACTACTCAGCTCTTTTGAAGGATGATAGGGTATCTGAACAAGACGGTTCTATCCGCCAACTTCGAGAACAGTACGATTGCGGAAATTGCTGCGGCGACTCACGTTCGAATCTGAGTTTAAGCTTTTTCGATGATTCTGTGGCATGGAATGACGGCTTATCATTGCAGTCACGGCAAAGTGTAGCGCATACACAATCTTTCAACATTGCTGCTGCTGGCTTGAACGTTTCTCCAACCAAGCAAGATTGTTTGACTGGTGAGGGTGTCAGACAGCAAGCAAGCAAACGTGAACTGTATTTTGCAGAGTGCAAAGGCGACGGAATTAACGCACTTGAACACAATAAGTCGGGCACTCCAGAGTTCATACCAGAAGGTGATGCTTCTGTTTCATTTTTGGTGCGGCACGTGTTTGGAGAGTTTGCGCAGGATGAAAACAGCAATAGCGTCAGTCCCTATCATGAAGATGATACGAACTCAATTGGTAATGATAACATCAGCATCAACACAGCTTGCAGGGATCTGTCGCTACCGCCGTCGCCACTTGTTCAAGACAGGTGTTCATCTGGTTGTACGCAGAAGTTGCGGATTCAACAACAGCCACCCGTCACAAGAACATCAACGAGCAAAGCCGTAGCTGATGATAAACAAACGATACAGGCAAAAGTGAAAACCGCAGCATCATCGCGTGCTTCGGGTACGAAGTCCAGTAATGACACACTGACGTCTTCTCGAGATCAATTAGTGCAGCTAGCAAATGCTGAAACGATACTTCCTGCTGTAGCAGAGGAAAAGCTGTACGAGCTAGATGCGGAGGTCATGTTCTACAAATCAGAGACGCTGCAGTTCCAAAAGCGGAAAAACTACTACGACCAAGAGGTGAAGAAGCTTGCTCTCGAGCGGGACGAGTTTGAGCATTTTCAGCAGGAGCAACGACTTTTACTCGAGAAGGAATGGGAACGAGAGCGCACTAAAATGAAGAAAGAGGTGAAGCTTCAAGAACGGCAAGGGAAGTTGTGTATGAATGCTACCATCTCTCACCAGGATCGAAAAGATTGCGGGGAAACCGAAATGCTCAGGGCGCAGATCGTGAAGATGCAGATTGATGAGAAAGCGAAGGAGAGTAAATGGAAGGCTAAAAATGACAACGTGCGTCAGCGTGTTTTGGTAAGCAGCTGATCAAGGAACTTCTGATCGTGTACGTGCTAAGAGTTTCAGTCATGCGTGGCTCTGTTGCATGTCTGTATAGGAGCTGGAGGAGAAAAACCGTGACCTAGCTGATGAAATTAGGTTTCTGGAGAAGGAGCGCATAGAGCAGTGGGAACAATACGAGCGGCTTTTGAAGAAGACACAAGAGGCTTTAGGACTTGCATCAGAATCTGGAGTGACTCCTACAGTCCCGTCTGTACTTAGCGAGAAGAACAAACTGCGCATTTTGAATGCCGTTTTCGCGAATAAAGAAACGGCATACGAACTCCTTCAGAGATGGAATCATCCTCGCAAGAGATCACCTACTACCCATGATAAAAAAGACGCCACGGCAAGATTTGCCTCCCAAAATTACGTACAGCCAAATGCAACGGACAGCTACAACCAAAAGAAGCGGTACAGTTATGGTCGAGATAACCTTCACCCCTTGAGCGAGTCCGGGACCGCAAGATCAAGTGTAAAGAACGTGGACATCGCTAGCGATGCCAAATACGCGCGAGCAAGTAATGCCGCCGCCACGTACGAATGGACACTCCGTGCAGTTGAGGATGTTGAGGTTTCGGCCAATATTGGTAACCAGAAATCTAACAATTGCGAAGAGGATGGCACAATGTCAGCGTCAACTTCATCTCTGTCGGAGCGCAAAGTGGTTACTAAAGAGTTGGAGCATACAAGTGGGAAGAAGGAATTATTGTACACCGACGGAAGCAGAAAGATAATTTTTCCGAACGGCAATGAGAAGGATATTGACGCTTACGGCCACACCGTCATCAAATTTACGAACGGTGACCATAAAGAGGTAAGGTGGTCTTTTTTTGAACTGCAAGTAATTGGTTTGTAACTAACGAGTATTGGTCGCGGTGTTGCTGATGCAGCTCTTCCCGGACACAGGGATCCAAGTATATTACTATTATGAAGCTCAGACGAAGCTAACGATTTATCCGGATAACCGAAAGGTGTACGAGTTTTCAAATCAGCAGATCGAGACGAGTTTGCCCGACGGAACAACTGAGATCGAGTTTTCTGACGGCATCAAGAAGACAGTCCGCCCGAATGGCGATGAGATCTCCGTGTTTCCAGACGGAACGACCATGTTGGAGCAGTCAGGTGGTCTGCGTGAGGTGACGCTGCTTAACCAAAAAAAGATTCGTTACTTTCCAGACGGACAAATGACTTGTGTATCGTTGAGCGGTCAGGAAACTCGTATTCGATCGGATTCCGAGCTTAAGAAGCAGCTCATAGAAAACACGTATAGCAACTAGTACGACTTACATGTAGAACTACTATTTAATCCTTGCCGAACTATTGTTTACCATTTAACCAAAGGAACCGACGTTGCTAACCAAGCTAAGGATCTACCAGACATACCTGCAAACACTAATAAGGAACAGCCTTCGTAAGTAAGCCAAATTGAGCGCCTGTCTTGTGTGGCTACGATCCGCCTGCAACGGTTGAGCCCCTCCTGGTGAAGTTTCAGGTCGACGCCAAGCCTGTAACTTCCAAGGCCAGGCCGTATCCGAAGCAACAAAGTGATTATCTGCGTTACTACTTCGCCGAGCTAGAGCGGCTGGGTCTCGTTTGCCGCAATAATCACAGCCACTGGTCCTCACCTGCATTACCAGTTCGCTCGCGTCTCAGGAGCAAAGTATTATGCTCGCTTTGACAATTCTAAAGGCTTTTGGCAGCTCGCACTGCCATCCGGACTGCCAGGAGCAGTTCTCAATCGTCACTGAGGATGGCGTGTACACCCCGACCCGTGTGCCGCAGGGAGCTACCGACTCTGCGATACATTACCAGAACCAGATGCACACGGTGTATTCTCCATTGTTGCATGACAACTTGCTGGTCTGGATTGATGATATTATCGTCTTCGCTCAAACTAGAGAGGCATTTATCGACAAGATTCGCCAATTCTATGAATTGACTGCGCAGTATGGCCTGAAGCTAAGTGTCACGAAGAGTTTACTCTTATGCCGCAAGGTACTTTGGTGCGGCAAGATCTTTAATTGAAACAGGGTACGACATGATCCCGCTCGACTTGCCGCATTGACATCCCTTCCGGCTCCCAGTAATGCAACTGATCTGCAACGTCTACTGTGTGTCGGCAACTGGCTACGTGATTCGGTCATAGACTTCTCTCGCACTGCAGCACCGCTCTACGACAAACTCGACGCTGTACTTTCGAAAACGAGTCGCACTAAACGTATTGCAGCCGGTATCTCATTGACTTGGACATCTGACGAACTTGACGCTTACAATGCTTTGCTCGTTGCCCTCCGCCAGTCCGCTCAGCTTTCGTTCCCATAAGATCAGGCAACCATCTGTGTGTTTACCGACGCCTCCAACTGTGGATGGGCTCTCATTGCTACTCAAGTTCGTATGTACAAGGACGACAACCCAGTTGAAGAACAAGCTCATGAATTGTTTGCATGTATGAGTGGCATTTTCCGTGGAGCTCAGATCAACTGGTCAGTCACGGAAAAGGAAGGATACCCGATCATTAAAGCATGTATTCAACTCGAGTTCCTGCTGGCTCGATCCCGTGGATTTCGCCTATTTTGCGATCACGCAAACTTGATTCACATCTTCTCGCCGGCTCAGTCCGTTAAGCGTCACATCCGTGGAAAGCTGCAGCGCTGGGCTCTCCATCTAGTGCCCTACCGATAAGAGATTGAACATCTCAGCGGTGAGCGTAATATGTTCGCTGACATTGTTTCTCGTTGGATTGCCCCACCCCAGCCTGTGACTGCCACTGCCTATGCTATGCGGTTGCGCAGTGAACCACAGCTCTCACCACTCCGGCCGCTCCAAACACCGGGGTTTATCTACCCGTCGGTCAAAGAGATCACCACGCATCAACAGCGTTCGTCAAGCCGCCGTGGTCCCCTTCCTGCAGATGGATCGCCCATCCTAGTAGAGGGGAAGGTATGGCTACCTCCGGACGCATCATGCGTGTGTTCATAGGTGCGCACTGTGGTGTGCGCGGACACCGCGGCGTTCACGTAATGGTCAACATTATCAAGCGAGAGTTCATGGTAGACAACCTTCAGCGCAAGGTGCAAGCATTCGTGAAGAAGTGTTTGCTTTGTCGACGTGTCAAGGGTCAGTTGATTGTGCAGCGAGATTGGTTGACAGCTGATGTCGCGACCAAGCGCAATGAAACCATTCTCATGGACTATCTCTATCTTGGCGATAGCATCTCAGGTGCTAAATATTGCCTAGTGCTTAAGGATGCGTTTAGCCACTTCTGTGAGCTAATTGCTTCCGACATTGCAAGTGCTCGGGTCGCAGCTGACGCAATCATCAGTTGGTACAAGCGCTTTGGTTTGCCGATTTCCCTGATGACCGACAATGGAACGCATTTTCGCAACCAAGTCATTGCTACTGTGACTGCTAAACTTGGTATGACGCACAAGCTATATCCAGTCTACGCGCCTTGGCTTAATGGAGCTGTCGAGCGCGTGAATCGCGACGTTTTACAGGTTGCACGTGCGATGTTGCTCGAAGCCCAGCTCAATGTGCGCAATTGGGACATTATACTTCCGGTGATTCAGTCCTGCGTCAACCATATCCTCGTCGAGAGCCTGGGTAACAAGTGTCCGATGGAGATCTTCACAGGTCTCCCACCGCCGCCTATGCTGGCCTCTTTTATCGCGCCCGATGGAGACAGCATCACCGCTATCACGGTAAATACTGACTCGGTAGCGCAGCAGTTAAACCATCTTACGACTCGTCTACAACAGATGCACAAGGTTGTGGAATCTAGCAAGCGTGACCGTCAGCAAGCTGCTCGCGATGCATCATCCGGCGCTGCTGCCAACTTTGAAGTGGGCGATTTCGTATTGTGGTCGCGCGTTAACCCTCGTTTGTCGGGCTCCAAGCTTATGGTCCGTTAGGTCGGCCCCTTTGTAGTCACTGGGATCAAGGAGCATTGCTTTGAAGTTGAAAATTTGATCACCAAGGCTCGGAATGATGTGCATGGATCAAGACTTAAGTTTTATTCAGAAACTGCACTCGAAGTCACAGAAGAACTGCGTGAACGCATATCTACGCAGGGATTGGTACTCGGTGTTCGTGAGATTTGTGACCTACGCTACAATAATTCGGCTTCTGCATGGGAGCTTAAGGTCGCCTGGGTTGGGCTTGAAGATGCTGAAACTTCATGGGAGTCGTTCTCCAGCATCAATGCGGATGTCCCCGGCTTAGTGTCTACATTCTTGGACGCACACCCATCGTCGCCCGATGTCAGTCGCCTCCAGCATGAGCTCCAGTAATGCTCGCCTTCGGAAAGAGGTGTGTTGTGGATTCGTAGGGCTCACATTCTTGAAATCCCTGCTCCGGTACTTACGAAACACCCACCCCCTCAAGTGCCGGTAGTTACGAAACAGCTAAGTCTAGGAGGCACACAGGGGCGCCAAAGCGCATAGCATGCATATTAACTTCTTTAATACACTTCTCAACTTGCCTCCAAGCGCGCGGATCCACCACCATAAATTTAGTATCTCTCTCATTCAACCTCCGTCCCTTCTCACATATCGTGGTGGCACGTATCCGAACGAGTTCAGTAATTTCGTCATTTTCTTCACCCTCGAATCTGCCATGACTTAGATAGCTTTCACCGGCCTTAATGCCACCAAATCTGCATCTTCATCATCCAGTTAGTCGTTTGGACTGGTCGAAGCAGAGAACGTTAGGAGAAGAAGCAGCTAGAGCACAGAATCGTATCGTCTACTTCGCTAACAACGCCCCTCCATTGTCCAGCATCATGTCAACATCTTGACATCTGCATCCGTCGCCGAGCTTGTTCGGAGTTCTCCCCTTCTTCATAACCAACAACACACCAGTCACCATTCCGCTTGACTCCTCCCTTCCGTAGCACTCGCGCACCCAAACTATCTTCACGTCTCCGTCCTTGCGCTTCACTCTTTGCCATCAACACGTGCACCGTCATCGTCTGTTCGTCGACGAAGTCTTCAGCACCGTACTTGTGCATGGCACGCCTTCTATAGCGGAGTATCCTTCGCACAAGTCGGTCCTTGGTGAGATGTCTGGAGCGAGCTTTTGGGCTCATAACCTGTAGGAAAATAAGCGTGAAGTGCACTTGTGCAGTAGAAAGTAAAAGTGAAATATATTGAGTGTTAACTTCGTTCGTTAACTCTACAACATGCATGTTCATCGATACTGCAACTTGACCATGTCAAGTTCCACATGACGTCCGTCTGGTCCGCCCATCTTCCCATGATGGTCCCACGTGGCGTCCGTATCTCCCCGTACCATATGTCATGATCTCTTTATGGGACGTGGTGACCGTATCTCTTCGTCCCCTGGGTCACGTTGTAACAAATCAGCCAACCAGGTGAGGTCGGACCTTACCTGTAACCGGTCTTGCACTTCAACCATAACACCAGTGCGAAACCTGTCAAAGACGATATCTTCTAACACTCCTCCTCGACGTTATCCTGATGGCCTTCAACTTGAACATCTCACGCAGGTCCAAAATCCTTGGCACCGATAGTGCCTTGGTTAACAGATCCGCGATCATTTCTCCAGACTTGACAAAGCTGGGCTGCACGACCTTGGTTTGCGCGTAGTGGCAAATGAACTCGAAACAAATGTCGACATGTTTTGCGCTTGAGGTACTCTTCTCGCTTTCCAGTTGCTTGATCGCCGCTTGATTATCCATCCACATAGGCATCGGTTCAACAACCTTCATATCCAGTACGCCAAACAGTTCCGTCAGTCCTAGCAGCTCACGACCAGCATGCGACGCAGCAATAAACTCCGCCTCCATGGTGCTAAGCGCGACACCAGTCTGCTTCTTGCACACCCACAATACTACTGCACCGTCCATCGTCAGCACGCATCCTGATACCGATTTTTGGTCCGACTTGTCCGCAGATGTATCCGAAGGTGTCCGTGACTTGCCTAGTTTGCTTTTGTGAAGGTGATGCTGAGAACATAAGCTCATATTTTTTAATATTAAATGGTGGTTTACGATGACTTTTCCAACTATTCTTGGCCGCAATCCATGGATTGTGAACCAACACTGGAACGTATTCACACCACAGAAGTACAACAAGAATTAGCTCTACACTGTAGCGGAACTGCAACTGAATCGGATTGGGGACAGAACATATTTTTTTCGTCATTTTCCGATGATAGTCGCATCAACAAGCCAAGCTGCAAACTGGGACCTAGCGATTCCGCTGAGCGGGCCGAGCTTAGCATTTGGTGGACGGTTTCAAGTACAGAAGGACCTACTTCCGCGCCATTCCACGCAACTGAAAATGTTTGCACCTGGGATTTCACTACGATGGGCTGCATTTGCGGCATCATAATGACCTTAGACCCAGGCGAGCGGAGCATCACAGCTCTGGAGCAAGAAAGCAATGGACTTCGGAAGCCCTAGAATCGTCAACTCCCACGCCACCTCCTGCTTCAGTTCCCACCATAGTGTCTACAGCGTCCCAAAGTTCTCCAACCATGACAATTTCATTATCGTCGATCGCGACGATCAGCCGATCGGGTTTGCTATTTCCGAGCAGTCGAGTAACTTTTTCTTCTGTGGATCGTACAACCTTGGACAATTCCGTGGCAGCCATTTACGCCCTTCTGGATCAGCTGGAATCTCAGCAAGAAGTCGTGAATAATTATGCCTTGATCCAGGATGCTCTACATCTTCAGATAATCCGCGGTGACCAACTCGAAACCGAAATTCAAAACTTGCGTGCAGCGCACGTCCGTACTTGGAGTATATGCGTTACCATTAAGATTTGCTGCTGTGCCGATACACCGGCCTGCGCCTTCAGAGTGCCGAAATATGTGACAGCTCTGGCGAAACGTCGGGACCAATCGGAGCGGAATTTTCCGCTCTTACCCCGACTACCATACCCAGGCGAGAATGGATTCCAGGTTACCGTGAGCGGGTTATCCGATCTTCTAGTCAAGTTGCTCCATGGTCGGCCAGGCGAATCCGCTTAACAAGCGTAGCTGAGCTGGATATGGATCATTTATATCGCCATTTCGTCAAGCCAAAAGGATATTTATTCCCAATCCAGGTTGGTCCAGTTCATGCACCTCCTGACGGTGAATGGTCACCACATTTAATTACCTCCGCCCAGATTACTGCATTTTACGCTCAAAAACCATGGGAAATCCTTCGTACACCGGTCTCTCCGGTTTCATTCCAAGTTACTGGGTGGTTCCAAGAATTAGCGAAAGTGTATCAAGATTTCGAGGATCGTCATCTCCAAGCCTTGTGGGAGTCATCTCATGTGTTAGCAATTACAAGCCAGCAACGTCAAGATGAGATCGACTTGGCCAATTTCTGCCAACAACGGAAACAGAGGCGTTCGCGATCGGGAGCTCGCTGGAAAGTGGTGCTCAAGTTTATCCTCCAAGGCATAGTCGACGCACATTGCGATCTGGATATTCTGCTGGATCCCTTCTTTCTGCACTTCCCACGTCTGGTGGAAAAACGAACGTGATACCCTGGATTCGGCAGCCAACTGAGCGACGTCCCCAATTTTGGAAATTGCTGCGTCTTTACTGAGTGCTGCAGAACCCTGGCGAACGCAATATCGTTCCACAATCGCCGATCATCCCGGATCGTCGATCTACCGTCTTCTCGGTAAATACGTAACGAAGTGATCCTTTTTCATGTAATACATCGATCGTCCAGCATGTCTTCAATTTTGTCTTTATCGGATCGTAGTTGCGATCGGCTTCTTTTCTCTTCGGTTCGTTGGCCCTGATCGTAGTTTCTTCGACCTCCGATTTTCATACTCATAACATAAATTCCCTTTCACCTCAGTATGTAACCGTCTTACATATCTTCACCACCCCTAACAACTCAATCGTCGTTATCTCGATGTTCCTCCTCGTTAGATTGCATCACTTTAAAACGATTCCGACTCGCTCGATTGCGATCAAACTCTTGTATCAAAGCACCACAATTCAAATCTGCCTCGTCCACCCATGACGGATCACTATAACCCTTCCAGTGTACTAAAAATTGGCGATGTACTCGACCGTAACGTGTTTTTCGACCCGATCGTACATCAACAATTCTTTCTACCTCGAATTCATTCTCGTCTAGATTACCTTCCCAACTGTCTTCTGGCAATAATACTTCATCAAAATCGACTCGATCTGTTTCATCCACGCTCAATATCATTGCGGGACGTTCCGGGAACTCTTTAACCTGCTTCAGCTTGGAAACATGAACCACCGGAAATAACCTGTATGGTGTGCCTGCGATCTCCAATCGTACAGCATGATCGCCGCATTTTTCGGCTATACGAAACGGTCCGTGCCACATATGGGCTAACTTTCGAGCATAGCCATCCTTAACCCGATCCAAATACAGCCATACCTGCGATCCGCGATCTATCTCAAGAAGATCGTGATCTGCATTATGGCGATCAGCTCGATCTTGGATCTCAATCTTCAGTCGATCGTTCACAACTGCCCTGGCACGCTGATAATGGAGTTGTATGCCATATCGCCATCGTCTTGCATCTCGATCACGTGGTTTGGTGCTTCCTAATGGTAGGGTGGCCTCCAAAGTTGATCGTGGATCCCAACCGTGAATCAAATAAAACGGTGTATCTCCACGAACACGATCTTGTGCAGTGTTGATAGCGAAAGTCAATCGTTCTGCATATTGATCCCAATCTTGTTGGTTTTCATCGGCAACGTACATCTTGATCGCTCGTGTCAAAGTCTGAACCATACGTTCGGCAGTGCCATTTGCCTGCGGTCTATATGCCATGGTGGCCCGCTGTTTCTGTCCTGCGATTCGATTAAAAGCTCGAAAGAAATCAGACATGAATCCTGGTTCTCGATCGTGGCGTATCGCCTCGCTTGCACCAAATTGTCGAAATACACACTCCTCGTAATTCTCAGCGATCGTCTGTGCAGTTTGAGATGAGCTTGCTTTTGCGATCACATAACCAGAAAACAGATCGACCCATAACAGTAATTCTGTGTTCCCTTTGAACGATCGTGGCAACGACGGAATATGATCCATAGCCAGAATTTGAAATGGGTAAGTTGCCTGCAAATTGCCTGGCGATCTGCCACGATCATATGGACGTCCTTTGCCCGTTTCACAATCCACGCATTCGCCTACATAGCGCTGCACACTTCGGTATATTCCTCGCCAATAGAAATTCATTTTTATCCGTTGATAGGTTCTGCCTATCCCTTGGTGACCACCTTCCAGACTAGTATGGTAGTGATGTAGAAAATATTGTTGTAACAGTTCCGGCACCACCAAACGTGCTACCTCCATTCGATCATCCGATGTCACAGCCGAGCTGGAGCAGAAAAATAACAATCCAATTTCATCCACATCGTAACTTTGCGTGATCAAGGCACTCGATTTCGCTTCGTCTGCCGTTAATCTGGTGACGTCCCCAATCAAGTACGTCTTCAGATTAGCAATCCAGCGTTCTTCGTCTTGCACTTGTTTGATATGCTCGATCCGTAATTGCTGCACGATAACTTCTTGTAGAACTCAAGGCTGACAACGTTTTCTCGTAGTTGATCGTGTGATCGCAGCCACTTTGACTGTTTGATCGACTTGGCTTGGTATCAGCAACTCATTCAACCAGTTAAGTGTGATCAGGTCCTGGCGATCTTGATCAGAAACAACAATTATCCTTTCTCCTCATGTAAAGCTTCACCTGCTAATCGGTCGGCGCTCTGATCCAGTCTCGCTTCATATGTAGGAATTCATGGGCGGGCCACGATCGAAGTCTTTCCATAGCTTTATGACGCAGTAATTGCAGACCTGGTGCTTTACAGTCGATCTCACCACGCATTTGCCTAATCACCAAATTGGAGTCTCCGCAAATAATTATGCGTCCCCTGGTCTGATCAGCAAGCAAATCGAAGCTGAGGAGTAGCCCTCGATATTCTGCTTCGTTCACGGTCAGATCGGCAGCAAATTCAGAAGCGGCAGCTACGATCGTCCATTCTGGCAATTTTTCCATACGATCGCGCTGTATGCTCCACACTTTTTCTTCACTCTGGCCGACCCATCGAAACTCACTACTAGGAGGTTTTCGCCCAATTCGACCGTGGGTGGTGGCATGCTTATTGTTTGTCTTGGCTGCTTTCGCGGAGAAATCGCAATCAAAATCTCGTCCACTTCTTCACGGGGAGTTATACTCGCAGCCAGTGTGCCCAATATCTCATCTCACTTCGGTGAATCTCGAGAGTCCAGTTCAAAAGTAATGCTGCCCATCTTCCTAATCTCCCGTTAAGTCCCGAAGATTGCAATAACCAAGCCAGTGTTAAGTGTCGCGTAAGCGCTGTAATCTCGCGTGAAACCAGCATAGTATAGCAAATATCAAGTATCCGGAGGAGGGCTAATACCTCCTCCGGATACTCCCCATTATTGGAGACTGGATCGCGTTTGTACCCATCTCGAGAATTGCAATCACGACCCGGTCTAGCATCAGTGATAGTTGTCTGAGCGTCATTAACGCGGCTGATCTCATGGAAATCTGCTTCCCGCAACTCGTAGAGCACAGACGCATAAATCGCAAAGTCCTCAATAAATCGACTGTAGTAATTCAAACTTCCCAAAAACGACTGCATTGATCGCAACGTTTGAGGAAAGGGAATGTTTACGAGCGATCCTAAATCCTTCGGATGAGCTTCCAAACCTGCAAGAGAACTTGATGACCCAGGTAATCCACTTTACGACGTCCCCAGAAACTCTTAGTCAAACTGATCGATAAATTCCATTGGTGACATACCTCCAGCAATCGTTCCACTTTCTCATACAGAGAGGTCCACGATGTGGCTGGTATCAGTATATCGTCAATATATGACTTCCGACCTAACAGACGGTGTAATAAATGCAGAGATTGCTTTAGCTCGTTCCGTCATTTCAACCACCCAAAATCCACTTGCCATATCCAAAGAACAATACCACATCGCTTTATCCATATCCTGCAAAAGCTCACTAATTAGTGGCATAGGATATACCATCAATCTGGTTAATTGATTCACTCGTCGATAGTCGATGCATAACCGTATATCTTCACCATTCTTCTTGATTATTACCACGATTGGCGAAGCCCATGGTGAAATAGATGGTCGAATGATTTTGGCAGATAATAGTTCCTTGATTAAATCGGCTAATTTCTCTCGAAATTTGGGTGCCACAGGTCGTACTATTTGTGCAATTGGGCTTGCTCCCCCGACATCAATGTCACAAATTGCTCCACGTGCTGCAGGAGGTAAGGCATTGCCTTTTCCTATGAGCAAATGGCGATTCTTCCAGATCAATTGTCGCAATTTCTTTTGATCGTTCGTCAGTGGCATTCCAGGGTCGCCGACTTGAATATCATCAATCATTACCTCAGCCGTAGACGTGACCAACTCTGGCAGGACCGCCATATGTTGATCAACATCTTCAGCAAACAGCTCACCACTTTCGTGAGAATATACTGCTATATATAATAGAAAAAAAATAATATTTATTAAAAATATAGTCGCAACTAACATTAATAATGAATAGTGATAATTTTATACAAATATTTGTTAGATGGGAAGGTGTTGGCTTTTGTTCATATTTATTGACTAATTTTTGGTTTACTCGTTTACAAGCTAATAAAGCCGCTATTAAAGCAATGTTAATTAATCGAATTAGTGATTTAATTTTATTATTAGGTATTTTAACTATTTTTTTCTTTGGACGAACCAAAATCTTAGTTGGTGTAGGATAATGTGGGTGGTCGACCAGCGGTCCTGTCGGTTCATCTGGCGGTTCTACTTTTTGATCTACCGTCGCTTCAAAAGCGAGAGTCTGCCACTCGTTGTAGCGACGTGATCCCACCGAAACATATCCAGGGGCCCGAGGTATCATATCGCCAGCCATCCACATACCTAGCACAGCTCCTTGTCTGAGGATTACATCTTGATCACCGAGATTTGTCAGCTGCAGATATTTCATCTTGCCAGGTCCCGTAGTTACAGTTGGAACCCATTTAGGGTCTCGTGTTACCCAAAGTGTAGCATTAGGGGAACCGACGCCGATTTTCACTTCTGTCGAATCGCCCACTGGAATTACCACATGTTGATCGTTGGCAGTAATTACCTGCATAGTTGATCGGTATGGAGGCCGCCGCCCTGCCAGGTGGATTCGGATCTCATCAAGCAAACAGAGTGTTCCATCCGCCAGATCTAGTCGTATCCCAGCTGGAACCATAAAATCCATGCCTATGATCGCCTCCTGATCAGACTGATCACCGACCCAAGCGTCAAAATAATAAACCAGTGATCAAGCTAATGTGATTTTGATCTTGGTTCGACCTTCCGTCATGTACATGTTCTCGCCGATTCCCACACATTCTTGCTTCTGGCTCTCATCTATGACACATCCCACGTTACGAGCAAAGGTTGTGTCGATGATAGAGACTTCAGCACCAGAGTCAAACAGCAAAGTGGCTTTCTCATTGTTGATTTTGCCCACTGCTTTGGCCTGTTTAAACCATTTTCCAGGTGTGTGATATTTCCAATATCCACGTGATTCACCTGGCGCTAGATCGAGCTCCATCTTAGCAGGTGATCGTGAATATTCATCAACCTTTTTTACACTTGACATTGAACGCTAGTTTTTTAAATTCAAACCACATGTATTGACAGCTGCATCAATTTGTAAGTCTTGATCTGTCCGTCCCCCTTCAACATATGCATAAATGCAGAGCCTAGAACGCTCGGCTCGTACCAGATTCCAACCTGGCGAGCGTCCTAGTTTAACATCTCCTCTGCTTTCGGTGGAAGTATTCCAGCGTGCTTGGTGGGTACATACCACCGGCGAATCATGTTGTAGAACTCTTCCATTGGGCACTTCCCCCCTCGTGTATCTCTCCATAGGCGATACATACGAAAAAAACACTTGTCCGAGGGATGCCCTTTTCGACCTCATTTTTGGCAGGTAAGTCGTTTCCAACATCTTCTGTCATTGTGTTTGATTGATTCACAGTGGGTACATGGTTTCGACGACACACCACGATCGTGACCATTCGCGTAACGATCATGGCTGTTCGTTGGAGTAGAGACACCTTGTCGGATCGGAACATCGCTTGGACTCTTCGTGCGATCCGATGTTGTAGCCATATAAATATGGCAAAGATCTGTGTCCAGTTCCAACTCGCTGAGGTCTGATTCCGATTCGCTGCTACCACTTTCAATGTGGATCGCTCTCACAGCTCGGGGTGGTTTCGATGATATTGGAGCCGAGGCTGCAGGTGATCGTTGTCGAAACTTGTGCAATCCCATCGACGCCTTACCCTGCCGGGTTTCCATGCGTTGATATGCACGAAGTGTTTCTTCCATGGCACCTGCGTCTTCCAAACGTAATAACGTCAGCTGTTTCGCCAGATCGCAATCGTCCAAAGTATCAATGAAATGTTCCACGTGTTCACGACGGGCATCTAGCGATCCATCTTTAATTAGAATTTTTGCTCGCATTCCAGCTACATTCAGCCGATACAGATATTCCAAAGGACTTTCATCCGACCGTTTGCACGCGTGATAATACTGTCTGGCCACTGACACGCGATGTCCACCATATTGCACCATGAAACTTTCCAGTAATGGTTTCCATGAACTTCGTACTGATCGGCTTAGCTGAGCATACCAGTTTCGCGCTGGTCCCGTGAGCAGATCTCCGAATACCAAACATTTTTTGCTATCTGGTGCTTGATCGCGGAGGAACGCAGACTTCACTTTGCTGATCCAGCCTCTCGCTCGATCTTCATCCTTGTCGCGTCCTGCAAACTCTTTTAATTCTGCGATCGCTGACACACGGATCCGTTGAGTATTAAATCCACCAACTCCAGTAGTCTAAGCAGTTGCTACCACCGGTCGTCTCGGTTCGTCTAAGCCTAAGTCGTCCGGATCATACTCCTTGGAACGATTGTGGCGTGATCCAACTGACTCCATTTCGATATCAGGGTCGAGCGGTTCTGACGGGCTCTGAGGCATCGCTGATCGGCTGGCTTGGTTGATCGCTCGATCCTGGGCTTGCTGATCTTTAACGAACTTTTCCATGGCCGCTTTGAAAAATGATTGCAATTGTCCTGAGCCTTTCTGGTTTGCGTTGATTGACGGGGAAACATCCACCGATCGCGTTTCCACCTTGATTGGCTGCATTCTACTGCGCAATAGGGCGGCACCACTCGGTCCCAACGACAATCGCTCGATGCTTATCGACTCATCCGAATCCACTGCCGATTCTGCCGAGGCGTATCGCGACGATTCGGTGTGATATTCTTCCGAAGGATCAGCAATCGCCTGATCCGAAGTATGAGAAGCGCCGGTGAGCAGAATCATCTTCTCAGCGAACGATCGACCTGCAGTGATCACCTGATCGAATCCACAGTCGAGCAATTCATGTGCATCAAATGCTCCAGGGGTGAAACCAACCTCTTGCAATAACTGCGTGAGCATACGGATCGCATCTAACTTGTTCGAAGTCCTTGTGGGCGCGGATATAGGTCCACGTAGCGATCCGATTAACTTTGGCCGCAATATTTTCAGCACTGGATCTTCCGTAATAAGCCGCTTTAGCTCTTTCCAATAAAATTGCCACGTGAGCTGATCCAATTGCCAATTTCCAGGTTTTTATCTGTTTTCATTACCGCAATCTTTGAGTCGTGATCTGCCACCTTCGTGTCTTGGTCATCCACATCTGAGCCAGGTGCCTTCAACTTTATACGTGGCGCCTTCGTTTTCTTCTTCTTGGCTTTCGTTGTAGGGGTGTTTCTGGATAAAAATCCTTCGGTTTTAACCGAAAGACTCTTGTCCATCGGGTCACGTTTTGCAGCGTGATCCGCGGGGGTCCCAGAAGGGACCTGGGGAGGGGTTAGAGGTTTTTCTTCCAGATCACCATCGTGATCTTCCTCTTTAGTTTTCTTCTCGTCTGCGTCTCTCCCAAAACGCTGACGATCTTGGGATCCTTCTTGTTTTTCGCGCGTCTGCGGCGATCCCTCTTCCGCTGACGCTTCAATCCCCGGTTCTATCTTGATCTTGACATCTTCTCCAGTGGACTCACGGTGAAATCCAGAGTCACCAGAAGATCCGGGCACGCGCACCATTGTGGTGTAGTGCAACCACAAATTTGACGATGTGATCACCACTAACCAACGGCGCCCAGACGACCGACTACGGAGGGGGTACCCCGATTCCGTGTGTAGTATTTTCTTGCCTTCCTCACCTTGTTTACCCGTGGGCAGGGCGGGTTGCACTCTTCTCGGTGACTTGGAGGATGTCGAGTCTTGATTGGGTTTGGGGATAGGAACGATCGCGTGGAAATTCCTCACGAGATCGCAGGCTACTTGGGCGCTCTTGTTGAGTCACCGCGATCTACCCTTTAGATCGCTTCCTTGTCCACCGTCTTGTCTTCTGACCACTTGATCTCTTCTGACCACTTGATCGCTTGGTGCCGAGGCCTTGCCTTTACTTGTTTGCTGCGTTCAGTCGCAGTTTGGGAGGAGATTGAGAGTCGCTTGAACCCTGGCCAAACAATCCAGGAGTGTTGCTCCTTCTGTAGACGCTGTCGAAATTCTTGACGTCGGGAGGCCAAAGATCCTGCCCGGAAGAGAGAAGTCGACGCGTGTGTTAGAAGTATAATCGAACTCTGTTTAATGTTAACCAATAAAAGCTAAAACCTATGACTATGCCTTTCTATACGATAGTATATGCCACGTGTCCAGTATCTGTTTGCCGATAACCCTAACCACCATATGGGTCGTCGATCGCGATCTGATGCTGATCGACGATCGAGAAATAATATCACTTTGACCCACATATCACGTTTGAAGGGCCCAGGGTGCGACAGGTACTGATCGGACCTAACGATTCGGCTTCTGATTGGCCAATTAGTCCACGATCAGTATTAAGTTCCATTTCTCTTGAGCCACTTCTCCACAATCTCATCTCGATCTTCTGACTTCGTTGATACTTCGTTGATTCCGGACAATAAAATAACAAATTTTTTTCATCTACCTCGTAATCATTCGCGATCTTGACACATGACTTTGCTTCTTCGGGATTTAAATTCATCACCGACCAAATATGTTTTCAAATTCGCGATCCAACATTCTTCATCCTGCGCTTGCCATATGCGATCACTCCTCATTTGCTGAACAAATGTCTTTTGCATAATCGTCGGTTGCTGACGTCTTCTCTGCGTCGATCGCGTGATCGCAAGTATTTTGATCACCGGTTCAGTCTGCCTTGACTTCAGTAACTCATCCAACCTATTTAGAGTGATCAAATCTTGGCGCTCCTCATTCGAAGTAACAATCATACCATCTTCGCGTTGCAAAGCCATGCTCGCCAATCGATCTGCACTTTGATTCCAGTCTCGCTTCATATGTAAAAATTCGTGCGCTGGCCATGATCGCAGCTTTTCCAACGCTTTATGTCTCAATAACTACAGATCGGGTGCTTTGCAATCGATCTCGCCACGCATCTGTCGAATTACCAGATTGGAATCTCCACAAATTATCACACGTCGCCTGTCTTGGTCAGCGAGTCTAACAGCAGACCATTATATTCCGCTTCGTGGTTCGTTGTATACCTTGAGGCGGCTTACAGGATTGTCCATTCTGGAAGTGTCCACACGATGACACTGAATGCTCCACCACTTCGTTTTACCCGTGCCGATCCGTCAAAGCTAACCACCAAGAGGTTTTCGTTTGCTTCGATCGTGGGTGGTGGCATACAGTTTGGCGACATTCCTTTCGAGGGGCGGTCGCGGTCAGCATATCGTCGACCTCTTCTCAAGGCGTGATGCTAGCAGCGAGTGTACCAAGTAACTCGTCTTCACCCTTATCACATTTTCTGAATTTCCAACGTCCAATTCGACAATGGAGCCACCCATCGCCCTAACCTTCCGTTCAGGCCAGATGATCGCACTAACCACGCCAACGTTGAATGTCGAGTGATCACTTTAATTTCACGTGAAACCAGGATAGTATAACAAACATCCAATATGCGAAGAAGAGCTAACATTTCTTTTTCCACAGTCCCACAGTCGATCTCATTTGGTTTCAGCGTACGGCTCGTGAACATCACTGGCCAATAAACACCGTCATTTTCTTGAATTAATGCTGCTGAAATCACCCACTTGCTACGATCACCGGGGGTCGGTCTGGATCGAAATGTCTTAATATCGGGGTCGAAGCTATTTTTGCCTTCAACATAGTAAGTGCAATCCTAGCTTCTTCCCAGCGTCGATTATCTTCACCTTTAGACGGTGTGTCCTCAGACTTCAACTTGTAATCTGAGCCGTCCCCGATCTTCGAAGTTTGATCGATGTTTTCATATGCGCGATCAATCTCATAAAGTCTGCTTCACGTAATTCATACAATACCGCTGCATAAATCGCAAAATCTTCGATGAAGCGACTGTAATAATTCAGGCTTCCAAGAAATGATTGCATTGATCGCAACGTACGTGGAAAGTGGATATTTACCAACGACTCGAGATCTTTCGGATTAGCTTCTAGACCCGCAACAGATACTCGATGGCCCAAGTATTCCACCTTGCGGCGTCCCCAAAAATTTTGCCAAGCTGATCGACAAGTTCCACTTGTTACATGCGTCTTTAAACACATCAGTCAGCTTTGATCCGTCGTGATCGTCTCCTTCTCGATCATGGTTGAGTTTAAGGTACCCATATAACGCATTATCGATCAAGCGTTGATAAATCTGCGGGGCGTTTCGGGTTTCGGGTTTCGGGTTTCGGGTTTCGGGTTTAGGGTTTTTTTTTAGGGTTTCGGGTTTAGGTTTTTTTTTAGGGTTTAGGGTTTAGGGTTTAGAGTTTAGGGTTTAGGGTTTAGGGTTTAGGGTTTAGGGTTTAGGGTTTAGGGTTTAGGGTTTAGGGTTTAGGGTTTAGGGTTTAGGGTTTAGGGTTTAGGGTTTAGGGTTTAGGGTTTAGGGTTTAGGGTTTAGGGTTTAGGGTTTAGGGTTTAGGGTTTAGGGTTTAGGGTTTAGGGTTTAGGGTTTAGGGTTTAGGGTTTAGGGTTTAGGGTT